>OW240912.1:384405157-384502234 GCA_933207985.1 Pelobates cultripes | reverse complement strand
GACTATGTATCTATATAGTGACTGCCATCCCAACATGTAAGCAGCATTAATAAAGCCACTGAACCAGTTTCTCCCCCATGGACAGACATCTGATATTCAAGTCGGTCTTAACTCGGTGAGTCGCCATAACTCCTGGTAGCGTTTTGGGTTCTTGGCGCATGTCACTCATATTAAGAGAACGACCTGGTGAGAGAAAGAAGATGTAAAATCTAAATGCACGCTGTTTTCAAGGATTTTCTTAATTCAGTTACTGTGAAATCCTGAACGCGTTCAGGAGGCTGGGGACCATTGCACTTTTTTCTGGTGGTTCACTCTGCCTTTATTAAATCAGTGTTTCGTGCTGTAAAATGTATGGTGCTTAAATCTCGCTACCTTGTTTGGAGGTGAAACCCTCACTATAGTGCAGCGATAGAGTGACGCGTTGGGTGGGGCTTATTAAAATAGCTGTCGAAAAGCACAGCAGCACAACCAGGATGAAACTGAATTGTTAATTTATTAATTAAAAAGCCACCAACTTACTCTATAGCGCTGCATAATGGGAGGACAAGACATACCAATTCAACAGGACAAGTTTGTCTCGCATTAAGAAGTTGCTCAAGCTAGCTTTCAATAAAAGTTATCCTTGCACTGGCATCCTATTTCTCGCCGAGTGAGTGGTTTACCACAGTCCCCCATTAACCTGCTTGCTGTCATAGTAAAAAGGCCCCATTTTTAGCGTATGCTCAGTGGGAGCTCCCTCGCAGCTGCAGCACTTTCCCCCGAGAGTTGGTACAGTTTTAACGAGTCCATACTGAGCTCTGCATGATGCTTTAACCCATAACTAATCCCTAGGGCACCTTCCGCGGCTAGCTTCTGTGTCCCAGGTTCCTGAGCATTTTTAACAGGGAGTTATGTACATAGCATTTCAATTACAATGTATTCCTAAATATTAATATTATAAATAATAAAAACGGCAGTCTTCCCATTAGGACAGGTGTCCTCATTGTGTTGAGCAATAAACAGCTTATTATAGAAAGTTGCCTGGGGCGTGATTTGTTTCAGACGTTGGGGACTCACTGAAATAGCACGGGGAATCACTTTTGGACAAATTTAAAGGACCACTCTAGGCACCCAGACCACTTCAGCTTAATGAAGTGGTCTGGGTGCCAGGTCCCTCTAGGGTTAACCCTTTTTTAAATAAACATAGCAGTTTCAGAGAGTGAGAACACGCAAGCGTCCATAGGAAAGCATTGTAAATGCTTTCCTATGAGACCGGCTGAATGCACGCGCAGCTCTTGCCGCGCGTGCGCATTCAGCCGAAAGGGAGAAGAGGAGGCGGATCAGAGGCGGAGAGCTCCCCGCCCGGCGCTGGAGAAAAGGTAAGTTTTAACCCCCTCCTCTCCCTAGAGCCGGGCGGGAGGGGGACCCTCAGGGTGTGGGCACCCTCAGGGCACTATAGTGCCAGGAAAAAGAGTATGTTTTCCTGGCACTATAGTGGTCCTTTAAGAACCCTCCATACTCCTTACAGTGGCCATTATTTACCTTTTGAAAAACTGATTCATCCCAACATTATTAGATTATGGGGCCTGGCCTGGAGTGAGCAGTAATACGAGGCGAACCGGTGTAGGTATATTATGGATGCCCTGAGTATACCCAGACCAGTGCGAATGTGTCTAATGATATACTGATCAAGAACATTTCCCTGGAGTCCACAGACACGGAACACTAAGGAACAAACCCGGGAGGGCAGGAGAGACCCGAATTGGAGACATTGCCGTCAAACCTGGAACAGTTCGATGTATGAAAAAGAAATTGCAACATGTTAGTACATATGAGTAAGACCCTGTTGAATTGCTGGATAATTGATCCTCTGCACATTATTGGTTATGGGCTTCAATTCTCTTTTTCTGATCGTGAAAATTATGCGACTGCTCTTATCCGGCTGCTATTTTGCAGTCGTTCCAGCAGAGCTAAGAATGTAATTGTGCATTTACGATGTAAGTGCTGTCTCCACTTAGAGCTAAATAGAACAAACTGGCGTTTGACCGCGCTGTATTTATCAATGGATATAACTGCCTGGTCCAAGAAAGCTCCTGGTTAGATCGTGTGTGCAGCCACCAAGGAAGGTGTAAAAAGTGGCCGCATTGAGGCATGGCTCGTGATCGGGCGTTCTTACAGGGTTATTAACCACCAGTCTGGTACTAGCAATGGCTTTCAGGAATTGGCTATTATTTTGGTTCATATGGTTGCCAAGACAAATAAATTCTTCATGCTGTGGGGAAAGGGAGTGTACTAGTCGATTTTACTTAGGTAGCACCTGAATTCTGCACTTTGCTGGGTAGCAAAGTTCAATCCTTGCATCGCAAGATAAGGAATTTCTTAAATCTCCTAAAAAAATAGCGATGCAGAAACTCAAAGCTAAGTTGTGTATCTTTTGCACCAGAAGAAATTATAGGGGACCACAGGTAACCCGACAGGTTACCTTTGCTAACCCCCTTCCTTCAGCCAGTCAGGAACTATTTAAAGCACAAAGTTACTGGACGACACACAATCCTGGAGTTACAATACAATTTTATTGACCACACATGGCTTTTATGCATAACCCCATGCAAGGGGTCTACCACACAATCATGCAGGGTCACATCCCAAGATCCTTCCCCTCCCTAGGGTCCCAGCGCAGGAAGGGACTCTGTTCCCTTTGTCTGTCACTAAATCCACAAGATCCCCCACACCAACCGCCAGGGGCCTTCTTCCCAAGAGTGTCTGTGCTTGGGAGTCTAGGCGCGGGAAAAGCCCGCCGGTGGGAAAAGAGCAGATCTCTTTGTCCCCAGGCTCAGGAGAGCCCGCCAAACTGGCCAGTGCCCCAAAAGTGCCCACACCAATCTCAGAGATCCTTTCCTCGGTCCCTCGATTGACTAGTCTCCGTTTGCGAGGTTCTGGTGTGAAACCCAGACAAAGGAAGCATCTCATTTCGGGGTACGCATGCTCCCCCTGGCTAGCGTCCTTCCATATGAATGGCGGCCACCCAGGGGAGCACTCATTAATTACTTCCCTTGCAGTTTCACATCTACGTTGCGAGTGCAAACGTTCTGATTAATTGGTGTGAACGTTCTATTGGGGCACTGGGGAGGTCCTTGTTCGGGAGACGAACGAGTCGGGAAACAATCCACAAATGCTACTCCTGGTGGCGTTCGTCTGCACGAATGGTGGCCACCCAGGGAAGCACTCAATTGTTTCCCTTGTGGTTTGCGGTTTTGACACTTATGTTGCAAGGTGTGAACATTCTAACCTAACATTCTAAATGAGGTATTGCGGTGGTGGAGGTGAAATTATTTTTCTTGAGGTGTGAGGAACGTCTAATGAAGAGGCCTCGCGCCACGGCTTTATGTGCGAGCCACACGGTTTGGTCAGACACGTCTCCCCCAGAGTTTGTCTGGAAATAGTCAGCTAAGTCCGTCCTCACCTGTTGTATGAATGTGTTGTCGCGTAATAGTGATTCATTTAACCGCCAAGTCCCCCTCCCCTTAAATTGGAAAGAGTCAAAGAGCTCTAGGTATACAGGGCTGTTGTCCGACCAGGTTATGTCACCAATAGTGCAGGTCGAAACTTGTGCTAGCGTTTGTTGGTCTACATAAAAGGTATCAATCCGGGTGTAAGTGTTGTGTACTCTCGAGTGGAACGTGTAGTCCCTCTCACCAGCGTGGAGGACCCTCCAGCTATCGTATAAATTGTGTAATGTAAGTTTTGTATTTAACATTTTACATGTTGATACCATTTGTCTTCGCCTTGCGCCCTGAGGGAGTGCTGTTGTGTCCTCCTCAGGAGACGTGATAAAATCCACAGAGGATTAGTCCCCCTAGTTTGTGTTGGTCAATTTTCTGCATGAGGCAATGGAGAAATACCTCTGCACCTGTGTTAAGGAAGTATGCCGAGACCAGGGTGTACTGAGCGTTATTGAAGAGGCCTGTCAAAATGATATATCTACCCTGTGGGTCCACTAGTTTTCCCTGTTCTATAAACGCCACATCTTTGTGGATTAGAATGGACGTCCCCTTGGTTTTATTCATCGAGACCGCGTGATATTGGGTTGGAAAGTGTTTGGTGTACAATTCGGGGATCTTAGTATTTTTAAGATGTGTCTCCTGGACACAGGCTATATCGATTCTTTGCTTCCTAAGCTCTTGTAACAAGAGGCTTCTTTTACCTGGGGTATTCAACCCTTTTACATTATAAGTCAAAATTTTCATGGTGGGTTAATGAGATTTCTAAAGCCCAATGCGCTAAGTCGTGTCCCAGCCATGTGTAATAGTATCCTGGGGTTGTTGTTATATGCCAGATGTTGGTAATGCTTGCGGGAATGCTCCAGTTGAGGGTGTAACATGTGTACTGCATGTCGTGGGGTGATACGGGGGGGGTAAGGATGGGTCGAAACAGGTTGTGGGTGGTGTACCCAGTAAAGCTCCCATAACTGGGGCCTCGTTCCGCAATCTAGCCAGTAGATGCGGGCAGTGGGGAGGGGTGCAGGTGAGTCCGCCTAACATGTCGGTCGTTCACCTAGAGACCTCAGAGCAATGTCAAACTAAATACATACAAACTAGTTAAGTGGTTAGTACATGTATATACAGTGGAATAACCAATATAATTCAGTGATACTCGTGACACACCCTCTATGGGTAAGCGCAGTGAAGGCGTCTGTAGCTAACAACATCTCATGCGCAGTCCATTCCTCCATATAATACAAATTGCGCATTGGGCAGAGTCTAAATCTAACCAGCTGTATATGCTGCTGATTTGATGAGTCTAGAGCTTGTAGGGCCCATGTTAATTAATATGTGTACCATATTCTGGAACGAGAGTGTCTTTGGCATTATAGAGTCTTATATCAGTCTGTTTTATTATACGTAGAGGTGTGTGTGCTATATAGTTACGTGTATCACAGGTGCTTCATTTGGTCGACCATTCCGGCTGCAATCTTGGGATTCTTGCCGACTTTGTTGGTCCAATGGGTGGGAGAGGCAGGCCCCAATCCTTCAGCTTGCGAATGCCGTGGGTCACGTCCGTAACCATGTGGATCGCGTCTCGGTGAGAAATCAGGAGTTTGGCTGGATATCCCCAGCGATAGTTCACGCTCTGTTCTCTCAGAATTGAGGTGATGGGTGACAGTGATTTCCGAAAATGCAGGGTGTCAGCCGACAGGTCTGCAAAGATTTTTATAGATTTGTATTTATCAGGCAGGCTTGTGACCCTACTGGCTCTCATAATTTTTTCTTTGGCGTGGAAAAAATGAATTCTTGCAACTACATCTCTCTCTGCTGTAGGAGGTAAGTGCTTGGGTCTGCGTAGTCTGTGCGCTCTGTCGATAAGCAATTGGTCAGGGTGAATTTCTGGGGCGAGGACTTGGAATAGGCTTGATAGGTAACTTTGGAGGTCAGCATTTTGTATAGATTCTGGGATGCCTCGGAACCTGAGGTTGTTCCTCCTTGCTCTGTCTTCCATGTCCGCTAGTTTTATTCTATGTACCTCCAAAATATTATCCAGCTCTTGGATCTTATCTGCTAGGCTGTTGTGAGCTACAGCTTGTTCATCCAGTTTGGTTTCACTCTGTGTGGTGCGATTACCTATCTCCTGTATCTCTCTGTGTAATTCAGTTTTCAGCTCCTGGAGCTGTTTCTTCATGTTCTTTTGAATGGTGGTCGTGAATTCCTCCATCACTGCTCGGATGCCCCCCATGGTCAGGGGTTGTTCCTCTGGTGAGCGAGGAGGGGAATTTTCCCGCCTCTCCTGGTCGCCGCCATCTTGTGCAGGCTCCTGGCCCTCTCTCAGCTTGGAGGCCGCGGTTTTAGTCAGGAAGAACGCAGCTCGGTCGGATTTCTCCGCTTTGTTTTTCTGCCTCTGCGACATGGTGCTCACCTCCTCCGGTCAGTGTGGATATAATGCGCTCGGTGTACCGCTTGGTTTAAGCCCTTTTAGGTCTCCGTTTGCCGGAGCTGTTCTTACAGGCGTCCGTTCATCTCCGGCTGCAGGCCACGCCCTATTAATAGAATTTGATGTTGGTAGCCAGTAAAAATAAATATAATTATAATAAAGGAACACTATAAGTATAAGAAAACAAACATGAATTCCTGATGCTTTAGTGTTAAAACCACCATCTAGCCCCCCTGGCCACCCTAAATATAGTAAAGTCTTACCTGTATTCTAGTCTGTAGCTGCTGCCTCTGGCCCTTATCTACCTGCTGTCTGCTGACATCATAAGAAGTGGTGGTCTGAGCCAATCACAGTGCTTCTCCATAGGATTGACTGAGACTATCAAGGATGCAGATCAGGGGCACAGCCAGCACAAGCCAAAAACAGCCCTGGCCAATCAGCATCTTGTCATATAGATGAATTGAATCAAGGCATATCTATGAGAAAAGTTCAGTGTCCCCGTGCAGAGGGTGGAGACACTGAATGGTAGTGCTGTACAGTGTGCAGCACTACTCCAGGAATCACCTCTAGCAGCCATCTGAGGAGTGGCCAGTGGAGTTATCACTAGGCTGTAATGTAAACATTGCATTTACTCTGAAAAGACAGTGTTTACAGCAAAAAGCCTGAAGGTAATGATTCTACTCACCAGAACAAATACAATAAGCTGTAGTTGTTCTGGTAACTATAGAGCCCCTTTAACAAACAAAATGAAATACAATAAAATAAATATTATAGTCATTTTACTACATTATATATAATATAGTATACTACATATGTAATATATATCTAATATGGTAAATTATATATAATATTTTCCATAATAGCAAAACATACAAGTGTATTATATATTCTATGATGCCTTTATACAGTGGGGCCAGCAGTTTTATCTTAAATGGAATATTTATCTTGAAAACATTGCTGCTAATTTTACTCTTCATTATAGTACAGTACTTTAAGAACAATGTAA
Source organism: Pelobates cultripes (assembly GCA_933207985.1). Lineage (NCBI taxonomy): Eukaryota > Metazoa > Chordata > Amphibia > Anura > Pelobatidae > Pelobates > Pelobates cultripes. The sequence goes on along the minus strand of OW240912.1, from coordinate 384,495,324 downwards.
AATTAAATCCATTGTACCTTGGGGAAATAATTGACATCTTTTTTTAGCTCATTAGGCTTAAATACTGGAGTGTGCAGATTTTAGCTGCGGCAAATCTTAATTGAAACCTACAATTGATCGTCCTTCTACGTTTTGATTAGTGTCAGCTGAATCTTAATGGCTTATGTAGCGGGGTCTCCATACATGAGTTGGGTGGGGTGTTTAAGTCAAGACTTAATTTTTACCACTCTGCAGATAGCCAGCGTGAGTTTGTTGATGAATGACATACACATCACACATTGCATGGTTGCTGGATAGTCTGCATTAGACGTGATCAGGCTGGCAAATCTGCATTAGACGTGATCAGGCTGGCAGAAATCAGTCAAATAGAAAAAGGGGGTTTGGGGCTGCGCTGTTGGATAATCCACTGAAAAGCAATAAATATAAATATAAGAAGTATGTATATGAGTGCTAAAAAACTGTTAAAAGTAATGTCCGTACAAATTTTTCAATAAAAATAGATAAAAAGTAGAGAAAATCCAAATGGAGTAAAATGAAGTAAAAACAGTCTCACTGATATCAGGTATGATTGTGGTCCTCGGGGATGATTTCGTCCGGGTTAGAAATCGTCCGTTTATGTGAAAATACGAAACAAAAAGAACTGCCGATAGTGAAGTATTGTAGATCCAAGGATAAAAATTAAATCAAAATCAGGATTTGGAACTCACATTTGATGGAGCTAAGTCCAGCTCTGAGATGGAGGGCACTTAGTGGTATAATCCCCACTTCAGGATATACTGGGATGGTTGGTCCGTCCGTCTGACTTGGGTTCCGTCAAATCCCACAGGATATATGAAACAGCAAATAGTGCTCTCAGTAGGAACAATTGGAAATAAAATAAAATAAATGAAATAATACTCACAAAAATAGAGCAGGAAATACTGCTCTATTATCACAGTGCTGGTGGAATTATCCCCACTTATGGATTTCTTTGCTGTAGTTATGACCGGCTCTTGTGTGAGAGACGCTTGATAGTATGTTCCCCACTGGGAGGTATGCTGGAGGGATAGGTCCGTCTGTTCGGCTGGGTTCCGTCGGATTCCACAGAACGTATAAAACAGAAATAGTGCTCTCAGTAAGAACAAAATGAGGTAAGTAAATTAAAATAAGATATACTTACAAAAATAGAGCAGATGGATACTGCTCTATTATCACAGCGTGGGTGGAATTATCCCCACCTAAGGATTATTATTAATCGCAGACTCTTTCCCCTCTATTTCTTAGAAATCAAAGTCAGGCTGAACCAGCAACTTGGAATGAGAACAAGACTGGTAAAATATATAATCAGGAACAGACCAGGTTGTTAACATGCTATCAGGCTGGACTTGGCAATATTCATAACACTATAGCATTATGTGACCATCGCACGCTGTAAGAAGTAAAATAGTTACATGCCTTTTAAACTACATTGCGGTTCTCTCTCTCTGGCTGGTCCCACCTTCATGGCTGAGATTATCGAGATCGATGATCTCAGCCAATCCAATGCTTTCCCATAGGAACAGATAACAGGTGAAATTGAAAACAAAAATATGACCTAAATCTAGCAGATGAATAATTGTAATCTAAATCACCTGAATATATGATTTTTAGTTTCTTACTCTGAACAAATATCTCAAATGTGGATGAGAAAATGGCAGCTTCTGAATCACTATTCGGTTCAGAATACAGAGACTTTAATAATATAAATGATAAAAACCCCATATAATAGGGATGTGCATGTTCAAAAAATTTGGTTCGGTACGGCACTTCCAAAATTTGGGACTTTGGCGGTTCGGGAATTCAGGACTTCGGCAATTCCCCAACCCTACCCTTACCCCTAACACTAACCATAACTCTACTGCTAACACTACCTCTAAGACGACCCCATAACCCTAACCCTACACCTATAGGGTAGATTCCTGTCATCATTCCCTTAATTTTCCCTCCCTCTCCTGTTTTGTCACTTTTCAGAAATCCGAAGCACTTCAGCACTTCCGAAATTCAGCACTTCGGCAATACGATTCGGTTCGGCACTTCCAAAATTCTGCAGTTCAGGACTTCATCAATTTGGTTCGGTTCGGCACTTCCAAAATTTGGCACTTCGGGAACTTGGCAATTTACATTCGGACCGAAACTAATTGCACATGTCTACTATATAATACATGAGCAACAAACTCTGAGACCATGTTTTGAATTATTCATTATTCTGGAAGATAACCAAGCTCAAGTGTAGGTGTGAGAATATTAAAAATTATATATATAGAGAGAGTAAAAAATTATAACATGCCTGCCCTATATGACCCCAATCCTTCCACACCACCACTATGAAATTAGTACTGTTGAGGCAGTGAGTAGGTCTGTCTTTTGGTGTCAAGCTGGGCTTTGTAGAACTGGTGTACAAGAACAGATAAAGTCACCAATTTCATGTCAGAGCTGTATAGCTGGGGAACGCTGTGATACACTTTAAAGGGACACTATAGGAACCCAGACCAGTTCACCTAATTGAAGTGTTAACTCTTTTAGCCATCACCTCCAAATTTCCCCCCGCTACCTCTTGTCTCAAATCCCCATGGTATCCTTTAGATTGTAAGCTCACGGGCCATCTAGCCAAGCACTTTGTATAAAAGAGCTCCAATGGCTAGATATCAGTTTACAGGCTGGACTCTCTCTACCTCTTGTATTTGTCTGTGTATATTGTACATTCTCCACTAATTGTACAGCGCTGCGGAATCTGTCGGCGCTTTATAGATAGCAGTAATAAATAAATAAGTGGGTGCTGTCTCCCTATTGCACTTAGTGCTGCAATGTAAAACATTGCATTTCCAGAGAACTGCAATGTTTACATTGCAGCTCCAAGTCTGCTCTCAGTGGCTGTCTACCAGACCGCCACTGGGGGCGCTTTTTGGATGTAGTGTGTGTTTGTTTTTGTGTTTTTTTGTGTTTTTTTTCTTCTTGTCAAATTGCTAGCGAAAGCATAGATCCAATTATGTTCAATTATATATTCATTTAACCTTCTTAAGCTTTACCACTTTGCACCATAGGAGATGCAAAAAAAAAACACCCCACAAAAGATTCCACCACGCCAGGAACAGAGCTTGACAATCCAAAAGCAGCTTTGACCCTACTTTGTCTGATTGTAAAGAGAGATTGACAAAATGTGACAAAAGGTGGAGCTTTTGTCAGAAGGCTGACAACACTTCTAATTCTTAGTTCACTTATCAAACTTAGCCCAGAGTGCATATGAACTCAAGGACATAGTTGAAGGCCTTCGCTTAAGGGTACAATTTATTCCCTGTCTGTGGGCACTGTGGTGTGTAGATGATGACTATCTTGCCGATCCACTGATGTGGAGTCAGAAGAATGAATTAAGTTCCTCAGAAGAATGAATTAAAGGACCACTATACAGGGAGTGCAGAATTATTAGGCAAATGAGTATTTTGACCACATCATCCTCTTTATGCATGTTGTCTTACTCCAAGCTGTATAGGCTCGAAAGCCTACTACCAATTAGGCATATTAGGTGATGTGCATCTCTGTAATGAGAAGGGGTGTGGTCTAATGACATCAACACCCTATATCAGGTGTGCATAATTATTAGGCAACTTCCTTTCCTTTGGCAAAATGGGTCAAAAGAAGGACTTGACAGGCTCAGAAAAGTCAAAAATAGTGAGATATCTTGCAGAGGGATGCAGCACTCTTAAAATTGCAAAGCTTCTGAAGCGTGATCATCGAACAATCAAGCGTTTCATTCAAAATAGTCAACAGGGTCGCAAGAAGCGTGTGGAAAAACCAAGGCGCAAAATAACTGCCCATGAACTGAGAAAAGTCAAGCGTGCAGCTGCCACGATGCCACTTGCCACCAGTTTGGCCATATTTCAGAGCTGCAACATCACTGGAGTGCCCAAAAGCACAAGGTGTGCAATACTCAGAGACATGGCCAAGGTAAGAAAGGCTGAAAGACGACCACCACTGAACAAGACACACAAGCTGAAACGTCAAGACTGGGCCAAGAAATATCTCAAGACTGATTTTCTAAGGTTTTATGGACTGATGAAATGAGAGTGAGTCTTGATGGGCCAGATGGATGGGCCCGTGGCTGGATTGGTAAAGGGCAGAGAGCTCCAGTCCGACTCAGACGCCAGCAAGGTGGAGGTGGAGTACTGGTTTGGGCTGGTATCATCAAAGATGAGCTTGTGGGGCCTTTTCGGGTTGAGGATGGAGTCAAGCTCAACTCCCAGTCCTACTGCCAGTTCCTGGAAGACACCTTCTTCAAGCAGTGGTACAGGAAGAAGTCTGCATCCTTCAAGAAAAACATGATTTTCATGCAGGACAATGCTCCATCACACGCGTCCAAGTACTCCACAGCGTGGCTGGCAAGAAAGGGTATAAAAGAAGAAAATCTAATGACATGGCCTCCTTGTTCACCTGATCTGAACCCCATTGAGAACCTGTGGTCCATCATCAAATGTGAGATTTACAAGGAGGGAAAACAGTACACCTCTCTGAACAGTCTCTGGGAGGCTGTGGTTGCTGCTGCACGCAATGTTGATGGTGAACAGATCAAAACACTGACAGAATCCATGGATGGCAGGCTTTTGAGTGTCCTTGCAAAGAAAGGTGGCTATATTGGTCACTGATTTGTTTTTGTTTTGTTTTTGAATGTCAGAAATGTATATTTGTGAATGTTGAGATGTTATATTGGTTTCACTGGTAATAATAAATAATTGAAATGGGTATATATTTGTTTTTTGTTAAGTTGCCTAATAATTATGCACAGTAATAGTCACCTGCACACACAGATATCCCCCTAACATAGCTATAACTAAAAACAAACTAAAAACTACTTCCAAAAATATTCAGCTTTGATATTAATGAGTTTTTTTGGTTCATTGAGAACATGGTTGTTGTTCAATAATAAAATTAATCCTCAAAAATACAACTTGCCTAATAATTCTGCACTCCCTGTAGTGCCAGGAAAACATACTCGTTTTCCTGGCACTATAGTGCCCTGAGGGTGCCCCCACCCTCAGGGACCCCCTCCCGCCCGGCTCTGGAAAGGGTTAAAAACTTACCTTTTTCCAGCGCTGGGCGGGGAGCCTCCTCTCCTCCTCCGATCCTCCTCCTGGGCTGAATGCGCACGCGCGGCAAGAGCTGCGCGCGCATTCAGCCCGTCGCATAGGAAAGCATTTACAATGCTTTCCTATGGACGCTAGCGTGCTCTCACTGTGAAAATCACAGTGAGAAGCACGCAAGCGCCTCTAGTGGCTGTCAATGAGACAGCCACTAGAGGATTAGGGGGAAGGCTTAACCCATTCATAATTATAGCAGTTTCTCTGAAACTGCTATGTTTATAAAAAAAATGGGTTAACCCTAGAAGGACCTGGCACCCAGACCACTTCATTAAGCTGAAGTGGTCTGGGTGCCTAGAGTGGTCCTTTAATGGTTGCTCTTGGGAGGACCAGGATAACTACCTCCAGTCCAAATAGGAAGGGGGGGGGGACATTGGTGATAAAACTATACCCAAGCAGAAGACTGACTTGCTTAAATGTAAGGGAGTGGCCACCTTCCTAGCTCAGTGCCAACGCGGACTAGTCCGTTATCTTGAGAATCTACATAAAAATGGGCCAAACCCCAGGAAAAATATTCACATAAGGCACCAGCACTGCTTATAGCAGAGAGACAGGCAGTTTGTTTCAAGCGGTTTCACATTGATAAATAGCCAAAAGAGATACAAAAATATATATATCTGGTGTTTTACTGCTATGCATCCATCCAGCATAGCAATAAGGCCTCCTCAACCTGCCCCCACCCCCCCTGTTTTATCTTATTTTCTATTAGTTGTGGTCTTTATTGTTTTTTTTACTTTTTGGCCTATTTTCTTGGGTCGAAGATGAAAACATCAAAAAAGTGAAAAGTTAAGTTAGTTTTTAAACAACCATTCCACACCTATAAAGCACTTCAGCTTGCTGACGTGCTTTATGGGTAAGTGTCAGTTTATAAAAATTCAGAATTCTCTGAGAAATTGGTACATTTATAAATAAATTATTGAACATATACGCTAACAGAAGTTGCAAGCACACTCTACTTGAGCGTCTTTAGAAAATCCAGTGCCTCTGCAGAACTCCAAGACTTCATAATGAGAATGTTAGTCTCTTCTGGGGAAAAGGGGAGGGCTTGCAAAGGCTCATTACATAAAATCTGCAGCTTTTGCAAGCTCTTTTAAGATATACCCCCAATGAATACATGCATGAAAAAAATAATTATTTAATTGATGTATTTATTCAGGCCAGATCCTGTTGGAGGGTAAGAATCTATATTTAGTTTGAAAAGAACGGCACTAGTAGGAACAGTGTTTCAGTTTGCACTGATGCTAATGGCCAATCAATGGAGTGAGTTTAGACTAGGGACCATGGGTTTCCCATGGTGCCCTGTTGGATTTAGTTGTGAGGCTACTTACACCAGAGGTTTTACCAAATGGATTTATAATTATTAGTTTTAAACTGTTGGTCTAAGGAACTTGGGGACTCCCCCCTTGCTCACCAGTATTTATTACCCTCCACTCCATAGACCTAATTGTAAAAGAACTATGGCTGTCCAGCGAACAACCATCTGGTTTTGATTAATCTCCACTCCAACACATACGAGGAATAGAAAGAGGGGGTTATTCATACATCCTCTGTGTGATCCCCAGTTGTCTACTAATTTGGGAAGAGTGGTTCACCAAATCCTCTATTGTTTGTTCAATGGTCCAATATTTTTTTTCAATAGTTGGAATAGTTTTTTCTGTGATGTAGTTAAAGGTTTCTGGTTAAAGTGAAAATTAAAGCTCATTAACTTTGAAAAAATGTAGCACTAGTTTAAATGCAAAAAAAAAAGTTTAATATTCTAAACAATTATATTGCATTTAATAATCTATATTAATAATGTTTGTATTTCTTTAAATTTGGTTTAACAACATGTGTAGTTGTAGTTCTCCACTTTGTGAGTGAAGATGTTTTCTAAACGTTGCTTTCCTGCGGACTATCTTTCAGGTTCTTCTGTTGGTGAAAGTCTAATACCGGTAAAATTGTCGAGTTCTACGTCGGAATTAACAATGAAGCACTTCATGCGGTAAATCATTTATATTCCTACTTTAAGAACATTCAGCTATTTAGAAATTACTGTACAGGAAACATCCAAGTAATATGTGGTTTTGGAAATTGGTAGGGTTTGTCCAATTGAAAGAACAAATAAAAGGAAATGTCTCCACAAAGATTGTTTCAGGTAATCGTCCCAAGAAAATGGGAAGACTGCCCATAGTGAGAGTTTAAAAAGCTTCAGTTTGTTACTAGCTAAATTTAAAGCAACAAATATACATGTTGTTGTTAGTTTGTGTCAGCGTATGCTTGTTATATTGTACGGCCTAGTTTATTGCACAAATTATTTCACTCAGTTTAGTTTTGTGATAAATGCATGGTAATTGGTTATTTTGTCATGGTTCGACTTTGTGAAACGATGCTGGATGTCCTCAAGCTTCAAGCATTGTTTTATGTGCTATTCTATAATTAGGCTCAGATATAACATATTTATTTCATTTTAAGCAGCATTTAGCATGCCTCTTCTAATTGTTAAAAACTGAGACTTAAATCCTTCTGTAGAATCAAAAAACACTCTCGCCTCTGTGCTTGCAAAACATGAACTTTTATGTACACCTTTTTTTTTTTACAATATTTATTACCATATATACTCGAGTATAAGCCGAGTTTTTCAGCAAATTTTTTATGCTGAAAAAGCCCACCTCGGCTTATACTTGAGTCAAGCTCTGTATTATGGCAACTTTGCCATAATACAGACCAGGGCTACCGGGCTCATTACAAGCCCAGCGGTCCTGGGGGGGGCGGCAGCAAGCTCTTACTTACCTTTCCTGCAGCTCCTCCAGCTCCCCAGTGTAAATCTCATCAGAGCCTTGCCGCAGGTTACCATGGCCGCGAGATTTACATTGGGGAGCTGCAGGAAAGGTAAGTAAGAGCTTGATGCCGACCTCCCCACTGCTCAGCCCATACCACTGGACCACCAGGAAATGCCATAGCCCCCCTCCCTGGCCAGGTAACAAGCGGGGGGGACGACAAAAAAAAAAGATAAATTAAATACTAAAATAAAAAATATTAAAATAATAAAAAATATTAAAATAATAAAAATGCCCTCCCCCCACCCAGTTTACACACAGTACACAAACACACACACACTGCATTCACACAAACACACACTCTGCATTATACACACACACATTCTGCATTTATTATATACACACACTGCATTCATTATATACACGCACACTGCATTCATTATATAAACACACACTGCATTATATATACACACACACTGCATTCATTATATACACACACACACTGCATTCATTATATAAACACACACTGCATTATATATACACACACACTGCATTCATTATATACACACACACACTGCATTCATTATATACACACATACTGCATTATATACACACACACTGCATTTATTATATACATACACACAACATTCATTATATACATACACACTGCATTCATTATATACACACATACTGCATTATATATACACACACACTGCATTTATTATATACACACATACTGCATTATATATACACACACTGCATTCATTATATACACACACACACACTGCATTCATTATATAAACACACACTGCATTATATATACACACACACTGCATTCATTATATACACACATACTGCATTATATACACACACACTGCATTTATTATATACATACACATGACATTCATTATATACATACACACTGCATTCATTATATACACACATACTGCATTATATATACACACACACTGCATTTATTATATACACACATACTGCATTATATATACACACACACTGCATTCATTATATACACACACTGCATTCATTATATACACACACTACACACTGCATTATATACATACACGCTCTGCATTCGTTATATACACACACTGCATTATATACACACACGCTCTGCATTCGTTATATACACACACTGCATTATATACATACACGCTCTGCATTCATTATATACACACTACACACTGCATTATATACTCACACACTGCATTCATTATAGAAACACACTGCATTATATATACACACACACTCTGCATTCATTATATACACACACTACACAAACACACACACTCTGCATTCATTATATACACACACTACACAAACACACACACACACTCTGCATTCATTATATACACACACTACACAAACACACACACTCTGAATTCATTATATACATGCACTACACAAACACACACACACTGCATTCATTATATACACACACTACACAAACACACACACTCTGCATTCATTGTATACACACACTACACAAACACACACACACACACTGCATTCATTATATACACACACTGTAAATACACACTGTAAATAAATATTCAATTAATGTAATTGTATTGGGATCTGATTTTATTTAGAAATTTACCAGTAGCTGCTGCATTTCCCACCCTAACCTTATATTCAAGTCAATAAGTTTCCCCAGTTTTTTGTGGTAAAATTATGTGAGTATATACGGGTAATGCATAATATATTTGTGCCTTATCCGGGCCTAACTTAGAGAAACATTCTCTCATATTTTGTCCGAAAGCCTACTATAATCACTCTTACAAGACTGTGATCCTCAGGCGTAGTTTGCTAAACCATTGTAATGTGATAAAACTGGCCACATACAAAGTACAGGAGGTCTGAAATGTCTTTGCAGGTTCCAAATTCTTTGTACCAGATGTGAACATTTTTGTTTTATGCAGCAAACCTCTACCTCTGGGTTTAACCCCTTAAGGACCAAACTTCTGGAATAAAAGGGAATCATGACATGTCACACATGCCATGTGTCCTTAAGGGGTTAAAACAGGGATAAGGAACACTCACAAGGAGATAGTAGTCAAAGTCTACTCTAACTTAGATGGCTTCACACAATAAGCAGGTGACTGGAGACTCTCAGTATTCAAACCTCTCCTGTAACAGCTCCCCTTAGTCCTGTACCCAACTGCCGGCTGTGAGATGGGCTCAGGAACAGAGTATCGCTCACGTTTCTCAGGAAGGTGGGGTTATGTGGCAGGCGTGCATAATAACTAAATGACGCGTTTTCGACAATTACATTGGCTTCCTCAAATTTTTAAAAAAACAATATATATCATTTTAAAAATATCATGACGTTTCATTAAATGAAATACACTTTTAAAAAACGAGAAGTGAAAATAGATTAATTGAGGAGCAGTGGAGAAGAGAGTGGTGGATGCCAATACTTTCCATTTTCTGGCCTCTACCTTCCATTACGTGACATGCCTACTGGCCACTGAATAGGTTTTTACTATTTACCGACTGGTGAAAGGTTGTGGGAATAAGACTATATGGCAATGGTGTAAAATGGGTGTGCAGTGTTATATGGGAAAACTTAATGGGTTACTATTCTGTGGATTGGGAAGTTACAGGGCTAATGCATTATTCCCAAATTTCAAGATGGCTGACAAAAGGAATGTCAACCATCTGCACATCAGGAAATAAATGAAGCACTGTGTACTGATTGAAAAGCTTTGTTAATTAATTGATAATTTGGTTAGACAGGCTCCACAGAAGCTAAGTAGCTGAAAATGATAGTTTGATATAATTCTTGGATTAGGTGTGCTGTTGATCCAGACAATGCAATTATTTAGTCATTTCTGATTGTTAAATAGAAGGCGGTGTCACTAGAATTCAATTTGGACACATTCATGTTGAAATCTTTTGATACTGAACGGGAGACAGCATCTGACATACATAGGAGATGTACGTTTTTCTTGCTTACAAAGCATCTTCTCAATGAATGTCTTTGTTCCTTTTTATATCCGTCTTGACAATGATAGTTGCAGAATCACACAAAGTGTCACTTAGCACTAGTGTCAGTGTATCTACATGTAGAACTTAGAACTGTTTGAGTAATGTGTTTGCAAAAAACATCATGCAAAACAACAGTTTTCCCTCTTAAAAACCCATAATAATAATAATGATGATAATAATGACAACTTATAAGACTGATATAAAGGGACAGTTTAGTTTAGGAAACATAATAAACCAAATACTGCAGCTCTGTAGGGGGTTAGTTACTAAAATTGGTATTAGTGGGAATCCATAGTGTCAAATGTCAAATTTAAGGCCAAAGTCATCAAGTTTTCAATTTCTTTACTTAAAATATTTATGTAAAAAACAGATAAACTTTGTATCTTGTAATACCTTTTTTATTGGACTAACAGAATTTTTTAATGACAAGCTTTCGGGAGAACCTCCCTTTCTCCCTTTCTCAAGTCTAAAGCATTTCTGAGCAAGATGACACATAGAATTCAAATTTGAGTTGTGATACAGGGGTTAAAGAGACATGAATGCAGATAAGACATAGGTTTGTTCGAAAATAGACAAAATTTTCGTAAATATCTTGTGTGAAGATCACAGAGTGAGGGGGGAGAGGCAGGGCCAGATTAAGAGCCTAGTGGGCCTGGAGCTGACAATTATGATTGGCCTAATTACAGAATCTTATCGACAAAAACCACTAAAACAACCATACCTCCCAAGCGTCGTGTATCTGACGGAGGTGGTGTTGGAGGGAAAGGATGCAGCTAAAAGAAAACACATACTCTATGCTAATCTCTCTCTAATTTATGATTTCATCTTTCAAGTAAATCCATACCCCCTAACAGCAGTGTCCAGCGAAGCAGGAAATCAATGGGAGGGTTAAAAGGGTGTGCCACTGACGCGAATCATATGACCAGAACTGCCAAAAGGGTAAACATGCCCAAAAAGGGGGCATGTTTGCCCAAAGAATTGGAAGGCCAGCCTGGCATGAATGCATGTCAGGCTGCCTGCCAATCATACAGGCTGGCAAACTAAGGGCACACTATGCAGGCAGCACCCTGAGCTTGACATAAATGCATCAAATGCTGCTCCTACTCCAAGCTTTCTAAGGACTGTCCCTTAGCACTCACATGTCAACTTGTCTCCTTACCTTCTTACTAGCAGGCAGAAGTTCCTGGTATATAGTCTGGGACAGAGAAAAGGTGTATATACTGAGTGTAGAAGAAAGGGGACATGCCACAGTGTTACAGAAACCAAAGTCTGCATTACTTAAACTAATTTTATTGTCAGCCAGTCCACACAGGTTTTGTTGCCATACATCCCTCTTAAGCTTCCAAACTTAAAGGGACACTATAGTCCCCAGAACAACTACAGCTTATAGTATTTGTTCTGGTAAGTAGAATAATTCCTTTCAGGCTTTTTGCAGTAAACATTGTCTTTTCAGAGAAAATAACCACTGGCCGCTTCTTAGATGGCTGCTAGAGGTGCTTCCAGGGGCAGTACTGCCTAGTGTGCAGCACTGCCATTCAGTGTCTCCACCCTCTGCATGCATACACTGAACTTTCCTCATAGAGATGCATTGATTCAATTTATCTTTATGAGGAGATGCTGATTGGCCAGGGCTATGTTTGACTTGTGCTGGCTCTGCCCCTGATCTGCCTAGTTGACAGTCTCAGCCAATCCTATGGGAAAGCATTGTAATTTAATTTTCTCAGACCACCACTTCTGATTATGTCAGCAGACAGTCAGTTCAGAGGCAGAGCCAGCAGCTGCAGACTTGAATACAAGTAAGATTGTACTATATTTAGGGAGGCAAGAGAGGGCCAGGGGGGTAGAAGGTGTTTTTTACATAACAGGGTCAGAAATACATGATTGTTTTCCTAACCCTATAGTGTTCCTTTAAGCAAGAGTATGTGAAGAGTAGTTAGGGTTGCCAACTTTCTTGGAAAAAAAATACCAGCCTTTGTATAATTAATTAGTTATGAGTGACATCACATGATGTAAATCACAAGGAGTGACATAAGAGAAAATTCTGTAAAATCACCAACAAACTACTCACAGTTTGATTCTGCTGTATAGATGAATTGCTCCCAGTGTCTCCCAGTGTCTCAGTCTTGCAAGTCTCCACATTTCTCCCAGTGTCCTCATGTCTCAGTGTGTCCCCATGTATCACAGTGTCAGTGTCACCATATATCCCAGTCCCCTAGTCTCCCAGTGTCCCCATTTCTCAGTGTGTCCCCATGTCACTAGGATTCTAGGGGACACAGTGAGACATGGGGACACAGAGACCCGGGAACACTGGGAGACATGGGGGCACAGACACTTGGGGGCACTGGGAGACATGGGGGCACTTGTGAATATAGACATGGGGACACTAGGAAACATGGGGACACTGGGAGACATGGAGACACTGGGAGACATGGGGACACTGGGAGATTTGGGGACACTGGGGACACTAGGGACACAGAGACATGGGAACACAGAGACTGGGAGACATGGGGACACTGACACATTTGGGGACACTAAGACACTAAGGACACTAAGAGACATGGGAACACAGACACTGGGAGACTAGGGGACACTGGGAGACTAGGGACACTGGCTGGAAGACAGACACTGGGAGACATGGGGACACAGACATTTGGGGACACTGGGAGACATAGGGACACAGATACTGGGAGACTTGGGGACACTGAGGACACTAGCTGGGAGACATGGGGACACTGGGAGACATGGCGATACAGACACTGGGAGACTAGGGGAAACTGGGAGCCATGTGGACACTCAGCCACTAGGGACTCTGGCTGGGGGACATGGGGACACTGGGAGACATAGGACAGTGTCTCCGTGTCCCAATGTCTCCCAGTGTCCCTATGTCTCACAGCGTCCCCATGTGTCACAGTGTCCCGATGTTTTCCAGTGTCCCCAAGTATATCAGTGTCCCCTAGTGTCTGTGTCCCCATGTGTACAAATGTGCCCAAACATATATAGACCCATATAATTGTATATGTGCACATACACCTATTCACATATCATAAACCTATCATTGGAATGCATTTCAAAATGTTAATACATATAACTGAACAGTAAGATAATGTGGGGGAGTATTCATGTAAAGCATTGGTAGTGGGACAGAAAACCCAAATCAATATTTAGTCCTCTATTCTTGCTGTTAACCCCTTAAGGACTGAGCCAGTTGTACAAGTTGTGATTAAAAAAAAACAAAACCTGGAATTTGCGCTATATGTCTGTTCAGACGTTATTCACCTCTTTCATATTAAATGCACCCACACTTATTATAAATCATTTTGTTCAAGAAAAACAGGAGTTTCATGTCACATCAAATATTTATATATTAAACATAATTTAATATGAATAAAATAAAATGTAAAAAAAAAAAATTGACATTTTAACTGTGAATGTCATAATACTGTTAGCTGTTACTGCAATAAAATGCACATATTTGTATTTAGTGAAGTCTCACAAGTAAAATAATACTCCCAAAGTACAGGTTTTATACTGCTTTGGAAAGTTACAGTGTCAAATTTAGCACATTACATTTTTTAGTTTATACACATTGAAATTTGCCAGACTGGTTATGTTGCCTTTCACACCACACCGTATGGTAGCCCAGGAATAAAATTTACCCCCGTGATAGTATACCATTTGCAAAAGTAGACAACCCAAGGTATTACAAATGGAGTATGTCCAGGCCTTTTTAGTAGCCACTTAATCACAAATACTGGCCAAATTTAGCATTCTTATTTGTATGTGGGTGAAAAATGCAAAAAAAGTTTGTGTTTTCCTGTTATTTTCCTCTTACTCATTTACTGTACCTACACATATTATATACTGTTTTTCTCGCCATTTAATGGTCTTGCTAAAGATACCATTATTTTCATCACATCAAATAATTTACTAAAAAAAAAGTATAAAATCTGATGAAAAAATATAAAAAAAACACACTTTTTCGAACTATGACCCCCAAAATTTGTTCCGCATCTACAACCGCCAAAAAACACCGGTGCTAAATCGTTTCTAAATTTTGTCCTGAGTTTAGAAATACCCAATGTTAACATGTTCTTAGCTTTTTTTTGGAAAGTTGTAGGGCAATAAGTACTTTGCTATTTCCAAACCATTTTTTTTTTATTTCAAAATTAAAGCAAGTCACATTGTAACACTGATATCTGTCAGGAATCCCTGAATAACCCTTTACATGTATATATTTTTTTAAAAGAAGACAACCTAAGGTATTAAACTTGGGGTATTTTGACTCTTTTCATGCAACCATTTTACCACCAATCTATGCCAAATTTTATTTAAAAAAATAACAATTTGTGATTTTTTGGACACACATAGCAATTTAAGAATACATGTACGGAGAACTTTAAGGGTCACTGCCAAAGAACACACCAATATGTGTTCAGCAACATTTCCTGAGTACAGTGATACCCTCCGTGTATAGGTGTTTTGGATTCTCTGGGGGCTAAAAGATTTATTTGGAGGGTGTGCATTCCAGTTTTCCAACATGTAGCAATGGCATGGTTTACAGAAATACTTCAGACAAGTGCAGATACCTCCACCGCTCCAGCTTCCACCTCTCCCATACTAAACAGGGCATCATCTACAGCCAAGCAACTAGGTACCATTGTATATGCTCTGATCCTAATGACCATAATTCCCATCTAAATGTACTCTCCCAATCTGAGACAGAAAGGTTACAAACCAAAGACTATTACCAAACAAATCAACTCTGCAGTAAAAACTCCACGCATGCGCCTCCTACAGTACAGAGAGAAAAAAATATCTACACAAGTACCACTTGTGGTCACCTACAACCCAGCTCTTGAAAAATACGGAAAATCATTAATAACCTACAACCAATGTTAACAGAAGATGAGACTCTGAAAAACATTTTCTCTGAAACACCCATTTTGGCCTTCAGACAAAAAAACAAACCTCCAACAAAAATTAATCAACAGTAAGCTGCCCACGGATGGGAAGAATAAAGAAAACGGGACCAGTCAATGCAAAAAACCTCTCTGCAAACTGTGCCAGCACATATGCACAGACACACAACAATAAAACCTACAGCATTAAAGGATCGTACTCCTGCACATCCAGCAATGTGGTATACATGATTCAATGCACCAAATGCCACCTAGGATGCTACATTGGGGTAACCACCCAGCAATTAAATGGCAGAATGAATATGCACAGACACTCTATTAAACACCACAAAGAAGAATCATACTGCACTCCTGTGGGACACCACTTTACCCAGCCTGGCCACTCAATGAAGGACCCAAAAATCAAAATACTGGAAGGGGGTTTTAAAAATACCAAAAAATACCCAAGAAAGAAAAACTTTTGAAGCCAGAATGATCCAATTGTTTAACAGCAAGAATAGAGGACTAAATATTGATTTGGGTTTCCTGTCCCACTACCAACACTTTTCATGAACACTCCCACAGCATTATCTTACTGTTCTGTTGTATGTATCATTATTTAAAATGCATTCCAATGATATGTTTATCCTATCAATATAAAAAGTACTATGTATAGACCTATGCTTTCCCATACTCTTATGCACGTATGCTTATATATATATGACTGTGCATTTATGTTTGTGTATATAAGTTCATGTGCATGGATGTATATGTATATGTGTTCATGTATATATGTGTATGTGTATACATATATGTATATTTGTGTGTGTATGTATAAAATGTGTACATATATGCATACATGTGTGTATATGTTCATGAATAGGTGTATGTGTACAACAGTGGTGGACTAAGGGGGAGGCGGAGGGTGCCACCTGGTAGGGGGGTGCCTTGACCCTGGTCTTGGGGCTGGAGGGGGCTGTGCCCATGGCAGCTGGGGTGTCACACAGCTCACATGGAGAGATCAGCAAGATGAACTGGCCGCACAGGAGGAAGAAGGGGGCGGAGCTACTGTCATTCAGGGGCGGAGCCTGAGCGGGGCGGGGCTTAACACGGCCCTTACCTGCTGCTTTTAATGCTGCACATGGAGGTGCAGCAAGCACCTCCAGCCAGGGAAGGACTACAGGCCAGGGAATCCACTCCTCCAGCCCACACTGTCTGTAAGTATAAGAGTGTGTGTGTGTGACTGTCTGCCTGAAACTGTGTGTGTGTGTGTGTGTGTGTGAGACTGTGTCTGTAACTGTGTGTGTGTCTGTCTGTAAATGTGTGTGTGTGTATGTGTGACTGTCTGTCTTGTATGTGTGTATAACTGTCTGCCTGTAAATATGTGTGTGTGTGTGTGTGTGTGTGTAACTGTCTGCCTGTAACTGTGTGTGTGTGTGCGTAACTGTCTACCTGTAACTGTGTGTGTGTGTAACGGTCTGCCTGTAACTGTGTGTGTGCGTAACTGTCTACCTGTAACTGTGTGTGTGTGTGACTGTCTGTGACTGTGTGTGACAGTCTGCCTGTCACTGTGTGATGCTGCCTGCAACTGCGTGTTACTGTCTGCCTGTGACTGTCTGCATGTAACTTTGTGCGTGGCTGCCTGTAACTGACTGTGTGTGTAACTGTCTGTAACTGTGTGTGTTTGTGGCTGTAACTATATGTATGACTGTCTGCCTGTGACCATGTGTGTGACTGTATATGTGACTGTCTGCCTGTAACAGTGTGCGTGACTGTGTGTAACTGCTTGTAACTGACTGTGTTTGTGTGTAACTCTCTACCTGTAACTGTGTGTATGACTGCCTGTGACTATATGTGTGACTGCTTGTAACTGTGTGTGACTGTCTGCCTGTAACTGTGTGTGACTGTCTGCCTGTAAATGTAAAAAATATAACACATTTTAAAAATGTAGTAGGTTTTTTGTTTTTTTTTGGAGAAGGGGGGGGATAGGGGGAGTGCCAAACCCAGGACCCGCCCCGGGTGCCACATGCCCTAGGTACGCCCCTGGTGTACATATACATATATATGGGTTTATGTATGTATATAGGCACGTTTGTACATGTGCAGGTACATGTATTGATGCTTATTTGTGGATGTATGTATAGGTGTGCATGTACATATATTTGTTCAATTGGTTGTATTTATTAGACATGTGCAATTCGTTTCCATACGAATTTAAATTCGGCCGAATTTCGGCAATTTGGACATTCGGATGCTTCCGAATGTCTGAATTGCCGAATTTCGGAAATGCCAAGCCGAACCGAATTGCCAAAGTGCTTTGGTTTTCTGCAAAGTGGCAAAACAGGAGAGTGAGGGAAAATTAACTGAATGATAACAGGAATCTAACCCTAACCTCAACCCTACCCCTATCTTAACCCCAACCCTAACCTAGTAGGGTTAGGGAATTCCACAAGTCCACAAGTCCAGAATTTCGGAAGGGCCAAACCAAATTTTTTGCCCATGCACATCCCTAGTATTTATATGTATATTTCTGTGTGAACTTATGTATATTGAGTATGTGCTTGTGTATACTTGTACATATACACTGTGTGTGTGTGTGTGTGTGTGTGTGTCTGTGTATGCTGGATACAGGCCTTCATGCATATCCTATAACTCTTGGATGGGAATTCTTGCATTCTTAATATAAGTAATTATTTTATTTTTACTCTCCTCTTCTAGCACCATCTTCTGAACTGTTTGTTTGGTTTTTTTTCTCTCTCTTTCCCCCCTCACTCTGTGATCTTCACACAAGATATTTACGACCCTCTGCGAGAATGGTATCTATTTTCTAATAAACCTGTGTCTTATCTGCATTCATGTCACTTTAACCCTTGTATGACAGCTCAACTTTGAATTCTTTGAGTCATCTTGCTCAGAAATGCTTCAGACTTAAGAAAGGGAGGTTCTCACTAAAGCTTGTCATTACAAAATTCTGTTAGTCCAATAAAAAAGGTATTACAAGATATGAATTTTATCTGTTTTTTACATCTACATCACATAATAGGGCTACGATCTCTTCTTGGATACTTATAATATTTGATATTTAGTTTGTATTAATTGACAATTCCCATTTTAGTGAATAACCCAGTCTGTATATTATTGCTAATGCAATTCACTTGCAGATAATTCCATTTTATTTCACACATATGTGGAAACACACATATATAGTGCAGCCTCTAAATATTTTTAAGTTTTACTCAACATTTATTATTTAGGAATTTTACTCAATCACATAAAATTTGAGATTAAGGGGGTGGAACCTAGCAGCCCCACTGACCGGTCGCACACCTTGAGAGGTTTGGGCAGAAAATCTGTAATATCACCATAATTTCTCATCTCAGCCCTGAATTTCAGCAGCAGTTATAACCCGGAGACAGGAGAAACCCGCTGCACTTGTTGCCTTCTGGTTTGGGACCAAGATCGGCGGCTATCATCGGATGTCGACCTGCGGCCTACATGAGGCCTACTGACAGTTACCGGGAGGGAGTTGGCCAATCCCTCCCCTCATCTATGAGCTGTATGCTTATCTTAAGGTCTTCCCATAACCCTGTTCCTCCCCCTCCCCGCTGTTGAGTGATGTAATCGGACCGACTGGGTACCTCTGTTGAAGGATGCTCCCAGCGCTTCCTGAGGGCTCTAAGCACTCCAGCCGACACCATAACCACCATAGACTCCTTCAGAGAGCAAGAAAGGAACAAGTGCTTAAAAGAGCTTAGAAGTAAGTATCCAAGGGAGCATGCAGAGCATAGCAATCCCTTGTAATGATATAGCAATTCCCCTAATAAGAGACAGGACTCTAGATTGAGAGTGAAGAAGAGCTGTCTAAATCTTTATTTTCCTTGGGACAAGCCCATATGGTCATTACATTAACATTGCTGTGAAAACTCAATAAAATTACAAACCGTCAAATCATAGAAGGCACCATACACTGACTTATTATAACACAATGGCATATTTTTAAAGCGGCGGGGGAGACAATAATTAACAGAAAATATCTCACGTGCCTGCAGAATTAGCAATATGCAAATCTACCCTAATATGCAAATGAACCAGTCTTGCTATTCAGGTAGTGCATATTGCTGTTGCTACCAACAGAGGGCACCAGACAAATCAGTACAGGAGAGCAGGCAATACACCCCAGGGGCCATAGTCTCGTGGCAGGAGGCTGGCAATCAGTCTTCTCCAATGCCCAGTGGCGAGGTTGGTTCCGCCACAAGTGTTATCACAGCACCTTCTAACTGTGTCACGGTGGCGACGTATCAGCATCCTGATCCTATGCAGTAAACCTGTAGTGGAAACCATGGAAGTTGCTACGTTTCCATCTTTCCCCCTCGAGAGGCTGGATTGCCTGTTTACAGACTTCTGCTGGGATACACCACCTTCCTGGACCATGGTCCACTCTGGGAGAGATCCCCGAGCACCTCACACAACATGGGAAGGTTCCTGTTCATCCTATTAGACTCCAGCTTGTTAAGGGATGTCAAGGTATTACTCCACCAAGGGACTCATGAGCCGGGTGCTTTGAACTGCGTTGGGGCCTGGGGCTGGTTGGCTATCAACTTGCAAGACTTGAATCCTTACTTTTCTTGGAGCAGTATCCAGCATGCAGCAGGGTTGGGATGAGTCACTTTTTGTGAGAGCTTTACATGCATATAGGTCTCCTGTGTGTTAAGCTAGCATGTCCGTTTAAACATATGCACACTTCATATTCTCTGTTGTTCAGACTTGTTTAAAAAAAAAAAAAAGAGTCTGAATTTTTCGGAGTTTTGTAATGTAAACCTATTGAACTCATGTCACATACAAGTTTGATATTACTCACTTGTTTTATTTCTGTAACGTACCTTTAATGCCTAATAAAAACAAACAAACAACAGATTGACAGCAAAAAAAAAAAAAAAAAGTTTTTACAGCTTACGTTAACCCAGCACTAGATACTTCTGGAACAATAACCGCTTACAGGCAACTGTAGTGGTTATGGTGCTTGGGTGTGCTAGATGCATCCAGGGTTTAGTTTTTCCTTTATTTAATTAAGAACACAGAGGAAACAGAAATATTTTACTTTGTTATAATTACAAATGCTTATTAAAGATATACACACACACAAAAAAAAAAAGATTTGAGATTAAATAGTTATTAGTTTATAAGGCTAAAGGACAGACTGTTTTAATATGAGGGTGTTTACATCAGACAGCTATGAAGAATTTACAATTCCGTAATAAACAATCTCTTCATTTCATTGGACCAGATGTAATTGTGTGACTGGCATATAGACCACATATGTGTCGTTCCATTAATAACTCATGCTCAAAAGATCTAACAACTTGGTTATATGCGATTCTATGTGTGCCATTTGCATTTGGAGTCTGTTGTTGTTGTTGTGTCACAACAAATATGTGTCAATGCCAGTAAAGCAGGCCATTGTGAGGTGGACAATTCTGAATAAATTAATCACGCACGTCAAAAAAAATAAAAAAAATATTAGGAGGAATTGAAATGAATGTGGGACATTTATAAAATGATAATTTGCACTAGCTGATTGATTGCACATTAACTGGAGATCACAGAAGACCTCTCTATAGAATATGCTTATAACTATAGGGAAAAATCTTCACCTGCTGAACAGTTTAAGAAACCAAGAACAAAATGCCTGAGTTTAACTTTTATAAAAATTATGTAACCTGCTGTCACATTTTGGAATTGAGTCTTTTGGAGACCTTTGTTAACGTGTATTACAAAAATGAAAGTAGTGAAAAAATTGAGGAACTGCATATGTATTCCACCTCACTACATCTTTCAAAGACAAACATCATATTTGTGAAATATAATGGTAGTCTTGTGGTGGATGTGTATGTCTTCCACTGGAACAGCCTTGAGTTTCTTAATTGATAATGTGACGGATGAATTGTAAAATGTACAGAAACCTCTTTTGATCAGATCAAACCGAATCCCCAAAGCCCATGGGAAGGTACTTTACCATGAAGCAGGATAATGGTCATAACATTATCCTAATGGAACTATGGAGATATTCTGAGAAATAAAATAGAATGTTCTTGATGGTTAAAGGGACACTATAATCACCAAAACAACTTCAGCTTCATGAAGCAGTTTGGGTTTATAGATCATTTCCCTGCAGTCTCACTGCTCAATTTTCAGCCATTCAGGAGTTATATCACAAAAAGTTTTCATTTTCAATAAGATGTAACTTCCTTTAAAGGATCACTATAGGGTCAGGAACACAAACGTGTATTCCTGACCCTATAGTGCTAAACCCACCATTTAGGTGGCTTGCCCTCCCCCCCCCACCTTAGCCCCCCTATAAAAGTTTAAAACTCATCTTATTTCCAGAGCTGCACGGGTCTGTCGGTGCTGTCTCCGCCCCCTTTGTGACATCATCCAAAAGCCCCATTTGTTGCCAATGCTTTCCCGCAGGGAAAGCATTGGATTGGCTAAAATCGGCAAGTGAAAAAAGGTGTTTACATAAAAATGCCTGAAGGGAGCTATTATACTCATCAGAACAACTACAATAAGCTGTAGTTGTTCTGGTGACTATAGTGTCCTTTTAATGTATGAGGTGCAAACTTGAAGTAATTATTGAATGCAAACTATTTCAAGTATTAAATAGTTTTGTCTAAATGTTATGGTGATACTGTGTTGTGACATGTAATTTAAATGTATGGTGCAATATTATATCTGCTTTCGTGGCTGTGAGAATTCAGTTTTCTGTTTTAGAACAGTCTGGTTTTTTTTTCCTCAGTGTTAAGAGTATGTTGGTAGTTGATGCTTTATATCTCAGAAAGGGAACATAACAATGGCCCAAGATATGGAAAATTAGATTTTGTGAAATAACATATTGTGGATGATTGATTGGGTTTTCAGATTGCGACAATCTCTCTAAAACCAGTGGAGCCATACATAACTGGAAGATTTGCTAAAATAGTCAAGTTAAACTTTCTGGAACTTACTTCGCTCCTCCATTTTCAACTATTTCTGGCTTCCATTTATTACTAAAAGGAAAAATTTGAAGACGCAATTTCCAAATAAACCAATTGAACTATGGGAAATGATAAGTCAAACAATGGTATAGTAGATGAAGTTGGCTTTACTTCAAGCTCTTGTCATCATGAGACTCCAGCATTAACTGTCTTTAATCATAAAACACTAATTTAGAAACATAAAAAATAGAAATATCCTGAATATCGCTGGTCAGTCGCATTTCAAAAGCAGTTTCTTTCACTCTGTGATGTATGTTTGTTCAACCAAACTTCTCAGAGCTTCCGAGAGATATTGCAAATTAATAATAAAAAATACATACAGTTAATTAATAATTAATCTCTGATACGGCCTCCAGTCTAAGTTCTAAGGTCCATTTTCAATGTCACTAACAGGTTGCGTTTGGGTCCGTAGGTAGGTGTAGTCTTGCAAACCACATGGCATCATCCTATCCAGGCAACAAAAAACAATGGCTTCCATCTTGATAGTAGAAACAGGAAGTGCCCAGTCTTACCGTCATTTGTGGGCAAGAAATGCCACACTCTTAGGTGACTAATATTTTTGACACTGCTAATTTTTTATGTGAAAATTTGAAAATGTTACACTATTGCAATCTTGTTCCTTTTTAGGTCTGCTATATCTCGTTTTTTTCTACTTTTATCAATTCAAGTTTTCAGTTCAAATTTCACTGTTTAGTTAATAAAGTCCAATAGGGTGAAGGAAGCGCGCACTACAGTATTTACATAAAGGCATGATAAGTGAGTTTATTACGATAATAATATTAGATTGATTTTTTTCAAAATGAGTAATATGAAATTCATTTGTCTGGATTTTCAACATGGAACATTTACTTTTTGTGAGATTTCATAATGAAAGTCAGTTATAGTATCGTAATAGAAACTTAATAAGATATTCACAAACATAAGAAAGGCAATACCTGTGTAGGTGTATTGATAGAAACAGATTTGTCATGGACATAGTGGTATATGTAATGTGATACAATTGTCCCTATAACATGCCGGTTGTGATGATGAAAATAGAAATCACAATTCATAGAGAAAGAAGGGCATGTTGCTAAGGAAATTTTTTTTTTCCGAGTTAACCCTATATATACCTCACAAGTCCTCTCAAACTGAAATTTGAATGGAAAGTTTGAGGCCAAACTAGCCAAACTCTGACTGTAGCTAGAATTCGTTCCTGTAAGTTTTTTGTAATTGTCCTATTTATAGTTAAAGACCCCCTCTCATAATATTGTGAAGCGCTATGGAATCTGTTGGCGCTATATAAATGGCAATAATAATAATAGTTCCAGATCAAGAATCTTAGCCTGCATGTTGTCATTCAGATTTCAATTATCTACATGATAACATCTGATGATGAGATGTTAAATTTTTAAAGAATCTCAATCTCACTTTTCCGTAATTTTCGACAGCACTTTTTCCATTATTGATTTGATGGAAAAGGGTCCTTCCTATATCTTGCATTGAGCAATCAAACTTAATAGATCACATTCTTTGTAATGAAGAATTACCAACATGTTTAATGGAACAAATATGCACTCAGTAATCTCTCTCTCTTTCTTCTCCCTCCCCCAGTACCTGTAAAATAAAGAAGATGCACTCTGATCGTTTTTGGTAGTGATCTCCACGACCATCCAACGATTCTCACAGAGGCAGGGCGCATGCACAGCAATCACTGCAATTGACATTGAGATGCATTGCCTTCCTCCTTTTATTATTGGATACAAAACAGATAGCTCCAAGAGCTCCTAACTGACAGACAATAAGGTACAATTTAGGAAATTTATTAAAAAGCTTAAAGGATCACTATAGTGTCAGGAAAACAAACCCGTTTTCCTGACACTATAGTGATCCTTGGGGGGCCGATGTCAGCTCCTGAGTGGAGCGGAATGCGCATGCACATTCAAACTGTCTATAGGCAAGCATTTCTCAATGCTTTCCAATGGACTCTCTGCTATGTTTACATGTGAAGGGTTAAAACCTGAGGGACATTGCACCCAGACCACTTCATTGAGCTAAAGTGGTCTGGGTGACTATAGTGTCCCTTTAACAATCACTCATCGCATGGATAAATCACTTTTATTCTGTAGCGTGCCTAAGGAGAATAGTCATCTTTATAGGAGATGAATGAATCTCTGTGCAGATATTTGTATATCCTGGCTGAGAGCCACAGTGTCCAAGGCAACCAGGTAGGGGACATTTTGTTAAATGTATAAAGGAACAAAGTTGCAAATCCTTGCTGCTGTAGATAATCTGTATTTAAAGGTGTTAATTGGTACAGCTGATGAGAGCAAGCAGTGCAATAGCCATGGAAACAAAAGTAAATAAAGCCAGTGGCATTTATGCAAATTAATACAACATGGATACAGAAAATATTCATAGAAGCAAAACAAATGAACTGTCTAATAAGTTATTTCAGGAATGATTTAGGTCCGAGCTATTTGTGCATTGAGAGCAATAAAAAAACATTATTTAGGCTATTTAGATTTTGTGATACATTTCAAATTATCAAAGTAACTTTTTAAATACACAACAAATATATACTAACACGCTCTGCCAGTAACAGTGCAATTTAGCTCACAGTCATATGGAGACAATGAAGAGGTACACCGCTTCCCAAAATACTGAAAAATAAAGAAAAATGTTATATATATATATATATATATATATATATATATATATATATAGTTGTCAGTCATATGGAGATATTGGAGGCATGATGTTTTTAAAATATAGAAAACATAATTATTTTATATTACAGTCTCATGACTGGTGTATAGTCGCCATATGGGCAGTCGGAACCTTGGACAACAACCCCCCACATACCTATCCCCAATAACACGCTGACACTAGGGTATATGGGTCAAAATGTCCACAGCTTTATTACTGGATAAAATAATACGATAAACTTATGATAACAATCATAATAACGATACTAATAATTTAACATATATAATATAAAACATGGGTCATTGCCCCTATACTCCGCCCTCGCATCTATACCTTCTTTAATATCAAGGCAATGACCCCAACATAACCAACACATAAATATATATATAATGTTTTAACCTTACTCCAACATGAACCGATTTAAGTGCCAACCATAAGTAACCACGGCAGGGGTATACCCGGATACCCCTACCCCACCAGGTTCTGAGCCACCTCCAGGACTCGAAACCCACCATCCACCAGTGACCACAATTCTTCATGTTCCTCACGTTCCTCATGGGGAGCCTATTTTTTCTTCCTTAGCTCCCTATCCCGCCGCTGTGACAAAACGGGATCATTACAGAAAAACCCATTCAAGGGAGGCAGGGGTATACCCGGATACCCCTACCCCACCAGGTTCTGAGCCACCTCCAGGACTCAAAACCCACCATCCACCAGTGACCACAATTCTTCATGTTCCTCACGTTCCTCATGGGGAGCCTATTTTTTCTTCCTTAGCGCCCTATCCCGCCACAAGCTCGGACCTTGACCCCTCAAGCAGTCCGAGCTCCGCCACCCCGGAGAAAGAGAGCCCTCTGCATCCCCTCCTGCAAACCTAAGTTCAGCAAATCCAGACCCACAGCCGAGAGATGAACGCCATCCGTGTGGTAATAACCAGGCAACCCGCCTTCCAATTCTACGTGCCTCACTACCACGCCCCCCAACTTCCTCACGAAGCTTGCCATCAAGCTGTTAACTTTTCCCCTGCATCTGTCGATGGCCACTGGATCCCGTGCGTGCCGCCACCGACGCCATGGAACAATCTCGGACCATACCAGCATCACCCCGGGAAGCAGATCAATCAATCTATTTAGGTCCTGCCTCATCCATTTAACTAACCTACGTCGCTGTATTAGGCCTAGGTCATTGCCCCCCGCGTGAAGAACCAGCATATCCAGCCTCAATCTATTTAGGTCCTGCTTCATCCATTTAACTAACCTACGTTGCGGTATGAGGCCTAGGTCATTGCCCCCCGCGTGAAGAACCAGCATATCCGGCCTCGCCCCGCCTGCCACCATCCGAATTATCACCCCGTACACGTCGCCCCAGCCAAATCCCTTAAATCATAACCATCGTACTGCTAGTCCTTCGGAAAGCCCAGCTGTTGGCCCTGGGCTCGAGCTGCAGCCCTCCTCCCGGCCCAGACGATGAAGGAATGGCCCACGATCCATGCGACATAGCCTAGGGAAGAAGGAAAAACAATGTAAAAACACCCCAAACCCAGACCGGGGAACCCCCCCCCTCCCCAACGGCCTGCATTACTGATCCAATAAACCCAAGCGTACATACGTGCGGAACCGAGCAGATTCCCACCTCCCAATTCTTTTAACTAACTCGTCCCCCATGCCCAGGCGCGTGGCCTCCGTGGCCGCTCCTATGCGAAAGGAATGTGTCCCGTAAATCGCAGCACTCAACCCCAACGCCCCCAGGCCCGATCTGAAAACCTTAGTAAATTGAAAACGAGAGAGCGAGGAGCCATCTGCATGAACCAACAAAGACCCCCCAATTGCCGGTCTCAGTTCCAAGAACCGTGTTACCGCCGCCACCGGACACAGTGACGACCCAGGCAGGGGACCCAGCGTCACATCCCGGCCTTTACCCAAGACGTCCGTCTTGGACGTGGCCAGGTATACTACCAGGTTCCCTGCGATCACGCGAACACCAGATACCTGCAGACCCCCTGCTGCAGACCTTGAAGCACTCACCAATTCCCCTATCCTGAACGCCCCGAAGAAGGCCAAGAGAAAAGCTGCCCGGAACAGAGTTACCTCAAACCCGTCGAAGCAGATCTCCGGCAGCACTTGGAGTAAATCTCCAAGCACCCGCACCGATACCGGGCGCCTAGCATCAGGAGCCCTCCGTCCCTTCCGGTACCCCTTGAGCGCTTGCCTGATAACAAACGCCTTTGTGAGGTCCTCCCATCCGTGGAATTTAAACCAAAAGGCCATCGCCGCCATGGTTCTGTCAACCATTGCAGGGGATGCACCCTTCACCAATAAATGAAAGGTGAACCAAAGGAAGGCGTCCAGCAACGGTTCCCCCTGCCACCCCTGTCCCTTTGCGCCAGCCGCGTGCTGAAAGGGCTGCGCCTTCTGCGCCATCATCAGCTTCATCCACAGGGGCAGGTCCATTTGGTCCCACCTCATCCCCGGATTGGCTGCCAAACGCTGCCGGAACTGCTCATCGTACCGCCACCAGGCCAGCCCGCCATAGGTGCGGTACGCTTCCCAGATCTCATCCAAGTAACAGAACAGGGCAGAGCAAGAACCCGGCGATTTTTTTCCCCTATCACACTGGCCAGGACGCAGAACGCCCTCAGCCAGTTCCCAAAGGACTTCGGTATCTTGCGATACCGCTTCCGCTTTTCCTCCTCCTCCTTCTTCTCATCTTTCTTGTCCTCCTCCTTGAGGTCAATGAAGTCCTCCAGAGGAAGAAGGGAGAATATCTCACAAAACTCTCCCTTCCAAATTTTCTCTTTCACCTCCTGCTTGAGGTGCACTCCCAGCGGGCCCGCGAAAGACACGTACGCATGCTGCCTAGCCGCGTCCGGCACCCCCCCAGTTAATTCCGCCAGCTCACTCCCCGCTTCCACTGCGCTGGATTCCGCACCTGCCTCCCCGCCGGGCGCTGTTACCACGGGAGCCCCGCTACCGTTCCCCGCAACAACGGACCCCTGTGTCCACACCCGTCCTACATCGCCCGAGGTACCACCCCCCCGCCCCTAATGAGTGGAGTAGTGATTGTAGTGTCTGTACTAGTGCACTGGACCCTAGGGCCTCTCTGGACTCACCGGCCAAGCCCCTCGATCTGTCCGTATCCGGGGCTGCATTGTCAGCTGCTGCGTGACCTGGATGGGTAACATCCGCTGACGTCCGGCCAACCAGGGAGCCCACCTGGTGCCTTGAAAACGTGGAAGATGAGCGGCTCGGAGATCTGAAATGAGGAGAAGACATCCTAGGAAGGATGCAGTGCTCCTTGCCCCCCCTTCCGTCTCGACCCAGGGAGCGCCTGCCTGCCGCCAAGGCCTCCCACCGAGTGCCACTCTGCCGCTGCACCCTTGGGGCCCGTTCAACACCGCCCCGTGGACTCCGGCTCCTACCTCCATCCCTCTGTGCCCTCCCCGGCCGACTCCGCCCCAAAGACCCAGACCTGGCCTCCGCTGAACTACCTGATGGTGACCGCCTGCGCCGGCCCCCCCCCCCCGAGCCCCGCGGGACCCAGTGTCCCTCACAGACGAGGAGCTAACGCTGCTGGACCCTGACCCGGAGCTGTCGCCAGGCCCACCGCCCTCTAGCCCACTATTCCTGGCCCGAGGACTGACATAGCCCGCCCCTGCCCCCTGTCCCCGTGCCCACGGAAGTGGCCCCCTAGCTCCCCCCGGCTCCCATGCACCACTGCCAACTGGCTGGAACGCGGGACCCCACCCGCACCATCCCTAACTCCCGCCTCACCCACCCGTCTAGCGGACCCCCCAGGTATTCCAGATGAGCCACCCAGTGACCCCAGCAGCCCCATAGCAGCACCCCGACCCCCCCCCCCTTCTCCGCCCAGGGGAGCTGGCACCCCTCTGTCCCCGACACCCGGGCCCCACTACTCCCCGACCGCATGCCCACTAGTCCCAGGCCGCGCCCCCCTGCCGTCCCCCACGCCAAGGGGGCCCCCAGGAGGGCCCCCTGCACTTGCCTGCCTCATCCTGGGCCTGTCCTGAGCCGTCTTGTCCCGGGCTCCACCGTCCGCCGACACCTCCGCCGCGTGTGCTCTCCCGGCCCGCGGCCCCTTCCTGCCCGGCTCCAGGCAGGGCCGTCGCGCCGCCGGTGTAGAATGCGCTCCCGGTGCCGCCCCGCCCAGTCCGGGGGGCGCGCCGTCATTGTCCAGGGCCGCAGCCCGTTGAGAGCCAGCACGCCGAGGCCCCGGTTGGCCGCCGGGAGGGGGTGCCTCGACCGCGCGGCCGCTGGGCCTGCTGCGTCCTCCCCTCTCTGCCACCTCACCGCCGGTGCTGCAAGTTGCGGGCCCCGTGCCCGGACTCAGCCGCCGCGGGGGCCTCCTGGCCCGTGCCGGGCGTCCGCATCCGCCGCTGCCAGGATCGGCCCCAGATGCACCCTCACCCAGTCTGCTCCTTGATGCCGCGCTGCCGTCCGAATCCCCTCCAGGAGCTTCTCTACTTCATCCATGGCCCTGCAGAGGAAACAAAAGCAACAACCGTACCCAGCAGGTTCGTGAGTACCAAGGGGCAGCCACAAACACAGCCAGGTAGGAGATTAATATTGCACATTTTAAAAATGGCCAGCCCCCATCCCATAATCCAACAGTCCTGCCCGGTCCCTCCTACGCCCGCCTCCTAACCCCTGTCAATGCCCTTTTCCGCTAAGCTGCGCTCTGGCTACATGGGGCTACATAACTGTGTCCCGTACTATATATGGAAATTCATTGTTGCCTTATGTTTCGTATATAAAGAATGCTCGTCTGGGGTTGCTATGTCTCTCGAGCAGAGGGAACTTGCTGACATTTTGGATCTGGACTGCCCGTATGGTTCTCTCTGTAATGGAACAAGAAGGGCAGGCTATTTCAGCTGCTGCCCATTCTCCGAATACTCTTGCGCCCTGTTTTTTTGCTCTAGTATATCTAGTATAATTTAGCAATGGCAGCCACCCAGAAAGAGCACTTAATTTTGTGGTTTGTTTGAAGTTAACGAGCCAGGGGGGTGGTTTGTGTTCGGTTCAACAAAAATACTGATCCAAAGGGAAATGTAGGACGTTCAGTGAAAATGGGAACAAAATAGGGGAAATTGTCAATACTGTCTGTTCAGAGGGAGTTTAGCACATAGTCTATTACACAGAATTTTTGTGCACACTGTTAATGAATGCATATCATCACCTCGCTTCCACACTCCCCTACCTTGTGCTTCCACGCCACCTCTTTCTCTCACTCCATGAGGACGCTGTGTCAGAACGCGACCTTCCAGACAGCGAGGTCAGCTTAACCACCCATGCCGACCGCTCACGTTTATACAAACGCCACCTTTGTTCGTGCGAATGCCACTTACCAGACACGGAAACACAGGAGGCAGACCTCCGTGTGTACGAACACCACCTTTGTTCATGCAAACACAGTTTGCCGACACAGGAGACAGAACTCTGTTCGCACGAACGCCACAGCTTCTCACACATGACCACACAGAGACAGAGCTTCGCCGAAGCAGATCCTTTTAAAGGTACAGGACGTGGAAACCATGGAGGAGCTACAATGAACAAGACCACCCACTCCCCCAATTTAAACCACACACACCCTTGATTCCTCACTGAGTTGTACTTTGCTCCTAATCATGTAAAGACCTTCAGTGACTTATCTGTTGTATCCTGATTTTGACCCTTGCCTGTATCATCGTTTCTGAACCTGTGCATTTGGCTTCCCCAACTACTCTCTTCATCTGGTTCTTTTGTACTGCAAACTTGGTCCATTGCCTTCAGCGCTCCTCTGCATTTTGGGCTCCGTCTACTAAACACTGAACCCAATGTCATTGTGTACTATGTTAGTATGTGTGTGTATATCAATGTTTCTTTGTGTGAACAGTGTCAATATGTATGTATAATGTCAGTATGTATGTTTGTGATTGTTTATGTAAGTGTTCAGGGTCAGTATGTATATGCATAACTACAAAACAGACAAAAGTTCATTCATCAAGAAGAAAAGTGTTTTTTTGCTTACAGCTGTGGAGTTTGTTCTTTACAGCCTGAACAATGAAGAACTAGAATTATCTTATCAAATTCTATTGATTTTTTTTTTTTTTAAGTTCTGGATTTTTTTTTTTTTTTTTAAATGGAATAATCAAAGATCTAAATAATATTATGTGAACATGATGTTGATCCAATGAGAAATCTGATAACTTTCCATTATTGAGTCAAAAATATATATTTTTTCCCGTTATATGACAAAGACCTCAATTTAATATTTTTGTATAAACTTTTAAAATCATTTTATATTTTCAAAACTATTTTAAAACTTTGATAACTTTTTATATATTTTATAAATGCTGTATTTGTGATATTTTAATATTTTGAAAAACAAATTTGAAAGCTTTTTAAAGCTTTATCCAAAAATAGTAAACCATTTAAAAAAACCATCCAACTGAGTTTGCCTTCATCTGAATCAAGATCAGAAAAGATGTGTCAATATTTCTACCGTGTGTAGAATGTCAGTATTTATTTGATTGTTTATGTGTATGTCGGTGTGTGCGTTTGTGATTATTTCTGTGTGTAATATGTGTATTAGTGATTGTTTCTTGGTGTGTGTGTGTGTAATGTCAGTATGTGTGTTTGTGATTGTTTATGTGTGTGTGTGTGTGTGTGTGTTGTCAGTATGTGTGTTTGATGCCCCATCATCTACAGGCCCCTGCATTTACCTCCCTTTCAATCTACACCCTCTCCGTCTCCTTCTCCCTTTTGCTACTGCCGTCTCTATCTGCAATCCAAACAGCCTATTTACAGCTCCCTCGGTAACCAAAACCATAAGTATTGAATAATAACACTAAAACTGGTAATAAAATTGGCACTTATCATTATCGGAGTGTAACCCATATCAAGTCATGACACAATCTCTTCTTGGAAGCAATTGCAAAACAAGATGCAGGTTATTCAGAGTATTACATACAGCTATCTAAAGACTCTACCACACATGACACTAATCTGTGTAGAAGGCATGCAAATGCAATTGTGTCATGAATACTGTAAATCAACGTGACTGGCAAATAAAACCCTCTGTCTTCTAACAAAGAGCTACCTAGAACTATCACATTATATTACATCTTTTCAGGAGACAGACCCCCTGAACGAGATAGCAGAATACATCTGAAGACAATCAACCTTCACTTTTAGTTATCTTTAACACTGGCCAAGCTTATATTTCATTCTGTGGAACTACCGATTAATTGTTTTTGTATGTATTCAAACAATAAGTACCTGAGGATCTGTAGTGCACCCTTAAATGGTCTCACCCTTCTCTAGTGTACACGTGGGATTTTTGTCCAGATGTGTGAATGGGTAAAAAACCTGTTTTCCCACTACTACTGATTATATAAAGGCCTTACTGTCTGCTTTTAATTAATCGGTTATTACCATGGTAATGTCGACGTCATTAGGGAATGTATAGAGAAAAGAAAGGGTCTTCTAATGTTGCATGATCAGAAACATCCATTAAACTGCTTCAAGGAAAAGAATCAATAGAAGACAACAAAGAATACAAGTTGTAACAATGGATGACATTCTGTTAGAAAAAGAATGAGATCAGAAGATGCCTCCTGATAGGTGGGAGATGGGCCACCTGCTGATTCCTTTAGTTTGCATGGTGATTGCACTTAGCTTAGAACTATGCACCGTTTTCATAATCCTAACTCCAATGCCCCAATGTCTTTTTTCCCAGTTTTGTTCTGTCCGGTAAAAAGTTCACTCTTCATATTTTAGTAAATAACATTAACACTTCTTTCAGGTGTCAACTGAGCATGTATTTTGTATGATTTGTAAAATCACTCACTTTTAGGGTTATTCGCTAAATTGAGTTATCGGTTAAAATATAGCTGACTTTTTAAAATTATAATAGTATATAGGTATAGATTTCAGTAAGGCTTTTGACACTGTTGCACATAGAAGGCTTATCAATAAACTGCAATCTTTAAGTTTGGATTCAAATATTGTTGAATGGGTAAGGCAGTGGCTGAGTGACAGGCAACAGAGGGTTGTAGTTAATGGAATATATACAAAGCTTGGATTTGTCACCAGTGGGGTACATCAGGGATCTGTACTTGGACCCATTCTCTTTAATATTTTTATTAGTGATATTGCAGAAGGTCTTGATGGTAAGGTATGTCTTTTTGCTGATGATACTAAGATATGTAACAGGGTTGATGTTCCAGGAGGGATAAGCCAAATGGCAAATGATTTAGGTAAACTAGAAAAATGGTCAGAATTATGGCAACTGACATTTAATGTGGATAAGTGCATGATAATGCATCTTGGACGTAAAAACACAAGGGCAGAGTACAGAATATTTCATAGAGTCCTAACATAAGAGGAAAGGGATTTAGGGGTGATTATTTCTGATGACTTAAAGGTAGGCAGACAATGTAATAGAGCAGCAGGAAATGCTAGCAGAATGCTTGGTTGTATAGGGAGAGGTATTAGCAGTAGAAAGAGGGAAGTGCTCACGCCATTGTACAGCACACTGGTGACACCTCACTTGGAGTATTGTACACAGTACTGGAGACCGTATCTTCAGAAGGATATTGATACCTTAGAGAGGGTTCAGAGAAGGGCTACTAAACTGGTTCATGGATTGCGGGATAAAACTTACCAGGAAAGGTTAAAGGATCTTAACATGTATAGCTTGGAGGAAAGACGAGACAGGGGGGATATGATAGAAACATTTAAATATATAAAGGGAATCAACACAGTAAAGGAGGAGACTATATTTAAAAGAAGAAAAACTACCACAACAAGAGGACATAGTCTTAAATTAGAGGGACAAAGGTTTAAAAATAATATCAGGAAGTATTACTTTACTGAGAGGGTAGTGGATGCATGGAATAGCCTTCCAGCTGAAGTGGTAGAGGTTAACACAGTAAAGGAGTTTAAGCATGCGTGGGATAGGCATAAGGCTATCCTAACTATAAGATAAGGCTAGGGACTAATGAACGTATTTAGAAAATTGAGCAGACTAGATGGGCCGAATGGTTCTTATCTGCCGTCACATTCTATGTTTCTATGTTGTATGTTTCTATGTATCTTTTCGAATTCAGCTATTTTAGCCAAGTATCTGAAATTCGCTTTGAATTCACATCATATTCCTTTCAATTCACTCTTAGTAAATAGCCTTATGTACCTATGTGACAACATTCTGGCTGATTGTAAAATGGATTATTTAAAGGCAGGAAGGCTATTTAAAAATGTGTGTTATGATTTTTTTTTTGGAGCATGCAATAGGTAACTTAGAGACCTTTGTTTATAAGTTTGTGCAGAAAATTGCCATCTTTTGCAACAACTTGTGGAATGAAGAATTCAGAAAAATTTTGAAAACCTACTATTACTTTTTTCTGCTTATCCCACGCATCTTGCCTTTCTCTTTGTAAGTATAATTTGAACAGTGTGTCTTTGATCTCCCAGTGAAGTTTCTAAACATGCCTAAAATTGTGACAATACAATGCAACTTTCAGTAGCTCAACTTCATAGGCTTAGTTGTTATGTTTGTGACTCATTTCCATGTTAAATGCTTATAGTTCTATAAATTTCACTTCTTTGTAGAAAAGAAGACAATTTTACCAGAATCATCATTGGAATTGTAGGATTTCACTGGTACTCATGAACAAAGCATTACAAGTTTCTCCAATGCACAAGTTTAAATTTCAATGACAACTCTATAATTAACCAATAGAGTATGGTGCCAAGAATTTCCTGTAGCTGGGACCTTCTTGTGTCAGGCACTCACTGCAAAATGCGTACAACACTTACAAAGACATCAGTTAATTATTATTTTTTTGAATAAACCTTTAAGATAATTTAATGTTTTATTTCTTCTTTGATCTATTTTTTATATATATTGCTATATTTATTTATTTATTTATTTTGAGTAGTGCTCGTTTCAAACAATACATTATGCGTCAGTATGGCATTTTAAGAGTGCAAACAGCAACATTTTGGCAATACATGAAAGGAAAACGCACCATTTTGTTTTTCAACAATTCTGTGCCCTTAGCTACTTTGTAGTGCTTCATACGAATGTGGAAGACAGTGTGATGAGTCAGGTAACTCCAGGGGTTTATGACCTCTATACGAAGTGTATCACTCGTGGGTAGTAAGTCGGGTATGTATCGCATATAGATGTGGTGGTGAGCGTGAAGGTTTGCGAGAGGGAGCTCTTTATGTTATGGCTCTTTGTGCAGGTGGAATAAAAAGTTGACTGGTGTACGCAAGTGTGGTGGTAAGCAGCAGGTCTGTCTGTAAAAGTGTTACCCCTTGTCCGTGGGGTGTTTTTTTTGTGAGCTATTGGCTTATGTGGGTTGGTTCCCCTGTGGCCTACTCTAATCTAGTTAGCCTTTTCCTGCTACAACATGCAGAACAGCAACATTAAATTTAAGCAAGAGAGCAACAATCAATATTTCGAGCCATGACTTGATCCTCTGACTATGTGTCAGATGAGTTTGTGTGCTCCATGTCGGTATGCCCATTAGTCATTTCCCTGCTGAGGAGAGGCTCTCGGTTCTTGGAATGAAAGGGACAACCATGTCAGGGTTCCATGACCTAGTTGTGTGTCCTCTAGGCACGCCGAAATCGGGTGCCGCTATTCCCAGAGCTGCGCAGAATGTAGGAGTCTCCACCAATGTTCGGAGTGTGTGGACTGTTTCATTCCGGGTTACCGGCAAGGCACCCTGAGTCTCCCAGAGGTAGGGCACACCTTTAGACCGGAGGTGAGTCGCGATGGGGCCAAGAGCTCTGTGCCACTTTAGCGTTGCCCTAGTCAGGTCCTGGAAGAAATGTAATGAAGAGTTCTCAAACTTCATTGGGGTTTTGCCCTGTACAGCTGCCATGATACGAGCTTTATCTGTCGTGGAGGTGCAGCAGACAATCAAATCCCTTGGTTCTTATGGATAGGGTTTGGGTATGCTGGTTATAAGGAACGTGCCATCCAGAATAACTTTTTCGCCTTAGTTGATCTTCCAGGGCTGTCGGTCTCTGTCATGATGTGTGGTGGTGAGTATTGAGCTGTTGTACTGGGCCTTTCAGGTTATGTACCGTGGTATGGACATCCAGTGTGTCTTCCTCCATTGCCTTTATGCGGTCAGTGTTAACTTGGATCTCTGTGCGGACAAGTGCGAGGTCAGCGGCCATCATTTTATGGAGGTCCGTGGGGAGCAGTTTTAGGTCCCCTTTAGTGGTTGGTGCCGAGCTATCTGCTTGCTGTAGGATTTGAGTTTGCTCTGCTGGGGATGTTTGCTCGGGTTCAGGTTCCCGGCTTTCCGATCCTGGAGGTGGCGCTGCTGTGATGTGGCCAGTCTCAGCCGGTGTATTCCTTGAGGTTGTGGGCCTCAGGAGCATGGCCCCTATGTCTCTGTCGGGCTTTTGTGTCTGGCGTCATAGCTGGAGTGTCGGGCAGCGGGGATAACCAGATTTGCTTTGGTGTGCTTTGGCTGTGTGCCCCTATGAAGGTATTGAGGAATGTCTTTAGGCCTCGTGGCGTTGGAGGGCGGTAGGCCCCAGATTTGGGACTCTCTTTGTGTTGCCTTGAGGTGTACTGAAAGGGCATCGATCGATGCAGTTAGGTGCCCTGTATTTATTTTTTGGGGTTTCAGGGCTTGATGGGTGCTGGAAGGGAGATATTGGGTGAGTTTTGGTAAACCTGTGAGGAGCTCACAGAGATTGCATCTGCTCAGGTTCATGCGTTAGCTCCACCCCCATATTGCTATATTTTAATGCATGATTTTTTTAATGTTTTTAATAAATGTAAAAGTTATCTGAAAATATGAAATAATTTAAAAGCTTATCCAAAGATTCTTTGTGTGTTAAAATGTACATTGAGCTGTGAAGGGTGTATCTACTTAAAGGAACATTGTAGCTAATACTATAGCTTTCACCTACCTATTTTAGTGTACCTACTGCCATGCGACGGCTTTGAAAGATGAGATTTACTTACCTTCAGCCCTTGTTCCACTGGTCTCCATGATACCTCTCTGCCTCAATAGAGATGATCTCAGTCAATCCAATGTTTCCCCATAGGAGACAGCCATTAGTGTCATGGCACCTAGACCACTTTATTAAGATCAAGTTGTCTGTGTTCTTGTAGAGTCCCTTTAAACAAAGAGTTGTGAATTGACAACTGACCTGAACAATTTCAGAAAAATGACCTACTTGTCACAAGCTACTATTTAGTCACAGTTAATCTTTATAATTTAATATAGATTCCACACCTTTGGGTATTTGGACCTGCATATGGTATTAGAATATAGAATATATCTATTTATACATGTTAAAAAAAAATTGCGATTTGATGAACATAATGCTTTATAATTATTTTTCTCCGTAGAATGCTGACTCCGTGCATATTTGATGTAAACAACCATAGACCGAGAGAGAGAGTACAATAACGTACAGGTAATCGTAGGTAGTAAGATCCTGTCCTGTCCCTCTTATTAACTAACTAACCAACTAACATATCAGTTTGTTTTCATGGAAAGCTGCCTACAAATATGTGTATCTGTTCTTTGAGACTTTAATATAAGATATATTAGGCAAATTTTCCCATAGAATGGATTTACCCAATTAGAATTTAACTGAAAATAAGGAACTGCCTTAGATAATTGAGTCAGTTGATTTTTTTTTTTTTATTTGTTTTTACAGAAGCTTTCCATGGGAGATTTTGTGATGAACATATTTATCACATTATACATGAACTCAATAGCGTATAAGAAATATAATTTTGTTTATACATTACACACTGACGTTACCACGGGTGCCTTCAATGAGAACCACTTCTACTAGAGAGGTCTTAGACCGCAGGTGGTGTACTGTGAATGGGGAAGTGTCAAAGAGAGGACTTGGAGTCTTTGGTAGTTTAGTAGGCATAGAGCAGTGTCAGCAAATTTTCCATCCCTGGTGGTTTAGAGGAAGTGGGGTCTTATAGCAAAAAAGCCCTGGTGGTGCAGGGGCATGAGGATGTGACAAGTCTAGTGGAGAGATTTTAGAATCTTGATAGTAGTGGGAGGATTAAATATGTGCCCTGGGAAATTAAGTTTTTGAATCTTTGCTTCCATGTAAAAGACATGCCCCCATAGGTGCAGATCTTGTATTTCTTTTAAAGGAGGCCCAGAAACTATGGGATGACCCTTCATGAGCGTGTGGTGGGGCCATAAATGGCAATGGGGGGAGGACCTGTTGTCCCCCTTCGGCCCCCACCTATGAGCGGCGGATGGGGTCCCTAAATTACAATAGGGGTGGGAGCTATTGTTTCGTCCCCCCTGGATCCCACCCATGAGTGGTGTGTGGGCCCCCAAGTGACAATAGGAGGGGAGGGCCTATTGTTCCCCCCTGTCCTCACCTATGTGTGAAGGATGGATGTAAAAAAAAATCCCCTTCCCCCCAAGGTGACTAGGGGTCCCCAAGCCTTTCAAGTAACCAGTGAGGTAAGACTCAATATTTTCCTGAGTGTGGGACGGTGGGGGACACTAGGTCCCGCGTTTAGTTTAGTATGCCCCGCTTGGGGGAGACACTATGTCCCCCTCACTAATTTGTGCCCCACCATGGGGCACTATATTGGAGAGGGGGGGTCTTTTTATTGTTTCTTCCAACAGTGATCAGCCACAGGTTGCTCACTGTTTAGTAGACATGCTTCGGAATAGCTAGCAGGGGCAGAAGGTCTGTCTTATTTACTAATACTAAGTAATCTTTATTTTGGTCTTTCAGCCTTTTAGTAGATAGCTCCCTAATACCGTGGAAATGCACTAAGCAGTTGCAAGATGCAGCCACGACACGAATAAGATCGGAATTTAATTCATTTGAATGAAATTTCAAACTGAACAATATGCACAAATTTCATTCTAACATGAATGGACAAATTATACTCATTCTGTTAGGACAAAATTTGGTAGTTTCGCCAGCAAATGAAGCAGCGCTAGAACACGGAGGAAAGGGTGAGTATTGTTGGAAAATTTCTTTGACCAGAGGAAATGGAGTGAACTTAAACTACTCCTTGGGTCAAAGGGGGTCAAGCATAGGAAAAATACATAAGTAGTACCTACTTTATTTCTCGTTTTAAATAAAACTAGATTAGTTAGGAAGAAATGAAGAACAGATCCTGAGAGAGGAAAAGGAGAGGAAACAATAGGAGAAATGTAAGTTCGGCATGACGTTGTCGCTTTAAAGGAGCACTCTAGGGACTCTACCTTGTATGCACAACCATGTGTTCCTGACATTAATAAGGTGGCTAGCCCCCCCTCAATGCATCTCTATGAGGAAAACTCAGCGTCCCCATGCTGAGCGTGGAGACGCTGAACGGCAGTGCTGCCTACTGTGCAGCCCTGAGCCAGGAAGCATCTCCAGGCCACTTGGAGGTGTCCCTAGGGGCAATGTAAACACTGCCTTTTCTCTGAAAGGACAGTGTTTACATGAAAATGCCTGAAGGCAATGATTATTCTCACCAGAACAACTACATTAAGCTATAGTTGTTCTGGTGGCTATAGTGTCCCTTTAATAACATCATCTGTATTACAGTTCATTAGATGATCGTGGCATCTCTGCACTTATATATTATTCTAGAGTTGACTGGTATCCTTTTTTTAATAACAAGTCGATGCATAATTAATAGCTTTCAGCTCTTAGTGCAACTGCAAGTCAGATTGTATTAACTTTAAACATCTTAACTTCTTAACATCTTAACTATAGCCTACAGTCATATAACTTCTGTGGCATCACAAATCCTCTCTCTCCAGTTAGAAGTTAATGTAGGATTTTTATGATGATATTTTTTTTTATAATGTAACGGCCATAGTGTATGTCTATTTACTGTGAAGCGTTATCTTTCATATGTAAATACATTGTTGTGGAAGGAAAAATCTTTTTTTTTTCTCCCTTATTTTTCTTCTGTACCCTTCTACTTACTTTATTTTTCCCACAATGTTTCTTTGTTAAATTTTGCAAAAAAAATTTCAATTAAAGGGACACTATAGTCACCTGAACAACTTTAGCTTAATGAAGCAGTTTTGGTGTATAGAACATGCCCCTGCAGCCTCACTGCTCAATCCCCTGCCATTTAGGAGTTAAATCCGTTTGTTTATTAACCCTAGTCACACCTCCCTGCATGTGACTTGCACAGCCTTCCATAAACACTTCCTGTAAAGAGAGCCCTATTTAGGCTTTCTTTATGGAAAGTTCTGTTTAATTAAGATTTTCTTATCCCCTGCTATGTTAATAGCTTGCCAGACCCTGCAAGAGTCTCCTGTATGTGATTAAAGTTCAATTTAGAGATTGAGATACAATTATTTAAGGTAAATTACATCTGTTTGAAAGTGAAACCAGTTTTTTTTTCATGCAGGCTCTGTCAATCATAGCCAGGGGAGGTGTGGCTAGGGCTGCATAAACAGAAACAAAGTGATTTAACTCCTAAATGACAGTGAATTGAGCAGGGGAAAGATCTATACACTAAAACTGCTTTATTTAGCTAAAGTAATTTAGGTGACTATATAGTGTTCTTTTAAAACTATTTGAAAATTGTACCAATTGTATTTAACCCCTACTCCCTTGGTTCGTTCTCACAAAATGCCTTACGTAAAACTATCTCCCTGACTGCTCGTCATCTTATAGTCTTAGATTGGAAGAGCACCTGAATCACCCCTCTACAAAAATTAAAGAACAAAGTGGACTTGTATCCTAGCATGGAGCTCCTTTGTTACCATATCACTCAATTGTAACTTTATATCAATTTGAAAAGAAGTTAATACAGGGTTGGTTAAAAGGTGGACCCATAAATGTTGCAGCACTACAACTCTGATGATTCTTTGCCAGTCTTCATATCTTCGTTGGTTTGATATAAGAATTATTGAACGGGGTGCTCATATTGTTAAATGCTGTAAAAACCTGTGTAAAATGGTGCATTGCAAGAGTTAGTGTATGGAGAATCCTGTGATTTTGCTGGATCCTCTATCTGCATCATGAAGTTAACCTAGATGACCGGGCTGCTTTAAAGGGACACTCCAAGCATCACAACTACAAAAGCCATGTGGAGTGGTTATGGTGTGAGCAGTACGGCTGTCGTAGTGGTTATGATGCAAGCAGTGCCCTGACGCCAGCCAACATGAACTATCAAACTATTTGACACATACCTGTTGCCAGACAGGGCACTGATGCTGTGTTAGTTTTTCTCAAGAGTAAGAAACTGCATTTCAGTTTTGTACAACATAGTAGAGTACTGATCTAAAGCACTTAGCCAATGAATGAGTTCCTATCTTGCATAATGTTGACATCCGACCTCCATAGTTCGAGAAGACCAGAAGCAGCACAGGATCCCAGCAGTACCCAGTTATATGTGAGACCATACTACAACGGTTTGATATGTTATGATGGCATAGTTCCAGAGCATTCCAGGGTACTGCAACACCACAACCACTACAGCAAGATGCAGCAGTTATAGTGGAGTGTTTCTTTAATTCAAACTTGTTTACATAGCGACCCCAAAAGACCTTTTCTCAACAGGAGCCAATAATTAATTTCATTATCATGCATTTAATTTCAAGTGATCTAAAGACACAAATCAAAGCTTAACATATCTGCTGGAAATAAGAATAATATTAGCTCACACAATAACCTTGTAAGCTGGCAGAACAAATTTATAATAGTACTTTATCATATTACAACAGGAACCAAACCAATCGATAACGGACAGTGCTCTGAATTGATAAAGCTCTATTTATTACAGTTTCCCATTTAGTTATGCAAAGGAAAGATCCCTGTGGGTCAGTATGGTAGTTATTTGGCTATGACTTCTGTCTGCTAGTAAGAAGATAAGGAGACATGTGAACATGTAAGTGATAGGGGACAGTTCTTACAAAGGGCGGAGCGAGTGCATCATTGGATGCATTTATGTCAAGTTTAGGGTGCTGTCTGCATAGTGTGCACTTAGTTGGCCAGCATGCATGATTGGCAGGCAGCCTGACATGCATTCATGCCAGGCTGGCCTTCCAGTTCTTTGGGCAGATATGCTCCCTTTTGAGCATGTTTGCCCCTTTCAGCAGTTTTGGTTACACACCCTTTTACCCTGCCCATTGACTTCCTGCTTCACTGGAGGGGGTATGGATTTACTTGAAAGATGAAAACATAAATTATAGACAGATTAGCAGAGGGTATGCATTTTCTCATAGTTGCGTCCTGTGAGTTTCCCTCCAGCACCATTTTCATAGATACATGACACTTGGCAGGTATGCCTATTTTATTGTTTTTGGTCGATAAGATTCTGTAATTAGGCCCGTCGTAATTCTCAGCACCAGGCCCACTGAGCTCTTAATCTGGCCTTGGCTGCATCTATACAAATTCATATGTACTATCATCTGTATAGCAGCCATGTTTGTTTAATTGCCATAGCGTTTGAATCTTTGAACTTTATTCAGATTTGCCCCCTAGGGCCATTAGGATTGGCAACTAATTCCTGTTCTTCCAAGTCATGATTTTACTATTCCAGTAGAGAAACTGGTCACCACTCTCACCTGGGTTTGCTCTCCCTTTACCTGTCAATGACCCCCTTTGCTTATGTTTACTTACTGCTGTAATGCCATACTTCAAAACCACAAACATGGGAATCTGAAAAAAGAGGGCTTAGCTCTGTTATTCTTTCTAGGTATGAGTCCATATGTCATGGGTAACATATCTCACGTGAGGCATTGATGACATCATTCCATAATGTAAGACTTGCCAAATCGTCCATTTTATCCTGGACACTTTTGAGTTCCCTATTGTAGGAATAGTGTTGCCTTGGCAGTATGTATAACTTGCCTGCTGCCAGAGGACATTGATATGTTAAAAATGACCAGCATCCCATAGTAATTCATTTCATCTGGTCTCTACATATTGTTTTGCAGTGCTCACTATGAATATCCCAGTAATACTGTGTTTCCACAAAAATAGGATGCTGCTAATATTTTTCCCAAACATTTTTTCTGAACATAGATTCACTGGATTCCATTTGTGAGTAAGCTAGCAAGTTTAGGGAAATTTACCCGAACATAGATTCGGAGTATTCCATGTGCGAGTAAACTAATCTATGTTCGGAAAAGTTCCCCCGAACATATATTTGCAGGATTCCATGCCCTAGTGAACTGATTTATGTTTAGGGAAATTTCCCCGAATGTAGACCTGTTTTCTAGCTCACGTTTTTCCCAGAAATAAGACATCCCCTGAAAATAATTCACGGTATGTTTTTCGGGGGGGGAAATTAATATAAGACCCCGTCTTATTTTTGGGGAAAGATGGTATGTAGAACTCATCTACGTTTTTTATTTTTAGTCACGGGGTATTGTTTTTTAATGGCTTATTGGGCAGACGTTTCATAGCTAAGAATATAAATGCTAAAATCTTGTACGGGGCACGTTTATACATTGCTTGGGGTTGAATCTCACTTTAACAAATTAAGGTTTTATTATGCATAATAAATCATACAGAAAAAAAGGCATATTAGGCAACAAAGACAAAATATATCATTACTTACTAAGTGATATATATGAATTGTCCATAGTAGTACACTATTAGGGTTATTCACTAAAGGGAGAATGTTGGGAACATTTAAGCCCAAAATAGCCAAACTGAAAATGTAACTGACTTGGAGAATTTTTACAGGACCGATATATAAGCACCAAGAACACTTAATCTTAATGAAGTGGCCTGGGTAC
Organism: Pelobates cultripes; assembly: GCA_933207985.1. Classification (NCBI taxonomy): domain Eukaryota; kingdom Metazoa; phylum Chordata; class Amphibia; order Anura; family Pelobatidae; genus Pelobates; species Pelobates cultripes. The sequence continues at coordinate 384,451,065 of OW240912.1, read as the reverse complement.
TGTGATCCTGCAGGTACAGTACAGCAATGTAAATCATTGTCATTTCGGAGAAACAACAATGTTTACATTGTGGAGCTGACTACTTCTTAGGTGCCTGTCTGCCTGGCAGCCATTAGATTGTGCTTTTGCACGCAGTCAGACTCTGTTCTTGATGTTGTACATCCTCACGCACTGCATGAGAAGGTCGAACATTCCATCTTCACAATGCCTGCAGCTCTGATGCATCTCATAGAGGAACATTGGATTCAATGCTTCTCTGTAAGAAGCATTTGATTGACTAAGCTTGTCACACATGCACTTTTCGTCCACAGTTCTTCTCTGCAAGAAGCATTTGATTGGACAAAAAGTCAGCATGCTTGATGACTAGAAAAGAGGCGAACAGGGCAGCTTCAACGACTGTGTCTCTTGCATTACATTTTTATAATGAAAAGGGGCAGAGCTCACTATAATGGAAGGGAGCTTTTAGTCCATCCCAAAAATATTATTTTCGGGACTATACTCTCCTTTTCAATTTGAAATTCACATAAAATGCAAGACAATTCTCACTTTGTGAATAACCCTGTAAGAAAAGTCTGTCTATGTCAAAATTGAAGCTTGCATTCAAAGCAAAGGCAACAATCTGGTTATTGATCATAAAAACATATAGAATAGAGAAAATAAAAGAACTGCATGTTTCTCGAGCAACATAGTCCATCCATTAGGGGTGGTCAGCAAAACTTGTGTAATTACTGGGATTATTTCACAAGTCCAGTGAAGGGTAGCAGGGTCACAAAACATAACTTCCTGTACACCTTGCTTACTCTATAAAGAGCAGGTTCTACCAGACTCAAGTCATGGGCCACATAGGGAATATAGACCTTTCTCAGTCACTGGTGCCATCCGCACACGTACTGGACATTCACAGGGCTTTTCGCTATAGTGAGAATTGTCATGTATTCAAAGTGAATACATTGCCATCCTAACCACAAGCAAAACAGGGCAACTTTCCATCTGCTTTAAAGTGCCCACGGCTGCTATAACTGCACACTGTCCTCACGGATGACTTTTTAAAATAATTGAGTAAAATACCTGATAGCTGCGTAAGATTTGGAGATAGTCAAACCACAAGCCTTCTTTAAATTGCAGTCATCCGTACGGTTGGGGATACTTAGAGTCACAGTCCCACGGTTGTTAGATATTTTCTATCCTGTCATTACAGTTCATACCTGTAATGACAGGTCTATACTGCGTTTAATTCGTTAACTTCAGCCTAAATGACCCTATTGACTTGATGTCAGCCATGTTTCTCTTAATGGATATAGAGAACACTTTAGTGCCTTTCACTTTATGAAGCTATTAAATCCCTCTGGGTTTCTTCTTTAAGTGCATTTTCTGATAAATGAAGCTCTTACCTTTTTATTTTTATTTTTTTAATTTGTTGGAAAAGATGAATTCATGAAGTCCACCTGGAGTAAATGTAATCTCTGGTTTTCATGTGGTCTATTGTATACTGCCACCCATACTTGGATGGATAATGCCTGCAGATGTCTTGATAGTTTTTCAGCATGAACCTATTGACTGTTCTGAGCTTTATTTGTAAAAAAATTTTAAAAAATTTTTTAAAGTCAATTATAGCCAGTTCCATATGATAAACCAAAACACTTGCTCTATACTAGTTTCAAATTTTATCGTGTAATTTGGAGAACTTTTCTTTGTGCTTAAAGGGTTATTACTCCAAGCATCATAACTACTACAACCCATTTTTTTTTAACGGGGCAGACCTAATGTCCCAACCACATTGGGGGAAGGGGGATTTAATGGATTTAATGACAATATACGGGTGGGGAATGTAGCATACCTAACCCAGCCCCCCGATCCATCTGTAGTGGGAGGGGGCTCTAATAATGATATTCTGGGAGAGACCTTGTGTATAATAAGTATTTATACAAGGGTGGGTAGACATGCCAATAAGTGACATGGCCCAACCTCAAACCCCTAGCCATCACCCTTAAATTATATAAACCTTAGCCCCTCACATGAATAAAAGGAGCAATAAACTGATACCTGTAAAAAATATTAATTATGCTTAGCACCTGAAGTCTTCTTTATTCTAAATCTCATCTTCAACCCCCAAAAAGGCAAAATTAAAATCCATGACACAACTCATGGGAAAAAAAACAGGTGTCAAAATTCAAAACCATGAAGGGGGAATTAAAAACAAATTCATCTTCACTCTGTGACAGCTCCATGTTGACTGAGGTTTCAAATCAGGAAAAGCCTTCATAAAGGCTTTCTCACACTTTGAATTGCCATTAAAGCGCACTGATAGGTTGGCCAGTCAGAGCGCTCTTACAGGTATGTCTCACTTCTTACTAAAAAATATATATACCACACGTGCACACCAGAAAGTGAAAATATAATGGATAAAAATGTACCCACATAGATTGTAAAAAGACCCCTCCTGTCTTCTGGATACACATATAAAAAAAATACAATCTATAAATGAAAGATATACAATAACGGTGTAGTATTTAAAACAAAATGTAGCGCTTCTCACTTCTTGTTGAGACTTGTTGTGGAAATTCCATGAAATTTTATTTCAATCCAGGACCAAATGTGAAGCATTTGGGTTCATGTTTCAGCTGTTAAAATCTGGACCCAATTCAGGAGTATTCTTAGTGTCTAAAATCTGGACATTGGTAAATTCTGTGAACAGTGTCTGGATTTTGAAGTTCAAATACCTTACGCAGCTGGATGGTTTTCAACCTTGCAGCACTGGACCATTTGGACTTTAGTGTATAACTACTACTATTATATTATCAAGGTTTTTCACTAAAATTTAAATTTTAAAAACTCAAGTGAATTGCAAATTTTTGTTTTTTTTACTGAAAAGCATGGATGACTTGAAGAACTTTCCCATTCCAGCAACTTTGTTCTAAAGTCTGAATTCTAGACAAATAACACTTAATTGAATAACCAAAGGATTAAAAAGTAGCAGGTATTTTAGTTTTATAAGCAGAACTGGAGGCTGGCAAAGCATCTTGGGAGTTATAGAATTACAACATCTAATGAACAACATATGCCCTGCTTTTCTTTCACCTGGACAAATGCAAGCTGGTTGGTTGATTGCTTGTGTATACTAAATAATGGACTGATATTTTTTCACAGGTTTGGAGGTGAAATACCTTGTATCTACTGACATCATTTCAGATGACTGGTTTAAAATCCTGTAATTTTATCTCCTGTGTTTTTCTGTAGAATGGTGGTCCAGGTGTGGTTCTATTTTTATTGTATCTGTGTCTGGCGCTTCCTGAAGTTCATTTTGCGTAAGCTAACTGGACGCTGTGAGCTACAGAGGATCTGTTACAACAACAAGCCTGGAGCAGGACGAACACTTAAGATAGGTATGAACTGTAATGTTATTTAAGACCCTTAGCCCACTTAGGCAGATGTATATTCTTTAAATGGCAATGCTCAACTTTTTTGTTTTTCTGAAGGGAGGAGGATTGTAAAGTAGATGTACTGTATAATTATAGTGTGTAATGAACAGCGGTCTATTTACTGCGAGGCTGACAAGGCATTTGCCTTGGCGGCACTTTCAGGGGGACGGCAAAAAAGGCCACCCTAAACGCCCCAGAAATACCTTGCCGGCCTCTTGTTCTGGGGGGCCCATGAGCTGGCCGGCTGGCCACCTCAGGGACCCCCCGAGGCTGGCATTACCTGATGTTGGAGGCTGGCCACGAGGGAGCACTGTCCCCTGAGCTCTCTCTGCTCAGGGCGCGCACCGTAAGAACAATAAGGATGTGGCATTCTCTGCCCGAAGAGATGGTTTTATCAGAGTCCATATAAATGTTTAAACGACAATTGGATGAATACATGCAAAAACATAATATACAGGGATGTAATTTCTAATTAGTGGGATAACAGCTGCTTGATCCAAGGAGACATCTGTCTGCTATTTTGGGGTCAAGAAGGAATATTTCCCTAGTTTTTGCAAAAGTGGAAGCATTTCAGACTGGGTTTTTTTTGCCTTCTTTTGGATCAACAGCAAAAACATATGTGAGGATGGCTGAACTTGATGGACGCAAGTCTCTTTTCAGCTATGTAACTATGTAACTGTTCACACGTTAAAATATCCTGCCGCTAAACTGTGAATTATCAGTATTTAAATGTAAATTCAAATTTCACATTTTAGTCAAAACTAGCACAAATTAAAGACATGGTTGCCTTGGTAAATTTTTCTAATTTTCTTAAAATTTTAAATTCACTTTTAATCTACATTGAATTCCCGACAATTTACAGTTTCTCAATATTGAATAGAGCCTATGGGACCTAGAGATAGAAAATATAGAAAGGTCATACTAATGTAATAACCAGGCCATGGCCTCAGGAACCCCAAGGAGAGCCATTACTTTATTTGGATTAGTCCTTTTCTGAAACTAGTGAAGGATAACACAGCAAAGGAATACAGTAATTATTGTAATGAATATAAGGCTAATCTGATGAATTATTAAAGGAGCACTATAGGGTCACGAACATAAACATGTATTCCTGACTCTCTAGTGTTAAAACCACTATCTAGCCCCCTTGGCCCTCTTTTCCTCCCAAAGATAGTAAAACCTTGCTTGTATTCAAGTCTGAAGCTACTGCCTCTGCCTGTGAACTTCTTCTAACATCTGACATCATCAGAAGTGGTGGCCTGATATAATCACAATGCTTCCCCATAGGATTGACTGAGACTGACAAAGAGGCAGATCAGGGGCAGAGCCAGCACAATTCAAACACAGCCCTGGCCAATCAGCATCTCCTCATAGAGATGAATTGAATCATTGAATCTCTATGAGGAAAGTTCAGTGTCTGCATGCAGAGGGAGGAAATACTGAATGTTTGGATGCATTTTAGGCAGCCATGACCCAGGAAGGATCTCTAACAGCTATCTGAGGAGTGGCCGGTGAAGTTATCACTAGGCTGTAATGTAAACACTGCATTTTCTCTGAAAAGACAGTGTTTACAGCAAAAACCCTGAAGGTAATGATTCCACTCACCAGAGCAAATTCAATAAGCTGTAGTTGTTCTGGTTACCATAGTGTCCCTTTAAATACAATAGCCTGTTTCATTATGTGCAGACCGGATCGGTCAAATAGTTATCATTTAGTGTTATTAGGCTTTTCAAGCAAGCTGGTCTAATAAATTATATAATAAAATGCTAGATTATTTGGCAGACAGTTCAACTCACGTAGATGTATTAATAATATTAATTTCATTGTATAACTCTCTTACAGAGGCCTCACTGAAGGCATCCAAAAGCAAGGTAAGTCATTTTTTTTTCATTTTGTTGTGGTGCTATGTTTATCATTGAATAACAAAGTTAGGGTTTGATATCCAGATATACCTTCACCAACCAAAATTAAAAAAATAATTGTTTACACCTCACTTTGTGATTTTTAGTTGTGATTAGATATATTGTTGATGTTTTGTATATTCAATACAGTTGCTCTTAGATGAACATGCCTTTGGAGATGTCAGTGATATTTAGTGGTCCTCCCTGCATTTGTGCTATTTTGCTTTTAGTTCTTATTCCACAGTACTGGTACACCTGACCTTTGCAAAAGTAGACATTCTCTTGTGTCCTAAGGTTCCGTGTTCTTTCCTGACAGAGATAACTTCACGTATTTGCCCCCAGAAAGCTTTGTTTTTTTAGTTTTTTCAATGTACTGCACCAGGTTTGATGATGTGTAAATAAACCCTGAATCGACATTGACCCTGTCACCTGTGTGGACTATGGAAAGAGTTAGCTGTCTCTCGAGCTTTGTAGCGGAGTGAGGGCAGAACATTGTTCTTGACATCTGTTTTCAGTTATGTTCAATGCTGGACTACAAAAATGGAACAACTCGTGCAGTATTCGCAATTTTACAGGCATTATTTGGCATTTCACACTGTATTGGGAAAACCTGCAACATTTCAACTTCATCACAAACGTTTTAAAATATTTTTGAAGTCACATAGGATTTGGGCCACTTTTTAATGTCTGAAATCTGAGCATAAGAGCGCAATGAATATTTTATGAAAAAGATGTCAGAAAAAGGGAAAGAGAAACATAAATTAAAAGGATACCTTTTCAAAATATGTGAAAGTAAAAGATTTCCTTGTCTTGAGCTGATGCACTAAACTTATAGTTAAGCTGTAGACTGGCAATCTCTCCTGTGAGGGTGCATCACTTTGGCTACCACATCTAGTTTCTGTTTATTTCTCAATAATGTTATTAATTTATATAAATAAAAAGAAAGTGATATTCTTTGCAAAAACAGTGAAAGCGGGTATTTTTGTATACTATGTGTTAATATTCAAACTGTTCTCCTCAGTCACATCTATGTAAAAAAATGTGCTAAGCTTCTGAGATTATTTTCCCTAAACCCCTTGCGGCACAGAAAAGGAGATTATCCTCTGGTGACATTGTAAAGTGGCTTAGTAAAGGAAAACAGGGAGCTTGAACTAAGGAATTGATTGCTAGCTAAAAAGTGCAAAAAAAAGTGAAGCACTGGGAAAATAGTCAAAATTATTAATTATGTATTTCAGTTATCTTCTCAACCATGTGAGAGCCAAGGAAAGTGTAAAGATACAGACTCAATAATACAGGCTGTTTAAATACATACAGTATAATGGTTGTTGATCAAAGGGAAATTCCAGTTGCTATTATGGAGTCAAGAAGGATTGTTTTCCCATATGTACAGCAAACCAGGAAGAGAAAGAGAATTACCACAGTAAGAACTGCCATACCTACTTGAAGGAGAGTTTTCTGCCATCCACTCATCCATCCAAACCATCTGTCCCATAAATTGGGGACGCCTGAATTCCTCTTTAATTCGTCAGAAAGACTTTCCAATTTCTCTATAGCCATAGTTACCTTACCGTTAAGGAGGTGGCTCATATGACAAGTTGGGTTAACTTCTATTTACAAGACATGCTTACATCACCTGACTGGGTAGACTCCACACACATGACCATTAACCCTCTAAAACCACACATTAAAACCCTTAAAGACATGGTAGCCATTGCCAATCCCACATTTGAAGACACTATGGCTGTGGAGACCGGGTTTTCAGATACTAATCTATGGCTTGAGTGGATGAGGTATAATGCTAATTCACACAACAAAACTAACTGTTATGTTTGTGGTGTTATGTTTTTTCATTTTGTTGTGGTGCTATGTTTATCATTGAATAACAAAGTTAGGGTTTGATATCCAGATATACCTTCACCAACCAAAATTAAAAAAACACTATTTGAAGACACTATGGCTGTGGAGACCGGGTTTTCAGATACTAATCTATGGCTTGAGTGGATGAGGTATAATGCTAATTCAAAATTAAAAAAACACACATTTGAAGACACTATGGCTGTGGAGACCGGGTTTTCAGATACTAATCTATGGCTTGAGTGGATGAGGTATAATGCTAATTCACACAACAAAACTAACTGTTATGTTTGTGGTGGGGGCAAACCCCATCTGAGTACAGTGCCTTTAAATCTACCCCCAGATGTTGAGATGTGTTTCTTAAGCCTCTATGCGTAGACAGCAGTGAACTCATCAGTGTGTGAGTCATGGAAAAAGGATTACCCAATAACCCAAGGGAATACCAAGCCACCTGATGGAATCACCGTGTACCCAGGTAACTACACTTGCTATACAATACATGGAGCCACAGGTAAATTTGTAGGTAAATTCCCTTCTGGCTACTGTACCACTTATCGAGAACCTCCCACTGCCCTATTAGTAAATCATGTTAAGTCCGTGGGAGACATTTATTGGCTATGTGGTGACATGCAGCTTAGATCAAAAATGACTGGCCTGTGGTGGGGAGAATGTGCTCTGACCAAAGTTATCATGCCCATACATATAATTTCTGATAACCACCAAGGCCCACACGATTCACCACATACGTATCTTAGAGTAAAAAGAGAAACCCCCATTCGAGGTAGTTTCGACCCACACATATATATCGATGCCATTGGAGTACCAAGGGGGGTACCAAATGAGTTCAAGGCCAGAGATGAGGTGGCGGCAGGATTCGAATCCTTGATCCCACTCATCACCGCTAACAAGAATGTTAACTGGATCAATTATATCTACTATAACCAGCAACGATTTGTCAATTACACTAGAGATACCCTCCAGAGCTTGGCAGAACAATTACAGACTACCTCCCAAATGACATTTCAGAATCGAATGGCCTTAGACATGATCTTAGCAGAAAAGGGGGGTGTAAAATACTCCCCGATACTATGACATGCTGTACCTTCATCCCAGACAATACAGGCCCTAACGGTAAGGTAACCATGGCTATAGAGAAACTGGAAAGTCTTTCTGACGAATTAAAGAGGAATTCAGGAGTCCCCAATTTATGGGACAGATGGTTTGGATGGATGAGTGGATGGCAGAAAACTCTCCTTCAAGTAGGTATGGCAGTTCTTACTGTGGTAATTCTCTTTCTCTTCTTGGTTTGCTGTGTGATGCCCTGTGTGCAGAAATATTTACAGAAGACTGTAGGTCAGACCATTGACCGCACTACACCTACATTCCTACATCAGGATATCGACGATATGGACTGTGACACCCCACACACACTTCTTCAGTCTCACCACCTCAAACAGACAACTACTTCCATATAGGGATAGCATAGGGACAGCATCTGTCTCTACGGGTAGGAGTCTGAGGCAGGAGATGTAGTGGGTTAGCCGCTGCGGGATACCTGCGCAGTGAAGCCTTTAAGGCCTGTTCAGACAGATGAGCTGCAGCCAATTAGGGACATCATTAGGGTCAGTTAGTAGTTGTCTCTTTCTTTCTCTCTCTCTTTCGTAAATAGTCATTTTAAGGGGGGACTGTTGTGGACAAAAATATTAACCCAATCCATGTTAGTAAAATGCCTATTTACTCAACATAACTATAATCAGCATTATTCAACTTTCTATGTGATTTACCTAAAATGGCCGCTAGGGAGTTTCCCCTTTGACATTGACTAACACCCTCATTAACAAGATGGCGCTGGAATCTGGGGGAGACCTCCAAGATACCAGTGACATCACACCCGGTAGGAAGAGCACTAAATGAACCACTTAACACCTAACCAATTATTGATGTATTATTCCATGTTATCTCTGACAATTCTTATGATGTAATTTTGCTTTATAAGGGACATGCTGTCCCCCCAGAATAAACATTCCTCAAGTTTTTCATTAACCCGAAACCTGTGTCTGGTGTGAATTACTTTAGGAGAGTGCACGCATTACTTCTTTAATTTGGCCGGGGGCAGATACGCAAGATAATCAATTTATTGATTGATTCCACATTAATCAAAGGGAAATTCCAATTGCTATTATGGAGTCAAGAAGGATTGTTTTCCCATATGTGTCTTTAAATTTATACTCTCCAATCCAAAAAAGCTAAAATGGGCAAAACACAATCCATCATTTACCACTGCAGTTATCATAAAATAAAATTAAAAAATAACTGATCTATGAAAATGCTGGAAAAATTAAAATGTATTGGAATTAAAAAAAGGAATAGTCCCTTACCTCTGGCTGGTTAGCTGGAGAGATCACAAAGAAAGGGTGCTGTATATACACATATACTGTACACCGAACCTGGCAACCTCCCACTACATTGCAATCAGTCGAAGGCTGGAAACATTTGGCCTGTGACGCAAATAGAAACAAATAACCATTTCTGTGCACAATACTCACAAATCTCTCTGTGGATGGTCCTACTCAAGTAGGGCTTGCAATAAAAAAATAGAAAGATAAAGGCTGGGAATATAAAAAAGCCCTGTGAAAGAAATGTATGCCAGCCCTAGTCAAGTCAATGTGCCACTTAGTGTGCATATTTAGAGCTTTGAAACTGCTGTTTAGTGAATGAGTGAACACACTGGATCTTGTATGTTATATAAACTATGTTTATAAAATATTCAATCAGAAGACGTAGCCATATTTTAAATAACATTATCACGGAATAGTGTGTATATATATATATATATATATATATGTGTATATATGTTATAAAGTAACATTATTATTATCAATGAAATTGTAAAGTAAGCATACATACATGCGCGCACAGACAATCTCACTTATACAAGCACACAAGATCATTGATACACAAGCTCACAGACAGACAAACTTACTAACACAAAAACTCAAGCTCACAAATACAAACAAATATACTCAGTGACAGACAATCTCACAAACACACAGGATCACAGACACATATACAAGCTTACTGGTACACACACATAAACATACAGACAGACTTACTATAGACAAACTTATTGGAATACACACAGAAGTTTATTACAGACAAGCTCACTGACACACATAAGCTCACTATAGACATTCTCACTGACACATTTGCTCATTACAGACAAGCTCACTGACACACACAACCTCACTACATACAAGCTCACTGATACACATAGAAGCTTGCTACAGACAAGCTCACTGACACACATGCAAGCTCGCTACAGACAAGCTCACTGACACACACATGCTCACTACAGACATGCTCATTACATACAAGCTCAGTGACATACACATGAAAGCTCCCTACACACAAGCTCACTGACACACACATATAAGCAACTACAGACAAGCTCACTAACACACACACATACACAAGCTCACTGCAGACAAGCTCACTGACACACACATTCTCACTAAAGACAAGCATACATGCTCACTACAGACATATTCACTGACACACACTTGCTCATTACAGACAAAGCTCACTGACACACACATACAAACTCACTACAGACAAGCTCATTGACATACATACACAAGCTCACTACCTACAAGCTCATTCTTAAAATACATAGAGAAAGCTTTTTCTAAGGCCAAGAGAGGGCACGGTGCTGCTTTTCATAATTTTAAATTTAATTTTCATCCTTAGCTGTTACAGACTGCAGTGACTGTACATCCCGATGCCATCGAAAAAACTATTGAAGACATCATGGCTTTGAAGAATGTTAATATCGACACAAATCCACAGTAAGCCCTGTTTTAATACTGTGAATGAATGCTCCTTTGTTGTTCAATAGTTCACAGTTTATTTGTGTGGACTGCAGGTTTAGTTGGAAAGTTTATATAAATTATTTGCCTATTTTCAAAAAACATTGAACCAACACGTTCTTCAAAAAATCATTAAAGATGTGGATCTCTGTGAAACCGTATTTAGTGTATGAAAACACTGTCACAAAGAACTCCGTCAGAATATTACAATTCTTAGAAGCAAGGTAGAAACCACGTACTAGGGGACTATCATGTGTATAAGGGAGCCTAGATAGGGGGTAACCATTAGTTAAATCGCAAAGAAAATAGGTGTGTCCATGAAACCGTGGATACAGGGAAGGTCCCTTATGATCTAAGATATCATAAAGCAAATATGGAAATAAAATAAATACGTTTATTGTTAAGTTCTCTAAAAAAGAAAAGTGTTCTCCCCCTTTTTTTTGGACTACACCTCCCATGATGCTTTACCAGCATTATGGGTGTAAGGGCATTATGGGGGATGTAGTCCACAACATCTGGAGTGCCGAAGGTTGCCTATTCCTGCTCTAGATCAAGCATGCCAAACTCAACCGCTAACACGGGTAAAATAAACAAGGCTTAAGTTTATGTGGGCCACAAAAAAAAAAAAAAAGAGTTCGACCTAGACCAACACAAGCTAAAATTACTTATTTATTTTTTTTATATCTTTTTATTGAATTATTGTAGTAGCGAAGAAGAGAGAAATGTAAGCACACAGGCCTCAATATATACATATATGCAGATAAGACAATTATATACATCTTGTATAAGTCCAGAAATATTGTCAGATTTTATATAGCTGCCATTGTGCTTTCCAAAACTACATTATAATGGAAAATATTATGGTATCACGAAATGCACAACGATCCCCATTAGTAACTTCTACCTTTGTTTTCCTTTGTTACAACAAGTAATCTGGTGCTATATGAAAAGTTCAATCCTTCCCATCTCTTACATAGAAATAAGTTATGCGAAAGAGTGCAGCGTAGAGAGAAATAGTGCAGAAGTAGACGAAGAGAAAATAAGCAAAGATGGTACCCTTGCCCGGGCGGCCAAGAACCCCCACGAGCCCTCTGTGTATCCTTTTCTGTTGAAGTATAATAAGTCACGCACCACATATACAAACCACGGTTGCCATGCCTCAGTGTGTTTTTAACCCATCTCGAGTAGAGAAGCATGAAGCGCCTTAGCCGCCTGTATATCCTCAACCATGTGTAACCAGGCCTCCTTTGTGGGGATCTCAGTCTGTTTCCAAAAAACAGGGATCAGGCCCTTAGCCGCATTAAGCAAGTGGCGTAAGATGGATTTCTTGTAAGCCGAAATAGGTTTTGATGATGTGTAGCAGAGTGACCTCCCCCGACCACTCAACCAAATCTCTGAGAATATCAGTCACCGCGTCCCTCACCATCCGCCAATAAGAAGCAAATTCTGCACAACCCCACCATAAATGCCACATCGTGCCTCTATCAGCCTGGCATCTCCAACAGATGGGAGACACACTAGGGAAGATCCTGTGGAGGAGGCTCGGCGTCCTTTACCATAGTGATATTAATTTATAGTTTGTTTCCTGGTACTGTGAGCTTATAGATCTCTTGTGTTGCCACAATAGCACCTTGTCCCACAGCGTAGCCGAAAAAGATTTACCTATTAGGTCCTCCCACTGTCTTTGGAACGTGTTGTTCACAGAACTATTTCCAACCAGAAGATGTTGATGATAAAGCATTGAAACTACTTTCTCAATCACCAAGCCCTGTGAGCAAAGATCTTCAAACTACATGAGGCTCCTATGCAGCTTATTCTCTGCGACAATGTACGGAAATTGTGTTGCAATTAAATATATCGGAGAGAAATCAAGGTGTGGTCCACCTCCCAATAATACATGTAGTGCAAGGAGCTGTCCATCCCGTAATGCCCTATGAATAGTGGGATTGTCTGGAAGAGGTATAATACACTTGAGAAAACATTCATTTTAACTACAGCTACCCGACCATGCCAGGACACATGGGGGTATGACCATTTTCCGTAGATCCGCCAGTAACGTCAACAGGGGAAGAAAATTGCATTGATATAGATCTCGTGGATCTGTGGTCACCCAGACTCCTAGGTATTTCATTTTACCATAGCACCAGTGGAATGGAAATAAAGTGTCTAGGGCTGCATAGTCGTTAGCAGGGAACGTGACATTCAACACTTTGCATTTTGACAGATTGCGCTTAAAGCCTCTCGAATTCTGACAAGAGACAGGGTAAGGTGACCCTCGGATTCGTCACAAAGAAGAGGAGGTCATCTGCATAAGCAGCGACCTTTTGTTCCACCCCCAGCATGACATAACCCCGAACATCCATAATTTGTCAGAGTGCCTGAAGTAGGGGTTCTAAGGACATGGCAAAAAGCATCGGAGAGAGAGGGCAACCCTGTCGCGTCCCATTGCGAATGCTAAAATCTGCTGTCAGAGCTCCATTCATCCTCACCGAAGCACGCGGTTTGCTATACAGTGCAGCTACCCAATTGAGCAATCTCATACCCAATCCCATGGTCTTCAGCATAGCCATCATATAGGGCCAGTTTACACGGTCAAAAGCCTTCTGGACATCAGTTGACAATAAGAGCATGTGTCGATTAATTTTTCTAGCTTGATGTTATATAGCAAAGAGTCTCAAAGTGCTATCCCGTGCTTCACGCACAGGAATAAAACCTGTCTGGTCCGCATGGATCAAATGTGGCAGAACAGACTGCAATCTAGTCTCCAGGACAGTTCTTCTTCAGTGATTGGACTATCCAGTGCCTCTGCCGCTGCAGGAGATATGGTTTTCGTAACATTTGTCCGCAAGTAGTTGTCAATCAATACTAACCTATTCATGTCCAAGTCATTCGGCTTGTGCAAGTTGTACAAGGAATAGTAGAAGGACCGAAATTAATCAGCGATGTCATTCAGGAAGGGTAATTCCTATCTCCCCCACTCATGTCTCCCTTCCTACACCTTCCATTTCCATTCATACCTCCCTCTTCCTGCTCTGGTAGGCAGCTGCTTCTCCCATAAAGCCAGTGCCCGAGGTGATGGTGATGGCTGTGCTCTGTAGATAGATTGCCTCCCTCCCTGCTGTTTATCACCTGCAGGGGAGGGGGGCCTCTCGCTGTTCGGCTGCACGCAGTGTCAGACTGAGCACCGGGTAGTCACGTGACACCTGGTGCTCATACGCAGAGTGGTAGGGGGAGGCACTCCCTCTCTCAGTGTACTATGTGTATGTATGGGCGTCTGCAGGAATTTTTCCAGGTGGGGGCATAATTGGAATGGCATCCATGCTTGGTCCCTTTTTGACAGTGTCATGAAGGGGAGGAGCATAGTCATTATCACATAAAGCCAGGGTGAAAAGCGTTTTCACAACTATGGTGTCAGGAATATATGTTTGTATTCCTGACACTATAGTGTTCCTTTAAGCAAATTAAAGAAACATTCTGGTCACCATAACAACTTCATCTAAATGAAAATGCTATGATGCCTGGAAGCCCCTGGGTGCTCTCTTTCCTTAAGGGGTTAAACTGCTCTCAAATGGTTTAACCCCAAAGGCTTCCTCCAGCTACAGATTTCCAGGTCGCTCAGTGGTATTCGGCTTCTGAAATAGAGTGTCAGGAAGTGCAGATTGACGTCAGGCATGGGTGCTAGAGATTGGCTAGAGTGGTCAGTTGACACTCTAAGCCAATCGCTTGTTCCCGGTTCATAAAAATGTTTTACTTTTTTATGAATGGGGAGCTACTGATTGGCTTAGAGAGCCAGCGGCCCTCTGTGCTTCCTGACACTCAGTAAATAAAATTGAACACATTAACACTGATATTTTTTTTACCTGGGGAGATGAGAAGGTCAAAAGTTTCCCTGCCAGGCCCAGGTACCAAAGCCTTATGATGTGGTGTCCAGAATAAAGTGGAGGGTTCACTTCACTTGTCCTTCCTGCTCCAATCTCCTTTTCTTCTCCTTCATTTGACACAGTCTTCTTTTTTTTGACACTGTCTTCTCTCCTCCTTGGCTCCTTCACCTTTCTGCTACTTTCTGCTCCTTGCTACCCTTTTCTGCTCCATCTCCTACTTTACCTTTGTGCTCCTTGCTGTCCCTTTCTGCTCCTTGCTACCCTTTTCTGCATCATCTCCTTTACCTTTGTGCTCCTTCTGATTCTTTCTGCTTCTTTATCTTTGTGCTCCTTCTGTCCCTTTCTGCTCTTTGCAGACCCTTCCTTCTCCTTGCAGACCCTTCCTACTCCTTCCTGCTCATTTCTATTCCTTCTCCTACTTCACCTTTGTGCTCCTTCCTTCCCTTCCTGCTCCTTGCTGCCATTTTCAGCTCCTTGCTGATACTTTCTGCTCCTTCTGCTTTACCTTTGTGCTGCTTTACCTTCCAGCTCCTTGCTGACCCTTCCTGCTCCTTGCTGACCCTTCCTGTAGACTGTCTCCCCCATCCCTTAGTTACCTGATCTATAGGCTGTCTCCCCCCCATTCCTCACTTACCTGATCTATAGGCTGTCTCCCCCGATCCCTCACTTCACTGATCTGTAGGCTATCTCTGCCCCCCATATGCCTCACTTCACTGATCTGTAGGCTATCTCTGCCCCCCATATGCCTCACTTCCCTGATCTGTAGGCTATCTCTGTCCCCCATATGCCTCACTTCCCTGATCTGTAGGCTATCTCTGCCCCCCATATGCCTCACTTACCTGATCTGTAGGCTATCTCTGCTGGCTGCATGTGTTGCTCCCCTGCGGATTCAGTCAGAGAGAAGCAGGGATAAGATGCAGCTTCCTATCCCTGTCTCTTTCCATACACGGCGCCAGTATTGCACTGTATTTTTAATCTCACACGAAAATTAGCAGAACAAGCTGAAAAATCCAGGGGGGTGGGGGGCCCCTTGCTCCCCCCCCTCCAACACCATCCCCCCCCCCTCCCCGTGGATGCCCATGTGTGTGTGGTTCCTTTATGAAACCGCACGCTGCCAGGGGGGCGCTGGGAGCACAGGCTGAGGTGGGCACAAAAATCACTTGTCAGTCTTACAAGTCATTTTTGCGGCCCCCTGATTGGCTGAGCCACAAAGAAATTATTTGTGGGCCACGAGTTTGACATGCTTGCTCTAGATGCATGCAATAGATCCACCAATTTTTCAGTAAAAAAATAACGTCCTATTTTCAGTATACTTCTTAATAGAGGATATCTTTAGAAACACACCACATTTTTAAGGTAGAATAATATGTTCTCTATCGAAAGTAAATGTTCTTTGTGTGCTCTTAGACTGAGTGTGTCCCTCCAAGCTTGCCTCTTGCAAATTGTGGGATATCGCAATCTGACTTTGGAGATCGAAAGGCTGCGTCGGGAAGCATACGACTCAGACAACAACCAACATGAAGATATGCTTCAAAAGGTGAGAAATTACCAAATGGTTTGATTATTCACACCTTGGGGGAGGGGGCTCCAGGGCTCTTCTGGTACCATAACAACTACAGCATGGTGTTCCTTTAATGAGAAAATAGTGGTTTATATACAAAGCATGTGCTATTTAAGAGCATAAATAAACCCATAAGCTTTTAAAAAATAACTTGGGTATTTTTAGAAGAGTTTATCTACTTACCGTTTAGAAAATATATAGTTACATAATTATTTGAATACAGTGAAAATAATTGTTGGTTTCTTCCATTAATTTCTTAATTTAGAAAGTTTTTTAGAATACTTTAAAAATAAGTAAACAGAACACGTGATATATTCTTTAGTCTTGGCTAAGTGCCATGGCAAACGGAGTGCCAAGATTAGTCATCACTGTTCTGTAGTAGGGTATATATAGTTCATGTAGAAAAAGTAAGTTACTTGTCAGCAGGTGCCAAGCTGGTTATTTATATTTTTATACAATTATAACTAAACCCCAAAATGTAAATGTTTGGACTATACTCCATACTGTTGTACATTACTAAATTTATAATAATGTTCTTCAACAAGTAGGTCAGCATAATGTAAAACCAACACAGCGATATTATTATAGAAGAGAATGAAATACTCTCCCTCCACTAATTAGAAAAACATGTACTGGCTGTTTTAGTGACAATATATTGACTATACATCATTAGACGACTATTTTTGGTCTCTTGCATCTTAGTAAATATCTGTCTAAAGTCAGTAGTATGTGGCCTGTTATTTATCTCTAAAAGAGTGTTAGTACTTCCTTGAGACACAAATTTCTCTGTTCATCTTCCATACAGTGATCTCAGAAGAACATGTTTTGGTTCTATTGTAGAATGTCATAAGGATACAATATTGTTTATAATTTACTGTGTTTATAGATTAGTTAGTCAAAAATTAGACACTTTGCATATTACATTTACTACTACGAAAATAGCATTCAGTGGGTACTGAAGTCACCTAAACATTACTGATAATATGTGCCTTCCAGTAGTGGAGCTAGAATTGAGAGGGCCCTGGTGCAAGAATTTCTATTTTTGGGGGGCATCCTCTAGCACAGGAGTGGCCAAAAGTCATACAACTCCCACAATGCTTTTCTAGCTGGGGATCTATCATGTGCCCATCCTTGTAGAAGTGGATTTGTGAGTAGCCTTCATGTACAGATATGCATGTATTTGTGTGTAGTGTTAGCACTGAATGCAGTTGTATGTTTGTAGTACTGTTGCTATTTAAAGCATTGGTGTACTTGTGTTTAGTGTTTGTGTTTGAATGTGATTTTGAATGTATCCTTCCTGGTAAAATAGTTTCTAAATACCTTAATAACACACAATGATGCATACACACACAAATACATACACACTGACAAACAGATACAGATGCACACATGTACACACATTTACACGTATACACACACAGATAACCCACACACACACAGATAGCACAAATACACACACAGATAAAACATATAAACACATGTGCACAGAATTAACACATATATATACACATAGATAAGACAAAGATCACGTTACACATTTTTAGCCACCACCTGCTTCCATACCCTTTTGGTGCAGGAGGGTAACTTACTTAGGGTCCAGTGGCATCTGGTTGAGTCTGATGGGAGTCAGGTCCAGGGTCTCTCTCCTCTCTGTTATTCTCTCCTCTCGCCCTCTACCTCACGGATGGGACAAGATGGGAGGAAGTGACTCATTTCCTCTCAGCATCACAGCTTCACACTAAGCAGGGGGCCCGATCACGCTGTTAAAGCACGGCAGCACCTGGCCAGACCCTTGATCAAAGATGGCTAAGGGGTGGCATTACGTGCATGGGCCACCCAATGGACGTCTTGAACTTGCAGGCCACGGTAAAGCCGCACCATTGGTATATCCACCACTGTGCCTTCGGTAACACCTTCAAAACAAAATTTCCATCTCTAATCATTTTAGATGACAGAGGAATTGTTCTGCCATTTATTTTTTATATTTTACTCTATACTGATATTAGTATTCCCTCATGGATTTATCAAAAATATTGCTGACGACAGAAAATTTACTGAAAGTCTTTAAACGAGCAGCTTTTATGTTAACACACTCTAAGCAGCATAACTTCAACAGCTTGTAGTGGTTATGGTGCTATGTGTCTATGACTGCCATCTAAGGTTGGATAAATGGAATGACTTTGATAATGCGGTAGTTTAATTTCTGCTTTATGGTGTGTTTGCAACAGAGGGGGAGCCTTCAAAAGAGTTTGTCAGAAAACTGGGTATGGCGTCCATGCACTCCTATAATAAGTGGTTACAATCCCTAAGAGTACCCCTTAAATGATCTATTTGCAAATGAACAATCCATCATATTTATTTCATTATCTACAATTAATATCCATTTTGCCAACACCTTTAAGAATACCATTCTAGATTTAACAATGTGAGCACCCTTCTGGCAGTCCAACAGTTAATGTTTATGTCCTATTTTAGGACAAAAATCAACACATCTTGTAAAACTTGACATTTCTAATTTGCAGCTTTGGAAACTGCTAAAACCTGGCGTTCCATTAGAATCGCGTATCTCTAAGCAGTGGTGTGAAATTGGTTTCCAAGGCGATGACCCAAAAACAGACTTCAGAGGAATGGGTCTCCTGGGACTATACAATTTGGTGTAAGTATTCTAAGTAAAATAAGGAAGTAGTTAATAAAATTATGGCACAAATTTCTGTGAACAAAAATGTTAGTTGATTGTGAAATTTGAGTTAAGAATTAGTTATTAAACTGTGACGGGATTTGAACTAGAGAATTTTAGACCAAAGTAGCCAAACTGGGAAAATTCTCCAACATATCTGTTTTTCCAGTTCGGCTATTGTGGCCTCAAACGTAAAGGCACACTATAGTCACCAGAACAATACAGCTTATTGTATTTGTTCTTGTGAGTATATTCATTCTCTTCAGTCTTTTTGCAGTAAACACATCAGAGAAAATGCATTGTTTACATTACAGCCTAGAGATACCTCCACAGGCCACTCCTACGATGGCTACTAGAGGTGCTTTCTGGGGCAGTGCTGCACAGAGACACTGAACTTTCTTCATAAGGACGCATTGATTCAATGCATCTCTTTGAGGAGATGCTGATTGGCTAGGGATTTGTTTGACTTGGCTCTGCTCCTGATATGCCTCCTTGACAGTCTCAGCCAGTCATATAGCAAAGTATAGTGATTGGCTCAGAGAATCACTTCTGATGCTGCCAGCCAAGAATTCAGATCAGGGGCTTAGCCAGCAGCAGCAGACTTGAATAAAACACTATAAAATATGTACAATAATGTTACATTTTATTTATTGTTACATTTTCTAGGTACTTTGCTGAGAAAGAAACACCTTCCGCACTGCAAATACTTTCAGATTCACTTCAACCAAAGTCCAGGTAAAATGGTCCTATATCCCTACCACTTCGGTGGTTTAAAGGAATATTAACATTTTAAAATAAATTTTGGATTGTTTAAGAGTGTACATCTAATCAGTGAATTCTGATAAATTGAAAACCTAAATAGTACAATTAACAATACATTGCCCAATTAAGAAAAAGTTGAGGGTTATTCTAGCCTTGGTGAGAGACAAAGTACTCAGGGGGGTATTTATATTATATTTATAATACTATTTCGATTATTTCTTCGCTATGGCTAGTATAATTGGGACAGGAGGCTTCATATTTGCATTTTTAACATGTATAAAATTGTGACACAAAATGTACACCACTAGTGGATACAATCAATACATAAAAAGGTAAAATTACCCCTTTTAGCACACTGCAGAAGGTAAAAAGACTTCTCCAAATGTTCACTTAGAATATGTTAAAGATTGCAATCTACAAAAAATACAGAAAAGAACTACAAATAGTGTAATACTATTTAATACCATAAAAAAAGGGTTGTGGATATATTGCACTCACAAACTGGAATTTGATAGCAGGCATATAGCAGATTAAAATACTGCGGCACCTTCTTTTTCTTTTACTCCATCTCCGAATATAAAGGAAAAAAAAGGAGAAACAAATACATAGTGTACAACTGTATAACGATATCATCAAAATGTATTACTGTAAGTTGCACTCACAAGATAAAATCAATTGATAAGCTTGTCAGAAAAAACACTACACCCAATCCAAAATGAGAAATAACAGATCTCTGGAAGCATTGTCGAGATGGTTCAATTCCCAAGGTAAGTTCAGTAGTAAAAATACAAATAAGTAAAATAAATATAAATAGAATAAAATAAAATAAATTCAAATAAACTGTCTCTCCTTGCCGTACGTGTTTAGTCCGACTGGGGACTTCATTAGGGGCTCCATAGCATCAGTGTTTTTTCTCCTCTTGAATTGGGTGAAGTGTTTTTTTCCAATGAGCTTATCAATTGATTTTATCTTGACAAGCAGGATCGTCACACAGTGACGTTTCAGAAAGTAGAGAGTCTGCAGAGTCATTGAGAAAGATAAAAGCGCGTACGCCCCAGAGGCTGCCATTCCTGAAGAAAAGCATCCACAGTCAGGCACAGGGGATCCGAAAGCCAATTGAAGAACAGGTCCATCTGCCAATTCGATCTGGAGGTGAATAGATCCAGATGAAGAGGATCATGCCACTGATTCAAGAGGCAGATAATCTCCGAGTGCAGCCGCCAGTTGCTGGTGTCCCTCCAATGACGAAAATGAACCTCGTTTGTTAAGCGAACAGTCAAACTCTAGGAGGCATAGATGCTGCACCTTCAGATGTTGCATGACTCAATAGTGCAAAGGACCCAAAAAATGTCCAGGGTAAAGGCAGATAGGAGACCTATTGTCCGAGCCAGATTTCGTAGAGTGACACGAGGCCGCCACAGCAGTCATCTTATCTCCTTCCTGATAGCCACGACTTTGGAGGGCAGGAGCTTCAGTACTGCAGCCACGGAGTCCACCATGAAACCCAGGAACTGTATTGACTGGGATGGAGTCAATTTCAACTTTATCTCATTTATGACAAATCCAAGATCCTGCAACAGGCTGATCACCATTAGATTTTCGTCCTTGAGCATCTCCGGATCCTGAGCCATAAGGAGGATGATGTCCTGGTATACTATGTACCCCTTGCACTTGGAGAAATGCCATGACCTGCTTTAAAAAGAAAGAGTAAATGACCCTTACCTAAAGTAGGATTACCTCAGGTGTAGGATGCGTCACAACCTCTAGGTACCCCTGGGGAAAGAATGGACAGTACTGGTAGGTGGAGGTGGAGTGAGTGTCAAACTGGATCTGGAGCTGGAGTAGGCCATTTGGTGCGACCCTGCTGCCCACTAGTTCTGGAGGATATGGCTCCAGTCACAGAACACCGTCCTGAGTGAAGCCTGGGCTTAATTCAGAGATCTATAAATGCTGATTCCTATTGTGAGTATAATATGAGTGTTCAGTTCTTTCATGAACCTGTCTCCAAGGAGCAGACCCTTGGCCTTTGGACCAAATTCCTCGGTAACTAAATCCACCAACTTAGTGTCCAATTTGTATAAAGCCACTTTGTGATGTTCCATAGACAGGGCCGCGACAGCATTGCCAAGGAGGCAGATGGCCCTTTGAGCCCATTCCCGCAGGATGTGGGCATCCACCAGAGTGCCTTCAGTAGCCGCCTCATCCATCATCAGAAAGATCTGGGTCAGCTGTCCGCTAACGTCCAGCAGCTTGTCTTTTGTAAAACGTAGACCCTGTTCCAAACCCTTGCGAGGGTCCTCACCCGACTTGGCCATAAAGGTGACAAATAGTGATGTCCTGAATGGTTCGCCGAACGGTTTGCCGCGAACTGTTCGCCGCGGACTCATCATTGTGTAAACTTTGACCCTGTACCTCACAGTCAGCAGACACATTCCAGCCAATCATCAGCAGACGCTCCTACCTCCTGGACAGCTCACTAAGAATGCAGCTTCAAAATGGATGCTGTCCATGGGGTGGGAGGGTCTGGGAGGGAAGGTCTGCTGCTGATTGGCTGGAATGTGTCTGCTGACTGTGAGGTACAGGGTCAAAGTTTACTCAATGATGAGTCCGTGGCGAACCGTTCGCGGCAAACCGTTCGGGACATCACTAGTGACAAATACTAGGTCAAACTCTGGGATTTGGGACACCTAGTTGGGGAAGGTTGGTGTGGGGCATTCTACCTGTAGCTTGTTCCTGACCTCCTTGTTCAGAGGACGACAGAGCCAATAATGCAGGAACTCTCCAATGCGCAATAGCCTCCCAATAGTTTCCTATAGGAAAGCATTGGATTGACTGAGGTCATCAAGATTGATGATGTCAGCCATGGAGACAGAGACAACCATGGCAATTCTGGCGCAACATGGGAGAAAAGGTGAGTAAAATCAACTTTTTACTGCATGTTTGTATTCCCAACACTATAGTGTTCCTTTAAGTTACAGTATTTGAACTAACAATAATTCACATTTTAGTGAATTTCCCAGACAGGTTTATTAAAATATGTGTATGTTTCTCAAGCAGGATTTAAAAAATTGGATACAATTTATACTGTTTTACATGCACAACAGGTCATACTATTGGTCTTAATTTTGTATTACATACTTTTATAAGCTATTTGCAAAGGGCATTTGCTGCTGACAAATATAATAAACCATAAGTATCTGTTCATGTAGCAGAATGTTTTAAGTTTTATTTAAAAATCTCGGCCTAAATAGTCAAAATGGATAAGATCACCAACTTGGCTCAGCTCGGGATTTAAACATTTTCAATATTATGGCCTTAATATTTCAAGTCACTTCTCAACTGACAACTGTTTACTGCCTAAACCTCAAATATTTTTTATTTTTTTTAAAAGTGCTATCTTTTTTTTTGTTATTGCTATTATTTGTAGATCACAAACTAGTCTGGTTGTTTTATTTTATTATGATTTCTTTTTTATGTTAAAAGGGATGTCAGTAAAGAGGACTTCAGGTATTTTAATTGCATTGTGTGTTTAGCTTTTTATTTTAAAGATGCATTCCTATTTAAGGTCTATTTACTGAACTGCAAAATAAATGTTAACTCGGCAAAATGATATCTCACATTAGTATTAAGTGGTATATTCCAGAAACAATGGTGAGTTATAACCCGATAAATATAAAATGATACCCCTATTTTCTTTTTTTCTGGGCATAACACCGCAAATACGGCAGACAAAATGGATGCTTTTCCTCCCATAATTCTATTTTGCCAGATACATAATATATCCAGATGGCCATTTCTTCCCTATTGACTGTTTGTTTTAAGCTTTTTATTTTGCAATTCCTATTTTATCAAGATTTTTTTTCAGGGGTTAAAAAGGGGGTACAGAATAAATGTTTCATGTTCTCTTACTGAAGAAGTCAATTTCAAAGACTAAAAACCTTTTTTTTTAAATGTCCCATGCTTACAAAAAAAAAAAAAAAAAGTTCCATGGGGTAAATTAGTAAATGTACTTATATGCCAAGTTATTTCTAAAGTATTTAGTATGTTAGCAGTGGCGTACCTACCATGGTTGCAGGGTTCGCGGCTGTGATCGTGCCCCTCAATGCAGGGGGCCTGGCCGCAGCAATGACCCCTGCGACTGTGGGCCGCCTAAATGCCGCCCCCTCCGTGTTTCCCCTATAATAGGGGGGCCGAAGAGGTGGCCCGCTGGCCACCTAATGTTAGTATGTTGGATTGTGATACTCTCCTAAAAAGCACATTTGGTATTTTGGACTTAATCTAGTTTAATTTTCACTTCCAATTGCTTTTGCTTTACAGCAGGTGTAAACAATCAGAATAGGACTGCATCTTTAAACAACTTGTTCATAACATTAAACCCTCTGTTTGTTTTGTGTTTGTGCGTGTTTCATATTCTAGTATCTGATCTTATTGCTTTGTAATATGTAAAATGCGGCATGGTTGCAATTGATAAACATTCACAGAGATACTCCATTAAATGTCAGAATGAATTCAATGTGACGTTAAAGTTTTACACCAAAAAAGCCAAACTAAAACACACTTTATTGAATAACACTATGAGAAACAGACCTAACTGTTTCAGTGATCTTGTTAAAGTAAAGATCAGTATAGTTCAGTTCAAGCTTAATTTGAACCCTCTGGTAGTATTACGCCATGTAAGCTCCACTTAATTTAAACCTTGACAAATGCTTGATCTGTAATGGTTTTAATATTAACAAACATTTGGGATAAACATTCTATTGACCCAAAGGATGTAAATTTCAGCATCATGGATGCAATAAGATTCATTGCTCTGCCCTCTGCTTTTGAAACTTTAAATTGAATTATTTGTTTACTTGAAATATAATTTTAGATTTTGTTTTTGAGTCGAAAACAGTGTTTCTTCAAACCTTGTGTTAACATAACACTTCAGCCACAATGTGAATCCGAGGATGAAAATATTATCCTTCACTATAAACAAAAATGTGCGTATTAACGGTATTAAATGTAATTTCATCCACGCACATTTCATTTTCTGTACAGAAAATAAAATTAGCACAAATTACAGCCCTTTAGTCTGTGAAATGATGTTTCTCTAAGCACTTTCTCAGAAATTGCAATAACCAACTGGAGTTTGTCACAGTGTGAGCTCTCTGTGTTTCTAGCTGACGCAATATAGCTACTGGGATACTTGCCACATATTAAGGCATTACATTAAAGACCAAAGCAGAATACAGAGACGTGTCCAGTGCGTTCAGCAATACAATACAGGCTGTCATAAATACTTCTTATAGTTATTCTAATTCAGCTTAAGTAAGTATAAGCAGAATAAAGAATAATTTTTTTTGGCCACTTTCCCGCTGCCTCTCCTCAACAACAAAAAACATGGAAAACAATAATTTTGATGGCATGTCCACATTGATCTGTGAAAGTTCTACCCATGAAAGACTGAGCTAGCTCAAGTTGCCCCCAAGGTGAACATTTTCAGGTTCCTTAATCTAAGAAAAACAGAGAATACGAGAACTCTGAGAACAGGCAAAAGCTTAGAAAAAAATCAGTAGCTTGCCCTTCGGTTAGTCCACACTCAGGTCTCAACATGTTTTTGGTCACTTGTGCCATTACAAAGAGAACCATTTACATATCAGACTGATCCCACCCATAAGGGAATTCCAGAATCATAATGCCGACAAGTACCCTCTGCACTAGAGATACAGCAACCATGGACGATTGTTTGGCCTTCCTTGGGCCTCATTAGCGAGGTGTAGATGATACCCTTCTAGATGCAGTGAGCATGGGATCCATATCTGGATTACTCCTTTTAATTTAGGCAGAGCCCAAGCAAATGCATTGCAGCAAAAACAGAGAATGTGAGAACAGACAAAAGCTTAGAGAAATTCCGCACTCTGTCCTTCAGTTAGTCCCTGATCTTAACATGTTTTTGCTCACTTGTGCCATTGCAAAGAGA
Organism: Pelobates cultripes; assembly: GCA_933207985.1. Taxonomy (NCBI): domain Eukaryota; kingdom Metazoa; phylum Chordata; class Amphibia; order Anura; family Pelobatidae; genus Pelobates; species Pelobates cultripes. The sequence continues at coordinate 384,425,182 of OW240912.1, read as the reverse complement.
ACCTATACCATTAATCCTTAATCTAAACTAAGCCCAGCTCACCAAGTGAACTCTGTTCTGTTGAGTTGCTAAGACCCTTGTCATTTTATGAACAGTGAATTGAGTATTTAGATAACCTACCGTATATACTTTTTTTTGTGCTGAAAAACCCCCACTTGACTTATACTCGAGTCAATGTCTGTATTATGGCAACTTACATTGCCATAATACAGACCAGGACCGCCGGGCTCATTACAAGCCCGGCGGTCCTGTTGGGGGCTGGCAGCGGGCTGTTACTTACCTTTCCTGCAGCTCCTGTCAGCTCCATTCACCTCCGTGCAGCTCCTGTCAGCTCCATTCACCTCCGTGCAGCTCCTCTGTCAGCTCCCACTGTAAATCTCGCGAGAGCCGTGGGGTCAGACCGCAAGACTTACAGTGGAGGAGAAGGGAGCTGACCGGAGCGCAGGAGAAGGGAGCTGACAGGAGCTGCAGGAAAGGTAAGTTACAGCTCGCTGCCAGCCCCCCTCCTACACAGCCCATCCACTGGACCACCAGGGAGTTAGAGCCCCATACACACACACTGCATTCATACACACACTGCACTCATACACACACACTGCATTCATACACACATACTGCATTCATACACACACACACACACACTGTATTCATACACACACTGCATTCATACAAACACACTGCATTATATACACACACAGACACTGCATTCTCTATATATACACACTGTAAATAAATATTCAATTAATATAATTTTTTGGGGGATCTAATTTTATTTAGAAATTTGCCAGTAGTCTTATACTCGAGTCAATAAGTTTTCCCAGTTTTTTGGGGTAAAATTAGGGGTTTCGACTTATATTCGGGTCGACTTATACTCGAGTATATACGGTACTCTTCTTGTAAACTGAATTTGTGAGTTTTGACTTTTAATCTGATCATTAAAACGAAGAAATATATTAATGGTTATCTATAAATATATTTACCTTACAATACTCACTTATTAAACACTCACCTTGGGTAAATAGAAATAAAATTGCAGCTACTGGCAAATGTAACCTCATTGCCGTAATTCTTTTTACTGGTATTATTATATTAGGCATTTATATTCTGCACTTAACAGTGTTATAAAAGAGGGAAATGGAACTATAAATGAGACAATTACAAAATGTTACAGGAACAATAGATTGATGATGACCCTGCTCAGACAGAGATTCCAGTCTAGAGGAGGTGGGGTATAGAAACACAATAACTCTTGTCCTAGATATGACAGTTACCAGTTTACCAATTTAAAAGATGCAAGTATTAGGGTGGTAAAATTTGTTTTCTCCAATAGTCTTATTTAACTACTGCTCATTGATGGTACCTCTTTCCTTCCCTTTGTTTTTGTTTCCTCTCTCCAAACAGCCATTTTTCACTTCTCGTACCCCGTGTCAAAATGTTGTGTTTGCTGAATGGAATGGCTTTTAGTCCAAACAAAAGTGTACTTTGTAAAGATCTTGTACATGACCTTTAAATGTATGCTAAAATAAGGAACATTCCAAGCACAATAACCACTACAGCACTCTGAAGTGGTTGTGGTGCCAGGAGTATCCTGGTGTCCTCTCAATATAAATAGTATTCAAACCATTTTGGAATGGTTTGACTTCTTCCTTGAAGTCCACTGGGTGCTGCTTCCTACCTCTATTCTTCCTGTTTGAGAGTTGGAAGGTCTTGCTAGGAACCTTTAGCACTCCAGATGTTGTGGACTACAGCTCCCAAAACGCTCTTACTGACATATTGCTGGCAAAGCATCAGGGGAGATGTAGTCCACAACACCTGAAGGCTTCCTACCCCTGGCCTATGAGATTCCCTAAGTTCTCTTGAGCGAAGCCCTGCGGTGTAGGCTCAGTTTAATCACTGCATTGCTCAATGAGAGACCTTACATCACTCAGACTACAGGGAGCAGAGCCCAGTATAAAGTCATTCCGTTCTAGAACGGTTTGATTACTTAGACTGACGAGTGGCCAGGGCACAAGGCTCTGTAGTGGTTATGGTGTTTGGAGTGTTCCTTTAAACAGAATTCTAAAATTTAACAGAATCAGTGAAAATGTAGTTTCAATGTGATTTTTTTCCCCCATTAATTAGTGATTACTTCGGTTTATGTCAGTAACAGAAATATCATGGAAATTATGGTTTTTGTTTGTGTGTTTTTTTCCTTGTAGCAAAACAAGCAAATTAGAATGGGAGATGAAAAAGTTTGACAAATCGATTGGGTATGTTTACTTTTTAAATGCCATTGTATACGCTCTACTAATATACTCGCTTTCACATCTGCTTTTTTAGATACTTAAATTATAAATTGTAATATTTTAATACTGTGAAAAATAAATTAAATTACCAAGTGTTATGCTTGTAAAGTAAAGCTATATATAACATATTGTTCTATTTCCTATTTATTTGCAATGCAAAATAAAATATAATTCAATAAGGACCAAATATATTTACCTGCCTTTCTAGGTCATACCCAGCAGGTATTTGTTAAAACTTTGTTTTGATCCTTAAGGTCTCTCTGTACAAATTTGCATATGCAATTTCTCTCAGAAAATTATCACTTTTAACAAAAAACTTAAATTCTCTTTAAAATTCAGCCAACCAGGACATCACCTGTGCACTGTTATTTGTCTCGTTAATGCAAATCCATAGAAGCGTAGCTATATAACTCGGGCAGAATCACTTTGGATATTGTTCTTGTATAACGTTTTACATGATGCATTGAATATCATGTTTGTGATCCTGAACATAATTCAATTTGATACAGGTACTCCTTCGCCATTGTGGGGATTAATATCACAGACCTTGCCTACAACCTGATGATAAGTGGAGCTCTGAAAACACATCTGTATAACGTAGCTCCAGAGTCCCCCACATTGCATCATTTTCAGCAAACATTCTGTAAGTATTTCATTTTTATCATCAGTCTTACCTAGGGTCAGCCAGTCATTCCTTTTCCTCCCCCAAAAGCTCACATTGGTTCCTTACAGGAGCTTCTAGTTCCACTGGAGGAGGTGGTCCGTGCCCGGTGGACACCAGGTCACTTGTCAAACATGCTCTATAGTGGTTAGTGTACTTGGTGTGTTCCTTTAAAGCATTTTTCTCTTTGCCAATAAATCATTTCTGTAACTAACTAAAGTTTATTGTCTCTTTAACATTCCAGGCTTCTTGATGCAAGAATTTCACAAATTCTGGATCGAAGAAGATCCACTGGACATCATGGAGTTTAATCGCGTGCGCACCAAATTCTACAAACACATCTTGAAGCAGCTTCAGAATACGGACATGGCATTATGTCCTCATTTTGCTGCATCGGAAGGCTTGGTCAACCTGTAATCACCAACACTTAATTTTTTCCAAATCACTGCCTCACTATTGTGTTCAATCACAGCTTTGATCATGGTCTTCATGCTGTATGACCACAGCGATTGTATGCATGCTTTTTGGTAAAGTGCTCATCTCTGTTTTTATTATAAAACAAATCCCTTCGTGCTAGTGCTTCTGGGGATTTCTCATTCAATGGTTGCGCATATTGCGAATTTACGCAGTGTTATATTTTCATCTAACATCAGAAGTTTCTATTTTTTTAGATTTTATTTTCTCATAGTTTAACATTTGAGAGTGGTATCTGTGAAACATGGATTAGTGTCTGTACAGGACAACACTTGTTGTCTAAACATTTTATCATCCTTACTATTTCTACTGACAAAACGTAACATCATTTAAATGTCAACAAAGTCACCACTGCCTGAATAAGAGATGCATTGGCTAAGATTATGTTGTGTACCTAACTGGAGTTAATGTAAGGTAGAGATCTACCTTTTGGCTGAGGCCTGGGTTACAATGGATAGATCCAATATCTTTTTGCAAATATATATATATATATAATGTCTGCTCATTTGAGATTAACCCAGTTACTTGGGAAACATGTCCTGGATCTCTCTGCAGTGCAAGGTTAAATTATTATTATTATTATAGTTATGGTCTTTTAAAATAGATATAAAGTACTTTTTTTTCTAAATAAATGGATTTCCTTTTTTTTTTCTTTTTTTTTTTTTTTACGTGCTCTTTTTACCATTTCTGTTTGTCCTTAATGTTTCCTTAATGTTTCAGCTCACTTTTTGTGCTACATGGAGAAGATCTAAGTATACAAGTATACATTGATGTTTTTTTTTCCTCTGGTATCATATCCAGGCCAAACGATTTTGGGTTAGAAACAGCCGCATGCTTAGATGGGATTTTTGGAGCCACTTTAGATAAAGGGCAAAGTAAGTGTTTTTCAGGGCTAACTAACAGAAGGGGATCACAAAATCTGGGTGAGCAGCATTGGGCAGAGCGTCGAGATCTAATCAGAGATGACTAGAGGCTTAGCAAGCAGGTAGACATGAATAACAAATAGTGAAAAAACGGTCTCATCCACCCTTCTCTCTCTTTTTTAAACCATAGTTATTTGACTTATGAAACAGCAGGTCCTCTTCACATTTATGGCCTACACGACAGACAGAACTGTCGTTTCTTGAGAGATCTAGGCCAAGAAATAGAGTTCATTACACCTTATGCTCACATACTTGGAGAAGGTACATATGCAAGAATGAAATGTACAAAATGTATGAGGAGTGAAGGTAATTAGAGGCAAGGTGGGACAATAGAGAGAAAGGTAAATTGTGCAGTATGGAGGGCTTACTATTACAAGCATGTCTCACAGTGAACTAGACTTTTATGCTAGGTCCTACTCCATAGTCCTCAGCAACCCCAATCCTGTATATATGTAAGGTTTTAAACAAAAAAAAAAAAAACACCATAAAATATTATGAAAAACAAATGGTTAATTTTGTCTCCTATTAATTATTTCCAAGGAGAGTTTTCTAGCAGTTCCGAAGCAATTATATTCATACATTTTACACATAGCAATTTCCAAGCACTTTCTGCTTGATTCTATTTTGAAAAAGTGTGTATATTTTACCATAGCGAAGTATCCAAGCGTTATATTTTACAAACAAACTTAAATTGAAAAAAACACGTATGGACTATTATTTGCAAAGAAAAGAAAAAAAAAAGATGACATCTAGTCTATTTTTAAATACTGCTGCTACTTTTTATGCAGCTTACATAAAATATGTAATTGAAAAATATCTTTTCAGATTGTGTATTACGCTTTACAAGGTCAAAGTTATGGAATTTCCTATGTCCAAATAAAAGTGGCCATTTCATATGAACAATGGTACAATCCTTTTGTCTGAAATAAATGTGAATTAACCCACTGACAGTGAGATTTATCAAGGCAAAACCAGATGCTGTTCTGGGGCTAAGGGCTAATTAAGTAGTAATTAATATAATGTCTCTCAACATTTAGAACTTAGCAACCCAAATAGCACCTGTTTTGCCTTATTCATTCCTCACGTGAGTGTCAAATGAATGCCATAATCATTGGATTGTCGAGTCAGCTGATTTCTTGGCCTCTAGCGTTGCAAATGTCTCTATCCACTGTCTAGATTTTGGCTACTGCTTTAACTTTGACCCCCACCCCCTTGTTCCCACATAGAATGTGGAGATCTCTTTACTACTGCCCTGCCAATGTCACAGAGAACATGTGTTGAATGCATTTCTGACACTAAAAATGCAAAGACCCATTTATTGGTGCTCTGCCATGTTTAGAGACTACAATATTCTATTTTCAGGTCTTCTGACTTAAGTATGAACCAAGATGATCTTGAATACGTGCATTTCCCCTCTGCTGTGAACTGGATTTTATCACAAAAAATGCATTTAGTTCTGGTAATAAAACTTCATAGAACTCCTCTTATTGATATCTACGGGAAGATTACTATTCAATTACTTGAGATAAGGTTATCTCTTACAATAGAGTCTAGCTCTAGCCTATGTTAGCCAGAATTGTATTTCTGGTTTATTTAAAATCAGTTAAACGCTGCCCTCTAATGGTGGAATGGAATGGTGAAGTACCAGTACTTCAAAGAGTAAGACAAAACTCCGAGATTTGGTTCTTGGTTTCATCTCACTCATTGCTTTTATAATGAATGTTGTTCATGTAGAATATGCTGTCACTATGCTGTGTGTAATGATTTTCTAGACCTTGTTTTTTTGAATTTCAAGCTACTGATTGTGAAATCACTTGAATAAATTTCATGACATTCCGATAAATTATTTGTTGTCACTTTATTACTGGTTTTCAAATACGTTTCAAACAAACGGAGATATTTGTATTACATTTGTTGGTTATTTATACTGAGCGAATATATATAGATAGACAGAGATGATTGATTAGTTGGTAAACAGACCCTGTATATACAGTATTTGCAGCAACAAAAATACAAGAAAAAAGCTGATTATATTTAAAAAAAGAAAAAAAAAGAAATCAACAACAGAAAAATTTATTTTTAAGTCTTCCAGACCATTGTGAGAATATATATATTTTCTTCTTATCATTTGATTCTATTGCATTACCATCAGTTCCAATTGAAGATTCATTATTGATACACCAGTTTTACCATGAAATGGTTTTCATGCGCACTCTTGATTTTATTTTTTTATTTGTGGTGGGATGTTGTATAGTTTTTGTCTGGAAATGAAATTTATACCAAGATGAGATTATGTTTTTTACTATTTTTATCAAATATTTATCCAAATCATCTGCTGTCACCCAAAAGTCTCTCTAGATTTACCGGGCCTTAGAATGGCCGGACTTAACGTACCAGAGAATAGTCAGAATACTTGCCGAGGTTGGGGACACAGAAAGAGACACAACGATGAGGGGAAGCCAAAAGTCAAGGATACCAGAATACAGGGAAGTCAAATGAAGCCAAAGTCAATAACCAGAAACAAATGATCAGGAAGCACTCTCGGACTACCGCTAAGGGAAACCACGACAGGGCAATGAGCTGAAGATATAGATGAGCTTAAAACCCCTCATGTGGATCTGATTGGCCGCAACCAGCCTTTGACCCCAGAACGTGCGTGTGTGTCCTTTGCGTGACGTCCTGTGCACGTAGAAGTCGTCCATGCCGTGGACAGACATGGGGCTACTAATTGATGTAGATCCGCAGTGGCCGGCGTCCATCAACATGCTGCAGTGGTCAGACATATTGATGCATAAAAAGAAAAAAGTTAACTGTTCGTGCTATATTATAAAAGAGTACCCAAGGTTTTAAAGTGTACCCTTACAAACACTTAAAACACAATAGTAAAAAAAGGAAAAAAAACAAAGGTACAAAGCAGTGTAAATCACCAAAGTGACAAAGAATAATAAATATATACCAACTGGGTATGTAGAAATATTCTTTCTTAGAAATATATCTGAAAATACATAAAAACTATATAGTGTAATATTGTTACTTTTAAATAGAAGCAAAAATGGTAGAAAACTCACAAAATTAGGTGAAATCAGGCGTATCTCCCAAGATAGGGAACTGTGGCAATATGAAGAACCTCCAGCGATGATCTTATAATAGATCTTCTCATTCACTCCAAGTAAAGAGAAAAATAGATAGTGTAGATGGTACAAAATGTAACAATTTATTATAAATAAGTTGCACTTACAATGTTGCAAGTTAAAACCAGCGTGTCTCCACACCAGGTGGTGTCCACATGCAATAGTTGGTCCAATCACAGCACAGGATTTCAGACAGCAGCAAAAGAATAAAGAGTACAGATGGACAATAAAATCAATAAAATAAAATAAAGAGTTCCAAAATATTGATGCATGGCCGCTGAACAGCTGAATGAATGAATATGTTACACGAACAATGAAGAGAGGACATAACGAGCCCACACAACCAGGATCACTGTGATGAATTACACAAAGGTACAATACAGAGATCCCCACATAGTACATGCCTCTGTATAACGCTCCAGATTTCTATCTCTCTCTATTTTTCTACCCTTCTATTAGCTCTCCCTTTCCTGATATCATCTTCAGTAGTTCTCCTGTTATGATAACTATAGCTTTTTGTTAAATATTGCTGACTTACTATTAGCTTTCAGCACAAAGTGTACACAAGGTTAAAGCAGGAGGATACTGATAGACTCCTTATTACCTTGTTATCTGTCAATATAATTAATCTGCAGTGGTAATATGGAGCCAAGTAGTAGCTGACATGGTTAACAGAAGCAGCAATCATTACAGAATAAAACAGACTGAAATCAGAATAAGATCAGTCCTCAGAGTCACAGCCTCAGTCCGGCAGTTTGAAGCTTCTAAACTTTTTAACTACTTACAGTGTCTTAGGTCAGAGCTGTAAGTGACTGAGCACTTTAAAGAAGCAGTATGATCTATTAAAACTTCATCACAGGCCGCACAGGAAAATATTAGAAATATGGGAAAAACAGTAAAATTGGTGCTACTATCACTAAGTGTGAATCACTCAACCACACAGAATAAAAGTGCATAAGAAATAATAAAATAGTGAGAGCACTCAATACATGCAAAAAACTATATCACCAGTATCGTCCTGAGTAAATAGCTAGAACAATGAAAAAAGGGAAGAGAAAAAAGAACATAGGGTAATATTGTTTTAAATTTATAAAATAACCATATATAATTGGTTACACTCACATGCTTCTGAGTCACTTATGTAAGCTGACTCAGACTAAGGGCTTTGGTTAGAGATGAAACCTTTTATGCTGGACACCTTGTATTGATATGCAGGATGAAAATGAGTTATCCCTGGCGATCTCTGGACGTCAAATTCAAAATATTCCAGGATACCGGATCACAGTAAAACTATTTATTAACTCAAAAGCTCAAAAACATATAAAATCAAATACAGGTAAAATTAAGTCCATCTGAAGTACCACGACACGTTTCGGCAAGAAAGCCTTTCTCAAGTGGTATTACAAGTCCATCTCCAAATTGCCCCTTTATGCTGTGTAAGATTAGCGCTCATTCCCGCGCTTTCCGTCTCTCCTTACTTCCGCTTTCGTCATCAAGCGTCGACGGACGTGTCCCGCACGTCATGACGTCATTCCGGCATTGTATACCGGAAACACTATCGATGCCATTTTTAAAGTCCTCTGATTGTTTATGTTTGCCAGTTCTCTCTGGCATAATCACAAAGGAATACAAATTATCCACATAAGATCCTCCAAAAGGGAAAACAATAGACACATAGATCGAGGGAAAATTAGAAATATTAATATATTGTTAAACAGAAGGAAATAGCCTTAACAAAAACATATACACTATTAAAACATATATATGTTAAAATTAATTTAAAAAAAACAGGATAAACACATAAATACACACATTAAAAGTATACCCTATAAAAAGGAAAATTTTATAGATATGAATTGACCTCAAAATCTATATTAAGACCATTATATGTTCTGCCTAAAGTACATAAAGATATAAATAATCCCCCAGGCAGACCAATAGTCTCAGAAATTGGTTCTCTTTTCTCTCCTTTATCTCAGTTTTTAGATCAATTTTTACAGAATCTTGTTAAAAAATGTCCCTCATATCTTAAAGACACGATGTCACTTTTACAAATTTTAAATAATTTTAAATGGGAAGATGGACTAATTTTGGTTACCTGTGATGTCAGCAGCCTCTATACCATTATAGAACACGAGAGAGGTTGCGAGGCTGCTAGACACTTTTTAAATAAAGAAAATGATTTGGACCCTCGTCAGATAGAGTTTATTATAGAGGGTATTCAAATGATTCTTTTTAATAATTTATTTTGGTTTGAGAACAATTTTTATTTGCAGACCAAGGGAACAGCTATGGGGACCAGATTTGCCCCAAGTTATGCAAACCTCTTTATGGCACTTTGGGAGGAACGTGAAGTTTTTTCCAGGCCAGAGGTTGGAGCAAGTCTGGTCCTCTATAGACGATATATAGATGATATTTTTATAGTATGGAGAGGTACCCAGGATTCTCTTTTAAGTTTTTTAAATGATCTTAATCAAAATAGTTGGAATATCAATTTAACATATGAGATGAGTACGCAAAGTGTCAATTTTTTAGATTTAAGCATTTATATTGAAGACAATCAAATTGAAAGCAAAACTTTTTTTAAATTAGTAGATGTTAATAGTTTTATTAATTTAAAAAGTTGTCATTTTAGACCTTGGTTAACTAATATACCTAAAGGACAATTTTTAAGAGTAAAACGTAATTGCACAGACACTCAACAATATGAAGAACAGACACAGATTTTAATAAATCAATTAGTAGAAAAGGGATATAATCAAAATACCTTAGAAATGATAAAAGAAGAAGTTGGACAGCAAACTAGGGAGAATATTTTAGAATATAAAGAAAAAGGATTAAAAGAGGATAACACTATTATACCTATTATTTTTAATTATAGTTCAAATAGTAAGCAACTACAAAAAATAATTAGAAAAAATTGGCATATTTTAGAACAAGATCAGGATATACAACAATATCTAGGAGCCAAACCTAAAGTTATTTTTAGAGGAGCAAAAAGTTTTAAACAAGTTTTAACTTCAAGTTTTTTAGAAAAAGATAAAAATTCACAATTTCTAACTATGTTTAAAAGAGATAATGGTTTTTATTATTGTGGAACCTGTAAAGGTTGTATGTCAAGAAACCACAAAAATAAAAATGTTAGTAAGTTCTATTCCTTTCATAATAAGAAATTATATGACATAAAATCTTTTATAACCTGTAATTCTAAAAACATAATTTATATGATTATTTGCCCTTGTGGATATCAATATATCGGGAGAACCTCTAGACAACTTAAAATACGAATTAGGGAACATATTTATAATATTAATAGAAAATACACCCTACATAATGTATCTAAACACTTCTTAGAAGTCCATGGAGGAAACATACAAGGTTTTGATTTTATGGGGATAGAATCTGTTAAAACTCATTGGAGGGGAGGGAATATAGAAAACCTCCGTAATAAAACTGAAATGAGATGGATTTTTAATATGGAAACATTGTCTCCATATGGTCTTAATATAGATTTTGAGGTCAATTCATATCTATAAAACTTTCCTTTTTATAGGGTATACTTTTAATGTGTGTATTTATGTGTTTATCCTGTTTTTTTATTAATTTTAACATATATATGTTTTAATAGTGTATATGTTTTTGTTAAGGCTATTTCCTTCTGTTTAACAATATATTAATATTTCTAATTTTCCCTCGATCTATGTGTCTATTGTTTTCCCTTTTGGAGGATCTTATGTGGAGAATTTGTATTCCTTTGTGATTATGCCAGAGAGAACTGGCAAACATAAACAATCAGAGGACTTTAAAAATGGCATCGACACATATCCACACGACGTCCACATGCACTCAAATCCAAGAAAGTGGATATAAGAGATTATCCAGGTGGCACTACTCCCCGGCCAAACTCCATAACATCTTCCCGAACACGCCAGATGTGTGTTGGAAATGTTCCCAACCAAAAGCGTCACTAGCCCACATTTGGTGGCACTGCCCACTCACACAAAGATACTGGACCAACATTGTGAAGATGATTCATACAGTGACAGGTACACGACTGCCTCTTACCCCCCACACTCTGCTGTTCCTGATCCTACCTACCCCAATGCCTAAGACACAAAGAACTCTCCTGCTACATCTTCTTACGGCAGCCAACCTGCTCATCCCGGTTAAGTGGAAACATTTTGAAGCCCCCACGATCAGGGAATGGGTAGCAAGAGTAGAGTCAATCAGAACTATGGAAGAGATCCACGCATCCATCTCCCATAAATATGAACTTTTTATAGATACATGGACGCCATGGGCGAGATTCATGACCGGCAACACACCCTGACTACCAGCAACTCACACGTCTCCCTACTGGGTTACCTACCCGGATGGGTTAACGGTTGGGTTGATTGACAACGCGACATGTCCCTCCCACAATACCACCGGAGCTGATAGAACAAGAAACAAGACTCATAGCCCAGTGCACTTGGGTAGGCTGCACTCCGCCGCCCGCTAGATGCGCACACAACAACCCACATTTGACGCATTGTATGGACACTCCGGACCTAGCTAAGACAGTAGCTCGAAACAGGTAGGCAGGGGCTGACAACTTTGACTCCCCACTCGACACCCCTGACATCGATCTGGACCTCTGGCCCACAACCCTATATGGATCCCAGTAAATGGACACACCGGATCACCATACAAACTCGAACCTCAGCCTTAGAGAGAGTACACGTCTTAGACGCATAAATGAATATTGTATGAAATGTATTACTCTGACAAACCCTTTTGTTATGTATCATTTGTCTGTCCAAATCTGTACTTGTACCTGTGATGTCAATTGCCACCCCAGACGCAAATGTTTTTCTTTTTGCATGGACTCCCCCCCTTCTATTTCTGTACCCCTATTCTACGATGGTAAATACTTTTGAAATACAAAATCTACAAATAAAAAAAATAAAATAAAAAAAATAAAATAAAATGGGGTTTACCATATCAAGCATACATTAAAAAAAATAAAATAAAATAAAAATGGCATCGATAGTGTTTCCGGTATACAATGGCGGAATGACGCCATGACGTGCGGGACACGTCCGTCGACGCTTGATGACGAAAGCGGAAGTAAGGAGAGACGGAAAGCGCGGGAATGAGCGCTAATCTTACACAGCATAAAGGGGCAATTTGGAGATGGACTTGTAATACCACTTGAGAAAGGCTTTCTTGCCGAAACGTGTCGTGGTACTTCAGATGGACTTAATTTTACCTGTATTTGATTTTATATGTTTTTGAGCTTTTGAGTCAATAAATAGTTTTACTGTGATCCGGTATCCTGGAATATTTTGAATTTGACGTCCAGAGATCGCCAGGGATAACTCATTTTCATCCTGCATATCAATACAAGGTGTCCAGCATAAAAGGTTTCATCTCTAACCAAAGCCCTTAGTCTGAGTCAGCTTACATAAGTGACTCAGAAGCATGTGAGTGTAACCAATTATATATGGTTATTTTATAAATTTAAAACAATATTACCCTATGTTCTTTTTTCTCTTCCCTTTTTTCATTGTTCTAGCTATTTACTCAGGACGATACTGGTAATATAATTTTTTACAGGCCGCACAGTGCTTTGTTTCAGAAATGTCCCTCTCCCCTTGTCACCCCTGGGCTTCCTCAAGTGCCTTACGGATGAGCCTCCACTATATACAGCAGAATATTGACTCCTCTGCCTTATGAATATTAGACATGTGCCTTTTCTTTTGGATATCACACTGCACCACTGCATACCTCCCATGTGTCCCTATTTAGAAGAGTCAGTGCCTATTGTGGACTCTCTTTTCTATCCTAATGTCCTTCTTTTCTAGAGGCTCCATATTGTTGGTGCTTCTGAATGTATAACAGTGCAAGGATTTCTGCCACCCTAGGCAAAGATTCATTTTGCCACCACCTCATGTCACTCAATCACAATAGACACACACTGGCAGACAGACACACCCTCACTGACAGACATACACTCACTGACACACACACACTCACTCACTGACAAACACACACAGACAAACACTCACTGACAGACACACAGACACTCACATACATACATACATACACTCACTTACTGACAGACACACACACACAGGCAGACACACACTGACAGTCACACACTCACTGTCACACACACACACACATGCAGACACTCACTGACATACATACACTCCCTCACTGACAGACACACACAAACACACTCAATGACAGTCAAACACTCACTGACACACAGACTCAGACATCGAGCCTCCCTACCTCCCTGGGATCCAGTGTGGAGCAGCTCCTCACTCCTCCAGCGTGCTGTTTAGTATGCCGGGGCCGGTATTATGTCATATTCTGGCTCCCGGCATCACAGAGGGCATGCGAAAGGAGGAGTGGGGAGCTGCAAGAAGAGCCTCCTCGCCACCCACACTGCCGCCGCCTACCTCTCCTCTGGCATTCATTGGCAGAGCAGGCACCTGCCATCGGGGTAAGCAGGTGTTTGCTCTGCCATACTGAAGGACAGGACTAAATGGCCACCTCTTGAGCCCCCTGTGACAGGGCTCCTCTTGGTGCCTGGAGGATCGGCCCGGCGCTGGGGGGGGGCGGCTCTAGAGCCACTCGCCCAGTGCTGTGGCCCAGGAAAGTGGGAGCCTACTGGGATATTACCTGGTGGGCACCCCCTGTCCTGGGCTGCAGCACTGGGCGAGCGGCTCTAGAGCCCCCCCCCTTGGTGTGGGACCGATCCTCCAGGCTCGCCCAGCGCTGCACCCCAGGACAGGGGGAGCCCACTCGGTAATATCCTGTTCCTGACTTGGCCTTGTTATTGAATGGTCCTGTTTACCCGAACCTGGCTTGTATTTATACTATCCTTGCTTTCTGGGATCCTGATCTGAGGCTCTTCTCTGTTTTTTGCTTTTTTTCTAGACTGCTACCTATTGCCAGGTATCAGTCACTACCTTTCAGGAAGTGACTCTGTGTATTCAAACATGTGCACTCTAAGGTCTGGTAACACTTTAGTTAAGTTCCCAAATATTGGATTCACTTAACTAGTCTCATAATACTGTTGTGCAGGCTGGATGCCATGTGACGAGACCAATCTCGCCACTGTGCATTGGAGGAGCCTGGTTGCCCGCCTGCTGCCTTTAGACTATGGCCCCATGTTGAAACGCTTGATTTTCCCCTGCAAAGACACTAAAGCCGGGTCATTCGGTACTTGCCCTATTTGAACAGTGATACCCCACATAGCTATGCCATGGAGCCCATTCATATAACGAAACACTATGTGAAAGACTTTGGCTCCATGGCAATTGAACTGTATGTAGGTGATCTGAGCGCCATTCAATAATAATGTGTGCTCAGATCTAAGCTATCTGGGGATATGTTGAATGTACCTGTTTTATGCAATAGCTGCATAGTTATATATTTTTATGTATTTTATTGTCTTTTGCTGCCATGTGTTCAATGGAGTTTTGCCTCTGTCCTTGGAGATAATTGGATTACTTCCCAATTATCTCCAGGATAAAAGACTCTGGGGAACTGGTTTTGGGCAGAAAAGCCATGCCTCATTTGTTCACAAAGGACTTCGATCTATCTTTTGAACCACTGGACCAATTTGGATGATTTTGACATATGTTTGTATTTGGAATATGCTGATTCTGAAAATTTAAGTGAATGTGATGTATACTTTGAAAGTTATGAATAATGTGGAAAAAACTGTATTTCTCTGCCTGTGATAATTACATTAACCCATTGTGTAAGGTAATTGTATCACAGGCAGTGGGGAGGATTTTGTGTGGGAGTGTCTGAGTGTATTGTACGTGTTTATTGGTTGTTTTACAAAACCCTGTGGATGGTACTAATGTGTAAGAATGTGTATATAAGAACAATAAACCCACAGCTCTGTCTGGTCACTGCTTGACCACCAACATGGAGCTTTGTCTCGTTCTTGGGGGGGATTTATTTTATGCTGTTCCAGTTTGACTGCTAGGAGTGTAAACCTATTCGTATAGTTTTTCCTATTCGGCTGTTTACAGCATTTGTATGGTTCCGGTACTGCTGTTTACAGCATTCATATGGTTTCCTGTTTGGCAGATTGGTGTCTTTGGTAGCTGCCCGTATATCTGGAAGGGGAATATCCTCTAAACAGTGGTTTAACCCCTTTTATGCTTGGGGGTGCAATTACATGCCATAACTGCTAACAGTCTGTACAATAAAGAAACAAAGACCATTTTGTGCAAGCTTTTATTAAACAATGAAAAGACCTGTTTTCCTGGCACAATAGGGTTATTAGGTCCCCCCCTCAGGGCCCCCCCTTCAGCCACTTACCTTAATCCAGCGCCGGGCTCCCTCAGTGCTGGTGACCTCTCCTCCCCCTGCTGACGTCAGCTCTGAATGCGCATGTGCGGCCAGAGCTGTGCTCGCATTCAAACCGCTCATAGGAAAGTTTTGCATCACTTTTTTTTAGTGAGACTAATAGACAAAAAGAAAAAAAGTTGCCATCCTGCCAGAGCATCCTCCAAGATGGCACACACAAATGTAACAGCTGGGAAAGGTGATATGGGGGTGACCACAGATGCTTGACTCCTGTTTGGCTTTTCCTGACAATATCTCCTCTACAGGTATGGAACCTGATGCATCCATGGCTACAAAAGGAGACATTAAAAATATATTTTACAATCCTTGAAGAGTTTGGAAAGGCAACATCAAAGTGGTATAGGAGAAATGGGGTCCCTCCACGCCCCAGTATAGATAGCAGAAGATAAGGGGATGAAACTTGAAGCCAAGCAGGCTGACACATGGGTACGTCTCAGCTCTTGTGCAACAAGTAGACAAAGTCCCTTGTCCTGTGGTTTCTGTTCAGATAAGGTGTACGAGAATATGAGGCTTTGAAGCATATCAGAGGAGATAGGTGCCTTGATTCTCTATACCCAGTAACTAGCTGTCTTTACAATAGACAATGAAGGGAAAGATTGCCAAGGCCCTACACAGGATGGCAGTTGGCCCCCTCCTAAGTGTTCTGTGTGTTTGTGTGTGAAAACTGAGTGTTGTATAAGTGTCAGGGAGACTGAGTGTTGCTGTGATTGAATGTTTTGTGTGAGGGAAATTTTATAATTTTTCCCTTTTTTGCTTACCTTTTGGCAGGGGGGGATATAATCCCCGGTGGTCCAGTGAAGTCTATATTGTAGCATACTTGGTGGACCAGTAAAGGGTGAGCTGTGGAACAGAATTCCTGGTGGTCCAGGCTTTGTGATTTTTGTGAGCGTTGTGGTCTGCACCAATACAAGGTGCAGATCACTTTTAGAGTTCCCCTGCAGTCTGGAACTCAGTCAATAACTTAGAGCACTGGATGTGGTGTGGAGTTATTGAGAAGTGCCCAGGGACTGCAAGTGCGCTTTTTTTTACGTGATAGACGTCCAATTAAAGTTGCAGCTTACAAAGCTCCCTCAAGCAGCTGAGTGAGCACAGAGCTGAGCATGGAGATCTATTGATCAAGGAGGCTAAATTAGGACCCCCATCCATAGCCATTTTGTCTGTGCCCTGGCCCTTCCAAATGAAGAAGGCTGTCATGACCCTGCTGAAGTAGGGGTGATTATTGTTACTAAAGACATTTAAGTAAAAACCATCCTCATGGAATGAGTGATAGTTCCTAAGAAAGTCTTAGGCTCATACAACTATGGTCTACACAACAACCTATCTTTCATGATAGCCTTTTATAGAAGGAAACTACATTACTGATGCGATGGGCTGTGGTGTGATAGGCTCAGCAACAGTCCAAAAAGGGTGAATATTTCCTAATGTTGACTGCTTCAGAGGACACTAGTGCATTGCTGCAAGCCCATTGTGTTACCATATATTCCTTTGATATTACTTTAGTCAGTGGATAAAGAGTTATTTCAGCGCAAATGCGTTTTGTCCTTTTGTCATTGAGTCTGACTCTTTTTGTCTGGTCTTTATCCATGTTGTTTTGTTATGTGTGAATGTCTATCTGTTTGCGCTCTCAGTTAATTCCTGTAAAAAACTAGATGAATGGATGTTAATGTAGACTCTTTCTTAATTTCTTCTTGTCTTCAGTTGATTGATATATATACGTCTTTTGTATATATATTCTTGGGCCAAATGCTCGCCACAATAATATATGTCTATATTATTGAAAAGTAGTAATACGCAATCTGACTTACGGTTTCTTCAGGTTTATTCTTAGTTACGGATACATAAAACATAATATAGGATGTTACAGGATAATGGACATTTAACAGCAGATGGTAATTGCTGTACTTCTGATGGGAGAGTTACATCGTTGTACAGAGCCAAGCCAAGAGTGAGACCGACCTCGTGTCCCTCTGTTACTATCTAGATGTGCTAATACTAACGTCAGCATATAACTCTAGCCATATAAGGACAAGACCCCCACACCCACATTCCAGAGCTCTCGGACAAAGAAAGCCTTGTGACTTATTGATACCATCTGTTACTTATGTCAATCCACACATCCATATATATAATCAATAGAAACATAGAATATGCAATATTCTACAATTCCCTTTGTATTATTCATACAGTGATGATTGCATTGTATCTTAGCTTGCATTATCTAATACATTTAATAAATTCTGGCTTGTAAAATGTGACATATTTCAATAGTTAACTAATGGTTTTATAGTGCAGGACCTATGTCCAATCATTGTAATCCATGCAAATAATGGAAGCTCAATTAGCTAACGCGACCAGACGACAAAAATAGTTGGTTGCAATAATTTATTTAAGTGGATGCTGTATAGGTTTTTTTTAAAAAAAAGGAATTTTCTATTTTTTTACATTTATTCCTGAATATATCTGAAGACCAAATAAGATAAACATATTCACATGACTTTCTCTAGCAGACTAAACATATCTCAACTGTTTGTGTGTAATGTTCGGAGCTGTCAATGTGTTCTGCATGGCACATCATCTGTCGACAGGACAGGCACACATGGAAACGTTGGCACTGGATTTACGTGTTTTAGGGAGACATTGGCACGACAAGGCCGTCTGTGGCAGGACATAAAGCACACTTTGCTGTCGTACACATGAACTTTGTTATGTGGCCCACATTCCTAACGAGACAATTGCACTCATTTTGATTCCATTTTATTAGAACAGTCCTTTAGCTTTGATAGGATTTCACAAGGATCCACATGAGCAACACAGTGATT
Organism: Pelobates cultripes; assembly: GCA_933207985.1. NCBI lineage: Eukaryota > Metazoa > Chordata > Amphibia > Anura > Pelobatidae > Pelobates > Pelobates cultripes. Next base: position 384,406,510 of record OW240912.1, on the reverse strand, counting down.
AAGACAATCATGAAGTTAAGGAACAGCTCTTGGGTCGAACGCTCCATTTTGCACAAAAGTAGATGGTCGATGGATATATACTATGGATTCTGCCTTAGTCTGTCTTTGACTGCAGAGGTGCCAGCCTACGGAGTCACACCTAAAAAAAAAAGTTACAAAGGTTAAAAAAAAGTCAATTTCCCTCTACAAAGTCTTATTAGAATGCTTAATAAAGAGACCCCTTTCCTTTCTCTCTCTTTTTTTTTATTCTATTCGATTCTTTTTTTTGTCCTATCCTCTCACTTTAAAAGGATTTTGTTGACAGAGCTTTTTACATGTTCAGAAAAATTTGTGAAATGTTTTACAGTTTTATTTTAATATGGTGCCTTTCATAGTTCATTTTCTCTGCATTTAACTAAATCATTTTAAAATGTTAGCAAACAAATACCTGAGCACTCAAGAGGTTGATTCTCTAAAGAGTGAATTGTAGGGAATTAAAAAAACAAATTGCAAAATGTAGGCAAAAAATTGTTGATCTGGAAAAATCCTCCAACTCAGCCATAGTTGCAGCTCAGCTATGTGCTTAGTTTTGCTGTTTTCGAAATTCAGTACAATGCATTCTTTAGTGAAAGGGACACTATAATTACCAGAACAACCATAGCTTAATGTAGTGGTTCTGGTGTCTATAGTCAGTCTCTGCAGGCTTCTTAATGTAAACACTGTTTTTCAGAGAAAGGGCATTGTTTAGATTACTGCCTAGTAATACCTCTAGTTGCAGTCACTCAGACGGCCACTAGAGGTGCTCCCAGTCAGTGCTGCACAGTGTGCAGATTTCTGGATTTCAATAAACCAGGAGCAGTAGAGATGCATGCGAATTGCCTTGAAAAATATGGGACTAGTCCAGGGGCGGACTGACAGGTCGGGCAGATCGGTCATGGACCGAGGGCCCGAGTCAGTCAGGGGGCCTGGCAGCACAGCCATGCTTCTGCTGTGGAGATCAGAGATCTCCACAGTCAGAAGGAAGGTTGCAGTGGCCCATAATGACTCTAAGGGCCCCTGCAACCCATCACTCCCAGCCATCATCACTGTAAATAATTCCCCCATTCAGTGAGAGACCTGGCAGCATTCCTTCTCTCACTGCCAGGTCACCTCTCTCTCCCTGCTCAGTGCTCAGTGTGAGGATGGGAGGCAGGGCAGGAAGTGACAGAACCCCCTGCTCCCTCTCACATGGGGCACACTTACAGCGTGGATGGAGAGTGAGAAGAGAATCCTGGCCTGCCAAGTGCTGCTTCAGGATGGAGTGAGAAAACAAAGATTGTACAGGTAATCAGGCCCATACACACACTGCCCCCCCCCCCCACACACACACACACT
>OW240912.1:384389043-384404769 GCA_933207985.1 Pelobates cultripes | reverse complement strand
ACACACACACTGCTCCCTATACACACACACACTGCCCCCCACACATATACACTTCCCCCCATACACACACTGCCCCCACACACACCACACATTCACACATTGCACCACTCACACACACCACTGCTCCTATGCCCTACTAGAGTCTCATATCCCATCAGCCCCAGGTAAGTTGTCAAACGGTTCTTAAACGGTTTGACTACTTACTTTAAAGTTATTTTTAACATTTACTAAGTCCTTAAAGGACCACTATAGGCACCCAGACCACTTCAGCTCGATGAAGTGGTCTGGGTGCCAGGTCCCTCTAGTTTTAACCCTGCTACAGAACATGCTATGTTACACTGAGCCTCTGGTGGCTGTCTCACTGACAGCTGCTAGAGGCGCATCCACCTTTTTCACTGTGAAAATCACAGTGAGAAGACGCTGGACATGCATAGGAAAGCATTGAGTAATGCTTTTCTATGGGAGGTTTGAATGCGTGCACGGCTCTTGCTGCGCATTCAAATCTGACGTCAGCAGAGGGAGGAGAGTTCCCCAGCGCCGAGGGAGCCCGGCTCAGGTGAAAGGTAAGTGGCTGAAGGGGTTTTAGCCCCTTCTGTCCAGCTGGAGGGGGGTCCTGAGGGTGGGGGGAACCTAATGACCCTATAGTGACAGGAAAACGAGTTCGTTTTTCTGGCACTATAGTGCTCCTTTAATATTTTGTCTTCGAAGGGCCCCGGATCTAATTTTGTCCCAGAAGGCTGTCAGTCCGTCCCTGGATTAGTCTATTGGGATTAAATACTCAATAACTGGGTTTGTTTATGAACTTAATTTTTTTTTTAATATAATTACAATATACACAATAGCAAAGTATGTAACACGTGATTTAAGTGGTCTGGGTGCACTGTTGCTTGTGTGGCCACACTTTGGCGCGCATGTGCATTAGGTTCCTCCTCGCAATGATGTTAGAGGAGGTGGAGACAGATCTAGTGTCGAGGGACCTCGGCGCTGTAAAGAATTTTTAACCCTCTGATTGTCACGTAGGGAGAGGGGGCAGGGACAGAGGGACACTATTGTGTTAGGAATACAGCTTTGTACATCACAAACATCCATCCACAGAGCTTTTTTAATTGTGACAGTGGTACCTTTAATGTAATCTTATTGGGGAGTGTCTGCACCCAAAATATTGTTAGCAAATTGAATTGTACATCCCAAATGACTTAAACTTCATAAACTTAAACTGTACAATTAAAAAAATGAAAATGCAATCAAACATTACAAATATTTTACATTTGCTCTAGAAAGGGAAGATCACACGTGCTACATCTGTCCATATTAAAAGGATCCATTGAAGTATTTATAATAATCCATAAAAACTTTAATAACTAGTGATACAGATCCTTCACAGCTCCTCACTCATCGCTAGAACAGAAAATAGCTCATTGCTTTTGCTGAGAAGTAACAGGTGCTTATCATCGCATCCTTCCTTCCAAGAAAGAATTATTGCAAAGGTTGATCACTCAACATCCTCTTTCATTGCCACTCAATTTGTGGGGGTTGTTAGTTACACACAAAAATAGTTTCTATAGCAACTGATTGATAACTCCCCACCTTACGCCCCTGCAGAGTCTGTACCCCAATAAGGTAAACGTTACTAACGTTGTTACCTTTTTCAAATCACCACAATTCATTGTTTAGTGAATAAACCCCTCTAAGTGATCACAAAAAATTACCCCTCCCTCCCCCCCAAAAAACATTTAAAACACAGCATAAAATCACGGCATAACTTTAGGATCTATATAATTGAAACTGTTACCAGCAATGCATGTAAATGTAATTTAAACACTATGCTATTTTTTTTCAAATGCAGGGGGAAAATGTTGTTTAATTTTAATGTAGATTGTTTAATGTAAAGATCACACATAGAAATCTGTATCATGGAAAAAAACAGGTGTCATTTTTGTTTAATATTTGGCATCTCAGGCTGTTAACATTAGTGAGTTTGTGTCCCAGTGTTTAGTACACAGAAGAGCTTTGTATCTCTGGGGTGACATTCTCTATAGACAGAGAGTAGCAAACCAAGGTTGGAGAAACATTTAGAGGTAACGTAAGGGAATACCTTTTTTAGAGAAATAAAATGTAGATGCATGGACTAATCGTCCAACAGATGTGGACAAAGTCAATACAACCGGGGTTACACTGCAATCCCCAGGATCAATTAAAGAAACACTCCAGACCCCTAAAGCACTTTAACTTGCTGAAGTGCTTTATGTCTGAAAAGTGTGTTCTCTTTTTTCATATTGCAAAAAGTGCAGATTTCAATAGAAATTGGCACTTTTATAAATTAACCTTGTAACACCGCCACCCCCAGCTGTCAGACAACCGATCCTGTTACTATCTGGAGCTAAACTCAAGACGCAGGAATACCAAAAGCACCTGCATTGCAAAGAGTTCTCATTGAGCAGTATTGGGAAGTCTGTGATTGGACAGCCACAGAAAGTCTGGGCGGGGTTAGAAGGGGAGGGCTTGCAAAGGCTTCAGACAAGTGGTATGCCGCTGTTGCAAGCTGGTTTTAGATTTACCTCCAATGACAAAATGCATAAATAAATGCATACATGTTTTCATTGTGGGAATATCTACTAAGTAGTGATTTGTTTTCATTTTATTTTTTTATTTGGGCAATTTGAGCTGCCTTTTATCTGCCATTGAAATCTATGCTTCCATCTATTCTGGAATGTAATGCTTTATTTATTTTGCAAATTCATAGTGATGGATACTCAGTGCCAGAAATAATTTACGTTCATATACTGAAACTGTTCAAAATTACATATGTATATAAAACATACACTGCAAGTACTTCCCGAGAAATGAACACAAGGTTTTGCAGTGACTACCAAATCTTCAGGGCTGACTTAAAAATTACCCAAACTTCAAATGCTGATGATACACATTTAATTTCTTTTATTAGTGAACACTTGGCAGTATTTGCAAATAATCTGGGAAAATTAACATAAATCAGGTAATTTACCAAACTGGGAATTGTGTATAATTTACCAAGGAAGATAGAAATTACAAACCAAACAGAAAAAATAAATAGCTGAATTGATTTACATTGCTATTCTGGTAAAAATTTGGATTCTTTTTGTCAGTTCATTACAATCGCTTTCAGTCAATACCTCGGCATGCTGAAAAAATTGACTGTCAAGGAAGTGCAGAAAATACCTCCCACAGGAGGTCCCTCTGCCCTCCAACCCCAGAAACGCCCACGAAGTGGCGCTGGAACAGAGGAAAAGTGAATAAATGTTTATATTTTACATTGAATACACCATGTTTCTTTGTGATATGTTGAATGAATATGGTGTATTCAATGTAATGTAGGTAACTTCATTTTTCTATAATAGGTTTACTTTAAGTTCTGAACTGGCACACAAAACTGAGTCCCCGTTCCATGTTATTACGAGGATTACTCTGTCCTCATGTTTGGGAATCTCATGTCTGAGCTTAGATCATAATGTTATCCAGAACACCCCCACCCCCTCCACCACTCCACCTGTTTCCTGGAAGCAGGACAATAGTAAATGAGGTTCTAGCAAAGAAACCATTTTATACTCTTTGTATTGATGTTAAAAAGAACCAACAGAGCAAATCACAAAACACCGTGACGAGAGCTTAGCTGTAGGACCCAGCATAAATATGTGTGCCAGACACCTCTGCAATTGCAGGCTGAACTTCAGTGTTATATACAATTGTCTTTTTTTGCAGGTGAAAATATAAATATCGTGTGTCTGGTGTTATAAACACAAGCAGACCGATTTTATAAATTGTGCTGGCAATGTGGGAGTTTGAACTCTCAAACATAGCTGTTAATGTACAAGTAGACCCACGTAGGGAATTTAATAATTGTGTTGCTTACACTAACAATACTGAATATATTTTAATGCATTGCAACAGAAGGAATAACATAAAATAATACATACACCGAAATGTCTGCCATAGTCTGACAAATAAAAAAATGTAACATTTTCTATATATTTTAAATTTCCTTCAATATGCACAAATGATCACATTTCTTGTTCTACCATTTTTTTTTTTCCAAGAGTGAGTAGGCCAGTCTAAGTCTAGTATTATTTAAATATAAATATTTATGTATTTATTATTATAGATATTTAGTATTTGGTAGTACAGGGGGTTAATACATACAGTACATTTTGGATAGTGTATCCAGTTAATCACTATATATATATAAACTTTATATTCATTATAGAAAGTCTAAAAATATTATTTTTAAATGTTTGTTTAAGACTGTGTAGGCCAGGGTATCAAATAATTAATGTACCGCAAGGTCGTATCCAATCAGCCAACATTCTTGAAACTCCCAGGAACATGCTATTTCTCTGACACGACACATCAAACTGCATAAGCAAATATACTTTTGCTTCAATGTTGGAGGTAGAAATGTCCCAGATACTGACTGTATCCCCACATGAGGTAAAACTGTGCTTGCTTCAAAAAAGTACAGGAGACCAGTATAATTATTTTATACTCCCATACTGCTGACTTCACAGATACTTTTGCTAAAATTATTATTTTTGTTCTTCCCAACACCCCACAAAGCCCTAATAAGTTTTGTACTAATTGTTTCTAAGATTCTCATAACCAATCTTTGAAATAAAGACTGAAGTTGTGAGGTTGTGCTGCAATTGCTAAATACTTAATATAATTTTCTAAAAAAGCGAAGCATAATAAGAAAAAAAGTTTAGCAAAAATCGTAGAGGATTTTCCAGACATTTAGTAACAGTAACAGTTCACATTTAATTTCAGCAGCTCTGAAAAAACGTTATCTATCTGCAGTAATAACACCCCAAAAGAATAGGTGGCCACAACTTGGACCCTTTTACTTCAATGGTCCCACAGAGCTACTATTCAGTAACTCTTTTCTTTGGTTTTTATTATATATATTGGAGCTGATGTGTACTATGGTCATTGCTGCCACCCAGGAGTAGTGGGAGTTTGAGCGCAGGGCTTATTTTAATGTATTTATATTTGTATCACACAGCCATGTTACATTGCTGCCCACCACATGTGTTCTCTATTAAGGGTCAATAAGAATGTAGGTGTTTAGAAAAAAATACACCTCTCTGTCTAATTAGAGATGTTTTTAAGCTGAAGGAAGCAAGGCGAATGGTCTAATCACTAGCAGTATATGTCTGTTTATGTATGTCTCTGTATGCCTTTTGTCTGTATGTCTGCGTCTGTTTGTCTCTGTATGACTGCATCCATATGTCTGTATAACTGTGTCCGTATGCCTTTGTTCTGTATGTCACTGTATGACTGTGTCTTTATGTCTCTGTATGACTGTCTGTGTGTCTCTGTATGATCAGTTGCCTGTATGTCTGTGTATGAATGTCTGTCTTTGCCTGACTGGTTTCTTGTATGACTGTGTTTGTTTGTGTTCCTTTTATGACTGTGTGACTGTATGGTTGTGTCTTTGTGCATGTATGTATTTGTACCTGTATATCTATGTCTGTATAGTATGGGAGGAAAGAGCCACGCAAATCGGCTGGTGGTGGGAAAAAGAGACACAGAAAGGGGCTAAGAGGACAAAGAGACACACAAAGTGGCTGGGGGAAAGAAAGAGACACACAAAGGGGCTGTGGGGAAAGAAAGAGACACACAAAGGGGCTGATGATGAAGTAAGAGAAACACAAAGGTTCTGGTGGGATGAAAGAGAAATACAAAGGGGCTGGTTGGAAGTAAGTGATGCACACGGGGGGATTGTGAGATACACACAAGGTGGGGTAAACACGTTAGAGCGAATGTAAGACACACAAAGGGGCAAAAGGGGGATACGAGACACACAGGGGAAGACCCAGTTCTTTTTGCGGGGGGGGGGGCAAAATGTGTCTTCGCCAGTGTAGCCAAAAATCCTTGCACCGGCCCCGAGTGTAGGACCCACCTAAGAGGTTTGCTTTGACGTGGCAGCAGAGGTTACACCTTATGGCCAATGGAGTGGAATGAAAAACCTCCATTTATATAAATATGCACAGGGATTTGGGATAGTGCACAACTTACTCTTTTCTTTGGTTTTTATTGTATGTATCGGGGCTGATGTGTGCTATGGCCATTGAGTAGTGGGAGTCTGAGCGCAGGACTTATTGTTGTCTAGTTCTATAGATTCTATCAACCTCAATGCTCCTCCCTAAGGTATTTGGATTTGATACTAATTGTGTCGGGAAATCAGTCACAGTCTGTAATAGAGAATGAACAGAAATGAGTTGACTCTTCCAAACAATGTATCTCAAGTTATTAAAGTGAACATATTTAGGAAAGATTAATTTACCTGAAATTTCTTCCGTATATATTGCATACATCATATATCACAAATATACATGATGTATTCAGTGCAAAATATAGAGATTTACTCACCTCTGCTCCGTTCCAGCTACGTCATCTTTGAACTTCATGGGTGTTATTCCATGTAACACTCACCTCCAGACGTTTGGGGACACGCCACCCAGCAGGGCAATCCTCCTCAGTGACACTGGCATGCTGGTTTGGTTGCCAGTTTGCCAGTGTTTAAACGGAGTAACATTACATCAATCTGTTCCTGTAATACTTAGCTGGCGCTAGAATCTCCGGATAGGAAGTTTCCATAGCAACCGCAGCACATTCGATACGGTTTCTATGCTTGGGAGAGCACTAGGACTTTTTTGCTCCTTGTCAGTCAATACTTTGGCATTTTTGAATTTTCAAATAGGTTTTTCTTCCAATCTATACATTTGATATCAAAACTGCATGTATCCTTTAATGTTTACAAACCTCATTACTACTTTACTGGCTCACAGTGGTTATTCTGTAATTGATACTTGTTTCGCCTTGATTGATATCTCCCTCCCTTCACATCCCTCTTCCTTTCTGTAGTATTTTCCTATTTTCTGACAATTTACAATAAAATGTTTAAATTATAGGGAAAATATCCTCCTATGGTTCTGTTCAATCCATGCAGACATCTATTAAATATTTAAATAAATAACAATTCACACGATTGTCTTGTGACAATCAAAAATCACACTGAAGGGGGTTAATCAAGTTCAAAATAGCTGCTAATCCGGGACAAAGAGTTAAACAAGGTGCTATTACCATGGAAACCAATAGAATGTCTTTCAATATCAAACACTTTGGGTCCAGTATACATGTTTGCCTTGATACACCTTCGCTCATAGTGTCTGTTATGAACACAGAGGAAGTTTTGAAGGAATTGCAGCCTTGTTTGGCTGTGGGCCCAAGTAAATAGCTGTCTCTTTCCAATAGTAACCGATAACATGTCTGCTTGGTAATCCCAAAGGAATAAAGGAAAGGTCACGCATAATGCTTTATGTGATACAGCTTAATCCAATGTAACTGTAGACATTAAAGGGACACTATAGTCACCTGAACAACTTTAGCTTAATGAAGCAGTTTTGGTGCATAGAACATGCCCTTGCAGCCTCACTGCTCAATCCTCTGCCATTTAGTAGCTAAATCCCTTTGTTTATGAACCCTAGTCACACCTCCCTGCATATGACTTGCACAGCCTTCCATAAACACTTCCTGTAAAGAGAGCCCTATTTAGGCTTTCTTTATTGCAAGTTCTGTTTAATTAAGATTTTCTTATCTCCTGCTATGTTAATAGCTTGCTAGACCCTGCAAGAGCCTCCTGTATGTGATTAAAGTTCAATTTAGAGATTGAGATACAATTATTTAAGGTAAATTACATCTGTTTGAAAGTGGAACCAGTTTTTTTTTCATGCAGGCTCTGTCAATCATAGCCAGGGGAGGTGTGGCTACAGCTGCATAAACAGAAACAAAGTGATTTATCTTCTAAATGACAGTGAATTGAGCAGTGAAATTGCAGGGGAATGATCTATACACTAAAACTGCTTTATTTAACTAAAGTAATTTAGGAGACTATAGTGTTCCTTTAAGTTGACATTCTGATAGACTCCTTTGTTTTTGGTATCATAAGCCAGTGATTAGAAGACTCTCTTGTACTGCAGCTGATGCAGACTCCAACTACAATCATGCTTAGTCTGCCTTTATAGTTCATTCATCCTGACTGTTACCATACATATACTCTGTAGCGCTAGTGCTGGGTTGTGACCTGTCCTGTCGCTGTCACACCTTGTTAAATATATACTATATCCTTTCTTCCAAGGGATGGGTAAAACCTTTCGAGCTGGGTCCCCAAGCTGTCAATGTTCCAGTTTGACACACAATCTGCTGTTGGCATGCATTTAGTTTCCTTCACAATGAGACAAGTAAACTGTTTTACAAGTGTGAAAGATGTTTGGACCTCAAAGGCTTCCTGGAAATGTATAAATAGAGCTTGAATAAGGAATAATACCGCATAGATTTAGATCACACCGGCAAAGGTGTAACTGTCTACAAACTGGTGAGGCTTAAATGATGCTGTTTAGTGAATAATCTACTGAGTGTTCTTGTTTTTTAATTATAACTTACATTTCATTTTTATAAATCTCTCATATCATTTAACAAAGTTATGTGAGTTTTAAATCACCATTATGTTTGTATGATGAAAAAACATTTACTGCACGAGGAGATTTTCTCATTCATTCAAGAGATTTGATTAGAAAAAAATATCAAGAAATGCTAAATTCTGCACTTTAAACCAAAAAAAAAAAAGGTAATATACTTTAAACTGAATTTTAGAGACACCAACAGAATGGATCCGAAAAACAACTTAAAAGTAAGACAACAATGCAACAAACAAAGTGAAGACATGTTCAGAAGGCATTAGCAATAGAGAGACACTTTATATATCGATTGAAAGACCTCACCTAGATTATTGGGAGATATTTATCAAAGCGCTCTAAAAGTGGTGGTTAAATTCAATCAGAATTTTTATTGTTTTTATTAAAGTGTTAAGAAAGCATTCTAAAAAAATGCAAGTTTTCTTTAGCCAGTTTTCTCAGAAATCCCCATTTTAGGAGACTGCCAAATTTACAGTATCGTAAAATGACAGAAGTGAAACAGAACGTTTCTGTAGGTAAAAGCGTCGGAATAAAATAATAAATTAGTTGCTGAAAAAATGTTGTATATTCAAAAATGACAGCTAAGGTACAAAAGATGAAAAAATCAGGTAGAGTTAATAAATTGCACCAGAAATTTGTTGTAAACGTGTCAGCAACACTTTGCTAACTCCCCCCTTTTGTATTGTTCTGGAGGAATTATCTTTAGAAAACGCTGGGAAAAAAAACACTAAAAAAGTTTTTTTTAAAAGGCCGGATAAGTATTGTAATAATTTGAGACTACAGATAATTCCAGTATGTCCTAATCGTGTACAAAAGCAAAAATTACAAATATCTGAATGCATTTCATAAAGTACTAGAGAATCCTAGGAGGACAGGACAACAAAACCTGTCGAGGGACATTTACAGAAGAGAGTTGTAGTTGCCTGTAGTTGCCTTTCAGCTATGGTGGTAGAGACAACAGAATAGCAGTAAGGCTAGTATAAAAACTGTGCTTTATAAATAAGAATTGGGCAGGAGATATGGGTAAATCCACTGTTGAAATCTCTGTTTCTATTACTAGAATAATAGTCTCCCTTAGAATATAAACATACTCTAACAGATTCCCAGGGATTGGATCTCGGTTTTATTTTTGAAAGTAATTTCAATCCTTGCCTTTAGCATTCATTGATACAGTTTTACATTGCAATCTATGTTTACCATTTGTTTACTTGTCTTAGTGCAACTTCGTATTGCACTAAAACATACAGAGGGATTTATTCACTAAATAGTGATTGCACTGAGCTAATGGCTGGCGTGAAAGAATTAACTAAAAATAGCAGAAATGGGATAGACATCTTTTCAACTGACAGTAAGGTTTACTGACTTAACACCGAATTCTAGCGAATTAAAACTGGATTACAAATTCTAAACTAATATAGCTGAGCTCTGCCAAAGCTGACTTGGAGACTTTTTCCAAATTACAACTTTTTGCCAAAATGTTTAATTTTCAGTTCACTACAACACAATGCTCAGTGATTAACCCTAGTGTCTAGCAAATAAACCCCAGAGATCATGAAAACCACTGGGAAAGTTTCCTAATTAGGATACAATAAAATGTGCAAATAATCTAACTTTTATTTCCAAATTGTGAATGTCCATAAGTCCTTTTTTGTACAGCGCTGCTGAACGTGTTGGAGCTAAGTAATTAACGTTAAATACATATGGTATATTATAACTAGAAATATAAAAAGGTGAGAGCTCCATAAACCATTCAAACACACAAAAACACAAAGAAATGTAAAAGTTTCAATGAAAAGGTGATTGTCTAAATCTGAAATATTATGGTTGAGTTGAAGTAGAAAAAATATTCCATGAGTTACCTGGGCTTGTTATAGATAGCAGCAGGTCTGTGGGTATTGTTCCTTCCAAGTGAGTCTCCTGCTGTCTTCTGGAATTCTAATCCCTGTGTTAAGACTGAAATAGTTGGAGGGAGGAGTGGGGACAACTTAATTGGCTGTGATGTCACGGATGGAGTGTTGCTTTGGCAAATGTTTGAACACAGGTTTTTTCGTTGTCGCATGCAAAATATTTAACAACGCATGCCATGCCATCTTCATTTTATTTTACCTAAATCCGCCCCCAAGGTCTAATTTTAATTGTCAGTCGTACAGCTGTTCTTTCTATTCTTCCTTGACTAGTAATGTAAATCCAGTTGACAGGTGCTAATATGAGCAAATCAGTGTCTGTCAGATAAGGTGACATATGTTTTGTGAAATACTGTCTACAAAGCAGAGGGCACACACACGGAATACTGGGCTACATGTGAGTATGTCCCTTACCTGGTGTGATCTCTGTCCGTCTCTGTAGATGTTTATAGATTGGAACTTTCACAGCGAGTTAACCAGAAATCCCTGAAAATATTAAATCTTACGGAGACATTGCTTTCTTTGAAAAACCCTGCTTCCACCTTTCTGAAACCAGAGAAGGACTAAGCCCGGACAGATCAGTCATGCTTTGATTTATCAGTTCGGAGAACACCCAAGCTGGCACCCAATAGTAAAGAGCACAATTGGCCACAGACCTAATACTACTGTAGTTTAAAGCAGCACTATCACTTTTCTAAAAATATGTTCGTTATGAAAATCTCTAAAGAGTGTGTTGACATTTCACTGAAAATTGCAATGAATAGTTATACATGAGACAAAGTAGGGACTAATTTGTCTTATCTGGAACCCTACCTTGGTCAGGAGCTTCCACCATCGCATTCTGACTGGTTTCTCATAAGCCATCACAGCTGACTCTCTCGATTTATTCAATAATACCTCCCTTTACAAAGTAAATACTCGTAGACCCCCACCTCCATTCCCAATTACCTACCTGTTTTACTCTGACTACTGACCCCTGTTTTCTAAGCTTCTCGAGAGTCCAGATTACACCAACCATAAAAATACCTGTCTCAGTCCTCGTAACATCTTGAGGATTGCAAGCTACAATATTTATACAACCTGCTCATCTAAATGTGAGTAAAGACACTCAGCAGCCAAGTCCTAACAGCAGTTCACATTAAATATCGTTTCCATCTCTTTCATATGACAGTATTCTCTCTTTAGTCCTCCATTGCCTTAACATCTGTTATATAAATTATGTTCCTCTTCCTTATTGAAAGCACCACAATGCTCTCATCTGAGTCCCCTGAGACATTTCCTCTACTTAAAGGGACACTCCACTGCCCAAATAAAATTGTAAAAATACTGTTTAGTAGATATACAGCAAATTACAGCTTGCTTGCATTTAATTATGTGTTTTGTCATTGGAGTTAAATCTAAACAGAACTTGTAAAAACTAAAGATCTCTTGTCTGTTGCCTTTGCAGGTCCTACTCTTATAACCCCACCCAGACTTTATGTGACTGTCCAATCACAGACTTCCTAGTGCAGCTCAATGAGAATTTTTTACAAGGCAGGTGTTCTGAGAAATTGCTGCCTCTTGAGTTCAGTGCAAATAAGCTAACCAAACCAGGAAGTAACAGGACCTGGTGTCTGCTTGAAAAGCCAGAGAGGTGTAACCAATATAATTTATAAAAATGTAAATTTCTATAGAAATCTGCACTATTTCCAAAATGAAAAAAATAGGACACACTCTTCACACATAAAGCTTTTCAGCAAGCTAAAGTGCTCTAGGGGTCTGGAGTGTCCCTTTAACAATTTATGAATGATCATAATTCCCAATATAATTTGTATTTCCTTAATAACTTTGCAATATCTGATAACTTTGCTCTATCTCTAGTCTACAAAAATGATTCTACATTTCTTTTTCTACCAAGGGTACTGCAAGTCCTTACTGAGTGGTTAACGTGAATTTAGGCCGATGGGTAGGTTGTCCAAATTTTGTAGTTCAGAAGCTCTGTGACGGAACGCTGGCACTCCGACTGAGTACCTCCGCCAATCGATGCTCCTAGTGCTCGCTGAGGACTCCAAGCACTCCAACCGACACCATCAGCACTGCAGACCCCACTTCCAGCGATGTAACTGCGCCGGGGTCCCAAGGCCAGGATCCAGCTTCCAGTGGGTGAACCTCTCTTTCCCCAGAGAGCAGGAACAGGAACAAATCAAGTTATTGCAAGAGCTTCCTCTGGGGAGTAAGTGATTATAGCAATCCCCAGAGTGTAGGTATCCCTTCCCCCAAACATGAGCCAAGGCTTAATGCTGGAACAAGACTGATTTACTGGCACACAGAACTCACAATTTATGCAACACAAAACTCCTCCTCTGGGCCAGGCTAGATAATTGAGTTGCTACAATACACAAAGCTCAATTATCTGCTGGCCAGATATAATACAGTTTCATAAAACACACAGGGACCCCAAAACATGCAATAACCCCATAAAAAGTATATCCTTGGAACCGGGGGATCTGGGTGAACCACATATCCAAAATTCACCCAGATCCGTTCAGTACTTTGGAAGATACAGTTTAATGCAGATTCTGCAGAACATATACAGGCTAAATGAAAAACAATCACTGTATAATGTGTCCCCTGCTGTATAGTCCAAAACCACTGCACGATGTCTCTGTGCACCAAATACTGGCGAGATGGCACCGTGTTGAAAAGTCCAAACAGTGTCTGTGAGTTAAAATGGCTGCCATCCATTGTTCTCACCATGTGCTTCTGATACAGGAAATGGTGGCCACCCAGTAACTCCACAGTATGTCCCCAGATGGTTCTTAAAGGGCCAGCAGCAGCACAACACAAATCCATTATGCCCAAATCATGTCTTTAAAGGGCAATACATCCCAGGGGCCATAGTCACAGGGCAAGAGGCGGGCAAGCAGTCCTCTCCAGGCACAAGTGGCGAAGGGCACTTCGTCACAAGCTCCATATGGACGTATCATGAAAAAGCTACATGGAAAATGGCTGAAAAGTGTTTTTTTTCGTGATTCAATTCATGGCACCAAAAAAAAAAAAAAAGAGATGATAGATGATAAGGGATAAGGAAAAAAAAAAAATGGAAGAATTTACCATTCTATTCGGATGGAATTAGGTTGACTGACTTCTAACTGGAATTAGCTTGATTTAAAGGTTGTGAAAAATAAGAGATCAAAATATATATACTTATAAATATGATTGACACATTTGCAGTACAGTGATAGGCATAGGATTTCCCGAATCGTTTCAATGGACCATGTTTGGACAAGCCTAACAGCTGCAATTGTGACATTTGGTCGACTGAATTAAATTAATTTTTTTTAAAGAATTTTGACAATTTGAATTTTTCCGCTATGTACAAGTCTAATTTACAATAATATGGCGCACATCTGCTCATCCCATATGCTCTAGCATGTTGTTTGGTTACTCACAATACTGTATTTCAGCTAAAAGCTTTTTGCATTTCGTGCCCTGTCTTTGGAATGCCTTATAACTTAAGTCTCAGCATTCCACAACTTCAAAGCTATGTTAAAACATCTCTAAAATTAAGCAACATAATAATAAACTAATGGATTGGATTGAACTTTGTCATGTTCATAACTGCCATAAACTGCACTAACTTCATCCCTTGTTGCATGTATATTCTCACATCCCTCTGGGATTGTATGCTCTGTGGAGCAAGTGAAATCCTACAATACATATCTTACAATACAGTTTACCATGTAGCTGTATACATCCTAAAAATATAAAAAACAGTACATAGTATAGCCTGTATAGATCAAACGGATAATATGAGAGAAAAATAACCCAGTCATGTGGTACTGAGCCGTTTGGAAAGTGGCTCAGACTATTAGCGCCTTTCTCAATTTGTTGGAGATCCAATGCTTAAACCCAAATAGAGATGTCCTCTGTGGAATCTATGCTTCCTGAACAAACTTCAGATGAAGGGATGGATTCAGGAACAAATTTTTTTATTGGTACATATAAAAGTATAGCAAAAATAAATCTAAGATAAAAGTCCGTTGCACTGACGCGTTTCGACCTACATAGGTCTTTATCAAAGTGCTTGGCTTGCTTTCATACATGTGGACTTAAATAGCTTTCAAAAAAGGTGTTAATCCCCCTCGTATGTCTTCTGGTTTCCGCATACGTCACTTCCGTCGGGAGCACTTTCGGGTCAGCGGTCAATGCCTGTCTCCATAAGGTGACGTGTTTCCGGTTTCGGAGATGCACGTGATCTTCAAAATCAAGTTCTTAATGTGCATGTGCACCTCAAATGTAAACAAATGTCCGTGTTAGTTATATATAAACTTAATAAGCATTATCCTTATGTTCTTGTATCAACTGGAATTATTAAAAAAGGAGAAGAAAATGTCCTAGAATAACATAGTAGGCTCATTTCATATAAAAGAACAAATGTATCAAAACAATTGCAAAATACAATATTAAAATATACTCAATTAATATAGAGCAGAAAGGGAAGGAAAACGGGGTGGGGGGGGAGAAATGGATCAGATGGATATGAAACAGTACATATATAATATATACATATAACTCTATACAGACAATATATAAAAAATAAATCACTAAATATATAAAATAGACAAAATATGCAATTAATTTATTAAAAAAATGTACAATCATAAAAAAGAGGTGACCTCAAAGTCTATATTTAAACCATCCGGGGTTGGGGTGTTGAGGTTAAACATCCACCTCATTTCTGCTTTACTTAGAATTTTGTCCTTACACCCACCCCTCCAATGAACTTTAATTTTCTCTATGCCTAAAAAAATTAAACCTTCAGACAGTGGCGGATCCAGAGCCTGATCTCGGGAGGGGCACTTGTAGATTATTTAAAGAAATAATCCAGACACAATAACAACTACAGCTCAGTGTAGTGGTTATGGTGTCAATAGTGCCGGGACCCCCTCCCAGAGTAAGTAGTCAAACCGTTTAAGAACAGTTTGACAACTTACCTGAGGTCTTCTGGGAAATGGGGCAGTAGTAGGGCATAGGAGCAGTGGTGTGTGTGAGTGGTGCAGTGTGTGTGTGTGTGAGGGGGACAGTGTGTGAGCAGTGTGTGTGTGAGGGCAGCAGTGTATGTGTGACAGTATGTGTGTGTAACAGTTGCAGTGTGTGTGTGAGTATTGCAGTGTATGTGTGTGTATGGGGCAGCAGTGTATGGGGGCAGTGTGTGTGTATCGGGTAGTGTACGTGTGTAGAGTGTGTGTAGGGGGGCAGTGTGTGTGCAGGGGGCAGTGTATGTGTGTAGAGTGTGTGTATGGGGGACAGTGTGTGTATCGGGTAGTGTATGT
>OW240912.1:384336432-384388943 GCA_933207985.1 Pelobates cultripes | reverse complement strand
GGTGTATGGGGGCAGTATGGGGGGCAATGTGTGTATGGGGGGGCAGTATGGGTGTATGGGGGGCAGTATGGGTGTATGGGGGCAGTATGGGGGGCAATGTGTGTATGGGGGGACAGTATGGGTGTATGGGGGCAGTATGGGGGGCAATGTGTGTATGGGGGGACAGTATGGGGGGCAGTATGGGGATCAGTGTGTGTGTGATAAGGGTAGGGGGGCTTTTTTAAAAAATATATATTTTATTAATTTAGTTTAATATAAATAATCATTATGTCCCCCCTCCCTTCTTACCTTTACTGGGGGGAGGGGGGACATTTCCCTGGTGGTCCGGTGGGGGATTCCCTGGTGGTCCCAGTGGTGATGAGAGTGAACTCTAGCCCGCGCTCCCGGGCTAGAGTTCACTCTCGCGAGATTTGGAGCGTTGCCGTGGTAACCGCGGCAACGCTCCAAATCTCGAGTGAGGAGGACCCGGAGGAGCTGCATACTGAGCTCCGGGTCCTCTCTCTCACTCCCTCCTTCCCCCGCCGGCCGCCAGCACAGTGCCTGCGGACCGGGGAGGGAGATCTCTGATCTTCCTCCCCGGTCCGCAGGCACATTGCAGGGCTAGCGCCTGCATGTGCCGGCAGGGGAGAGGGAGACCGGCGGATTTCTCGGGGGGGGCAATTGCCCCGTTGCCCCCCCCCTGGATCCGCCACTGCCTTCAGAGTTTCTTTCATGTTGTTCTGCAAAATGTTTGGAAACACTGTGATTAACAAACATTTTGCGGAACAACATGAATGAAACCCTGAAGGTTTAATTTTTTTAGGCATAGAGAAAATAAAGCAGAATTGAGGTGGATGTTTAACCTCAACACCCTAACCCTGGATGTGCAATGGTCAGGTTTCCCAATAATTTTGTCAATATATTGTAAATGAGGCTGACTGTGACATAGGCCAAGACTCCTGGTACTTATTTCCCCATCAACACACTTAAAGCAACACTATAGCATTAGGAATACAAACTTGTATTCCCAACTATATAATGTCCTAGTGCCTAGTTAAATTATTGCTCCCTCCTACATTAAGTACATAAGGCAATTTACTCACCTTTAATCCATTGCCACACTAGTCACTATCCTGCCTCTTTGGGAGGCTAGCGCTCATATGCTGCAAAATGCCACACTACACCAATCAAAATGCTCTCTATAAGCAGCATTTGATTGAATAACTGAATCTGACTTGGTTATTCAGCAGACACGTGTAGTGGATCACAGGTAACCCGACTGGTTACCTCCACTAATTCCCTTCCTTCGGCCAGTAAGGAACCATGTAAAGGACAAATAGACCATATCCCCCCAGTAACTGGACGACATACAGTCCTTGAGGTACAACACAATTTTATTGGCCACAAATGGCTTGTATGCATAACCCCTGCAACGGGTGGATCACAGAAAACATACATGGTCACCTCCCAGGATCCTACCCCTCCCTGAGTCCCTAGCATGGGAAAGGGACTCTGTTCCCTTTGTCCCCAAAGCCCGCCACTAAAGTCACAGGGTTTCCCACACCAACCGGCAGAGGTCTTCTTCCCAAGAGCCTCTGTGCCTCGGCATGGAAAAAAGGGCCCGTCCCTTTGTCTCCTAGGCACAGAAAAGCCCCTCACGGAAAAAGAGCTGGTCTCTTTGTTCCTCAGGCTCATGAGAGCCCGCCAAACTTGCCAGTGCCCCAAAAGTGCCCACACCAATCTCAGGGACCCTCCCCTCCCCATACGAACAGCGGCCACCCAGGGAAGCACTTATTAATTACTTCCCTTGTGATTTCACACCTATGTGGTGAGTGCGAACGTTCTGAATTATTGGTGTGAACATTATAGGGGAGGCCCTTGTTCGGGAGACGATCGAGGCAGGAGGCAATCCACAAATGCTCCCCCTGGTAGCGTTTGCTTGTACGGATGGCGGCCACCCATTTAAGCACTCATTAATTGTTTCCCTTTGCGGTTTGACACTTATGTTGCGAGGCGTGAACATTCTACCCTAACATTCTAAATGATGGATTGGGGTGGTCCCAGTTCGTGAGGTGAATGTATTCCCTTCTTGGAAGACCTCTAGAAAAGGGAGCTGGCACAATAAACGAAAGAATGGGGAAAACACACAATGTAAAGACAGGCAATTCACGGATAGGCAGTGGGTTCGCCACAAAACGCCTCAGGAAGATGTCAGGAAGACAATCACAAGAGGTGTGCTAGGGTTGTATAAACTAAATGGTAATATGTGCTGGTTCTAATAATATTTAGGTGTTAACTGATGACAAAACACATTAACTTATAAAATATATTAATTAATACTACAATTATTAACTCCAAAGTATTATTTCTTTTATAATAAAATACTAATTAATACAAATATTAATTCCTAACTAGTAAATTAAGTTGAATTGGAAGTGCAAAGGGAAGAAATGTTTAAATTTAGGATATGTTTTTCTAGGCTGAAGAGCATAAAATCAAGAGTTGGATTTTAGATTGGCAGACACATATGGTTTTTAAGTACATAACTTTTTAAATGCAAGTTGGAGGTGTCATGCTGCATTTATAGAGCCAATTATGAAGGGCATTGCTAATCTGGATAGATTGCAAGAAATGTCTTGGCATTAACAGCATTTGTCAACAGAACAATCAATCATCTGAATTTGCTATCACATCATTCTTAAATATAAGAATATATTTCAATATACCGGTACCTTCATATATATGTTTTAGATGATTCACGTTTTTCGCATTATAAAGTCTCCATGTTGCTCCGTATAATGTTTTTATATGTATCTCAATTTTAAAGCGCCTCTGCCACCTTATTCAATTTGTTCCTCTTCTCATTCTTACTCCCAATCTGTTCTTCATTTCCTTTTTTCAACCTATTTTTTCTAAAATACCTAATGCAAAGTAGGGACTGCTTGACAAAAGGTGAAGTAAAATAATGCCCTATATCGACAGCATGATTGCGAGATAATATCTATGGAGGGTCGTCTTGCGCAAAGGTACAGAACTGACATTGTCTTGTTTACTCAATCAGCAGCCTAATTGCGGTCGCACAACCCCCTAGCTCCTCCCTCTTTATTCCCCTCGGACTGACACAGGCTGGCACAGTCTGAGGGGAAAATAGTTAAATTACAAGAGCCTGATTATAAGGGCTGTCTGCCCGGGCCCAGGTGCCGCGGCCCACAGGGAAATATCCCAGTGGGCCAGTCCGTGCCTGCGTGTGTGTGTGTGCCTGCTAGTGAGTGAGATTGTGTGTGTGTGCCTGCTAGAGAGTGAGCTTGTGTGTGTGTGTGCCTGCTAATGAGTGAGTTTGTGTGTGTGCCTGAGAGTGAGTGAGCTTGTGTGTGTGTGCCTGCTAGTTAGTGAGTTTGCGTGTGTGTGTGCCTGCTAGTGAGTGAGTTTGTGTGTGTGTGCCTGCCAGTGAGTAACTGTGTGTGTGTGTGTGTGGCTGCTAGTGAGTGAACTTGTATGTGTGTGTCAGTGAGCTTGTCTGTAGTGAGAATGTGTGTGTATCAGTGAGCTTGTCTGTAGTGAGCATATGTGTGTCAGTGAGCTTTTCTTTAGTGAGCATGTTTGGGTCAGTGAGCTTTTCTGTAGTGAGCATGCATGTGTCAACAAGTTTTTCTGTAGAGAGCATGTGTGTGTCAGTGAGCTTTTCTGTATGGAGTATGTGTTTGTCAGTGAACTTGTCTGTAGTGAGCATTTGTGTGTCAGTGATCTTGTCTGTAGTGAGCTTATGTTTGTCAGTGAGCTTGTCTGTAGGAAGCATGTGTTTATCAGTGAGCTTTTCTGTAGTGAGCATGTGTGTGTGAGCTTGTCTGTAGTGAGCATATGTGTGTCCAAGAGCATGTGTGTGTGACAGTGAGCTTGTGTGTGTAGTAGGCTTGTGCGTGTCAGAGTTTGTCTGTACTACGTTTGTGTGTGTATACCAATAGGCTTGTCAGAGCTTTTGTATATTAGTGAGATTGTTTGTCTATGAGGCTGTGTATCAGTGAGCTTGTGTGTGTCAGTGATATTGTCTGTGTCTGCATGTGAGTATGCCATATTTTACAGTGTAAAAGACAATATCTCTTTCTAAAACTAATTTGTCTAAAACTGGGGGTCATCCTATACATGGAATACACAGAATACAGGGGTTAAAAAAAAATACAAAACTTGCCTAAGCCTCTCTCCCGCCGTCTCACTCGTCCAATCTCCCTCCCGCCAACTCACTAACTCGGTCTCCCGCCCACCGACTCACTCACTCACCTGGCCTCTGTATCCTCAGGGGCTCTCTACCATCTCTTGACTTTCCCTCTATCAGTGCTGGGATCTGCAAGTTACCCTCCATCTCTCCCTCTCTCTCTTGGTTTGGATTACAGCTCTGCCCTCCATTCTTCTCCCTCTCTCCCCCTGGGAATGGAGAGCAGAGCTGTAATCCCTCTCTCCCCTGGTCTATATTACAGCTCTGCCCTCCATTCTTCTCCCTCTCCCCCTGGTCTATATTACAGCTCTGCCCTCCATTCTTCTCCCTCTCTCCCCTGGTCTATCTAACAGCTCTGCCCTCCATTCCCTGGGATGAACAAATTCAAATGGCACACTAACTGCAGTCCACTTTTTCAAATACTTGGGTATGATGTTGGACCCCAAACTATCTTTTGGCCTGCACATAGAAAAGCTTGCATCTAAACTTTATCCAAAACTAGGTGCCCTGTACAGAAACAAATCCTCCCTAAGTTCGTAAAGGAAAAGATTGTACAGCAAATGCTGATGCCAATCATTGATTATGGGGATGTAGTATATGCATCTGCATCGCAATCCCACATTAATAAACTCAATACATTGTATAACTCGTTCTGCCAATTTGTGCTACAATGTAATTACAGGACCCACCATTGTGACATGCTAAAAGAACTAAACTGGCTGTCGCTGGAATCCAGACGCACCCTTCATCTTTCCAGCCTTGTGTTTACGAGCTTTTCTGGGAAACTCCCACCCTACCTGAACAAAATGCTTTCCCCAGCTGTTCCCACTTCCTATAACCTCCGATCCAGTACCAACGCTTTACTTAGTCTACTTCAATACAAAAAGAAAACGTCCCGATCCTCCTTCTCCTACAGAGCTCCCCAATTGTAGAACAACCTCCCGCACAATTTAAAATCTTCCCTAACCCTAAAGTCCTTTAAGAGATCCCTCTCTACATACCTCAAAACAGAATGCACCTGTCATGGTTGATTATATATTTCCTACCTGTTCTATGTTAAATTTTGTATATATTGTGTATTAATATTGTTTTTGTATTTTGTTGTACCTAATGTAGCAATGCAATGATTTGTGGACCCAGGACATACTTGAAAACGAGAGAAATCTCAATGTATCTTTCCTGGTAAAATATTTTATAAATAAAAATAAATAAATAAATAAGTGGTCTGGGTGCAGTGGTCCTGTCATAAAAAAAACCAAAAAAAAACAAACCTTAATAATAAAACATTGCAGGGTTAAACACACCTCTAGTGTCTCCCAGACAGCCACTAGAAGTGCTTCCTCCATAAGGATTGAGTAAACAGTAAATAAGAAAAGTAAAAAGCATTTTTTGTACAGTTCTTACATAGAGAAACAGGGGGTGGGGGGGTGCTAAATAGATGCTAAATCTATTTAGGGACAGAGGCACCATAGCATTAGAAATAATAGTGCTTATAAATAAACCTTGTTACACCCCTCTGGCTGTCAGTCAGAAAACTGGACCTGTTACTTCCTACTTGTTCTCAAGGGACAGACAAATGCTAAGAGCACATGCCTGGGTGCAGTGCTGTGTAATACATGAAGTGTCAAGCTGGTGTCACCAGAGTGACAATTTAGTTAACTGCTACTAGCAATCGCCTCATGATTAAAATCATAAAACAGCGTGGATCTCTGGAACACATTAGCTAATCATTTTATGGAGAACACTTTTAGATATTTTCATTTTTACTTCGTTCCATACATACTTGTTTAGGTGGCAGTCAATGCATGGGCATGTAAGATATAACTAGAGTTAAGCAAAAGTAAAAAAATGAAAATGTTAATAAAACGGTAACTAGTTGAATGATAGTATGAAATATTTTGCATGATACAATCATAATCAAAACTATGACTGGGCATCATGAGAGTTGCAGTCCTACAAAGAGCTAAGGGACTTTACCATTCAGTTACACCATTGTAAACTGTATTGGGAGAAACCTTCCTGTATATATCTATCTGTCTGTCTGTTTGTCTGTCTAGTAGTAAATAGCACATGATTACTAAAAATAAAGATATAAAATATGTTTCTATAAAACCTCAAGGCAGACAATGAACATATCTTCCTGTGAAGCTATCCAATGTGAATAACTATCTAAACACTGCGGATTAATTATTACTAAACAAGGAGGTATCAATTTCATGTCTATTTATACAATCATATTATATGATTCCAGGGATATCTGCTTTATCTCTCTCAGAATAATCGATGCCTCACAAGTTACAGGTTCTCATACTTGCATGATGAACAGAGAACCAGACGTTGATAAAGAACCAACGTAGTGAACTTTAACCCTTTCACCACCACAACTACGTCACGCACACTCTTGAAGTAGGGTGCGTTCGTGACAATGAGAATA
Source organism: Pelobates cultripes (assembly GCA_933207985.1). NCBI lineage: Eukaryota > Metazoa > Chordata > Amphibia > Anura > Pelobatidae > Pelobates > Pelobates cultripes. Next base: position 384,382,320 of record OW240912.1, on the reverse strand, counting down.
TCTGGATTTGCCACATTTAAAGGAACTATTGCACCTTTGTATAAACATTTATATGCATGACTAAATAAACAACAATAAAACACACACAGTACTTACCTGCAAGGAAATCTGCAGCGGAATGAAACCACTGCCTGCAGGAACAGACTGAAACAAAAAGGATTAAATGGAAAAGGAATGGGTGTGGCGACAAAAAAACAAACATTTAAAGGAATCCAGGAGACTGGGAATTCCAGGAACGGAATAAAGGAATGAACCCAGAAAACCCAGCATAAAGAAAACCAGACATAGAATAGAAAACCAGAAAAACCAGGAAAACTAAACAAGAATTGTAAAAAGAGTACTGGATACCAGAAGCCAAGGCCAGACATCACCGCAGAACAGAAGAGGATATGACAATTTTAGATTCATATTGTGTTCATACTGCGCAGCCATTGGCCTCACCAAACAGGCATTCTTTTCCTCTCTCATGCTCATGCTCTCGCAATCCCAGGAGTCTCTTTGACACCTTTAACTCTCTTCTTCGCCCTGCTGGGGCCACTCCCCAAATTAACCTTACAGCCGATAAGTCTCACAGTGGCAACGCTCGGAGTCATTCAGTGAGCAGAGAACCATAAGAAAGTTAATCTTTACATTTCAATTCAATGCATTGTGAACAAACCACAAATGTATATCCTACATTAAAATATTACACTGCCACATTTGTATTTTGGCATTTCCCCTTACGTACATTCGCAACCTCACACAAGTGCCCATGAATTAGCAGCCACTTATTCCAGCCAAGTATGTGTATCCTGTGCAATGTCAAGAATTCTGGTTTCTTTTTCACCAGCTGTTCACTGTGAATTGTCAGTTTGCCCAGAAAATTAACAGATGAAAGTGATTCAGGATTTAACTGAAACAAAAAATAATTCCACTTTTTAAAAAAACAGAAAATCTATAAGCAAATTGGTCTTCCCCCCCCTCCCCCTCGTGTTACGTTAAAATTACTGGCAATTTTCGACACCCTCAGGTTTATGAAACTCTCTGTTTGCTGATTTGAAGTTCATGATCCTACATATGAACATACTTTAGACGGGTAAGGAAAATGTAATTTCAATATTTGTAATTCAGGGGTTATTCTCAGTAGGGCCCAGATTTAGAGGCAGATTTATCACAGCATAACAGGTGCTACTCGTCGTCCAAAAAGTGACAGTTCCACTTTAATAATACATAAATAATTAGTTCATGTCATGTTTTATTATATATATATATATATATTTTTTTTTATTTTATTTTTTTCCTATTGTCACTGGAGCTCGGCACATTGTGAGTGAGCATTTAGCAAATATAAATATCACTATTTTTCATTTTATCACAGAATAGTATGTTACTTTTTGTATCATTTTTTAATTATATTTATCAATGAGATATACATTTGTGGGAAGGTAGAAACTGAGTAAGTTGAACTCATTTTATTATTACACTTATGCCTCCTTTATTGGGTGTATTTATGATAAAATAGATATAGCATTGAACAATATGTTAATGTCTAAATACAAAATCAAACTGCATTGAATGCCTTTTTTAAATCAATGCAACTTTAGGAGGAAAATTTTACTGTGCAGCACTGCCCCAGGAAGCACCTCCAGTGGCCATCTGAGGAGTGGCCACTTGGAGGTGTCCCTAGGGGGCAATGTAAACACTACCTTTTCTCAGACAAAGCCGTGTTTACATGAAAATACTTGAAGGGAATGATTATAGTCACCAGAACAAATACATTAAGCTGTAGTTTTAATTTAAAGAGGAGTGAGTTAGAAACACCTTGCTTTCCCTCCATCAGACGCTTTATAAGAATTTGTCATTAATACAATTTCAAATATATAAAGAATAATGTAATATACCGTTATGAATATTTTGGGCTGCTGTACTGCACACCTAGACTAAGAGGGAAAAAAATGTTATAGAAACCCATGATGACCCCTGCCTCCCCTGACTAGAGTACATAATTTATGGGCTCTAATACTTTTCAAGCCTTAAGTTGCCTACCCAGAACCTGTAAGATCACCATTGCCCTCCTGTCTGACAGAAAACTTACATTGGAAGCCCCAGTGGCCTTTGCACAGCCTTCCTAGTGGCGGGGACGTTGAGACTCTTGACCTCTGTTGCCCTGGAAGAGGATTTTCGGTGATTGAGCCATAGCATCCCCACCCCTGCCGGTGATTACCTTGGGTCCTGCTGCACCTTCATTGGAAGCGAAGTCGGGTGTGTAGACTCACTTAAGATGGCGGCTGCTTCGTGTCCCCTAGCTCTGCAACTCCACTTTGTGTCGAGGCTCGACAAAATATTTGAAGAATTCTGGACCAAATTGAACAGCAGACTTCAGAGCCCCGCGCTCAAAGGTATAACCACTGACCCACCACAGTGACCGCAGGGCACAACTAGACTATGGAGTGCCATGTCTTGAAGGCCTGGGGGCCCGAAGATGAGCTGAGGGCCTGTCCCGTCAACCCATGCTCTCCTTTCTCCCAGGCTGACCCGGAAACTCCGGAGCTGGCGCTATCATTGGCCCTACCATGTGAGAACCAGCGCACGCTACACAAAGATTCGTCCTAGGATCCACCATAGTGGGCTGGCACAAGCAGAGCCACAACACCTGGAGACAGTCAAAGGGCCTGCTTGATCGAGTTCAGGAGGTCTACAGGCCTCAGCTTTCCATGTGGGACTATGCATTCCCAATGCAGGGGGTTGGCTGACTACATCATGTGAGCACTTTTTGGGGCGCCAATTTATCATTCTGGGGGATGCTGTATCTCCAACACACCCTACATATTCATATGGAACCAATAGTTTTCCTTTATTTTGTTTCTCTTTTTTGTTCTACCTTTAACTATAACTCTACATGTCCAAATTACACAGATGTGCATCTTAGCTTACTTTTTGCTCCTTGTTTAGAAATGTTTAACTATGCTCTTAACTCTTGTAATGTCTCTTGCATATAAAATGTGTCAGAACCATATATGGGGCCTCAGTTTGCAATTAAGCTTAACCATGCATTTTGTTGTCTATTATTATAATTTTACTGTTAGTTAATATATTCACCTACAACTTGTTATTTCTTTGGGAGATATTGCCATGAGTTTAGACATACCTATCTAGCTTGCCTTCATAAAACTATAAAATTGTGCAGTACGATAAAACACCACACAAATGTTTCACAGTGTGTTACGATGCTCTTGCTATCGCTGTCGTGGCACTGCAAGCTCAACTGTATATCTATGCACAGAAAAATAAAGAATTAAAGGACCACTATAGTGCCCTGAGGGTGCCCCCACCCTCAGGGTCCCACTCCCGCCCGGCTCTGAAAAGGGGTAAAACTGGGCGGGGAGCTTTCCTCCTCCGATCCTCCTCCGTTCCTCCCCGTCGGCTGAATGCGCACGCGCGGCAGAAGCTGCGCGCGCATTCAGCCGGTCGCATAAGAAAGCATTATTAATGCTTTCCGATGGACGCTTGTGTGCTCTCACTGTGATTTTCACAGTGAGAATCACGCAAGCGCCTCTAGCGGCTGTCAGTGAGACAGCCGCTAGAGGCTTTGGGGGAAGGCTTAACCCATTCATAAACATAGCAGTTTTTCTGAAACTGCTATGTTTATAAAAGAATGGGTTAAGCCTAGCTGGACCTGGCACCCAGACCACTTCATTAAGCTGAAGTGGTCTGGGTGCCTAGAGTGGTCCTTTAAAAAAAAAATAATAATAAATAATAAGCTTATGGTCACACTGAAACTGCCTTCTCCTTCTTAAATCACATTGACTATGGAATGATGGTTAATATAATGTGTTGATTCTGAATATGGAATGCGTTCACCATTGCTTCCAGGAAATAGGAGATTGGTCAATTGTCCTGGATGACCATAAGTTTTTTATTCATATTTTTCATTTTGTATCATTACAGTTTAATAATCTGCCAAACAAGATGGGAAATTGATGCATGGGCAACTAGCATACATGGGGTGTAGATTGCAGCCTCACCCCATTCTTCTATGAATTCAAAAGCAGGAGGTGCTTTGGGATATTTGCTGGTAAAGTACTGGAGGAGTGAGGCAGCAGGTAGGATTTGTGTGGGGTCTTTGCTAGTTTAACAATGTGTGGATTTGTGGTTGGGCTGGTGGCCCTCAGTCTCAGGCCTGGTCTGAGCCACTGGATTATTTCCCAGGAGAATTCAGAATGTTGCCAGCATGTAACTATCTCCAGGGACACCTCCATCTATGATGTCTCCGGAGATGTTTACAAGTGGGTGCAGGGTGCGATGAGACTAGTTTGTGCAATGAGACTAGTTGCCATTGTTGGCAATGCTCTGTATTAGTAAGACCATCCACAAGAAATCTCTGAGTTTGTTTTTTTTCTCAGTTTTTTTTTTTTTTTTTACAGTTATTTACGTTTTGCTTTTCTTTTAAGGGCCATTCTTTTGATCTCGCAACTGAGGTCAACTGTTGCCAGCCTTCCCTAACATGTGCCCATGTTTTTTTTATAATTTTTCCACATTGTGCCAACTGAAGTTTTCCCTCATCTGACTATCCCCTCAACTTAAAAACTATTTTAGTTTATCCAGTAACCAGTCAATGGAGTTTAATTGAAAACATATTGCTAATTTTTAAAGGAACACTATAGGGTCAGGAACACAAACATGTATTCCTGACCCTATAGTGTTAAAGACATTATCTAGCCACCCTGCACCACCTCCCTTGCCCCCCAAAATATAATAAAAGCTTACCTTTATTATAGTCTACTCGTTCTGGCTCTGCCCCGATCCACCTCCTTGGCTGACATCATCAAAATTGATGATATGAGACAATCACAGTCAAGGAGGCGGGCCAGGGGCAAAGCCAAATTCTGCCCTGGCCAATCTGCATCTCCTCATAGAGATGCATTAAATAAATGCATCTCTACGAGGAAAGTTTAGTGCCTGCATGCACTGCCCCAGGAAGCACCTCTAGTAGCCATATGAGTGTAGGTGTTCCTAGGGGGCAATGTAAACACTGCATTTTCTCTGAATAAAACAGTGTTTACTGCAAAAATCCAGAAGCGAATGATTATACTCACCAGAACAAATACAATAAGCTGTAGTTGTTCTGGTGACTATAGTGTCCCTTTAACTAATTTAGCCAATTTGAATAATTTAGAGCTGAGCTGGATATTTTTTTTCCAGTTTATTATTTATTTATTTGTTACAAAAATATTGCAATTCAGTTTTCAGTTCATTAAAATCCACTGTTTAGTGAACACAAAGATACTTATTTCACTTCCTGTTGTTTGCTTGCTTTCCCTTGATCCTTTTGAATGATAACAGCATTTATCATCCCTGTAATAAATGCTAGTAAAGCATAACACTTCTGTTCTAGGAACAAACATCTGCCTCTGCCGAACACATCTGGAGATGTAGCCAGAAGATGCATTTTTAAAGGACCACTATAGGCACCCAGACCACTTCAGCTTAATGAGGTGGTCTGGGTGCCTGTTCCATCTAGGGTTAACCCTTTTTTTCTATAAACATAGCAGTTTCACGGAAACTGCTATGTTTATGTTAGGCTTAATCCAGCCTCTAATGGCTATCTCATTGACAGCCGCTAGAGGGCTTCCGCGTTTCTCACTGTGAAAATCACAGTGAGAAGATGCCAGCGTCCATAGGAAAGCATTGTGAATGCTTTCCTATGGACTGGCTGAATGCGCGCACGGCTCCTGTCGCGCATGCGCATTCAGCCAAAGAGGAAGAGAGGAGGAGGAGAGCTCCCCGCCCTGCGCTGGAAAAAGAGGTAAGTTTAACCCCTTCCTCTCTATCCAGCCCGGCAGGAGGGGGACCCTGAGGATGGGGGCACCCTCAGGGCACTATAGTGCCAGGAAAACGAGTATGTTTTCCTGGCACTATAGTGGTCCTTTAACTGAGATAATTTTATGATTTTATCTACTGGTGGGTTCGTACTGACCTATAAATACACCACACCAAACTTACCACACAGGAAAATGGAATGCTGAATTAACCCCAGGACATTGAATTAGTTTTGCCATTACATCCCCGTAGGATGAGGTGTAGGTGAATTTCAGTGTCATCTCATTACATGTTTGTATAATATCGTTCTTCATCATAGAGGAAATCATTTTGGAATGCAAAGAATATCATTCTGGAGATTTAATTGTATATGTATACTATCTCAAGTTTGAAGGTTTTTCACTAAAGCATGAAGTGTTTTTGAAATGAATTTCAAATTGAGGGACAAAATAAAAGAATGAGAAGCATTTTCTTCAAGTCTGCTTAGAAATCAGTTATTTTGGGGGGCAGGGTCTGCGGTCGGAGCAAGCTGGAAGTGTCCGGGTGAAGCTCTGCTAGGACCATGGTGCGAACTGCTTACAAAAGCTGAGATACTTCACAAAATTGTACCTACTTACAGGGGAACCACAATTGATAAACGGGCCCTGAGGAAACAAGCCAAAAGGCAGCCGGAACAGAGCGCTACGGTTACGGAATTGTTTGCAGCCTCTCGCGCCATGCGGCTGGGCTCCCAAGATGGTGGACTGGACAGCCTGGGGGTGCCACGCTCACCCTCTAGCCCGGAAAGCGGCACTACTCCTTGTACTCCAGAGACAGACACGAAGCAAATCCTAGCTAAGCTGGCTGAGGTGCGTACTTAACTGGCCATGGAGATCGGACGAGGTGAAGGTGTCAGATAAATCACCAGGTAGAACAACGTTCGTCTATGTGGCCTACTATAACAGGAGGTGGAAGGATCCTTAATCGAAGTGGTGACTGCCATTTTTAGGCCGCTTCTCCCTGACGTGTCGGATCACCTCTGGCATATTGAAAGCACCCACCGGGCACTCTGGGCAAGACAGGGAGATGACAGGAGGCCTCGGGATGTAAATATAAAATTCCTATCCTTTCAGACGAAAGAGGCTCTGATGAGGCAAGGCAGAGAAGGCCTGATCACGTACAAAGGAGCTGAGATGGCATTATACCAGGACTTAACTCCGACTACTTTTCAGAGACAATGGAAGTGGCGCCCTGCCACGGAGCTTCTTCAGCAGCATTCCATTACGAATGCTTGGGGCCATCCTTTTCGGCTGCTGGCTTTCAAAGATGGGCGCACCAAGGTCTTGCACTCCGATGGTGATCCGGTGGCTTTCCTGAGAGAGCTGGGGATTCAGGCACCAGAACGATTGGCGGTACCAACTACATCGGTGGAGAAATTGCGCTCCCTCCCACGCGAGTGGTACACAGCGGGTGAGTGAGGCTTGAGGGCGTTGACTCGCACACGGATACCGATGGTCATTGGAGGGCAGACACGGGTGGTAGTGTTTCCCAGGTGGGCCTACTGATTCTTTTTGGGTGAGAGGCTATTGGGGCTTTGTCCCGCCATGGAGTATGTTCTATCATATGGTTTATGGTCACTGGTTATTCCCATCGGGCCTATGGGAATTGTGTTCTCTTTTGGGGGGTGGGGGTGCCTATTGCTGGGGGTTTGGTGGTGCCTATTGCTGGGGGTGGTGGGAGATGGGACTGCTCTTATCGAGATCACTGTGCCCCCCACCCCCCTCCATTTTGGGCCTTTTAGGGGAATTGGAAAAATAGGCTTAACAGCCTTATGCCATCTATTTGAAAGCAGATCCTTTATTACATTTGAGGAATTGAAAACTAGGACCCCACTACGGCCTTCTGACTTTTTTTGCTACCTCCAACTTTGGGATTATGCCCTAAACTCTGTGATTAAAAAAGTTGCATTAACACAACTCACATTTTTTTAACTGATGTGCATCGGAGAGCACTTCCCAAAAGGCCTGATCACCAGCCTATATGCTCACCTAAGCACCAACACCTTAAAATAGGGTGAGCTTACATATATAGACCAATGGAAGGCGGATCTCAATGAGGTATTGGAGGGCATTGAGTGGAAATCTGGGAAGCTGCTGCAACATCCTCTATATGTGTCTCTTTGCAGGAACAAGCTTAAAGACAATGTTTAGGTGGTACACTACCCCGGCGAAACTTTGCAGAATGAATAAAATCCCAACGGACTTATGTTGGAGAGGGTGCGGTCAGAAGGGGACTTATATACACATGTGGTGGGACTGCCCGGAGGTACAAAAATATTGGAAACAGATCGCTGCATTGCTGCGGGATGTCTTCAACAGGGAGATTAAATTAGACCCCTGGGTGTTCCTCCTGGCCAGGTCTATGGATGACTGGTCAAAAATGGAACAGAATCTTATACAAAAGGTGATTTTGGCAGCCAGGAGGGCCTTAGCTCAGGTTTGGCTACAGAGGGAGACCACCCCACTTACAGCTTTCACAAAAAAAAATCAGAGACACACTACTTATGGACAAATTAACGCAGGTTTAGGGGCACTATGATGAAGTTTGAAAAGGTTTGGGGACCTTGGATAGACTGCCACATGGGGGATTAGGAGTCGGGTGCGGTGGGCTCATTCCCCCAAGGCACCGCTCTTCGTGCAAACAACTAGCGATAACTACTGAAATCGCCCTTTTCTCCCTTACGGGGGGACTTTAAGGATCCCCCCGGGGGATTTACATGGCATAGATCACCCCATAGAAAGATACTACTATGAACCTGAAGACACACTCTGCTGCCTGGACCCTCCCCTCCATTCCTTTTTTCTTCTCCCTTCTCTCTTCTTCTTTCTTTATTTTGTTTTTTATTAACTGTTTCTTCTCTATCTATCTCACAATCTTTCCTTTACCCTTCTCTGACTGTCAATAGAAATTCATCCCGTGCTTATGCTGGCACTTAACAACTATTGTGCCGTGATTTAGTATAGGTGAGGATCCTTGGTCTAGAAAGGTGGACTTGCAATATTAGTTCTTACGATGTAGGGTCGAGATTCTTGATACCTTGATCCTCAATGTGAGCTACAAAGACCTAAGCACTGAAACTGAGCATGCTCTTTCTTTGGTCGGTCAGTTTTCATATGTTTTATCTTAAATAAAAAACCCTAGTGGGACACAACTGTTATAAAGACTTACACAACTGATATGCAATGCTCTGCTGAATTTACTGAAGCGGATTACAACTTCGTTTATTCGTATATTTATGTTTTATACCATTGTGAATTTGTCACTGTTTTATTGTATGCCAGTATATTTTATTGCTTATGTTATTTTTATGGTGTCAGTTATTTTGGTCTAAATTTTGAAACTCACAAAAATGTGCACTTTAGCCCCATTTTTTTTTAGCATCCTCTGCAAGTGTTTGCTAAATATTTCAGCTACATCAACAAACTGATCTTGCAAATATTTCAGGTCATCTAATTTAAAAACTCCAAAAGTGTATTTTTTCTTTAGGGAGAAAATAAAGCTAATAATTTTAATAAAAATGCAATACGCTAATTTCTCCAACCATATGTTTATTCAGCTGAAATATTTTGTGTCCCAGTTTGTGGGATAGAACAAGAAATTATATTAAGACATCTTTTTAGATTTCTGTGGCGGAAAACCCACATCCTGTGGGGGAAAACCCACACCCCCTTATAGTAAAGGCATTTTACAGTATTTATTATCAATAATTGATGGAACTTTTAGTTAACATTGTGTCAAAAACATGAAGCTGCCTTGTATGCATGAAGAACAGGCAAATCTTGCGTTCCACACACCATCAATGGCGTTGTTGATGGTACGAGCAGTAGGACACACTTGGTATGAAGATACTGTACATGGCGCATTGACTTCTGCCCCTTCAGTGTTGATGGAGACTGTAAAGACTATGTCAACACTGAAGGGACTGGAAACATCGACTTAGGTTGATCCAAAAATCATCATTTAGTCCTTTTATTCCAGGTAAGACTTCACCAGAAGCCACATCAGCAGCACAGTGATTAACACAATCATGAAGTTGAGGAACAGCTCTTGTGTGGATCTCTCCATCTTATAGGATTGTCTCAGAAGAATGCCAAGAGACGATTTCAGCAGACACTCGTGGAATGTTCACCACAGCTCAGTGTGCTGGAAATAAAGCATAGGGATTATTTTATTATACACCAGAGCAAATCATTAGATAATAATTGGTAATCATAAAATTAATCAAGATTCTTAAAAAAATAAAATAAAAAGGCTGTACCAGTCATGTAAGCTAAGAAAAAATGATAAACGTATTTGGAACTTTGAGTTTAAAGGAAGTGAAAATCTGTTGGCGTTGGGTGGGGCTCCACCTCCTCTGATGTCAGCCAATGAGGGAACCTAATGCGCATTAGGCCTTCCCTACAGGAAAGTATTGAATTAATGCTTCCCTACGAATGTCCTCAAGCAAAGCGTGAGGAGAGGATGCCCAGTGTCACTTCATGAAGTCAAACTCAATGAAATTGCAGGAAGCACCTCCAGTGGCTGTATGGTAGACAGAGAGAGTTTTCTCTGAAACTGCAATGTTTGATGTTGCAGGGCTAACATTACAGGGACTCTACACCCAGTGGTATGGGTGACTATAGTATACCCTAAATAGAGACATGCTTCCAATAGGTGGAAAAATAATATAAAATCTAGCTTCAGAGACATATGACTGTCAATATTTTTACAAAAGCTGGAAGTACTTAAAGGATTACTATAGTGTCAGGAAAACAAACTTGTTTTCCTGGCACTATATAATCCTTAGGGGACCCTCACCCTTCAGCCACTTACCTTAATCCAGCGCCGGGCTCCCTCGGCCCTGGTGACCTCTCCTCCCCCGCCGACGTCATCTCCCGAGTGGAGCGGAATGCGCATGCGCGTCAAGAGCCGATTGCGCATTTTAACAGTCCATAGGAAAGCATTTCTCAATGCTTTCCTATGGACGTTCTGCAGGAGCACCTCTAGCGGCTGTCAGGAAGACAGCCATTAGAGGCTGGATTAACCCTGCAATGTAAACATAGCATTTCTCTGAAACTGGGTCTGGGTGACTATAGTGTCCCTTTAAGAGAAGCAATATATAAAAGAAAACAATAATTACAGAAAAACATTGCATATTTTTGTTACAGCTTAACTAATGGTGCAACATTTAGTTGAATTATGAATTGAATAGTTAGCTCATTAAAATGGGACGAGAAAGCAATTGAGAGATAATTTAAATATTTAGAATATGTGAAATGTACACTGTGTTTCCTTATCATTTTATATTCTGCCTTCAGAGAAATACATTTCTCTTGTGATATTTCAGACAGATAAATAAAACAACTCATATATCTTACTTATGGGTATTTGTATAGAATATAATATAATTTTCCAAAAATTATATTAAGATGTTAAATGAACGTCTTTATCCATACACAGTATGAACAATAACAATGAAAAAGCCAGGTATCTGTACAGTACAAAGAATTGCAGACTGTTTTTGCAGGCTCCGTAGAAGCTCTGTAGTGTGAATAGAGCTCTATCTGGCTGCAAAATGCTGGTAATGTTTTTTTTTGGCAATAGAGGGTCTTGTAACGTAAGGATGGAAGGGTCAATATTTCCAAAAACAGGAGGGGATGACTAAAATCTTAGCAAAAAATCATGTTTCTTTGCCAGGTGAAAAATTGCTTTGGGGACAGTTTGTAAACTGCCAAACTGACTGGTTGAACTATTTCAAAGTTCCAGGAAAAATATAGTAATTTTACTTAAAATTGGACAATATACCTCTCAAACCAATCTCCAGTCCAAAGCCTCTTGAGGAGAATGTAAAGGGCAAGATGTCAGATATGAATCGCCCTAACAGAACGCAATATATTATAAACTTACTTTCGCAGCCCACAAAGAAGTTAGTCCTCATACAGCAGCAAGCTCTATGCTCATCTGAGACCTTGATACTGTCAACAAGATACCTAAAGGAGGGTACCTGCATCAGAAGACCCTCAATAAGGATAAAGACAAAAAGGCCTATTCTGGTGAATATCAGGCAACTCTTTCAAGCAGACACTGCAATTGTAAAAGAAGAGATGTTTTGCTTGAAAGGCAGATTGCTGGAGGTAGATGACGTCAGATGAAAACTCATGCCACACTGGCTGAGCTAAAATCAACTACTTGTCAACACCATTAGCTAAACTACATACTATTGGAGAATAGCGGAAGGAGACAGAATGTGTAAATCAGAGGAATACCTGATGACATAGATTAGATGAGTTGCCAGGTTCAAATCCTGGCAGGGTTGACTCAGCCCTTCATCCTTCCAAGGTAGATAAAATGAGTACCATTCAATTGGATAATAGTAACAACCCCTTGTTGTTGGGCAAAGGTAACATCCCTAGGAGGTACTTGTAAACCAGAGTAATCTGAATGCACCTTTTCTGGTTAAATAGTTTGTTATTATTATTATTATTATTTTGCTACGAGTCTACTCTTTCATTTCTTCTCACCAATATCAGCCAAAATGTAGAAGGCTGATGGAGTCTTACAGTCATGGAAAGAAACAGCAGGATATTCCAGAGATGCAGTGATCCATTTTCTAAGCGGGCCAGTACAAATGGATTCTATACAGAAGTTAAAGGGACTCTCCAGTGCCAGGAAAACAATCCATTTTCCAGGCACTGCAGGTCCCCTCTCCCTCCCACCTCCCACGTCGCTTCTTCTTCCACCGCCATTCCTCCCCTTCATTACGTCAGCTGGTGCGGGATACTGATCCCGCCCGGCGGCTGGGGAGACCTAATACGCATGCGTGGCAATGCCATGCATGTGCATTAGACCTCTCCATAGGAAAGCATTGAAAATGCTTTTCAATGCTTTCCTATGGGGATTTTAGCAACACTGGAGGTCCTCACAAAGTGTGAGGACGTCCAGCGACACTATAGCACAGAAAACCTGTGCTATGGACCAGGAAGTGCCCTCTAGTGGCTGTCTAGTAGACAGCCACTAGGGGAGGACTTAGCCCCGCAAGGTAATTATTGCAGTTTATGAAAACTGCAATAATTACAGTTGCAGGGTTAAGGGTAGTGGGAGTTGACACCCAGACCACTCCAATGGGCAGAGGTGGTCTGGGTGCCTGGAGTGTCCCTTTAAGAATAAACTTTCCTATAAGGAAATATATTAATACACACATGGGAATACTCAATATACTACACTATATTGTATCTCTTTTTGTCTAGCATATAACTATAAGTGATTTTGTCACTTATAGCGCTCCATGATTGTCACTATTTGTGTGTAGCTAGGGAGATGCTAACTTTCTATATTGACTAAATAAGAAGTGCCTCTTACACAGAACACCTTAAACTTTAAGGAAATGAACCCTCTCTTTTTACGGGGCTCTCACAAGGGACATGCTACCATGGCGTCATACTATGAGGGACCTCACGGTACCTCAATGATCTGGCTCCATTCCCTATAGATGGAGTTATGCACACAGCAGAATAGTTACTATAGGGGACAGTACCTACCAGATACCAGACCGCACAGTAAGGTATAGTAAGGATAGAGTTGTAGTGATTCTCAAAACTACTTTTATGCATAACGCAATTTACTTAACCTTAAATTGTGCAGTTCTCATGTGGTTTTGATATTGATCTTATATTATTCTGAAGAGTGCAGTTTTGAAGTGCTTTTTACATTATCAATGTCTATAATTTGCTTTAGGGGACACTATAGGCACTCAGACCACTTCATTGCAATGAAGTGATCTAAGTGCCATGTCCCCCATTTTAACCCTGCAAGCAAAAACATATTCATTCTGTAAAATAGCAGTGTTTTCATTACAGGATTTAAATCCCTCAATTGGCTGTCACTCTGACAGCCACTAGAAGTGCTTCCGAATGGAGAGCAGAGTAAAAGTCTGCTATGTCAGTCAGATGGTCTAAGAGACCAGAGGCCGCGCATGCACACTAGCCTCCCTTTGCTTTTCTGTAGAAAACATTGGATTGGTTAAAATGATCAATCTCAATAATATCAGCCAAGGGGGTGGGATGGCAGCACAGAGACCAGCGCTGTGAGGTAGAAAACGTAAAATCACCATTTTTTACTCCCTACAGGTGGCTGCCAGTCACCTAGAGCATTAGGAATATACATTTATATTCCTAACACTATCATGTTCCTTTTAATCTGCACAATTAAAACGGATTGACCAAGACAACCCCTGCTTGGAAGCTTAGTGAAACACTAGTGGGCATAAGATGCTAACTGTAATATTGCATTGCTTTGCAGCAACATTTAATCTGTCTGTGCACAACATTTAGATGGAAACATTAATGTTTTCTAAACCAAAAATACAAGGCAGTGTTTTCTTTTAAATTTGTTTGGAGTGGCTACCAACTTTCCAACCACATCTAATCTAAGTGTGACAACTCCCTGCTCCTATATCCCAGCGTTTTGTGTAAAATATCAATACTTAATATAAACACTCAATGTAACATTTCAGTTTGGGCATATCAGAAGAAAAATCATCGCAGTTAACAATGGCATATACACATAATATACATCCGTGCATCTAATTACATTGTATGAATGTCACGCAGCTTAACAAATTAGCACCATATCCTTAGCTTGTCCTTAATAAATCTCTTACGAAAACAAATATTCTGACTTCTGACTCCTTTGAGCAGTGACAGCCATATATTTCGTATTCATGTAGCACGTTATTGTCAGTAAATATCAGTAGCCGTGCGTAAATATGGCGAGAATTTCCTTAGCAAATGCTTGTTCTTTGGCGCTGGGCAGATGACCCACTGCAACAATAGTATTATATTTAATGGATAGATGTTAGTATTATTTAGTTACAGAGATAATGACTGTATCATCTATTTTGGGATCCTCTGAAGGGCAGAGTGGAAAGACTTAGCAACTTGCAGTGATGATATGAGGAGGGGCAGGATGGTGGAAGCCCGATGATGGCATGAGGAGGGTGAGGGGAAATTCTTCTAGAACAGCGCGCAACTGTCATAGACAGACAGGAACCTAAGGTTTTAGCTGAGAAATGTGTTGAAAGACATTTACAGTCTGTGCGACACCTTAAGGAGTCTGTGAAACAGATATTAGAATGTACAGCAAAGAGTTTACAAAGTGTTCTATAAATATTTGCAGCCACTCAATTGTATATTAAAAGGAGGATCTTTATTTACAAAACTACCTTTTTTCAATAAAAAAAAATTTTTTGCCAGAGAGTTTATTTCTTCTCATTGAGAATTATTTAATAGTCACTGGGGTAGCATTTTTTTAAATTATTTATTTATTATAATGCAAGTAGGATTATAACGCTATTTTTATAAGTTATTGCTCAGTCCCTTAGAAATGGTTAGTAATGAAAATTCGTTCAAAATCATCTTCATATTTTACATATATTTGAGACAGTCATCCTCAAATAACTGTAGAGGTGAGTTCACTCCACGATGACTTTGCAATCAAAATTCATCTTTTACACTATACTTGTGCACAGATGCATTTCGAACAAATCGTATTCCTTTTAATCAAATAAAACGGGTAAATTCTGGATGGATCAATTCATTCGGACATAGATTAAAAGAAATTTGATATGTTCGTACTACCTGAAACACATTTAGACCAAAATGACAGCACTTGCAATATTCTCAGGCTTAGCAAGCTTTTAAAAATATTACGTTTTTCTGACTTGGCTAAATTGGAATATGTTTTTACTTGAAATTGTCATTTAATGAAAAAAATCTAAGTGAAAATAATGTGAATTACTTACAAGAATATGTGTAAAGATTGAATTTAGAATATTTTTGTTTTTAAGTATTTTAGGTTTAAAATATTTTAAAGAAATGCAATAGAAATCTCTGCTGAAGGTACGTATGCAACAAGTTAATTAAAGGGACACTCCACTGCCAAAATAAACATAGATAAAAGTCACTGATTTATACATATACCCAAATGAAAACATGCATGCATTTAATGTTGTATTTGTTTTCATTGGCGGTATATATAAAAACTGCAGACCTCTTGTCTGCTGCCTTTGAAAACCCTCCTGTTCTTTCCCAGCCCAGATTTTATGTGGCTCTCCAATCATAGACTTCACAATGCAGTCCAATGAGAAGTCTTTGCAAGGCAGGTGCTCTGGGCAGTGACTGCCTCTTTTGTTTAGCTCCACTGAGCTAACAGAACCACAATGTTACAAGACCTGTTGTCTGCTTGTAAGCCAAGTGGGTGTTACCATGTTGATGTATAAAAGTGAAATCTGCACTGTTTGCAAAATTAAAAAATAGGACACTCTTCACACTTAATGCTTTTCAGCAAGCTCAAGTGCTTAATAAGTCTGGAGTGTCCCTTTAATGCTCAAAGGCTCTAAATGCCACTGATAGAGATGTCGCGAACCGTCCGCGAACTTCTCGCGAACAGTTCGCCACGGTTCGCCACGAGCTGTTCGTGGCGAACTCCGGTCAGCTGACACATCCCGGCCAATCTCCAGCAGACCCTCCCTCCCAGACCCTCCTACTTCCTGGACAGCATCCATGTTTCGCGACATCATAAAAATATCAGAAAAGCTAGCATCTGTAAAAATGTCTAAATCAATGTCTGGACTTCCTATTGTACTCCTGCTTAAGTCTCATTTGACACATTTTTTTAATGAAAAAAAATAATTAAATGGCATCTAATTGAAAAAATAGTAAAATTACCTATGGAATTGTAGATGTTTGTCAATCAACCAATAAATCAGTCAATCAATTACCCTGTTTTATAAAAAAAAAAATTTCAAGTTTAACAGCTGTGAGTTTGATCGAGTTATTTGTACACATACGTCATCAATTGGAAATAATTACAGCATGAAAAAGGAAATTCTCTGAACAAACTGTGTAACATATAATATATATTTAACAGAGCTTAAACCTGATCACAACAATCACTGGCAACTCAGTAAATAATAATTTTATTTAAAAAAGCGCATTTAGTAGATTTGTAGTTATGATAGCCATTATTTAAACTTAAGGAAGGGATAACATTTATGATATATTGTTCATTTTGGAAAAGAACCAATGCTTAATTTATTATAGAAAAAAAAAGGCAAGATAATATATTTAGCAAAAAAACATTGTGTTTTGCCCACCCATGTTTATTTGCTCATTAGAAATTATTATTTAATAGGAATCTGGTCATGAAAAATTTGACTTTAAGGCTATTATGCCAACATATTTTTTTGGAATAATAGTTTTAATAAAAAAAAAAAAAAGCCTTCAAACATACAACACACCACACAACACAAAAATCACATACATTTTAGGTTGCATTCCATTCGGAGCTCTGAGAAATACAATCTCATCTAGATCATGCAGCTACAATTATGCTATATTTTTATGATAACATTTCCAAGCATAAATCGATAAAAAAAATATTCTAGACGTGAATGATATTAGCATTTCGGGTTATTACCTGAACTAATTTCACAGGATTCTTTATTGCTTTAAGTTTATCAATCCTCTCCCAGGCTGGACTCGCCTCACCTTCTTGAGTAATATGATTCGCAACTGTCAGTGTTGGAACTAATGTAGCAAGAAGGAGGAGGGTAATATATGAAATGCCTGGGAATCTGATGAGGTCACGAACCAACTATATATATATATATGTATGGTAAGAAGTGTATCTTGATAGGAGGAATGATTTGAAACAAAGTTTATATTTGATTTACTTTACCTAATGATTATACTTAATACTACAAATATTTGGTATGTGCCAGTATAAGTACTCATTCATACTCAGAGAAATACTCTATTTTTTGCCTTCTCTACCACTGCCTGTAAAAATTATGAAATATCTTGTTAAGTCATTGTCAGTATCCTTATAAATACACAGCTATTACTAAGCCAACCCAAAGGCGTTACTCCTGGTAGCGTGGAGCCTTTATTATTTGGACACATCATAAGCACACTGTCCTTGAGATGGCCAATAATCAGAATATGTGACCTTTTTTTTTTTTTTAAATGTCCCCTGTGCTTACAACTGTCAGGATTTGTTCGAGCAGTTTAAGGATTGTGGTTAGGATTTAATAGGTAACACGATAGGCCTCCATTATCAATATGTAAATATTCAGAGGGCTCAGGAAGCCTAGCGTGATATATTTATTTTTAATTAGGTGTTGAATGCATCTGAACAATTTAAAATGAAATGGAAAGCATTTGGTAAAGGAAAAAGGCACCTACATAATTAAGAGAAAGACCAACACTCAGTGAGTGAGTTATGACAACGGTGGATCAGCGTCGCAATATAACATATCACTTTTTTTTTTCATCATGTAAAAATATATTTCCTAGTAGGAAAGATAAAATAAAATAAGAAATGCATAGCAAAATGTTGCAAAATAAATGACATTAAATGAGTGCTTTTATCAACGTACAAAATAATGTGTTGGGTAGCCCGGCTAAATCATATAGGACACAGTCGACATAGAATACAGGTAAGATTACCAGGAAAACCAGCAGTATAGTTATATAATTTTATTTAAATTTTTTTAAATAATCTATGAGATACATTTAAAAATAGTCTGCTCTTCACTTTGGAATGTCCTTTATAAAAACCTGTGATCACTGACTTACATTCCACTCCTTCCTACAGTCAGACCACTGTACACCCTATATCCTATCTACAGTACACTACAAAAAACTACACTCACCATCAACACTCTCTCCATTGAGACAATCATACCAATACTCAGAAGTTCTGTAGTCACATTCCTTCCACAACCACACACCGCTTTCCTATTATCCTTAAAATATTTTTTTTTTCTGTTTATAGTCTTCGTGCACAGTCAAACCCTGACTACAGTCGTACAGTCCGCAGCATGACTCCACAGCCTTACATCAATCTCATTAGTTCCCTGACACTTGCACTACCAAAGGTCTGTGTAAATAGAAACTACACACAGTTGTTCCGTCATATGTACCACCAAAGATAAGAGAAGAGAGGTACATTGTGAGCAGTACCTACGGGACTGGAGGCTGCCGCTCAACAGTCACTGCTAGATACATATCACATCCAGCTACTGCAGAAATAACCTTAAAAGTATTATTTCCCAGTTATGCAGACTTTAAAATAGTGACTCATTTTATTAACATGACCTATATACATACTTAGTGATGTTTCAAACAGAAGGGACAGACAGACAGGCAGCTAATATATATAATTAAAGGGACACTCCATTGGCCAAATAAAGAAGAAAATAATACTTTTAGTAGATATAACCTTTGAAATTTTTTTGCATTTAATTACACATTTTTGTCATTGGGGATTTATCTAAAAACAGCTTACAAAAGCAGCAGATCTCTATTCTGCAGCCTTGGCAAGCCCTCCCCTTCGAACCCCGCCCAGACTTTCTGTGGCTGTCTAATCACAGACTTCCTGGTATAGCTCAATGAGAAGATTTTGCATGACATGTATTCTGGGCAATTATTGCCTCTTGAGTTTTGCTCCAGTGAGCTAATCAACCAGGAACAGGGGCAGTTGTCTCACAGCCACTCATGTCCAGGGGGCTAAGAGCAATTTATAAAAGTGAAAATTTCTATACACTTTTAAAAAAAATGAAATAAAGGGGACATGCTCTTTACACAAAAAGCACTTCAGCAAGTTGAAGTGATTTAGACTTCTGAAGTGTCCATTTGATTGATGAGCAGTTTAGCAGATAACTCATTGAATTGGTACTTTGTAACTAATGTAACAGCCCTGAAGAAGAAAGAATGAAAGTGGGTTTTGCATTTCACAGCAGTTGAACTGACAGAACAGACCATCTGACGATTTACCAGCTGTGAAACAATTCTTTTATAAACAATATAAAATGAAATATAAAAGTTAATATGAATTCCTCTCAATTAACATTTGACACTTTAAAGAATAACTCTGAGAATGATTAATTTACCAGAGTTAATACATTCTCCCAATATAAACATAGGAAATAATACACTGTTGAGCTGGGAATATACACTGCTCAAAAAAATAAAGGGAACACAAAAATAACACATAATCTGAATGAATTAAATATTCTTCTGAAATACTTTGTTCTTTACATAGTTGAATGTGTTGACAACAAAATTACACAAAAATAAAAAAAATGGAAATCAAATGTTTCAACCCATGGAGGTCTGGATTTGGAGCCACACTCAAAATTAAAGTGGAAAAACACACTGCAGGCTGATCTAACTTTGATGTAATGTCCTTAAAACAAGTCAAAATGAGTATCAGTAGTGTGTGTGGCCCCAACATGCCTGTATGACCTCCCTACAACGCCTGTGCATGCTCCTGATGAGGTGGCGGATGGTCTCCTGAGGGATCTCCTCCCAGACCTGGACTAAAGCATCTGCCAACTCCTGGACAGTCTGTGGTGCAACGTGACGTTTGTGGATGGAGCGAGACATGATGTCCCAGATATGCTCAATTAGATTCAGGTCTGGGGAACGGATGGACCAGTCCATAGCATCAATACCTTCGTCTTGCAGGAACTGCTGACACACTCCAGCCACATTAGGTCTAGCATTGTCTTGCATTAGGAGGAACCCAGGGCCAACCGCACCAGCATATGGCCTCACAAGGGGTCTGAGGATCTCATCTCGGTACCTAATGGCAGTCAGGATGGCGAGCACATGGAGGGCTGTGCGGCCCCCCAAAGAAATGCCACCCTACACCGTTACTGACCCACTGCCAAACCGGTCATGCTGGAGGATGTTGCAGGCAGCAGAACGTTCCCCACGGCGTCTCCAGACTCTGTCACATGTGAACCTGCTTTCATCTGTACAGGTTGGATTTTTATACAACTTTTCAGGCCAGAGGAACTGGACCTGATGGGGTACAGGACACAAATTGTACAGACCAATAGAAACAATGTAACAATGCCTGACACTCCCACATACAGCACACAATCCCTCCCCTCTGCCTGTGATACAATTAATGTAGATAATGTATTAACGTAATTATCCCCAAGCATAAAAAACATATTTTACAATAACCCAAAATTACCCCAAAACACAATATATCCCCAATCTTACATCCCCTGATAGCCATGATCTGGGTGAACAACATATCCAAAAATCACCCAGATCAAAACAGGGGTTCAGGATATTTAGGTGGCATACTATCGGAAAGTATATCTATCGCACAACGTAAGGATGAATTGAAGGTAACAGACTCTTTCTTTTCAAATACTTCCCATAAATCTTGCATACTACAGAGGAAGGGAAGTGGACAATGGAGCAGCTGCAGGTACATTTATAGTGTTAACAGGATGTACTGTTTCTCATGACAGCCTTTATCTCATGACATGATCTCTGATTTTTCCCAATCGATAACAGGGTTATTTTTAACCAACTAAGGGAAGCCCATGATGATAGGACAAGAGGGAGAAGAACTTATTTGAATTCAATGTATGTTAGACAAGTGCAATTCTTATGTCTGATGTGTGATTTGTTGATCAGATAATGGTCTATCACTGATGGCCTCAACAACCAAGGATGTTGACGTTTGGATAGAAGGTAAAGCAAAATAACTATCAACATCATGATCGACAAAGTTTTTTTTTCCTGCCCCTGAATCAGTTAAGGCATTGACATGTATTAAGACTGGTAGAATGAGTAGAAGTGCTGAAAAAGTAGGGAACCATGTCATTACACCCAGGGCTGGCCCCCGGTTTGGTCCTGTTTCAGGAGGTTTCCGGTCAGCAAGGACCATCCTTTCTTAAATGTCCCTTTTGTCCACACTAAGCCTTCTTTTCTCCATTATGTTTTTTTCAACCTGTGTCAATATAATCTGACCTAGTTGCATTGGTTCAGGGGGAACTAAAGCATGGAGTTTAGTGGAAGGCAAACGTAATACAGGACGATTGTACAACCTACGTTTTCTCTCCCTTTGCGTACGTCTTTCTATTAGGCGATTGTCTATATGAATACAGTAATCGATCAAATCACATAGATCAGTGGGTAAGTCCTTGGTGGCTAGTATATAGTCTGCTAAACCCTTTTTTTTTAAAAAGCATTGACCAGAGAAATGTTATCTAGACCACCTGTGAAGCTAAAGTACTGAATTCAATTGCGTAGTCAGAAACAGAAAGTGACCCCTGCTTAATTCTCATTAAGGCCTTGCCTGCATAACTTACACGACCTGACATATCAAAGGTCCTACAAAATGAAGCAAGAAATTCAGGATAGCTATACACCATAGAGGTATTCGACTCACATATAGGATTTGCCCAAACCAGCGCTCTTTCTGTAAGATGGTTCATTAGAAAAGCCACCTTAGACCTGTCAATAGGAAGATGGGTTCACTTCCAAATGTATATCAATTTGGTTTAGTAACCCAAGAAATAACATAGAATCCCTGTTATAATGCTGTGGGGGTGTCATGGGAACAGGAGGAGGGCAGTTTCCTGTAACAGGTGCAGGAGTGACTGGTGAGGCTGCTATAGCAGTAGCTTGAGCCCCTGGATTTAGAGAAGCTATACATATCAGAATGGTTTGCAAGGCCTGTGCAAATTGATCCATAAGGCTTTCAAAGTCATCCATCCTTGCAGCACACATTGCTATTTGTTGTACTATATCTGCAGGTTCCATGAGGTCCTGTTGTAATGCCAGGCTCGGCAGGGATCTTAAACGTGCAAACAATGACACAATAACTGGTCAATCCATATACTGGTCCTTAGAGTTGCCAGGCTAATGGTAAAGGAAATAGAGAGAATGCTGAGGCCAAGGACAGGACAGATACAGATAAATGTTATAACAAGCCAAAGTCAAAGAATACCAGAGATCAGAAGAATTGAGTAAATGAACAATATCAGAAACCAGGAACAGAAGATACAAGGAACGCACTCTTGGGCTAAAAGAACCACAACAGGGCAACAAAGAGTGTGAGAGGTAAGTATATGTAGATATAGCTTAATGTCTATTGGTCCACGTCATAAGTGAATTCCTTATGATTCATGGACAGTAGAAATTCTTATTAGCATATTTGTAACATAATTTTTGTGCACCAAATTTGTTCCAAATTCGCCATTATGCCCATATTCGGTTGTACAAATTCGCCATTCGGACCAAATTCAGCATCACAGAAAACTCCATTGGTGCACGAGCGTTCAGCATCACAGAGAATGCCGGGGGTCCGAAGGAAAAGATGAAGGACCACTAAAGTGCCAGGAAAACAAACTCGTTTTCCTGGCACTTTAGGGTCATTAGGTCCCCCCTACCCTCATAACCCCCCGCCCGCTGGGCTGAAGGGGTGAAAACCTTTCTCCAGTGCCGGGCTCCCTCGGCGCTGGGGAACTCTCCTCCCTCTACCGATGTCAGCGCCGAATGTGCGTGCGCGGCAAGAGCTGTGCGCGCCTTCAAACCGCCCATAGGAAAGCATTACTCATTGCTTTCCTATGCATGTCAGCGTCTTCTCACTTTGATTTTCACAGTGAGTATCGCAGAAGCAGCCTCTAGTGGCTTCCAGGGAGACAGCCACTAAAGGCTGGTTTAACCCCACAGTGTAAACATAGCAGTATCTCTGAAACTGCTATGTTTTCAGCTGCAGGGTTAAAACTAGAGGCACCTAGCACCCAGACCACTTCATTGAGCTGAAGTGGTCTGGGTGCCTATAATGGTCCTTTAAGCAATCCTGACACATTTATATTCTGGTAATGATTACCAGCCTGTAGAAGAACACTTTTGTCAGAAGCCACTATGTAACCACTGTAAATTGACCTCTGCTTACAGTAAGTGTCACTGTGTCATATCATTCCTACAGGGAGAGAGAGGGGAAGAGTGAAAGGACTCTATGATTTCACTGTCAGCATTACATAAGCATTCCAGAGATTGATAAAGATTGCTATAGCAATCTTAAATACCTTTATTTTTAGAAATATATATTTTAACCACTGTACTATTTACTGCTGTGCCGCTGTACTTATTTATGGTATTTAGGCATTATACTCAAATGTAGACATTCTTTTTACATTCTGTTGCCATTTTTAGTAAACTGTGCTGCTAGTGATTAGTGATGTCGCGAACCGTTCGCGAACTTGCCGCGAATGGTTCGCCACGAACCGTTCGCGGCGAACTCCGGTCAGCTGACACATCCCTGCCAATCTCCGGCAGACCCTCCCTCCCAGACCCTCCCATCTCCTGGACAGCATCCATGTTGAAGCTGCCTTCAACATGGATGCTGTCCAGGAAGTAGGAGGGTCTGGGAGGGAGGGTCTGCCAGAGATTGGCAGGGATGTGTCAGCTGACCGGAGTTCGCCGCGAACGGTTCGTGACATCACTACTAGTGATGCTGTGAAGGTCTTTACAAATGCCTATCAGGAATGTATTAATGGCATATAATCGGTGTCTGTAATAATATTAATCGTAGCAGCAGTAGTATTAAAAAATGGGGCTGGCCATTTGCGCAGCTGGGATGTAATCCGCACCTGAATAAAGATTACGCAATAAACCTGTTCATAAACAAAAAATGAGGTTACTATCAAACATACAACAGTATCCAAGAACAAATATTACATTGACTAGAAATGCATATTTATAGTCTTTAATATTTAAAGTCTTTGCAACGCACTATAACTGAAATGCCATGCTTTGCCTACCAGCAACCTACTGAGGAAGCTACATTTTGTTTACATTCGCCCCAAAGCAGCTTCCCAGAATCCTTCTGTGTAACACAACCATAAGTAAAGGATGCTTTATGAAATGCTCATTTTGATTGTGTTGGAAATTAACTAAAATTCCAACCCAGTCAAGAGATATGCTGAGACAAAATAGGGACTACTTTGTCTCTGCAAATTTCTGCAGCCTGACACTTTTAGACACTGGCCGTCTAGACGTGTCAATCCCCCCAGCTGTAATCAGCAGCTACAGGGAATTGGCTCCATCTATGGTGGATCCTGTGATATCACAGGATCTTCCATAGACCTCAATGCTGGACTCTTGGGGATGCATGAGTGTCACATCATGCCATGTTCTGCGGAGATGTCTGGCTTTGGTTTCTGGTTTCCAGTACTCTTTTTACAATTCTTGTTTAGTTTTTCTTGTTTTTTTGGTTTTCTATTCTATGTCTGGTTTTCTTTATGCTGGGTTTTTCTGGGTTCATTCCTGTAATCCATCCCTGGAATTCCCAGTGTCCAGGTTTCCTTTAAATGTTTGTTTTATCTCTGCCCTTTCTTGCAGGTAAGTGCTATTGTGGTTTAGTATGGTTCTTTTAGCGAACATTAGGCAGTGTAGGACCTGCCGAATATGGGGTACATTGGTGTTGTGGCAGGCTTATGCAATGTATGATCATATAATATAACTAAATCCTCATACTTTTCATATATAGTGCTTAGTTATGTCTCCTCTTGTTTTGACTATTATATCTTGTCTTGTTTTATTTTGTAATCCCAGTTCATGTACAGTGCTGTCCTGCCCTGTTCTTGTTTTCCTCGTGTCTTGTGTACATGTTCTGGGTTCTGCTTTCTGTCCTCCTCTGGTTATATTAGTTCTGTCTTTCATGTTTGGTGACTATCCTAGCCTTGCTTTGATTCTGTACTGGATACATGTCTGCTGCAGAGCCCCCCTATCCAGTTCCTGGGAGGTCTGCATTTCAAGCTCTTAGTTCCTGGGATCCGCTGTAGCTGCATCAGGGTTTTGGTATGTGGCTGCACAAACGCTGGTGCTCAACACCCGGGGGCATGTGGTTACCCAGCACCAGACCCTGACCTATCCACTCTCAAGCTAAAGACTCCCACTTATCATCAGGCATACTGGGTCCCGGTCCTCGCACCGCCGCCCGGACACTGGACACTGGACCGCCACCCTGACAACGAGACAACAGCAGTGACTTTGGCTCCTGGTGCTAAAGAGCCATGAGCTGAAGAGGACCCACGATGGACAGGTTCTGGTAAGTAGAACTCACCTTTACCTTCTTCCTGGCCGAACTCTCAGCAGCAATTTCACTTCACTGTTAGGGGTCTATGCGAATTCTCCAAAGTCGCCAAATGGTGACAGTGCGGCTTTAAACTTCTTCCATTGCCATGAAAACAGCACAAGCAATTTAAACTATTTGATGGTTTTATCAAAATTACTCCTAAACCCACAGGGGAGCAAGAGAATATGGCTGTTGCCATTTTGGTTATCATGGCATTCAGTTTGCTACTACATGCAGGGCCGGCGCTAAATGTAAGGCGGACTAGGCAGCCGCCTAGGGCGCCCCTTGGGAAGGGGCGCCGCCAGGAGCGCCGCCCCCCCCATGCTGCAGCCGCCCGAGCGCTCTGTAGAGCGCCTCAGGCGGCTGCAGCTTTGCCCGGGCTTGTGCGTCCATGAGGAGAGGAGAGGGGCTGACAGGAGGGAAAGCGCTCAGCGCTCCCTCCTGTCACTCCCTCACTGTAGCGTGGCAGAGCCCTGTATGATCTGCGGGTACAGGGAGCATCTGTCTCCTGTACCCGGACGGACTAACAGGAAGTGAACACTGAGTGTTCACTTCCTTTTAGTCCGCCGGGTACAGAAACAAAGCTCCCTGTACCCGCGGCATACAGGCTCGGCCAGCTACAATGAGGTAGGGGGGGTGGGGGGAATAAATGGGGGGGGGGGGGGGTTGGGGGGTTGGGGGGGGGGGGGTTGGGGGGGGGGGGTTGGGGGTGGGGGGGGGTGGGGGGGTGGGGGGGGGGGGGTTGGGGGGGGTTGGGGGGGGGTTGGGGGGGGGGGGGTGGGTTGGGGGGTGGGGGGGGGGTGGGGTTGGGGGGGGGAATAAATGGACAGGGGGGGGATAAATGGACAGGCAGGGTGGGGGAATAAATGGACAGGCAGGGTGGGGGGAATAAATTGAAAGGGGGGAAAATAAATTGACAAGGTGGGGGGGAAGAAATTGACAGGGAGGGGAATTGACGGGGTTAGGAGGGGGAATGAGAGTGGGGAGGGGAGAAGAGAGTTACAACGGGGGAGACGAGAGTGACAAGGGAGGGGGGAGAAGAGAGGGACATGCAAGGGAGAAGAGAGTGACAAGGGAGGGGGGAGAAGAGAGGGACAAGAGGGGGGAGAAGAGAGGGACAAGGGGGGGAGAAGAGAGAGACAAGGGGGGGAGAGAAGAGAGTGACGAGGGAGGGAGAGGGGGAGAAGAGAGTGACAAGGGAGGGGGGAGAGATTGACATCCATCACACACACACAATGCACCCCTTGCACACAGAAAAACACACAATGCATTACACACACAGACACACACACACACAAGCAATTCAACCCTTACACACAATGCATCCCTTACACACACAGAAACACACAATGCATTCCTTACACACACTCAATGCACCCCTTACACACACTCAATGCACCCCTTACAGATGCACACACTGCATCCCGTACATACATAGAAACACACATTGCAGCCCTTACACATACAAACACAGATTCACACAATGCATTCCTTACACACATATCAGGACATCCCCTACTCCTGTGAACAAACTAATTGGTGGAACATGAAGGTGGACCCTGGGGCCCAGACCTTGAGCTGTGTAAAGGGCCTTAAAAAAATGGAGCTGCTTCCCGTTTCTCCCAGAACACAAACAGCCTCCAGAGAGCCTGTTCTACACCAGACGAGTGGAGCCAGACTGCAGCTAGAGCCCATCACCATCCTCATCTGGTTGTAAGTAGGCAATCTAGTATATTATTCGTGGCACTAATCTCTAATTTACCTCACATTAAAGAAACACTATAGTCCCAGAACCACTGCAGCTTAATGTAGTGGTTCTGGTGTCTATAGCCTGTCCTTGCAGGCCTTTTAATGTAAACACGGCGGCACTGCAGCACTTGCGTTAGTTAACATGGGGCATTGTGATGTCATATGGGGGGGCGGCAAACTTTACTTTTGCCTAGGGCGGCAAAAATCCTTGCAACGGCCCTGACTACATGGCATTTCAGTGCCAGGCAACAAGCGACAGCATAGACTAACCAGTCGGCAACTAGACCATCGAGGTCTTTGTGCGGTTATTTGAGTAGGAGAATGGTTATAGATGGGATTGTGAAAATGTCAGCAGTCTTGTGTTGTTATTGTCAGTAAAACAGTAAAACAGCAGGAAAATGTTGGAGTAAAAAATATAAAAGCATGTTGCTTTTTCTCTTTTCACAGCTTGTATAAAGTACCATCACTAAACACATTAGCTGATGGGCACCTGTTGCTGTCATCAGTTCTTATTATAGACCAACAGATTATCCAGTTTCTCAGTGTAATTTAAGAGAGAGCATACAACAAGTTTACTGTAGGGATTATTTGTTTAATATCTGCATTGCTATAGAACCTTACAAAAATTACAAGACTCGCCTCGAGTCTGTCATCTGTGACACAAAAATGTAACAGTATGCGCTCAATTTTCACTTATACTCATTGTGAGATAATATTTACCACACAAAGGGTGTACAGAGATGCTGTCAGCTTGTTTTACTACAAAATCTGCCTGACAAGATGGCAATGTTATCTTAACTTCTGACCTGTTCAGACGGTGGAATTGTAGATTTGACCTTTCTGCGGTGGAGGTCTAAATAATGTTTATTTTGCGAGACCCATTTAACAGACAGACTTTATTTCCATAAATAAGCTGAGAAATAAACAATGTACCAATCATTGTACCAAAGCAGATCCAATATGTTATATAGCAGTGTAGAATAGAGGTTGTGTTTTATACAAACAAAAGCATATTAATAATAATAAACATAACCATTAAGATGGAGAGAAAGATCAAATAATATCCAAATGCAGAGGCGTCACTAGAAACCATGGGGCGGGCCCCGGTGTGAACATTTCCCTGGCCTCCCACATATGTCTCCCCCCCCAGCCCCTTAGCCCCTCCATGTGTCTCATTCACTCCCCACAGGGCTAGTGTGGCATGGTTGGGGGGGTTGAGTATGACAGAATTGGAGTGGTTAATAAGATAGGGTGAGTGTGGCAGGATGAAAGGGGGCGAGTATGGCAGGGTGAAAGGGGGTGAGAGTGACAGAGGGACGGAGAAAGAGTGTGGCAGGATTGGGGGGGTGAGTGTGACAGTGCGAGAGAAGGTGAGTGTAATAGGGTGAATATGGCAGAGCAATGGGTGGTGAGTATGGCATGGGTGAGTGACAGGATTGGTGGAGTTTTTTGTGAGTGCGGCAGGGTGAAGGGGGGTGACAGTGTGTGTGTAGTGGGGTGACAGTTACACAGACACACCCATGCATACACAGACACACATGCAGATATACAAACACACACTGACATACATGCAGATACACACCATATAACACACAGTGCCATTTTAACAGCAATATAGGCCCCCGGGCAAAGCGGTGCACTACACAACCACTCACAGAAATAAAAATCTAAATTATCGATAAAATTAAGCTTATATTTATTGGTACATCTAACAAATGCAATGCATACATACACACACACACATTTCTGAATATACACAGACTGCTGAATACACACAGACTACTGAATACAGACACACTGCTGAGTACACACACTGACTGCTAAATACACACAGACTGCAGTAAGGGGTGCAGTGTGTGTGTGTGTGTGTGTGAGGGTTGCAGCGTGTGTGTGATGGGTGCAGCATGTGTGTGAGGGGTGCAGCGTGTGATGGGATGCAGTGTGTATGTGTGTGTGTGTGTGTGTGTGAGTGGATGCAGTGTCTGAGGAGGTGTACCATGTGTGTGTGAGGGACTGCAGCATGTGAGGGGGGTGTAGTGTGTGTGTTTGAGGGGGTGCAGTATGTAAGGGAATGCAGTGTGTGTGTGTGTGTGTGTGTGTGTGAGGGGGTGGAGAGTGTGTGAGGGAGCAAACAACAGAAGACTACCAGACCCTCCGACACTCCCGCACGTGGAGAAAACTCGGGTCCCAGAGGTTCAGCCTGGGGCTGGAGGGACACCCTCACTAGCATCTGCACAGCGGCGGACCTCCGAGGCCCACCGGCTCCTGCCGTTTCCTAAAAAAGGGCATCGGATGAAGGAGACTCCACCTGAGGCCTCCTGAACTCGCTGCAACATGACATTACGTGCAGTAATACTAAACCTGCCATGTCACACAAACGAGACTGTAGAGTTTAATGGGCAGCATGCCATTCAAGAGGATTCCAGACCACAGTGAAAAACTAATCTTTAGGCTAGCCTGTATTCAGCTCAGCATGTTTATACTACACTATTTCAAATAGCTTAATTCCTAGCCACACAACCCACCTTTCACGTAGCCTGCAAACCTAATAGGGGTGCGCACTAGGAACCCTTCTAACATGCAATCTCTTGTTTATCTTACATTATAAAATACACCTTTGCAAGCAATGGATTCCTCACGCTCATATAGTTTAAGCACAAGATAACTGAGCATGTCAGTCTTCACATATGTCATCCTCAGTAAACCCTGACATTTATTTTTCTTTGCTTTACTAATAAGTGGTACTACTATATTACTGAACTACTCTATCTTGATTAATTCATGTTTTCTATTATAAACTAAAATTGTGCATGACTATTCTATAACCTCTATTGTACTGCGGAAGCTATGCGGTGCCTTAGGTTTGTATGTAATCTTATGCACAGCAAAAATACAAAATTAAAATTAAAAAAAACAACTACTTGGAGGCAGATGATTAATGACTTTCTGGCCTTTCCACTTCCATACAAGTATTTAGCCACAAAGACCATCTTTTATTTCAGCTGGATAATCCTGGACAAACAAGTGTTTTCAAAGTCCCCCTCTCCAGTTCCAAAGCCCTCACCATGGAGTTAACCAAAAGCTTACACATTACTATCCAAAGGACCTCCCTGTATGACGGTCCCAGCCTTCCACTGTAGCAATCTGTTAAAGACAGCCTAGTCACACTTTATGGCAGCAGTTAAAGTGAACACCTATTCACTCCTTAGGAATATATATGTAGCATCGTTTAGCTGCCATCATGCTATATTGTTTATTTTTTACATTTCAAATGTTATTCTCATACCACATGTTAGATGTGACACACAGAAATGAAAATAGAATTAGAGAAATATCAAAACATTCAACAGTACAGTACAGCCAAATTACACAGTGTAATGAAGCTTTTTTTTTATTTTAAATGTTTTAACCATAAGAAAATGACAGGTGACAGATTAATGCATACTTTCATAAATTATTTAGCTAAAATGCATCTTACACGGTTCATTAGATTTCGTAGAGACAAGCAAGTTGTACGTTAAACTAGTTTCCATGCATTCTATAAATAAAAAGTATGTTAAACAAAATATAAAAAACTTACATTCAATTTCTCTTTGCTGATCCACGGTGCAAGCAGCAGCATAGATCACTTTCCCCTATGTACATTAAATAGCAGAGATTATTGGTACCCCTGCAATGGCCAGTATAGTGTCAAATAGAGTTAATGAATAGAGTTGAGTGGACACCTGGATGTTCGGGTTCGCCGGGTTCAGCCAAACTTCGGCAAAAAGTTCGAGTTCGGGACTCGAACTTGACCCCGAACCCCATTGAAGTAAATGGGGACCCGAACGTTTGGGCACTAAAATGGCTCTAAAAAAGTCCTGGAAAGGGCTAGAGGGCTGCAAAAGGAAGTAAAATGGGGGTAAGAGTAGGACAAGTGTCCTGCAAACAAATGTGTATAGGGAAATAACTTAAAATAACTTAAAATAACATAAAATACATAAAAATAAAAAATAATCTTGAACTAGGAGGAGGATGTGGAGTAGGAGGTTGAGGAGGCGGCCACCGTGTCGGTGTATGTGGAAGTGGCGGTGGAGGAGGAGGAGGTAGCCAACACTTTTTTATTTGTTTGTTTTTTTTATTTATTTTTTAATTGGGGTAGCCCCCAAAATATTGGTACATATAAAAAAAGAAAACAAAGAATAAGTGCACGTGAGTATAACAATGGCTGGGTGAGGCCAGTATAAATGTCTATTCTGCACAAGGTACAGACAAGTCTGGTGGGATCCATGCCTGGTTCATTTTAATAAACGTGAGCTTGTCCACGTTGGCTGTGGACAGGCGGCTGCGCTTGTCTGTGATAACGCCCCCTGCGTTATGTTGTCCTTGTAATGGAGATCCAGCAGGGTGGCCACCCAGTAAACAGCACAAGTTAGAATGTGGGCAACTCTGCAGTCTTTGCGCAGGCACTGCAGCATGTAGTCGCTCATGTGTGCCAGGCTGCCCAGACGCAAGGACAAGCTGTCCTCTGTGGGAGGTGTATCGTCTGTGTCCTCCATATCCCCCCAGCCACGCTCCAGTGATGCCCACGAGCTGCATTGGGTGCCACCCTGCTGTGAACACGGTTCCTCCTCATCATCCTCCAGAACTGTGCCCTGGCTGGTGCCACCTTGCTGTGAACACGGTTCCTCCTCCTCCTCATCCTCCTGTGCCCTGGCTGGACAATTGTGTATCTGGCCTATGCTGGTGCAGGAACCCACCCTCCGAGCCACTTGTGAATGACTGGCCTGATAACCGTGGAAATGACCCCTCTTCCTCCTCCGCCACATCCTCTTCCATCATCGCCCAAAGCGTTTTTTCAAGGAGACATAGAAGCGGGATAGTAAGGCTGAGAATGGCGTCATCGGCACTGGCCATGTTGGTGGAGTACTCAAAACAGCGCAACATGGCACACAGGTCTCGCATGGAGGACCACTCATTGGTGGTGAACTGGTGCTGTTCCGCAAAGCAGACAGGCGAGCAGCAGCAGGGTGAGAATGCCGAAATCGTGCACAGACGGCCCGCACTTTCTGCAGCAGCTCTGATATATCTGGTAGTGTTTCAGGAATTGCTGCACCACCAAATTCAGCACATGCGCCAGGCAAGGGATGTGCTTCAAACCGGCTAGGCCCAGAGCTGCTACGAGATTTCGCCCATTATCGCACACCACCAGGCCAGGCTTGAGGCTCAGTGGCAACAACCACTCATCGGTCTGTTGTTCCATGCCCGTCCACAGCTCCTGCGCGGTGTGGGGTTTTTCCCGCAAACATATGAGTTTTAAAACAGCCTGCTGTCGTTTCCCCCTGGCTGTGCTGAAGTTGGTGGTGAAGGTGTCCGGATGAGGAGGTGGTAGAGGAGGAGGAAGCGGAGTAGGAGGAGCAGGCAACAGGAGGCAAAGAGAAATGCCCTGCAATCCTCGGTGGCGGAAGGACATGCGCCAAACTGCTATCCGCCTCAGGCCCAGCCACCACTACATTTGCCCAGTGTGCAGTTAGGGAGATTTAGCATCCCTGCCCGTGCTTACTGGTCCACATATCAGTGGTCATGTGGACCTTGCCACAGATGGCGTTGCACAGTGCACACCTGATTTTTTCCGCCAATTGGTTGTGCAGGGCAGGGATGGCTCGCCTGGAAAAGTAGTGGCGACTGGGAACCACGTACTGTGGGACAGCCACTGCCATCAGGTTTTTAAAACTGTCCGTCTCCACCAGACCGAATGACAGCATTTCAAAGGCCAGGAATTTTAAAATGCTGGCATTCAGGGCCAGGGATTGTGGGTGGGTAGGGGGGTACTTCCTATTTCTCTCCAGTGTTTGGGAGATGGACAGCTGAATGCTTTCCATGGGACTGTGTGGAGATGCTAGGGGACGGTGGCGGACGTGGTGGCGTTGCTGCCACATCCTCTGTTTGCGGGGTGGCAGGTGCCACTGTCACTCCAAAGGTGGAGGGAGAGGCAGAGACAGCAGCAGAAGAGGAAGCAGGAGGAGCCTGAGACCTTTCTTGGTTTTTGAGGTGTTTACTCCACTGCAGCTAGTGCTTTGCATGTAGATGCCTGGTCATGCAGGTTGTGCTCAGGTTTAGAACGTTTATGCCTCGCTTCAGGCTCTGATTGCACAGCGTGCAAACCACTCGTGTCTTGTCATCAGCACATTATCTGAAGAACTGCCATGCCAGGGAACTCCTTGGAGCTGGCTTTGGTGTGCTCGGTTCCTAGGTGTGGTGGGCAGTAGCAGCGTACTGTCTATGGGACGGTCGCTCCGATTTTGCACCCTGCTCCCTCTTATGCTGTGCTGGTGCCTCTGTGCGACCACCGCCTCTTCCTCCAAACTGCACACGTCACTCGCATGACCTTGATTCCATGTGGGGTCTAGGACCTCATCATCCTCCACATCATCTTCCACCCACTCCTCAACCCTGCCCTCCTTGCCGGTCTGCTCAGTGAACACTGCAGAAATCCACAGCAGTTGGCACCTGTGTTTCGTCATCATCAGAGATGTGCTGCAGTGGTCCTCGCATGTCCACATCCTGAAACATAAGTGGTTGTGCATCAGTTCACTCAATATCTTCCACTTCTGGGGCGAGGCTAGGTGGATGGCCCACGGAAACCCTGCCAGCAGAGTTATCAAAAAGCATAAGAGACTGCTGCATGGCTTGTGGCTCAGACTGCTTGGCTGATTTGCAAGGGGGTGAGGTGAAAGACAGACGGCCATGGGCTGTAGGTGCCAACTCTGAGCTTTCAGCAGGGGACCAGGTGGGAGACAATGTGAAGGAACTGGAGGCACAGTCAGCCAACCAATCTAGTATCGCCTGTACTTGTTCTGGCCTCACCATTCGTAGAGCGGCATTCGAGCCTACCAAATAACGCTGAAGTTTCTGTCGCCTACTCGCACCTGAGGAAGGTGTTTCACTTGTGCGTGTAGCTGGCACGGATCGACCACGTCCTCTCCCTGCAGCAGGAGCTCCACTGACACCAGCAGCACCACGACCAGGGCCACGTCCCTTATTTGACGCTCTCCTCATTCTTTGCACTCCCCTACCAAACTAACAGATGGTTTATGTCAGCTTTGTTACAATGCAGCCGCCCATCCCATGTGTTCCTTATTATGAGTTAATAAGTATATAGGGGTGTATATAAAAAATACCCCTCTCTGTCTCAGTGGAGATATCTTTGCCAGAAGCTCAAGGAAGCAAGGTGAAGGGCCAATGTAGGACCCGCCTAGGGGGGTCTGCCTTGACGTTGGCAGGCGGGGATTCCCTCCAGTGGCCATTGGAGTAACTAAATGACCTCCATTTATCTAAATATACATAGGGATTAAGGAGAGAGCACAGGTAACTTTTTTTTCCTTTGGTTTTTAACTCTATATTGGGGCTGTTGTGTACTGTGGTCATTGCTGCCGCCCAGGAGTGATGGGAGTGAGCGCAGGAATTCTCTTTTTGTATTTGTATTCACTTTTTGTATCACACAGCTTTGTTACAATGCAGCCACCCATCCCATGTGTTCCCTATTAAGGGTTAATAATTAAATAGGGGTGTATATAAAAAATACCCTCTCTGTCTCAAGCTTCCAGAAGCTCAAGGAAGCAAGGTGAAGGGTCAGTGTAGGACCCACTTAGGGGTGGTCTGCCTTGACATTGGCAGGTGGGCATTCCCTCCAATGGCCATTGGAGTAACTAAATGACCTCCATTTGTCTAAATATACATAGGGATTAAGGAGAGAGCGCAGGTAACTTTTTTTTCTTTGGTTTTTAAATGTAACAGTAGCATTTAAGGGTTTTATTGGACTGCAAGAAATGCACCGCAGGCTGCAAATGTTCTATTTAGTACAAGAAAGTGTGATATTTTTTAACCCCTTAAGGACCAAACTTCTGGAATAAAAGGGAATCATAACATGTCATACATGTCATGTGTCCTTAAGGGGTTAAACCAACAATGTAACAGTGGTATTTAACGGTTTTATTAAATAGCAAATGTACTATTTAGCACCCAAAAAATTTGAAATTTTCAAAGTGCGATGTAACCACAGTATTTGACGGTTCTATTTGACTCTCTATATGAAGTGCACACCCCAAATTTAATATTTAGCACTAAAAAAATGTGAATTAGTCAAACTGCTATGTCACAGCAGTATTGACGGTTCTATTTGACTCTCAGATATGAAGTGCACACCCCAAATTTACTTTTTAGCACCAACAAAATGTGATTTGGTCAATCTGTGATGTAAAATGATAGTTAAAGAGAGCAAAACCAACCCCAAAGCATTTTTTAAGTACATAAATTCTAAAAAACCCAAAAATGAAAGTGTAGGTACACTAAAAACTGAAACTGCGGTGTTAGTTAATGAAGACCAGGAAAAGGTAGGAATTTTAAATAACTATTTCTCCTCCGTATATATTAAGGAAGAACCCATGGCAATAGATGTGCAAATGATTGCTACTAAAAACTTGCGGAATAATTGTAATTGGTTAACTCAAGATAAGGTGCTGCAGCAACTAAAGAAAGTTAATATAAACAAAGCTCCAGGGCCTGACGTTATCCATCCACGTGTACTTAAGGAACTAAGTGTAGAAATAAGTGAACCGCTGTTTTTAATCTTTCAAGATTCTTTTCTTTCAGGAAGTGTTCCGGAGGATTGGAGGAAGGCAGATGTGGTTCCTATATTCAAAAAGGGTTCAAAATCCTTGCCTGGAAATTATAGACCTGTGAGCTTAACTTCTGTGGCTGGGAAAATATTTGAAGGGTTATTAAGGGATAATATCCAAGAATTCCTTGAGAAGAACGTTGTTATCAGCATGAATCAGCACGGTTTTATAAAGCACAGGTCATGTCAAACTAACTTGATTGCGCTCTACGAAGAAGTAAGTAGAAGTATAGATCAGGGTGTTGCAGTGGATGTGATCTATTTGCATTTTGCCAAGGCATTTGATACTGTTCCACGCAACAGATTAGTGTTCAAACTCAAGGAAATCGGTCTAGATGAAAATGCTTGTTCTTGGGTAGAACATTGTCTTAAAAACAGAGTACAAATAGTTGTCATTAATGGTAAAATTTCAAACTGGACAGAGGTGGCAATTGGTGTCCCTCAGGGGTCTGTTTTGGGACCCCTTCTATTTAACATGTTTATAAATGATCTTGAAGACAGCATTGAAAGTCATGTTTCAGTGTTTGCAGATGACACAAAACTTTGTAAAATAATACAATGTGAGCAAGATATTACTTTGCTGCAGAGGGATTTAGATAGACTGGGGGCCTGGGCACTCAAATGGCAGATGAAATTTAATGTTGAAAAATGCAAAGTTATGCACTTTGTCGTAAAGAATACACAAACAACGTATACCCTTAATGGAAGCGAATTAGGGATAACAACACACGAAAAGGACTTGGGAATTGTTATAGACAACAAACTATGCAACAATGTGCAATGTCAATCAGCAGTGGCCAAGGCCAGGAAGGTATTGTCATGCATGAAAAAGGGCATTCATTCTCGGGACGAGAATATAATTTTGCCTCTTTATAAATCACTGGTAAGACCACATATTGAATATGCTGTGCAATTTTTGGGCACCTGTTCTAAAGAAGGATATTATGGCACTAGAAAAAGTGCAGAAGCGGGCTACAAAATTAATAAAAGGAATGGAACACATCAGCTATGAAGAAAGGTTAACAAATTTAACCTATTTAGTTTCGAAAAACGTCGCCTGAGAGGGATATGATAACATTATAAAAATATATTCGGGGCCAATACAAACCATTGTGTGGAAATCTATTCACAAACCAGACTTTACATAGGACACGAGGCCAAGCGTTTAGACTGGAAGAAAGAAGATTTCGTCTAAGGCAAAGGAAAGGTTTTTTTTACTGTAAGAACAATCAGGATGTGGAATTCTCTGCCTGAGGAAGTGGTTTTATCAGAGTCCATACAGATGTTTAAACAGCTGCTAGATGCATACTTGCAAAAACAGAATATTCAAGGATATAATCTTTCAATGTAGGGTAATAACTG
Organism: Pelobates cultripes; assembly: GCA_933207985.1. Lineage (NCBI taxonomy): Eukaryota > Metazoa > Chordata > Amphibia > Anura > Pelobatidae > Pelobates > Pelobates cultripes. Next base: position 384,344,783 of record OW240912.1, on the reverse strand, counting down.
CTTGATCCAAGGATAAATCTGACTGCCATTCTGGGGTCAAGAAGGAATTTTTTTTCCTAGCTTGTTGCAAAATTGTGCTTCAAACTGTTTTTTTTTTTGCCTTCCTTTCGTTCAACAGCAAAAAACAAATGTGAGGAAGGCTGAACTTGATGGAGGCAAGTCTCTTTTCAGCTATGTAATCACAGTATTTGACGATTCTATTTGACTCTCAGATATGAAGTGCACGCCCCACATTTACTTTTTAGCACAAACAAAAATGTGGATTGGTCAAACTGCAATGTCACAGCAGTATTTAATGCCTAGATGTTGCCCACTGAGCTACCCAACCAGGATTAAAGAAGCGCATGCCTCAAATGTACTTTTTAGCAAAAAAAAAAAAATGTTAATTGGTCAAACTGCGATGTAACCACAGTATTTGACGTTTCTATTTGACTCTCAGATATGAAGTGCACGCCCCGAATTTACTTTTTAGCACAAAAAAAATGTGAATTGGTCAAACTGCAATGTCACAGCAGTATTTGACAGATCTATTTGACTCTCAGATATGAAGTGCACGCCCCGAATTTACGTTTTAGCACCAAAAAAATGTGAATTGCATTGTTGTACACTTACCTTGCAAAATTAGCCTCTGCGCAGGCAACTCCATGCTTTTACATCGCAATGTTGTGTGTTTAACATTATTATGCCATCAAAATAAAAACACTTCAATTTGAAAAAAAAATTAAAAAAATGTGAATTGGTCAAACTGCAATGTCACAGCAGCATTTACAAATGCCTAGATGTTGCCCATTGAGCTACCAGAACAGGATTAAAGTAATGTGCCTGGCACACATGCAGTTGCAAGTGCACTGCACTTGCAAAAATGGCTGCCAATGCCCACCTAACAAACAGACTGATTGCTTATTTCTCTGTGGCACTGGGCTCAGGGCAGGGTACACAAATGTAGTATAGCACCCACAAAAATAATCGCTGTAGTTTGCAGATTCAACACCAGAATTCTTTCCTAATCTGTCCCTCACAGCTGCAGCATCCTCTCGGCGCCACATGATTCCAGCTTATATAGAGGCTGGGTCACATGCTGCACTGGCCAATCACAGCCATGCCATTAGTAGGCATGACTGTGATGGCTTCTAAGGGCACACGAGTCAAACGCTTGTTGATTGGCTGCCCTGCAGCTCTTCAAAACGTGCCATTAAATCGTCGAACTCGAACCCGAACGGTTACTGAAATGTCCGGGTTCGGGGTCAAAAAATCGTAATGTTCGGTACGAACCCGAACTTTATAGTTCGGGTTACCTCAACTCTATTAATGAATACTATGGTCAATGCCACCATCCAGCAAAGGTTTGACTGCAAGGTTTTTAGAGAGGATAAAAGTGATTTTTTTTGTGTGTGTGTGTTTTCTATTGTTACGGTTACCTCCAAGCTAGCTGAAGGCTGGACCGCTTGGATGTCCTGGTTCCCGAGTGTGGAGAGAGGGAAGCGCCATTCCGTTCAGCATACCACCAGAATCCTGTGAAATGTAGAGCGATCCCACTAGCTGTAGTATAGCTAGGCTACCCTGGCTCCCACAAAACGAGTCGTGGCTGCAATTTGAGGGTCAAAACGAACTGAGTTTACTAGCACACAGGCATCGCTATTTATGCAAAACCCCAGGTCCAGGGACAGCCCCCTCTGGACCTGATGGGATACAGGGACAATACAAACAGTTGACCAATGGCATTACAGTTTATCGTTTGAAATGGTCACCGCCAGCTTGGAGATAATGACTCTAACGGTTATGGCAATTTAATTATCTCCAAGCGCCCAAGATCCCACGTTTTATTGGAGCATATAAAACAGTCTAAAAATATATAACTATAACATTTTAAAAGATACATCTTGCATTCCACCATTCGTTAGATAGCCCAGATCTGAGCGCAGCAGATAGGTGAATAGCGCTCAGATCTCCCAAACGGTATAGCCAGTCTCTTCAATACAAGTCCTTTCGTGCCCTTTTGTTCCGAACACGAGATGGCGGCCATGTTTTCAGGTTGGTGAATAGAGAGCGGGATCTGGACCTAAAACCCATGGAGTGAGTAGCGGCTGAACAATTGCGCGAACACCGCTCAGAGGATGGTTGTCCCAGTCCTTCATGAGCCGAACGGAGACCGCCATGAAGGGGGATACTTAACTTGCGGTTAACCACAGACCCAACGTTCTAATTGGGGCCACACAACAGGATGACACACCCTGAGACAGTCAATTAGGCTTGCGGTTAACCGCAGACCGCAGTTCTCCGGTGGTCAATTGGGAGCGCACTCCGCTTGCAAGGTGGTTGGCCGTTCGGTTGTTCTAGAGGTGAAGGAGGTTAAGTGGCGGCACACGCCAAGGGCCGGGTGGTCTTTGTTCGTATGCACGAATACATAGTCCTGATTGTTCGTGCAATGTGTTTAAACAGTAATAAACTATACGGTCAAATGAAACAAGGTAATCCAGTAACTGTCTGTAGAGCGTCCGTAACATCTATTTTATAGATAAATCACTGTGTTACATTTTATGCATAAATCATTACATTTTATTGTTTATTAAAGCAGAAATGGAGGCAAGCTCACTTCTATTCATTTAATTTCTATGTATTAATTTTGCCCATTACCAAGCTTCAACTGAATGCCTCACATGGTCCACCTGGGTATGGTTGAGAAAAAAACAAAAAAAACCCACAAACCCTCCAGTTCACTTCCATCCCACAACCCACTACACTTCCATCTCACAAACTGCTGTCTGGACATGATAAATCATTGGGCCCTGAGCATTTGGTCCCCAGAATTCACAGTTCTCAACAGAGAAGGATTAAGATGTCATGGGACCCTTGGCAAGTTTTCAGCTTGCTCTGGCCCCTTCATTTTTCACATAGGAATGGTAAATAGGGCCAAGCAGCTTCCTGGTTTCCAGGGCCCATGTCTAACCTCTGGGCCCTAGGCACCCTGGTTTCATGGCAGGACACAACATCTACAGCTCTTTGATTTAGTTGTCTGGTACTGTGCCAGTCACTCTACTGTTTAAATCAAATGTTAATAGATTTTCTTTTATGCCAGAGATATGGGGGACCAGAAAACAGCTATGTAGCATATTTACTATATTTTCATATTTAATACACCCATCGCCCTGGCACTGACTAGAGTTGTGTAGTGTAATGAGGATCATATCTTGTTGCAAATCCCCATGAGCAGTTTAAACACCTTATCCCACTGCCTGTTACTTAACTGCAATGTAGAAGTTATATAATATAGCCTGGCTACTAGCCATAATGTATTTAAAGAAATATTATTCATGTATCTGAATATAGGTTTACAAAGTTCAGCATTAGAAAATATCAACTGGCTCTTTTGAAAGACGATGGAAAACCCCTGCAAAAATAAATGTTACGGCATACTTTAATTGTATTATTAAAAGTAATAACAGATAACAATAAATATCAAACATCAAATTTAGGAATATTGTGGTTTGCATCACCCTCCCCCCACTACGTGACTAAACTAAAAAATAAAGAATATAGTACCCAATTCTTTAACGAAAACTTTATTCAGAAATTCTTTCACAAGCTTCCCGATAAAACCTGATATAAGAAATTACATAGCCATTTCCCATCAAAAATTGGATTGATGTGCCCTTATACTCGAAGTCATGGAACTCATGGGCCTGACCTCTCGCCTCCTGACCGCCATATCGATATAAACCCGAGGTGGGCCGCACTAGCGCACTTCAATATAAACTCAAAACCTGAACAGTCAAAATAGCGCATGACTCAGACATAATAGCCCACGAGATAATACACAGATACAAAAAACTAGAAGGAATGGGCAATCAGGCTCATACTGGGAGGCATAGCTAGTTCTGAGGTCCCAGAGACCGCTGACACTCTATCAGCCACCACTGTCTAATTACACGACAGGACCCGACGCAAGAACAAACGAGACAGAGAACCCATACCCCAAAACTGACTGCCTCGAGACAGACACAGGCTTAAATCAACGAGAAGCTTTCCTGCTAACTAGCTCGGGTCAAACCCAGACCGAAGCCCAGGAGCTGGCATCATTGGTAGTCGGAGGGGAGGGTCGACAAAGGCCCATGGTTTAGTCAAATGCAGTATTACCTATATGTTTTGCTACCTAGACTCAAAACGCATCACGTTTTATTGTAACATTTATTGAAATTATGATATACAAACAAGTTCAAAGCAAAAGTCTTGCTACGTAAAACTAATGTTACACCCTGATGTTGTACTTTGATATTGTAATAATCTGACCACTGTTCGTATTTCAATAAAAAGAGATTGACCAAAAAAAAATAAATTGGATTGATGTAGAATAGTTTATGAACATCAGTGACCCAGAAGATATGAAGACAATTTCGAGTCTAACTCATCTGTAGCACATTCCATCTGGACTCTGAAGTGCCAAAATTTGCAAATAATAACAAAGTATTTGACATCCAGATTACCCTGGTTTCCATGTACATCCTGTGATGTTATAATTACCCAATTTAATTATACTCATTTTATCTACCTCGGAAGGATGAAGAGCTGAGGCAACCCTGAAGGGATTTGAACATGCAACTCACAGGGTCAAATTCAACTAATGATGCATTAGCCCACTCACTAGCATGGAATGTATAAATTTCAAAATGTAAAACCAAATTCTGTAGTTATACTTCAGCATTTAGTTAACAAACTTCATTAGCTCAATGTAACTAATAATCCTCTTGATGAAGATTGATTCTGGTGTATGGAATGAAGAGGCAGAGACTTCTGCGGTCACATAGTACACCAACAATCAATGGAAACATAGTGACAGTTAAGAATTATAAACAATCCTATTTTAGACAGTGTTGAATTGTTAATCTTTTCAATCTGTACCTCGTTAATCCGCACTAGATATTGAAATGGTTTCTTCTTCATTTGTTTCTTTGGAAAATGGTTTTCAATTACTAGCTGGGAGAAATGTAATTTCTTCAAAGATTTCATGTAGCTTTGCGTGTTTCATAAATCCATGAAGATCACTTGTCATGCAAAATGGGATGGTGTCACTTATAGCAGGCATTAGGGTGCTAGGATAAGACCTACCAAAAATGGGATACATTGACATTGTGACAGGCTTATGCAATGCATGATCATATACTGTAACTAAATGTACAACAATTGTAAGTAAAAGTAAGGTGTTAAAAAAAAAAACTATTACATTTTGTGAGCTTCGAATTTAGTGTTTGTTCATGAGCGATTTTATATGTTGTAAACAGTAGCAGTAAAAGGTTGTCATTTTCTAACAGGAGCCAATCATGGTTCATGGTTCCTTACTGCATCAATTTGTGCTCTCTTTCTTTAACTAATTCCCTCAAGTGGGACATTAAGTCAGTCAAAGAGAAAAACACAGCACATCCCTATATATGTTAAAAATAATAATTAATGGTATCAAGAGATTTAAACAATTTAGATGTATTTAAGGGGTGTTCTTTTTTGTCATTTTTAGAGCACAGTGTGGATTAAGATGATATTTTTATGTTTGTTTTATGATTCATAATGCAATGTGATATATTTCCTTTTCTCTAAGCATACAGATTATCCAGTCGTAACTATTTTTGCATGTTGTGGGCATTCAAAATGAAGTTGTTTGGAATTCCTGGGGTCGTCCCAATGTTCTAATGTTTCACTAAAGCTGTGCCAGAATTTCCTGCCCACCCCATACATATCCATGCCAGGGCTTTTAGTCTATATTTAACATCGCTGACAGTTACAGAATCCTACAGGACTACAGAAGAACATAGCTTTTGAACAGATACAAGCGCTGACCATCTTGATTCTCCAAACAGGACGTTCACCTGCATTGTCTGTGTTTTAATGCCAGCTTCACTCTAGGGGCTTATGCCACATTGGAATAGCAGCCAATAGGGTTAGTTTTCATCGAAACATTTATATAAATTCACTAAGTACTCAGTCGGATGGCATAAGTCTAAGCCCTCAATGATCCAATGGTTGGCTTTTACCCTAGAGTTCATTCATAGCACTTTCAACACATTGAAGGAGATTTATCAAGTGTTGCACACAGCTTTGAGACATGTTTTTAGCTCAATTGATCAAATTTGTGCGTTTATTTAATCAATTGCTTCTTTTGTATCCATCTTTTTTTGCAACCCATACATTTAAAGCACTGACCAATTCTAGCCCCTCATATCTCTTCACAGATCCAAAGGTATGCCCCTCCTCGTTCCCTCCGGTCTGCCCGTGACCACCTCCTGACCGCTGCTTGCACCATACAGCCAACTCGCGCTTGCAGTACTTCTCGCGGGCGGCTCCTTTCCTATGGAATAGCCTGCCTATCCCCATTAGACTCTCCCCTAGTCTTCAATCCTTTAAGAAGTGTCTTAAAACCCATATCTTTAGGAAAGCTTATGGCATCCCAGAGTAACCTGTACCTGATACCTGTCTCTTGTTCTCTCCTATAGGGTAGTGCTTTACTCTTTCCTCCAGCTCTGCTTCACTCCCACCCTATTTCATTGATATTTCCTGTCCTAATGTGTTTTATACCCCACCTCCTATAGACTGTAAGCTGGTTTGAGCAGGGTCCTCTTCAACCATTGTTCCTGTAAGTTTTCTTGTAATTGTCCTATTTATAGTTAAATCCCCTCTCATAATATTGTAAAGCGCTACGGAATCTGTTGGCGCTATATAAATGGCAATAATAATAATCTGGCTTTTTTTAAAGTAAGCCATTTATTTTGCCAATAAACAGATTTGTCAGTCTTTCAGCAATTCTTTCTGCCAGAGGAGTGTTCTGTTTCACTATTTTTTCCACCACACTAAATTTGGTGTTCTTTTCTAAAAAGGATATTTATGAGCATTACGGCAGGGGAAAGGCGATACTTTTTAGACAATTTACATTTTGTTATTTTTAATTTTTTTATTATTTTTGTTGTGCACACTGTTAATAACAAGCAATCTCAAGGTGCCCCGTCAGCAGTCCTCGAGCATAAACCATGCATATCAATAGGAGCAGTGGAGAAAGCATGCACATTTTTAAATATATTGGTAGGGTAACAGCAGTAAGTACGTTCATATACTAAACAGTTCAGGCTAGCGGTGAAGATACTAGATTGTGTTATGTTTGCTTAGGCTACATGTTTGGACCAGACATTTAGATAACCACGGGTGCTAAATCATAATGTGTATGATTATGTGGTACCGGTCGGCAGCTACTCCCCCTGGCAGGGGCTTCAGGCTTTGATTATGTCTGTCAGTGATAGCGTGTGTTAATGCCAATTGTGTGCTTGGTGTGTGTCTGCCTTGTGCTGTGCTATGTCGGTGGAGCTGTGTGTGCAGGCAGGTATGTGAGGTATCGGTGGGATAGTCCATTGTATCGTGCTTGGCGGTAGGTCCCAGATCAGCCGATGCCTTAGCTTGGTAGCAGGCATAGGGGGTTTCATGTCAGCGAGAGGCAGAGTTCAGATGGGTCATTCCCATAGCCCCGGGCTTTTGTGAAGTCCCGCAATTGGAGGCCACACTGCTTTATAAAGGGTGCCCAGGGAGGAACAGCTCTTTTCCCGCTCCTCTTTTCTCTGCTTACTTTCAGACAGGGCCGGACTGGCCCACCGGGATACCGGGAAATTTCCTGGTGGGCCGTGGCATCTGGGGGCTGCGCTGAGCAAGTATGTGCCACCGGGTGGCCGGTGGGAGTGGCACACACTCTGAGGGGGCCGGTGGGCTGGCGGCCGCATTCCACGCTCGAGCCGCGGGGCCGGGTCGCAGCCTCACCGGTCCGGCGGCACTCCTGTCACTGATGCTGAGGAGTGAAGAAGGAGGAGGGAGGAGCATGTCTCTGTACCATGCTCCCTCGCGGTTCCTGTGCTGGGGATTGTGGGAACCGCGAGAGAGCATGGTACAGAGACATGTTCCTCCCTCCTCCTTCTTCACTCCTCAGCATCAGTGACAGGAGTGCCGCTGGAACGGTGAGGCTGCCACCCGGCCCGGCGGCTCCAGCGTGGAATGCGGCCGGTCCCCCTGACTCCTCTCAGATAAATGGGAGGGGGAAGATGGGGAATAAAGAGACACAAGGGGAGAGGGGAAATCAAACAGAGGGGGAATAGACACAGGGAAAAAAGGGAGAAAGAGACAGAGGGGGGAAGGAGAGAGACACACAACAGGAGGGGGAGAAAGAGGCAGAGGGGGAAAGGACAGAGACACACAAGGGGAGGAGGAGAAAGAGACATGAGGGGGAAGGGAGAGAGACACACAAGGGGAGGGGAGAAAGAGACAGAAGAGGAAAGGAGAGACACACAAGGGGAGGGAGAAAGAGACAGAGGGGAAAGAGAGAGACACAC
>OW240912.1:384317944-384336332 GCA_933207985.1 Pelobates cultripes | reverse complement strand
TTTCTTTCCCCTCCCTCCCTGTTTCCTTCTCCCCCTTCCCTCCCTGTTTCCTTCTTCCCCCTTCCCTCCCTCCCTGTTTCTTCTTCCCCCTTCCCTCCCTGTTTCCTTCTCCCCCCTCCCTCCCTGTTTCTTCTTCCCCCTTCCCTCCCTGTTTCTTTCTCCCCCCTCCCCTGTCAGTTTCTTTCCCTCCTCCTCCTGCTTTTTTCCTCCTCTCTCTACTTCTTCTCCTCTCCTCCTTCCTGTTTTTCTTCCTCCTCTCCTCCTCCTTCTTTCTTTTCCCTCCTTCCTTTGGCTTGTAGGTGATGAGCTGAAAGCTGATAGTCTCAAGGGTACAGGAATTGTGTTGTTTTCAGGTTTGAAAGCTGGACTAACAGGAAGTGTTACCAGTGTGTACTTTCAGTTAGTCTGCTGGGTAGAAGTTGTGATGTTCTGTACCCGCCACTATACTGGGCTCGCTACGCGGCTGTTGTGAGGGAGGACAGGAGGGAGCTATACTGGAGCGCTCTCCTGTCAGCCCTTCAGGCTTCGGGCGTGTGCGTCTCGGCTTTTCGCGACGCACTGGGCTTGGTAAAGCAGCCGCCTGAGGCTCTCTACAGAGCGCTCGGGCGGCTGCAGCATGAGGGGGCCAGCGCTCCTGGCGGCGCCCCTTCCCAAGGGGCGCCCTAGGCGGCTGCCTAGTCCGCCTTACAGGTAGCGCCGGCCCTGTCCTTATCTAATTAATAAATATACTTTTATATTTTAAAAAAAATTTCACAGGTGAGCTGGGAATATACACTGCTCAAAAAAATAAATGGAACACAAAAATAACACATAATCTGAATGAATTAAATATTCTTCTGAAATACTTTGTTCTTTACATAGTTGAATATGTTGACAACAAAATTACACAAAGATAAAAAAATGGAAATCAAATTTTTCAACCCATGGAGGTCTGGATTTGGAGCCACACTCAAAATTAAAGTGGAAAAACACACTGCAGGCTGATCTAATTTTGATGTAATGTCCTTAAAACAAGTCAAAATGAGTCTCAGTAGTGTGTGTGGCCCCAACATGCCTGTATGACCTCCCTACAACGCCTGTGCATGCTCCTGATGAGGTGGCGGATGGTCTCCTGAGGGATCTCCTCCCAGACCTGGACTAAAGCATCTGCCAACTCCTGGACAGTCTGTGGTGCAACTTGACGTTGGTGGATGGAGCGAGACATGATGTCCCAGATATGCTCAATTACAATCAGGTCTGGGAACGGATGGGCCAGTCCATAGCATCAATGCCTTTGTCTTGCAGGAACTGCTGACACACTCCAGCCACATTAGGTCTAGCATTGTCTTGCATTAGGAGGAACCCAGGGCCAACCGCACCAGCATATGGCCTCACAAGGGGTCTGAGGATCTCATCTCGGTACCTAATGGCAGTCAGGATGGCGAGCACATGGAGGGCTGTGCGGCCCCCCAAAGAAATGCCACCCTACACCGTTACTGACCCACTGCCAAACCGGTCATGGTGGAGGATGTTGCAGGCAGCAGAACTGTAACGGCACCCTCAGGCATAAAAGGGTTAAACCATTTAGTAGATCTTCCCCTTCCAGAGACACAGGCACAGCTACTGCAGAACCCCAAACTCCCGAACAGGATACCAAGTAGCACTCCAAACTCCCGAACTGGAACCTCACGAATAGCTGCTAGCAGCTGAACAGGAAAAGCACCCAAGTGGCTTACACTCCTGGCAATCAGTCTCTAACAGCATACAGTAAATCCCCCCAAGAACGAGACAAGGCTCCGTTTTGAGGGTCAAGCAGGAACAGTCAGAGATGTGGGTTTATTGTGCTTATGTACACATTCTTACACATTAGTACCACCCACAGGGTTTTGGAACACAACCAATAAATACATACAATACACTCAGACACTCCCACACAAATTCCTCCCCTCTGCTTGTGATTCAATTACCTTACACAATGGGTTCCACATTATTCATAACTTGAAAAGTATGCATCACATTCACATAAAATAAATTTTCAGAATCAGCATACTCCAAATACAAACATACGTCAAAATCATACAAATTGGTCCAGTGGTTCAAAAGATAGATCGTAGTCCTTTGTCACCACAGGAAGCATGGCTTTTCTGCCCAAAACCAGTTCCAGAGTCTTCTATCCTGGAGACAATTGTGAAGTAATCCAATTATCTCCAAAGACAGAGGCAAAACTCCATTGAACACATGGCAGCAAAAAGACAGTAAAATACAATAAAATACACAAGGTTACATTTATGACATAAAATACAGACATGCAACATATGCCCAGATAGCTTAGGTCTGAGCGCACATTATTACTGAATGGCGGTCATAGCACACACATACAGTTCAATTGCCATGGAGCCAAAGTCTTTCCCATAGTCTTTCATTATACGAATGGGCTCCATGGCATAGCTATCTGTGGTATCACTGCTCAAACAGGGCAAACACCAAATGACCCGGCTTTCTTGTCTTTGCAGGGGAAAATCAAGCCTTTTAACATGGGGCCATAATCCAAAGGCAACAGGCGAGCAACCAGGCTTCTCCAATGCAATGTGGCGAGATTGCTCTCGTCACAAGAACGTTCCCCACGGCGTCTCCAGACTCTGTCACGTCTGTCACATGTGCTCAGTGTGAACCTTCTTTCATCTGTACAGGTTGGATTCAGGCCAGAGGAACTGGACCTGATGGGGTATAGGACACAAATTGTACAGACCAATAGAAACAATGTAACAATGCCTGACACTCCCACATACAGCACACAATCCCTCCCCTTTGCCTGTGATACAATTAAGGTAGATAATGTATTAACGTAATTATCCCCAAGCATAAAAAACATATTTTACAAAAAACCCAAATTACCCCAAAACACAACATATCCCCAATCTTACATCCCCTGATAGCCATGATCTGGGTGAACAACATATCCAAAAACCACCCAGATCAAAACAAGGGTTCAGGAAATTTAGGTGGCATACTATCGGAAGGTATATCTATCGCACAACGTAAGGATGATGCGAAGGTAACAGACTCTTTCTTTTCAAATACTTCCCATAAATCTTGCATACTACAGAGGAAGGGAAGTGGACAATGGAGCAGCTGTAGGTAAATTTATAGTGTTAACAGGATGTACTGTTTCTCATGACAGCCTTTATCTCATGACATGATCTCTGATTTTTCCCAATCAATAACAGGGTTATTTTTAACCAACTAAGGGAAGCCCATGATGATAGGACAAGAGGGAGAAGAACTTATTTGAATTCAATGTGTGTTAGACAAGTGCAATTCTTGTGTCTAATGTGTCATTTGTTGATCAGATAATGGTCTATCATTGATGGCCTCAACGACCAAGGATGTTGCCCTTTGGATAGAAGGTAAAGCAAAATAACTATCAACATCATGATCAACAAAGTTGTTTTTGCTGCCCCTGAATCAATTAAGGCATTGACATGTATTAAGACTGGTAGAATGAGTAGAAGTGCTGAAAAAGTAGGGGACCATGTCATTACACCAAGGGCCGGCCCCCGGTTTGGTCCTGTTCCAGGAGGTTTCCGGTCAGCAAGGACCATCCTTTCTTAAATGTCCCTTTTGTCCACATTAAGCCTTCTTTTCTCCATTATGTTTTTTCAACCTGTGTCAATATAATCTGACCTAGTTGCATTGGTTCCGGGGGAACTAAAGCATGGAGTTTAATGGAAGGCAAACGTAATACAGGACGAATGTACAACCTACATTTTCTCTCCCTTTGCGTACGTCTTTCTATTAGGCAATTGTCTATATGAATACAGTAATCGATCAAATCACATAGATCAGTGGGTAAGTCCTTGGTGGCTAGTATATAGTCTGCTAAACCCTTTTTTTTAAAAGCATTGACCAGAGAAATGTTATCTAGACCACCTGTGAAGCTAAAGTACTGAATTGAATTGCATAGTCAGAAACAGAAAGTGACCCCTGCTTAATTCTCATTAAGGCCTTGCCTGCATAACTTACACGACATGACATATCAAAGGTCCTACAAAATGAAGCAAGAAATTCAGGATAGAGGTATTCGACTCACATATAGGATTTGCCCAAAACAGCGCTTTTTCTGTAAGATGGTTCATTAGAAAAGCCACCTTAGACCTGTCAATAGGAACATGGGTTCACTTCCAAATGTATATCAATTTGGTTTAGTAACCCAAGAAATAACATAGAATACCTGTTATAGTGCTGTGGGGGTGTCATGGGAACAGGAGGAGGGCAGTTTCCTGTAACAGGTGCAGGAGTGACTGGTGAGGCTGCTATAGCAGTGGCTTGAGCCCCTCGATGTAGAGAAGCTATACATGTCAGAATGGTTTGCAAGGCCTTGGCAAATTGATCCATAAGGCGTTCAAAGTCATCCATCCTTGCAGCACACATTGCCATTTGTTGTACTACATCTGCAGGTTCCATGAGGTCCTGTTATAATGCCAGGCTCGGCAGGGATCTTAAACGTGCAAACTATGACACAATAACTGGTCAATCCGTATACTGGTCCTTAGAGTTGCCAGGCTAACGGTAAAGGAAATAGAGAGAATGCTGAGGCCAAGGACAGGACAGATACAGTTAAATGTTATAACAAGCCAAAGTCAAAGAATACCAGAGATCAGAAGAATTGAGTAAATAAACAATTTCAGAAACCAGGAACAGAAGATACAAGGAACGCACTCTTGGGCTAAAAGAACCACAACAGGGCAACAAAGAGTGTGAGAGGTAAGTATATATAGATATAGCTTAATGTCTATTGGTCCACGTCATAAGTGAATTCCTTATGATTCATGGACAGTAGAAATTCTTATTAGCATATTTGTAACATAATTTTTGTGCACCAAATTTGTACCAAATTCGCCATTAGGCCCATATTCGGTTGTACAAATTCGCCATTCGGACCAAATTCAGCATCACAGAAAACTCCATTGGCGCACGAGCGTTCAGCATCACAGAGAATGCCGGGGGTTCGAAGGAAAAGTTGAAGGACCACTAAAGTGCCAGGAAAACCAACTCGTTTTCCTGGCACTTTAGGGTCATTATGTCCCCCCACCCTCATAACCCCCCTCCCGCTGGGCTGAAGGGGTGAAAACCTTTCTCCAGCGCCGGGCTCCCTCGGCGCTGGGGAACTCTCCTCCCTCTGCCGATGTCAGCGCCGAATGTGCGTGCGTGGCAAGAGCTGTGCGCGCCTTCAAACCGCCCATAGGAAAGCATTACTCATTGCTTTCCTATGCATGTCAGCGTCTTCTCACTTTGATTTTCACAGTGAGTATCGCAGAAGCAGCCTCTAGTGGCTTCCAGGGAGACAGCCACTAAAGGCTGGTTTAACCCCACAGTGTAAACATAGCAGTATCTCTGAAACTGCTATGTTTTCAGCTGCAGGGTTAAAACTAGAGGCATCTAGCACCCAGACCACTTCATTGAGCTGAAGTGGTCTGGGTGCCTATAAAGGTCCTTTAAGCAATCCTGACACATTTATATTCTGGTAATGATTACCAGCCTGTAGAAGAACACTTTTGTCAGAAGCCACTATGTAACCACTGTAAATTGACCTCTGCTTACAGTAAGTGTCACTGGGTCATATTATTCCTACAGGGAGAGAGAGGGGAGGAGTGAAAGGACTCTATGATTTCACTGTCAGCATTACATAAGCATTCCAGAGATTGATAAAGATTGCTATAGCAATCTTAAATACCTTTATTTTTAGAAATATATCTTTTAACCACTGTACTATTTACTGCTGTGCCGCTGTACTTATTTATGGTATTTAGGCATTATACTCAAATGTAGACATTCTTTTTACATTCTGTTGCCATTTTTAGTAAACTGTGCTGCTAGTGATGCTGTGAAGGTCTTTACAAATGCCTATCAGGAATGTATTAATGGCATATAATTGGTGTCTGTAATAATATTAATCGTAGCAGCAGTAGTATTAAAAAAATGGAGCTGGCCATTTGCGCAGCTGGGATGTAATCAGCACCTGAATAAAGATTATGCAATAAACCTGTTCATAAACAAAAAATGAGGTTAATATCAAACATACAACAGTATCCAAGAACAAATATTACATTGACTAGAAATGCATATTTATAGTCTTTAATATTTAAAGTCTTTGCAACACTCTATAACTGAAATGCCATGCTTTGCCTACCAGCACACTGAGGAAGCTACATTTTGTTTACATTCGCCCCCAGAGCAGCTTCCCACAATCCTTCTGTGTAACACAACCATAAGTAAAGGAGGCTTTATGAAATGCTCATTTTGATTGTGTTGGAAATTAACTAAAATTCCAACCCAGTCAAGAGATATGCTGAGACAAAATAGGGACTACTTTGTCTCTGCATATTTCTGCAGCCTGACACTTTTAGACACTGGCCGTCTAGACGTGTCAATCCCCCCAGCTGTAATCAGCAGCTACAGGGCATTGGCTCCATCTATGGAGGATCCTGTGATATCACAGGATTTTCCATAGACCTCAATGCTGGAGTCTTGGGGATGCACGAGACAACAGCAGTGACTTTGGCTCCTGGCGCTAAAGAGCCACGAGCTGAAGAGGACCCACGATGGACAGGTTCTGGTAAGTAGAACTCACCTTTACCTTCTTCCTGGCCGAACTCTCAGCAGCAATTTCACTGTTAGGGGTCTATGCGAATTCTCCAAAGTCGCCAAATGGTGACAGTGCGGCTTTAAACTTCTTCCATTGCCATGAAAACAGCACAAGCAATTTCAACTATTTGATGGTTTTATCAATATAACGGAAAAATTACTCCTAAACCCACAGGGGAGCAAGAGAATATGGCTGTTGACATTTTGGTTATCATGGCATTCAGTTTGCTACTACATGGCATTTCAGTGCCAGGCAACAAGCGTCAGCATCGACTAACCAGTCGGCAACTAGACCATCGAGGTCTTTATGCGGTTATTTGAGTAGGAGAATGGTTATATATGGGATTGTGAAAATGTCAGCAGTCTTGTGTTGTTATTGTCAGTAAAACAGTAAAACAGCAGGAAAATGTTGGAGTAAAAAATATAAAAGCATGTTGCTTTTTCTCTTTTCACAGCTTGTATAAAGTACCATCACTAAACACATTAGCTGATGGGCACCTGTTGCTGTCATCAGTTCTTATTATAGACCAACAGATTATCCAGTTTCTCAGTGTAATTTAAGAGAGAGCATACAACAAGTTTACTGTAGGGATTATTTGTTTAATATCTGCATTGCTATAGAACCTTACAAAAATTACAAGACTCGTCTCGAGTCTGTCGTCTGTGACACAAAAATGTAACAGTATGCGCTTAATTTTCACTTATACTCATTGTGAGATAATATTTACCACACAAAGGGTGTACAGAGATGCTGTCAGCTTGTTTTACTACAAAATCTGCCTGACAAGATGGCAAATGTTATCTTAACTTCTGACCTGTTCAGACGGTGGAATTGTAGATTTGATCTGCGGTGGAGGTCTAAATAATGTTTATTTTGCAAGACCCATTTAACAGACGGACTTTATTTCCATAAATAAGCTGAAAAATAAACAATGTACCAATCATTGTACCAAAGCAGATCCAATATGTTATATAGCAGTGTAGAATAGAGGTTGTGTTTTATACAAACAAAAGCATATTAATAATAATAAACATAACCATTAAGATGGAGAGAAAGATCAAATAATATCCAAATGCAGAGGCGTAACTAGAAACCATGGGGCGGGCCCCGGTGTGAACATTTCACTGGCATCCCACATAAGTCTCCCCCCCCAGCCCCTTAGCCCCTCCATGTGTCTCATTCACTCCCCACAGGGCTAGTGTGGCATGGTTGAGGGGTTGAGTATGACAGAATTGGAGTGGTTAATAAGATAGGGTGAGTGTGGCAGGGTGAAAGGGGGTGAGTGTGACAGAGTGATGGAGAAAGGGTGTGGCAAGATTGGGGGGGTGAGTGTGACAGTGCGAGAGAAGGTGAGTGTAATAGGGTGAATATGGCAGAGCAATGGGTGATGAGTATGGCATGGGTGAGTGACAGGATTGGTGGAGTTTTTTGTAAGTGCGGCAGGGTGAAGGGGGGTGACAGTGTGTGTGTAGTGGGGTGACAGTTACACAGACACACCCATGCATACACAGACACACATGCAGATATACAAACACACACTGACATACATGCAGATACACACCATATAACACACATTGCCATTTTAACAGCATTATAGGCCCCCGGGCAAAGCGGTGCACTGGGGCCCTGCCTACACAACCACTCACAGAAATAAAAATCTAAATTATCGATAAAATAAGCTTATATTTATTGGTACATACACACACACACATTTCTGAATATACACAGACTGCTGAATACACACAGACTGCTGAATACAGACACACTGCTGAGTACACACACTGACTGCTAAATACACACAGACTGCAGTAAGGGGTGCAGTGTGTGTGTGTGTGTCTGAGGGTTGCAGTGTGTGTGTGATGGGTGCAGCATGTGTGTGAGGGGTGCAGCGTGTGAGGGGATGCAGTGTGTATGTGTGTGTGTGTGTGTGAGTGGATGCAGTGTCTGAGGAGGTGTACCATGTGTGTGTGAGGGACTGCAGCATGTGAGGGGGGTATAGTGTGTGTGTTTGAGGGGGTGCAGTATGTAAGGGAATGCAGTGTGTGTGTGTGTATGTGTGTGTGTGTGAGGGGCAGGGCCGGATTAACATAGGGGCTGATGGAGCTGCAGCTCCAGGCCCAGGCCCAGGCCCATGGAATAGGCCCATTGATTTATAAAAAAAAAAAAAAAAAAAATTTTTTTTTTTTTACACATTTTTTTTTTTTTCATTCTTTATTTTTGGAGTGCATGGAAATATAACAAGTGGGCTCGTCATGCCCCAACAGAATTGACAAGTATATGACAAAACATTTGTTAACAGTTGGTCAGCATGTGAGAAGACAGCACAATTTTTATAGAGCAACATATATCGTTTAAGTGTTCCTGTCTAGACGATCAGTACATATGTTGGCAGGGACATTTCTAAACATGCAGGATGCAAAATTGCGGTCTAATAGAGAGTGAGTGCTTGCTACAGAGAAGCTAGGCTAGCCAGCATGAGATGCCTCTCCATGTGTAGGACAGGACAGTGATATATAATAGAATACAAGTAAATTACACAAGCTTAAATTGTGTAGCTAGTGTCTGCTAAGCGAATATCACTGGGGCTCCCACACCCATTATTGCTAACAGTAAAACATATGAGTGCAAGTAGGTAAGTTAGTTAACGTCAGGGCTCATGCTAAAATGAAAAAACGCTTAAAATAGTTAGAAAGTACATTGATAAAGCTCAGGGGATCTTGGGTCTCATCCTAGAGAACTCTGGCATTATTTTTTTGGGTCGTCCTCTGATATAGCAGGTGGTTGGTGTCTGGTAGGCAAGCTGTCCCCCACACAGGGGTTCTTTACCCTACTCCCCATCTGGGCACTGCTCTGAGGTGGCTATTAAGTCCTCCGGAGAGAGACCTGTTGTGGCTCCTGTGTGAGGTACCCCACGGTTCACCAGTGGCAGTTCGAGGACCTGTAGGTTGTTGCTTGTATTCCCATAGAGTTGTGGTCTCCCGTGGTGGTAAGTTGCGTTTAGGTACTTTTCCCGGTTGGGACCGTGATTGAGGGCGGTTGCTGGACAGTGCCGGGCAGATTCTTCGGCGCCGTGTTTGTGTACCTGACCTCCGTTACTTCTTCTTTAGTGGCGATGCTGCACCAGAGCGTTGCCCAGGAGTTGCGGGCTGCCCTTTTGTGAGCAGCAAGGTTGCTTCTGGCTGGGCTCCAGCAGGCTTGTGCCAGCGTGCGGCTAATGTGGACCAGAAGTTTGCGAATAAGGCGTCAATCTTCTCCTGCAGAGTCAGTCGCTTAGAATGAGGCAGTAAGTTGCACGAGGCATCCACCATCTTGGTCTTGGTGGGTGGGTAGTCCCAAGTGTATAGTAGCAGGAGCTTCACTAGTGAGACACCGTTGAAAGTTGCCGGGATAACCCCCACCGGCTGGGGTGGGTGGAGAGGGTGCAGGATGGTCTTCCCGGGTAAATGCTCAATAGCAGGCTGAGGGATCGGCCGCCTCCCTCTCGTGCGCTGCAATTAGGCCTCTTGCAGGCCGCGGACTCTCCTCCGGGGTTACCCACCTGTCATGGCTGGACACACCACTGGTTTGAGAGCTAGGGATGTCTCCCAATATTGTGGTGTCGAGGGATCTAAGTTTTGGGTCACTGAGTCACTTTTATCGCTTATTTAGGAGCTCTCAGTGTGTGTGACCATTCCATGTGGCTGCCAGGCTCTGCCGCCTACACATTTTTTTTTTCCCACACACTACTCTTTGGGATCCCACCTGGCTTTTATTTTATTGACACAGCCAGTATTTGAGGCTGCCTGGCTAGTGCCAATATTACAGTGATACTGGCAATACAAATGCTGGTATTTTTCTCAGTATAAACAAGAGATTACTATGAAATACCAGCACTGGCCAGTAGGGGTCACTGTCTGTGGAGACAGGCAGGGATAGGACGTTCCAGCATATCCCTCCCTGCCTATCTATACTCACTGATCTGCAGGGGTGCAGCTACAGAGAGTCCAGACAGCAACTCCCACCTTGCAGAGACAGCCTACAGCTCAGGGAAGTAAGGGATGGGGGAAAAGCTGCAAGGAGACATACACTGAGACACTAAGGGACAATGGGAGACATTATGGCAGACACTGAGACACTAAGGGACATTGGGAGACATTATGACACAGACACATGGGGACACAGTGTCCCCATGTCTCCCAGCCAGTGTCCCTGGTGTCTCAGTGCCCCCAGTCTGCCAGTGTCTCACTGTCCCCATGTCTCCTAGTGCCTCCATGTCTCCCAGTGTCTCAAGTGTCTCAATGTCCCCATGTCTCCAAGCTAGTGTCCCTAGTGTCTGTGGCCCTGGTAACAATATAAAAGAAGGAGAAGAAACTGCGCTTTAAATAAATTCTTACATACATACACTTGATGTCCCTTAATCGGTGTGAATAATATATCCTCAAAAAAAACACAGAGAGGGAGATACAATAGTGCAATATGTTATAATAAAGACCAAAATTAATGTGTAAACTGAGGTATTTCAAACTCACATTTGGTAGAGCTAATCAGGAGCTCTACCTTAACTTGCACGGACGGTACAATCCCCGTCTCAGGATAGAAAGTTCAACTTTTCAATGCTCCATTGATGTGATGGCATAAATAAAAATGGAAACAGAAGAGAGAGAACTCCAATAGTGTAGCAGTTCTAATTTCAAATGTGGAACAAATAAAATGAAGGTTATTGTACTCACATTTGTTAGAGCAGACAACTTGCTCTAGTATAAAAGGCTTGCAGTGGTATAATCCCCACTGAAGGATATATGGTACCAGGAAGTGATGAGGAAGGTGAATAAAAATAAAGTAGTATATCACTTTAAAATTATTTAATGATAACAAATATTAGCAATATAGTAAATAAAAAGGGCTATAAAAGATAACACTTTACGCGTTTCGCCAATTCGGCTTCATCAGAAGTATAAAGTAAATGTCCTCAAGTTCATCCTTTATATATAAACTTACATATGTAGAGATGGCTTCCTGGTGTGTTGTGGAAGGCACGCGGCAACAAACCGGAAGCGGCGCGGCGTCCACGTGTACATAGATACCCACCGTGGAACGCACGCGTCGCACCGGAAGTGACGCGACGTGACTACAGGCAGTTTGAATACATGCGTTCCAGCGGTGGAACGCATAGTGTTCGCGGCATATTTCTATGGCAGCAGAAGTCTTCCACGGCGATTGCAGATGACAGAGATCCTCTTTTGAAGAAGGGCCAGATGTCAGGAAGTGTAAATTGATGCGTTCCAACAGTGGGGCGCATAGTGGTCACAAAATGATCTTCTGTTCATCAAAAGTCTCGTAAACATGATCCAAGATTGAGTTCAAATGTTCACATCATGTGAATCTCAGCATTTAAAGCCAAACACATTAAAAAGAGAAAAAAATAGAAAAAAATACACCATAAGGCAATGTCCAACTTCAAATAAAATTAGATATACATGTATAAAAAATAATGTGTTAAAAATAAAAAATAAAAAATACACAGAATACATATAAATATGACTTATGTCTAAAATTAAAAATATTGTCATAAAGAATACCCAATCTAAACAATCATGAGAGGAAATTACTGAAAGAGTTGTATAACGATGACTCTATTGTAATCAAACCTGCAGATAAGGGAGGGGGTCTTGTGATTTTATCAAAGGAACAATATGAAACTGAAGCCTACAAACAATTAAACGATGACAATACGTATACAAGACTTCACAACAACCCAACATTAGAGATGAAACAAAAATTTCAAACATTTTTAGAGGAAGGAAAAAGATCCGGTATCCTTAATAAAAACGAGTTTTTATATATTAATATTCAACATCCTCGAATTCCCGTCATCTACTTCCTTCCTAAAATTCATAAAAACCTAACTAACCCCCCTGGCAGACCGATAGTATCCAGTATTGGATCTCTGTTCTCCAATTTATCTGAACATATAGATATTTTATTACAGCCTTATGTTGCTAAAACAAGATCATACCTTAAGGATTCTATCGATCTATTAAACAAGTTAAATAATATTCAATGGGGAAAAGATTTTTTGTTGATTACTTGTGATGTTCAGTCCTTATATACCATCATTCAACACCACCAAGGTTGCAAAGCAGTGAGGACCATTTTAGAAAGAGAAAACACAATGCCACAGGACCAAATAGATTTCCTAATTGAAGGTATAGACCTAATTCTTAACAACAACTATTTTTGGTTTAAAGATGGTTTTTACCTACAAAAAAGAGGCACTGATATGGCCGAATGGGAGGAGAGATATATATGGAGAGGGCATGGCTGGACGCAAAACCTGGTGTCCTACTCAAGATATATAGATGACCTTCTTTTTATATGGAAAGGATCTTCCACGGAAGCTAGGGAATTTATCTCCTTCCTGAATACTAACCAGGAGGGGATAGTTCTTACCTCAGATATAAGTGATACACAGATTACATACCTACACTTGAACATCTACATTAAAAACAAATAAATTTATACTAAAACTCATTTTAAGGAAGTTCATGTCAACAATTATATAGACACAAAAAGCTGTCATAATAAAGTTTGGCTAGATAGCATCCCAAAAAGCCAAATGCTAAGACTGAGGAGAAATTGCACAGAAACTCCCGTCTTTAAACAACAAGCTGAAACAGTCAAAGAAAGGTTTTTACAAAAAGGATATAATAAAGATACAGTTCAATCTACTTTTAACCAGGCATTGTCAATCAATCAAAAAGAATTGTTATCTAAGAAAAGAATTCAGAAACAAAATATATCACTACCTATAATATTAGACTATAACAATAGAAATAGAGAACTTGAAAAAATTATTAACAAACATTGGAACCTATTAAAAGAAGATGCCATTTTAAAGAATTTACTACCAGAAAAAACAAAAATAGTTTTTAGGGGAGCACCAAATTTAAAGATGCACCTCACAAAAAACTATACGAAACCAAAAACAAAATATACAGGGGCTAGTTTTTTAAATGAATCTAAAGGTTTTTATAAATGTAATATATGCGTTGCCTGTCGAAAAACTAAACTTATGCCCAAATTGAGAAGTAATTTCAAATCAAACAATAATGGTAAGACCTATAATATTAAAGAAATAATCACATGCAATAGTAAAAATGTAATTTATTTATTGGAGTGCCCCTGTGGCCTCCAATATATAGGACGAACTATTAGACCTTTAAAAATACGAATAGCGGAACACTGTAGAAACATAGAAAAAGGTTTTAAAAATCATTCTGTTTCTTCGCACTTCTGCATGCATAATAATGATCCTAGTAATCTCACTTTTATTGGTATCACCACTGTAAAACCTCATTGGAGAGGAGGTGACCACATTAAGAAAATTGGACGCACAGAGATGGAATGGGTTTACAATATGAATACTCTACACCCAGATGGTCTAAATGTGGAATTTGATCTGTTTAATTTTTTATAGAAATAGTATTTTATAAATATATTTTTCTTTTATAATAATATTTTATAATAATTTATAATTCTCATCTGGCTTAATAAATTGTTTTTTATCCAATTATAATATATTCCATCCCTGGGCTTTCCCCTTTTTGATCTTTGGACTTTTGGAATAATTTCTTATGCACCTAATGCTTTTATATATATTCTGTTTCAATTTTAGTAATTTTTAAGAGTATTCTTTATGACAATATTTTTAATTTTAGACATAAAGTCATATTTATATGTATTCTGTGTATTTTTTATTTTTTATTTTTAACACATTATTTTTTATACATGTATATCTAATTTTATTTGAAGTTGGACATTGCCTTATGGTGTATTTTTTTCTATTTTTTTCTCTTTTTAATGTGTTTGGCTTTAAATGCTGAGATTCACATGATGTGAACATTTGAACTCAATCTTGGATCATGTTTACGAGACTTTTGATGAACAGAAGATCATTTTGTGACCACTATGTGCCCCACTGTTGGAACGCATCAATTTACACTTCCTGACATCTGGCCCTTCTTCAAAAGAGGATCTCTGTCATCTGCAATCGCCGTGGAAGACTTCTGTTGCCATAGAAATATGCCGCGAACACTATGCGTTCCACCGCTGGAACGCATGTATTCAAACTGCCTGTGGTCACGTCGAGTCACTTCCGGTGCGACGCATGCGTTCCACGGTGGGTATCTATGTACACGTGGACGCCGCGCCGCTTCCGGTTTGTTGCCGCGTGCGTTCCACAACACACCAGGAAGCCATCTCTACATATGTAAGTTTATATATAAAGGATGAACTTGAGGACATTTACTTTATACTTCTGATGAAGCCGAATTGGCGAAACGCGTAAAGTGTTATCTTTTATAGCCCTTTTTATTTACTATATTGCTAATATTTGTTATCATTAAATAATTTTAAAGTGATATACTACTTTATTTTTATTCACCTTCCTCATCACTTCCTGGTACCATATATCCTTCAGTGGGGATTATACCACTGCAAGCCTTTTATACTAGAGCAAGTTGTCTGCTCTAACAAATGTGAGTACAATAACCTTCATTTTATTTGTTCCACATTTGAAATTAGAACTGCTACACTATTGGAGTTCTCTCTCTTCTGTTTCCATTTTTATTTATGCCATCACATCAATGGAGCATTGAAAAGTTGAACTTTCTATCCTGAGACGGGGATTGTACCATCCGTGCAAGTTAAGGTAGAGCTCCTGATTAGCTCTACCAAATGTGAGTTTGAAATACCTCAGTTTACACATTATTTTGGTCTTTATTATAGCATATTGCACTATTGTATCTCCCTCTCTGTGTTTTTTTTTGAGGATATATTATTCACACCGATTAAGGGACATCAAGTGTATGTATGTAAGAATTTATTTAAAGCGCAGTTTCTTCTCCTTCTTTTATATTGTTACCTTACAAGGCTGGGAATCCTTGCACTAGTTACTGCTGCTTATTTACTCTTTTTGTTTTGAAGTGAGCACCCGACACACCTCTCCTCTTTTCTGTGGCCCTGGTGTCTCCTTGTCCCCATGTCTCCCAGTACCCCCATGTCTCAATGTCCCCATGTCCCCCAGCCAGTGTCTCTAGTGTCTGTGTCCCTGGTGTCTGTGTCCCCATGTCTTCAAGTGTCCCCACGCGTCCCAGCCAGAGTCCCCTAGTCTCCCAGTGTCACTGGTGTCTCCGTGTCCCTAGGTCTCCCCGTGTCCCCAGGTCTTCCCATCTTTCTAGTGACATGGGGACCCTGGGATACATGGGGACACAGGGAGACATGGGGCATTGAGACACTGTGATACATAGGATCACTGGGAGACCTGGGGTCACGACACTAGGGCATTATAAGGCATTTGATTTGATTAAGCTAGTTACTTGCTATTGATTGCTGGTTAATTAGCTATTGTTTGCAAATTAGCAGAGGCCTACCCAGGTGTTAAACATTCCTAGTGGGTGGTGATTTTAGGAGTTATATAAGGCTTGTTGTCATTAGCTTGGCTAATATAGCTTGGTTGCTTCATCTAAGTGTTGCTTCTAAGTGTGTAGTTGGAGATATTCTGGAGAGTTTTACAGAAGCTTCAACTGTCTAAGAGTTGTGCTAAGAGCTTTCTTTTCTACTGTTACAGGTAAGATTCATCTGTAGGAAAAGGTTACTGATTGCACAAGGTTTGAATTCCTGTTGGTAATTATAAGGCATTTGATTTGATTAAGCTAGTTACTTGCTATTGATTGCTGGTTAATTAGCTATTGTTTGCAAATAAGCAGAGGCCTACCCAGGTGTTAAACATTCCTAGTGGGTGGTGATTTTAGGAGTTATATAAGGCTTGTTGTCATTAGCTTGGCTAATATAGCTTGGTTGCTTCATCTAAGTGTTGCTTCTAAGTGTGTAGTTGGAGATATTCTGGAGAGTGTTGCTTCTAAGTGTGTAGTTGGAGATATTCTGGAGAGTGTTGTTTCTAAGTGTGTAGTTGGAGATATTCTGGAGATAAACTGGAGGTAATCTGAGGTATTCAGTAGGATAAATAAAAAGTTAAGATTTGTTTGATTTAAATTATTCTCCTCATTGGAATGGCAGACTTAGTTTAGTGTAATAGTTGCTATGCATTTGTTTCACGTTCCACTTTTTGGAGGTTTGGTTGTTGTCTAATCTGTAGACAGTTCTCTATCTTGCGGCAGGAGATTGTATTTTTGAAGTCTGAGATTTGTAAATTATCTGGTGAACAAACTCAGACTGGAACTGCTGCAAAGCCACTGCCGCAGAGACATATTAGGAATGGCAGATGGATTACTGTAGGATCTGGTAGACTTAGAGTTGTGGATAAAAGGCATTTTGCACAGTCTGTTGCTCTTCATAATTCATTTTCTGCACTTTCAGAGTGTAATGGTGTTATGGAGAGAGGCACTGAGGCTAGTGGTGTTGTGGAGAGATGCACTGAGGCTAGTGGTGTTATGGAGACCGGCTTGGAGACTATGGTGAGGCCTAATAGAAAGCAGTTGTTGTTGGGGGATTCCATTATAAGAGGTGTGGAGATGGACAATGGTGGTCTTGTGAGGTGTTTTTCCGGAGCTACTGCTCACAGAGACAGGAGACGTATCTGTGATATTGTTAAGCAAGCAAAGCAGGAAGGGGAATTGGATGTAGTTGTCCATCTAGGGACAAATGACTTGGCTTGCAATGAGGTTTCAGAGGTTAAGGAAGTTTTTAGTCTTTTTGCCAATGATATACGGCAGGTTTCTTCCACACTGTCATTCTCTGAAGTTCTGCCTGTGCATAACACTCAGAACGACAGGCGGATGCGTATTAGGGACTTTAATTTGTGGCTTGGTGAATGGTGTCGGGAGCAAGGATTTGGCTTTATTTCTCATGGTAGCTCTGTTTGGAATGGAGATAAGCTGTACAAAAAGATGGTTTGCATCTTTCTCAAAAGGGAACAAATGTTCTCAGTGAGCAGTTCAGAGATTTTGCTAGGATGTATTTAAACTAGGAGGGGGGGGCAAAAGGGTGATAAAACATCAATCCAACTGTCCCCCAAAACAAGGACAGAAGGTGCCTGTAGCAAGTGTGTTAAAAAAATGATAAGCTTAGAGTCATGTCTACAAATGCTCGCAGTTTATGGAATAAGATCCATGAACTTGTGGCAATAATGGCAACTGATGTGTAGATTTAGTCGGTGTTACTGAGACATGGTATAATGAGAAAAATGACTGGGACATAGCAATACCAGGGTACTCTTTATATAGGAAAGATAGGGAAGGCAAGAAAGGGGGAGGGGTGGCCTTGTATGTGAAGGATAGCATAAAATCTAGCCTAATAAAAGTTAGTGAGGCAAACATAGAGTCCGTTTGGGTTACGTTAGAATTTGGTAATCACACAGTAACTCGTGTAGGTGTGATTTATAGGCCCCAGGACAAATTGAAGAGTTAGATAATCTACTAGTTGAGGAAATAGCTAAAATGACAATGAAGGGGGAAGTTATCATCATGGGTGACTTTAATCTTCCTGATGTAAATTGGAAAACAAAAATAGCTGCTTGTGCCAGGAGCACACATATTCTAAACTCCCTACTGGGGTTGTCTCTAAAACAAGTCGTTGAGGAGCCAACTCGTAAAGAGGCCATACTAGATTTAGTGTTAACAAATGGAAATTTGGTATCAGATATTACTGTAGGTGAAAGTTTAGGATCCAGTGATCATCAGTCAGTGTGGTTTAATATAAGAACAGTGACTGAGTCACACCACACAAAACAAAAGTTTTAGACTTTAGAAAAACAGACTTTTCTAA
>OW240912.1:384148241-384312065 GCA_933207985.1 Pelobates cultripes | reverse complement strand
CTGTCACTCACAGACACACACACACTGTCACTCACAGACACACACTGTCACTCACAGACACACACACTGTCACTCACAGACACACACACACAAACTGTCACTCACAGACACACACACACTGTCACTCACAGACACACACACACACAGACACACACTGTCACTCACAGACACACACACAGTCACTCACAGACACACATCACATGCATTCACTAATTATTTTATAAATACATATTTTCCACCCAGCCTCCCTACCTGGAGAGCTGGTGTGGATTATGGATCGGTCCCTGGGGCTGCTGGGAGGCGTGCGGCAGTGCTGTGAACAGGCGCGGCGAGGGAGCTCTAATCTCCACCCTCTGCTCCCTTGCGGGCTGCCTGCTGATGCCGCGGGAGCCGGGTTGATGGCGTCATATTCCGGCTCCCGCGGCATCAGCAGGCAGCGCGCGAGGGAGCAGAGGGTGGAGATTAGAGCTCCCTCGCCGCGCCTGTTCACAGCACTGCCGCGCCGGGGGTCGAGATGGTGGCCTGGCAGGAGGGAGAGCTTCCCTCCTGCCGGTCACTGAAATATTGCGCCCCCAGAGCCCGTGCGCCCTAAGGCGGCCGCCTGTGCCGCCTTATGGACGCGCCGGCCCTGAGTCAAATGCTTGTTGATTGGCTGCCCTGCAGCTTTTCAAAACGTGCCATTAAATCGCCGAACTCAAACCCGAACGGTTACTGAAATGTCCGGGTTCGGGGTCAAAAAATCGTAATGTTCGGTACGAACCCGAACTTTATAGTTCGGGTTCCCTCAACTCTATTAATGAATACTATGGTCAATGCCACCATCCAGCAAAGGTTTGATTGCAAGGTTTTTAGACAGGATAAAAGTGTTTTTTTTTGTGTGTGTGTGTGTTTTCTATTGTTACGGTTACCTCCAAGCTAGCTGAAGGCTGGACCGCTTGGATGTCCTGGTTCCCGAGTGTGGAGAGAGGGAAGCACCATTCCATTCAGCATACCACCAGAATCCTGTGAAATGTAGAGCGATCCCACTAGCTGTAGTATAGCTAGGCTACCCTGGCTCCCACAAAACGAGTCGAGGCTGCGATTTGAGGGTCAAAACGAACTGAGTTTACTAGCACACAGGCATCGCTATTTATGCAAAACCCCAGGTCCAGGGACAGCCCCCTCTGGACCTGATGGGATACAGGGACAATACAAATAGTTGACCAATGGCATTACAGTGTATCGTTTGAAATGGTCACCGCCAGCTTGGAGATAATGACTCTAACGGTTATGGCAATTTAATTATCTCCAGGCGCCCAAGATCCCACGTTTTATTGGAACATATAAAACAGTCTAAAAATATATAACTATAACATTTTAAAAGACACATCTTGCATTCCACCATTCGTTAGATAGCCCAGATCTGAGCGCAGAAGATAGGTGAATAGTGTTTAGATCTCCCGAACGGTATAGCCAGTCTCTTCAATACAAGTCCTTTCATGCCCTTTTGTCCCGAACACGAGATGGCGGCCATGTTTTCAGGTTGGTGAATAGAGAGCGGGATCTGGACCTAAAACCCATGGAGTGAGTAGCGGCTGAACAATTGCGCGAACACCGCTCAGAGGATGGTTGTCCCAGCCCTTCGTGAGCCGAACGGAGACCGCCATGAAGGGGGGTACTTAACTTGCGGTTAACCACAGACCCAACGTTCTAATTGGGGCCACACGCCATGATGTTGCGGGTCCTCGTTCGGGAGTCTTTCATGTGTTTCAGTTCGGTGAATTAGTACACGAACGAGGCCACCCTGAGACAGTCAATTAGGCTTGCGGTTAACCGCAGACCGCAGCTCTCCGGTGGTCAATTGGGAGCGCACTCCGCTTGCAAGGTGGTCGGCCGTTCGGTTGTTCTAGAGGTGAAGGAGGTTAAGTGGCGGCACACGCCAAGGGCCGGGTGGTCTTTGTTCGTATGCACGAATACATAGTCCTGATTGTTCGTGCAATGTGTTTAAACAGTAATAAAGTATACGGTCAAATGAAACAAGGTAATCCAGTAACTGTCTGTAGAGCGTCCGTAACATCTATTTTATAGATAAATCACTGTGTTACACTTTATGCATAAATCATTACATTTTATTGTTTATTAAAGCAGAAATGGAGGCAAGCTCACTTCTATTCATTTAATTTCTATGTATTCATTTTGCCCATTACCAAGCTTCAACTGAATGCCTCACATGGTCCACCTGGGTATGGTTGAAAAAACAACAAAAAACCCACAAACCCTCCAGTTCACTTCCATCCCACAAACTGCTGTCTGGACATGATAAATCATTGGGCCCTGAGCATTTGGTCCCCAGAATTCACAGTTCTCAACAGAGAAGGATTAAGATGTCATGGGACCCTTGGCAGGTTTTCAGCTTGCTCTGGCCCCTTCATTTTTCACATAGGAATGGTAAATAGGGCCAAGCAGCTTCCTGGTTTCCAGGGCCCATGTCTAACCTCTGGGTCCTAGGCACCCTGGTTTCATGGCAGGACACAGTGGCGTACATACCAGGGTCGCAGAGGTCGCGGCTGCGACCGGGCCCAGCCCACCAGGGGGCCCAGCCGCCCCTGCGACCCGGTATGTACCCACAGGGCCAGCCTCTTCTCCTGGGGGGCCCAGGAGGCGGCCATCTCAGGGCCCCCCCGAGGCTGGCCCTGCTGACCCCGGCGGGCGGGCGGGCTGTCTGGGTGGCCGGCGCGCGAGGGAGCACTCTCCCCTGAGTGCTTCCTCTTCAGCTCCCTCCCGCACCGCACTGATGCCGGAGCCGGAAGATGATGTCATCTACCGGCGCCGGCATCCCTATGCGGCGCGCGAGGGAGCTGAAGAGGAAGCACACAGAGGAGAGTGCTCCCTTGCGCGCCGGCCACCCAGAAGCCAGCCCGCCCAGCAGCACCACTGGACCCCAGGGAATCCCCCCAGCTCTCCAAAAGGTAAGGAGGCTGGGGGGATTAAATTTAAAAAAAAAATGTGTGTGTGTGTTAGTGTGTGTTTTAGTGTGTGTTAGTGTGTGTGTGTTTGTGTTTGTGTGTTAGTGTGTGTGTGTGTGTGTTAGTGTGTATGTGTTAGTGTGTTAGTGTGTGTGTGTTAGTGTTTGTTTGTGTTAGTGTGTGTGTTAGTGTGTGTGTTAGTGTATGTGTGTGTTAGTGTGTGTGTGTTTGTGTTTGTGTGTTAGTGTGTGTGTGTGTTTGTGTTAGTGTGTGTGTGTGTGTGTGTGTTTGTGTTTGTATGTTAGTGTGTGTGTTTGTGTTAGTGTGTGTTTGTGTGTTAGTGTGTGTGTTAGTGTTTGTTTGTTTGTGTTAGTGTGTGTGTTAGTGTGTGTGTCAGTGAGTGTGTTTGTTATTGGATGTGTGTCTGCTAGTGAGTGTGTTACTGTGTGTGTATGTTACTGAGTGTGTTTGATGTCTGTTAGTGAGTGTGTGTTTGTCAGTGAAAGTGTATGTTTTGTAAGTGAGTGTGTATGTATGTCAGTAAATGTGTGTGTCTTTTAGCTAGTGTGTATGCGTCTGTTCGTGAGAATGTGTGTGTGTGTGTCTTCAGCATTTACCTTTCTCCAGCGTCGGACTCCCTTGGCACTGGGGATCCCTCCGCCTCTCAGCTCCGAATGCACATGCGTGGCAAGAGGCGCGCGCGCATTTAAACCGCCCATAGGAAAGCATTACTCAATGCTTTCCTATGGACGTTCAGTGTCTTCTCATTGTGATTTTCACAGTGAGAATCGCGGAAGCTCCTCTAGCAGCTGTCAATGAGACAGCCACCAGAGGCTGGATTAACCCTCAGTGAAACACAGCCGTTTCTCTGAAACGGCTATGTTTTCAGCTGCAGGGTTAAAACTAGAGGGACCTGGCACCCAGACCACTTCATTGAGCTGATGTGATCTGGGTGTCTGTAGTGGTCCTTTAAGTGTGTGTGCATACCGCGGTCGCAGGGTCGCAGCCCTGCAACCCCTGCAACCCCTGCGACCAGGTGCCCGCAGCCATGTGTTGCGGCCCCGACCCGCGCTGAGTAAGTGCGGGGGGGGAGGGGCCCACGGATCAATTTTCGCACCGGGGCCCCACTGGTCATGTGTACGCCACTGGCAGGACACAACATCTATAGCTCTTTGATTTAGTTTTCTGGTACTGTGCCAGTCGCTCTACTGTTTAAATCAAATGTTAATGGATTTTATTTTATGCCAGAGATATGGGGGACCAGAAAACAGCTATGTAGCATATTTACTATATTTTCATATTTAATACACCCATCGCCCTGGCACTGACTAGAGTTGTGTAGTGTAATGAGGATCATATCTTGTTGCAAATCCCCATGAGCAGTTTAAACACCTTATCCCACTGCCTGTTACTTAACTGCAATGTAGAAGTTATATAATATAGCCTGGCTACTAGCCATAATGTATTTAAAGAAATATTATTCACGTATCTGAATATAGGTTTACAAAGTTCAGCATTAGAAAATATCAACTGGCTCTTTTGAAAGACGATGGAAAACCCCTGCAAAAATAAATGTTAGGGTATACTTTAATTTTATTATTAAAAGTAATAACAGATAACAATAAATAGCAAACATCAAATTTAGGAATATTGTGGTTTGCATCACCCTCCCCCCACTACGTGACTCAACTAAAAAATAAAGAATATAGTACCCAATTCTTTATAGAAAACTGTATTCAGAAATTCTTTCACAAGCTTCCTGATAAAACCTGATAGAAGAAATTACATAGCCATTTCCCATCAAAAATTGGATTGATGTGCCCTTATACTCGAAGTCATGGAACTCATGGGCCTGACCTCTCGCCTCCTGACCACCACATCGATATAAACCCGAGGTGGACCGCACTAGCGCACTTCAATATAAACTCAAAACCCGAACAGTCAAAATAGCGCATGACTCAGACATAATAGCCCACGAGATAATACACAGATACAAAAAACTAGAAGGAATGGGCGATCAGGCTCATACTGGGAGGCATAGCTAGTTCTGAGGTCCCAGAGACCGCTGACACTCTATCAGCCACCACTGTCTAATTACATGACATGACCCGACGCAAGAACAAACGAGACAGAGAACCCATACCCCAAAACTGACTGCCTCGAGACTGGCACAGGCTTAAATCAACGAGAAGCTTTCCTGCTAACTAACTCGGGTCAAACCCAGACCGAAGCCCAGGAGCTGGCATCATTGTTAGTCGGAGGGGAGAGTCGACAAAGGCCCATGGTTTAGTCAAATGCAGTATTACCTATATGTTTTGCTACCTAGACTCAAAACGCATCACGTTTTATTGTAACATTTATTGAAATTATGATATTGCACCAAGTTCAAAGCAAAAGTCTTGCTACGTAAAACTAATGTTACACCCTGATGTTGTACTTTGATATTGTAATAATCTGACCACTGTTCGTATTTCAATAAAAAAAGATTGACCAAAAAAAAAAAATTGGGTTGATGTGGAATAGTTTATGAACATCAGTGACCCAGAAGATGTGAAGACAATTTCGAGTCTAACTCATCTGTAGCACATTCCATCTGGACTCTGAAGTGCCAAAATTTGCAAATAATAACAAAGCATTTGACATCCAGATTACCCTGGTTTCATTGTACATCCTGTGATGTTATAATTACCCAATTTAATTATACTCATTTTATCTACCTCGGAAGGATGAAGAGCTGAGGCAACCCTGAAGGGATTTGAACATGCAACTCAAATTCAACTAATGATGCATTAGCCCACTCACTAGCATGGAATGTATAAATTTCAAAATGTAAAACCAAATTCTGTATTATACTTCAGCATTTAGTTAACAAACTTCATTAGCTCAATGTAACTAATAATCCTCTTGACGAAGATTGATTCTGGTGTATGGAATGAAGAGGCAGAGACTTCTGCGGTCCATAGTACACCAACAATCAATGGAAACATAGTGACAGTTAAGAATTATAAACAATCCTATTTTAGACAGTGTTGAATTGTTAATCTTTTCAATCTGTACCTCGTTAATCCGCACTAGATATTGAAATGGTTTCTTCTTCATTTGTTTCTTTGGAAAATGGTTTTCAATTACTAGCTGGGAGAAATGTAATTTCTTTCAAAGATTTCATGTAGCTTTGCGTGTTTCATAAATCCATGAAGAGCACTTGTCATGCAAAATGGGACGGTGTCCCTTGTAGCAGGC
Source organism: Pelobates cultripes (assembly GCA_933207985.1). Taxonomy (NCBI): domain Eukaryota; kingdom Metazoa; phylum Chordata; class Amphibia; order Anura; family Pelobatidae; genus Pelobates; species Pelobates cultripes. The sequence goes on along the minus strand of OW240912.1, from coordinate 384,305,880 downwards.
ATTAGGGTGCTAGGATAAGACCTACCAAAAATGGGGTACATTGACATTGTGACAGGCTTATGCAATGCATGATCATATACTGTAACTAAATCTCCAACAATTGTAAGTAAAAGTAAGGTGTTAAAAAAAAAAAAAACTATTACATTTTGTGAGCTTCAAATTTAGTGTTTGCTCATGAGCGATTTTATATGTTGTAAACAGTAGCAGTAAAAGGTTGTCATTTTTTAACAGGGGCCATTCATGGTTCATGGTTCCTTACTGCATCAATTTGTGCTCTCTTTCTTTAACTAATTCCCTCAAGTGGGACATTAAGTCAGTCAAAGAGAAAAACACAGCACATCCCTATATATGTTAAAAATAATAATTAATGGTATCAAGAGATTTAAACAATTTAGATGTATTTAAGGGGTGTTCTTTTTTTGTCATTTTTAGAGCACAGTGTGGATTAAGATGATATTTTTATGTTTGTTTTATGATTCATAATGCAATGTGATATATTTCCTTTTCTCTAAGCATACAGATTATCCAGTCGTAACTATTTTTGCATGTTGTGGGCATTCAAAATGTAGTTGTTTGGAATTCCTGGGGTCGTCCCAATGTTCTAATGTTTCACTAAAGCTGTGCCAGAATTTCCTGCCCACCCCATACATATCCATGCCAGGGCTTTTAGTCTATATTTAACATCGCTGACAGTTACAGAATCCTACAGGACTACAGAAGAACATAGCTTTTGAACAGATACAAGCGCTGACCATCTTGATTCTCCAAACAGGACGTTCACCTGCATTGTCTGTGTTTTAACGCCAGCTTCACTCTAGGGGCTTATGCCACATTGGAATAGCAGCCAATAGGGTTAGTTTTCATCGAAACATTTATATAAATTCTCTAAGTACTCAGTCGGATGGCATTAGTTTCATTTATTGATCACTATTCAAGGGTTCTGAAGCCAAATCCAATACTTCTGACTGCATAGTATTGCAGAAAAAGTTTCAGTTTGTAAACACACAACTAACCCAACACGGAAAGACATATTATTAAAATTGTGTAATTAATTTATTGGCACCACATTCATATCTGCATGATCACTGACGTTCCTGCCATATAAGTCTAAGCCCTCAATGATCCAATGGTTGGCTTTTACCCTAGAGTTCATTCATAGCACTTTCAACACATTGAAGGAGATTTATCAAGTGTTGCACACAGCTTTGAGACATGTTTTTAGCTCAATTGATCAAATTTGTGCGTTTATTTCATCAATTGCTTCTTTTGTATCCATCTTTTTTTGCAACCCATACATTTAAAGCACTGAACAATTCTAGCCCCTCATATCTCTTCACAGATCCAAAGGTATGCCCCTCCTCGTTCCCTCCGGTCTGCCCGTGACCACCTCCTGACCGCTGCTCGCACCACACAGCCAACTCGCGCTTGCAGAACTTCTCGCGGGCGGCTCCCTTCCTATGGAATAGCCTGCCTACCCCCATCAGACTCTCCCCTAGTCTTCAATCCTTTAAGAAGTGTCTTAAAACCCATCTCTTTAGGAAAGCTTATGGCCTCCCAGAGTAACCTGTACCTTATATCTGTCTCTTGCTCTCTCCTATAGGGCAGTGCTTTACTCTTTCCTCCAGCTCTGCTTCACTCCTACCTAATTTGACTGGTATTTCCTGTCCTAATGTGTTTTATACCCCACCTCCTATAGACTGTAAGCTCGTTTGAGCAGGGTCCTCTTCAACCATTGTTTCTGTACGTTTTCTTGTAATTGTCCTATTTATAGTTACATCCCCCCTCTCATAATATTGTAACGCTACGGAATCTGTTGGCGCTATATAAATGGCAATAATAATAATAATCTGGCTTTTTTAAATGTAAGCCATTTATTTTGCCAATAAACAGATTTGTCAGTCTTTACAGCAATTCTTTCTACCAGAAGAGTGTTCTGTTTCACTTCTATTTTTTCCACCACACTAAATTTGGTGTTCTTTTCTAAAAAGGATATTTATGAGCATTACGGCAGGGGAAAGGCGATACATTTTAGACAATTTACATTTTGTTATTTTTAATTTTTTTATTATTTTTGTTGTGCACACTGTTAATAACAAGCAATCTCAAGGTGCCCCGTCAGCAGTCCTCGAGAATAAACAATGCATATCAATAGGAGCAGTGGAGAAAGCATGCACATTTTTAAATATATTGGTAGGGTAACAGCAGTAAGTACGTTCATATACTAAACAGTTCAGGCTAGCGGTGAAGATCCTAGATTGTGTTATGTTTGCTTAGGCTACATGTTTGGACCAGACATTTAGATAACCACGGGTGCTAAATCATAATGTGTATGATTATGTGGTACCGGTCGGCAGCTACTCCCCCTGGCAGGGGCTTCAGGATTGGATATGTCTGTCAGTGACAGCGTGTGTTAATGCCAATTGTGTGCTTGATGTGTGTCTGCCTTGTGCTGTGCTATGTCGGTGGAGCTGTGTGTGCAGGCAGGTATGTGAGGTATTGGTGGGATAGTCCATTGTATCGTGCTTGGCGGTAGGTCCCAGATCAGCCGATGCCTTAGCTTGGTAGCAGGCATAGGGGGTTTCATGTCAGCGAGAGGCAGAGTTCAGGTGGGTCATTCCCATAGCCCCGGGCTTTTGTGAAGTCCCGCAATTGGAGGCCACAAGCTTGGATCCTCGCGTATGAGGCAGAGTTCTTCCCTGTATGTGGACTGCAGCAGATCCAGATGGAGCGTCTCCGTTTGTGGCGTCGGATCCTCCTTATTGGTGGCCATGCTCCAGGTATTCCTCCCCAGTGGACCTCAGCCCGAGTGGGCCCATGGTGTACAGCCGTGTGTCTGCTTTATAAAGGGTGCCCGGGGGGAACAGCTCTTTTCCCGCTCCTCTTCTCTCTGCTTACTTTCAGACAGGGCCGGGAAATTTCCTGCACTTTTGTTTATTTTGAAGCATATGAATGCTTTTTTTTTACGTTGGAGTAATAATTTTTAATTTTAAGTTCTCTTTTCTAACTCTGTATCTGCACACTATGCTGGCGCGACGCATTATGGGGCTGGTAAATATTTGTTTTCCAGGGCTGCTTTTAATTCCCAGTCTGGCCCTGCTTTCAGAGGCCTGTACCTCTGGCTTTTCGGGGTAGTCAGTTGGCTTATCCCGGAGGCTGTCTATTGTGGTGATGTGCTGTGATAGGATCTCCTCTGCACTCTGCTTGTTCTCGTCTGTGAGTTGCGCATATGGCTGGGGAAAACTGCCCGGTAAGTGCTCTGCTGCAGGGTGGGTGTTTGGACCCAGTTAAAAGCAGTAATAGCTGCCCGTGGGGACCGAGATAACCCCACTGGTCCAGAGGGGGGGGACACAGCAAGTCATAGTCGGAGACCTGGGAGAGCGGCCGTCTCGTCCCAGCTCAAATTCTGGCAGGCCTCAGGCCTCTGTAGGGTTACTTTGATGCCGTGCCGGGTGGTATGCAGTATCTCCATGTACACCATCAGCTGGAGAGTAGTTTGGTCACCAGTGGGGGTCAGTGGCTGCTTGTGGCTCTCAGTTAGCACCGATTTTCAAACACTGGTGCAGCAGCTCAGACAGAGCACGTCTGATCAGATCATCGGTCAGGCTCCGCCCCCTTTAGACAATTTTTAGAACAAATTATTTAAGCTCTTTCGAGCAGGGTCCTCATCAACCTATTGTTTCTGTAACTTTTTGTAATTGTCTAATTTATTGTTATAATATTGTAAAGCTTTGCGGAACATGTTGGCGCTATATAAATGATGATGATAATAATAATAATGCAAAGAGATTAGAGACCAAAATTAAATCTTCACAATGCATCCTGGAATTAATTTATAGAACACCTGGGGGGGCGGGGCCTGACCGCCAAGCAGTCTTACCGCACTAAACCAGAGCTCCGTGTGAGAACCGGCAAAAAGCAACTTTTACCTAATATTACACACCGAAATTACTAGCCTGGCGCAACAGAGCAGCAAGATTACCCTGAGACTCAAAGGGCTGGGCCACCGGGCTCGGAGAGGCACTCGGAATCGGACACAGAGCTGCAGCCTACCAGCGGGTGCAGGCGGGAGAGAGGCGGCCGACCTCCCCACCAACGTGAAAATGCTGCGACGCCTAAGACCCCGTTCACCCCCCCCTCACCGGTGAGGGGTATCCCGGCACAATCAATCAAGCGACCGATAAGGCTTTGCCTTGAGACAGCAAACAAAAATTACCTGATCCAAGCACGACTCACCGCATAACAGCCAAAGCCAAAATGGTGACTGCCATGCCGACCACATGCGGCCTGCTGGAAAACTACGAACAGCGGCTGGACGCACTTTTTAAAGACTTCTGGCAGAAACTGTGGCACAGAGGGGCAAAACCTAAGGAGACGACCGACAAGCAATGGCACTTTCACCCTGGTGGCATGAAAAACTAGGCGGGAGAGCCTCGGATAACACGACTGGGCCCCAAACTAAAGAAACAGGGGAAGAAGAGAGACTGCCTGAGAGCCACAGTCTGCCCAGTGTCACCCACCACTGGCTACTGTCCTCCGGGGCGAGGACACATTGGGAGATAAAAACATGCCAGGTGGACATGGCACACAAGGAAGGTGGAAGCCCAGCCAGGGAATCGGCTGACTGCCTAAACTTCGGGAGCTAACTGCCGGCCGAGATAAGTCTTTGGACAGGGACTCTAACCGAGGCTGCAAATAACCCAGCGACACAAAAGCAAGAAAAATCATACCAAATTAAAAATGTTATTATATTGATCTCACTTTAGATTAGAAAAGCCTTCTCTACTCAACATATACTGCATAATTGTTTAGCTTTAACTAGTACTACGTCAGAGGCATATCAGTTGCATGCATGTTAGCTTACAATATAAAGATTAGACAGCATCTGGAGCACTAGGGCAAACTGTGAATTACCAGTCCTTTTCTAACACAATAGTTAGTCAGCATGCTAGGTCACTGCTTTTTCTCACATGTATTACTCTGTGTACCAGAGATGTCAGGATGCTACAAGCATAATTACTCTTCAAAAGATTGTTTCGCATAGACATATCTACTTAACATGCTTTACCTTTAAACAAAAATGTGCAAGTTTTCAAAGCCACTGTTTAACCCATGTTTTCCATATTAATGAACGCTGTTGTGGTGCATGACTATACTCTGTACTCACCTGTTAACAAAAATAAAGAATAAAAAAAATATATTTTTTTTTATAGAACACTGGCATTACCATGTTTTACCGGGACATTAAAAAAGAACATTGAGAAGTAGAGCCTAATATCCTAATAGAACAATAGTAATAAATCCCTGAGCATGCTTCTAATTTTGTACATCACATTTTTGCAGCACATACAGTGTTAAATGTTAGATTTCTTACAGTCAATATGCCTCAGTTACTTGCAGGTTACAACATTTTCAATTTGAGAGTTCCTGGGCTTTCATATCATGGTGAATTAACCGCCATCTCAATTGTTGCTGTCATCAGATAAATGGATTGTGCAAGTGTCATGGTCTTACGAGATGCTTGGCGGCTGATGTCCCACATCACAATGCAGAATTATCCTGGAATGTACAGCTCTTTCCTTGTCTGACAGCAAAAGCACATCCTAACATAAAGTCATCAGTCACACTCACATTCATTCGTGACGTGGCTTTAGACATGGAATGAACACGGAATTGATTTTATTGTGACTCCAAAACAAATAAATATTATTTAAAATATAAAATAGATAGTAATGCTAAGCTGAGTAACTAAAGAGACTTTAACATAAAATAATTAAAAGATTTTATTAATATTATTTTATTAATATTATTAATAATATGTAAAAACTGAGCACTAACCATTAAATAAAAAAATTTTTTATTGAAGTATTGAATCACGGGTGAAATAAGATTAATTTCAACTGGGTGCACATATCGTTTAACATGATTTTAACCTTAACAGCAGAGGCATGAGAAACCACCAGCACCGAAGGAGTTGACGGAATTTTAAGGGAATTGTTTTTTTTTTCATAAAATCTTGTTCAGTTTTTAAAAGTTATAGAGTCTCACGCTGTGATCAAACCTCAAAGAAAGCGGAGTATGGTTTGTGCACTAAACTTGGAAATATACAGAAATGACAATCTGATTTTGTATGTTAATGTGAGAAAAACAGGGATCTCATAGGAATTTTCTGGTCAAACATTCCCAAATAAGGATTCAACTATTTACGTTTTATTGACATAAGTGGTTTGCAAGTTGACCACAGCTCAATAACAGTGAATAAACCTATTAGACAAGGTGTCAAAGCCATGTGAAATATGTTTACACTTCTATACATGTAAATATAGCAGCAGTGAAAACCAATGGGGGCTATTTATGAAAGGCTTTTGGCATATCACTGTTGGTCAGGTTGGTTCGATTCACACTTGACAATCTAGAATTATCATTTCGGCATTATGATTGCTGCTACAAAAGGGGCCAGTTATAAATTTGTGGGACATTAAAAGTGTTTTTTGTTGTTGAAACATTCCAAAACGGTTTTACAAGAAATTGGGGAAAACAAAACACTATTTGTAGCGATTCAACATAAATCTGTCCTTTCCTAAACAACCTAGCTTGCCCCACTCTTCAGCAACCTTGACTGAGGGTGAGTACCTTAAAGTCTGCCAGTTGATACAGTGAATGACAAACAGATGGACTTCAATGAGCTGTAATGGTTAAAATAGTTTTTCAGATTTTTCAATATTTTGTTAACACCAAAGCAAAAATAAATCACAACAAAGACTAGCTTTAGTGCTTATGATGCTTGTAGTAATCCTTTAAGAAACACCAACATAAAGAATGTGCTCACAAAGTACGTGTCATCGGGTCCTCTAGTCATGGTCCTTACAGGCTAGTCATGACACAGAGGCCTTTCTGTATTAGTAATTTACACTGTTGTAAATTAAGATTTTTATTTATTTTTTAAACGTGGATCTTATAGGTCATATTAAGGGTGTGATGATAACATTAGGTATACATGCGGAAAATAGTGCAGTGCTGTCAAGTTTTCTCTTACTAAGGACTTTAAAAGCTTTCCCATGTAAATTTTTCCACAGATTAGATCTCCCACATTGTGACTCAAACCTTGTAAACCAAGATATTCTAAAGGAAGAAAATTAACAAAGAATTAGAGGCTTGCTCAACTCACTGTGCTCATAGAAATTCTAAATTGGTCAAAAGAGAGTTGAAAACTAGGCACAAAAAAATATTTCAGAGGAAATTTCAATATTAGGAAGCCATGTGTAACACTGGAATCCAAAAAGGAGACTTTGAACTACAATGTACTTTCTCTTGAATCAAGTTCACAGGTTCTTCACATGCCAACCTTTCACATATCTGGAGTTCTGATGTTGGAACAGATGTGACCCTATGTCTGTTGGTGGAAGCAACCTTCAGCTGTTGAGGGCAGAAGAGCAGAGACATTTGAAAAGTCAAAGGTCGGCAGCCATAGAGATCCAGCGCTTGTTATGTAAACTTGAAGGCTGAAGCAAGAAGAACCAAACAATTCGAATAGCACTTCAGTATGCTTTTTCTGTTCCTTTCACTTTAATGAGCACTTTAATATTTCATGATGGGGTCTTGTTCCTGCACTTTTATTTTTATTGTTTTTCTGGTTTTGTGTCGATGTAGATAGTGAGCTGTGACCCATAGCTAGATTAGTATAGGTTTGTTGGTTAGGGGACACATTGGAATTGTTGTACCATATCGGGCTATGTAGGCTCTTAAGGGTGCTTCCCCTGAGCCGAGGTAATTTCTAGCTGTTGAACAGGAGTGGTTAAGTAGGGTTTATAGCTGAATAATTAAAATATTTATAGGCAGACTAGAGTGATTTCTATCACTTGGAGATACTAATATTTCTTAGGATTGATGTTCATTCATTGACATATGTCCTGCTATTTACAGTGATTTTAGATTGATCATATGACATTTATCTTCCCGTCCCCGACTTTCACACAGCTCTGATACACTTTTGGGCATTACATATCGATTTTGTATTTCTTTACCCAGAGGGCACCATAATAATAAAACCTGTTCCTGTCATGTAGGCAGGGGCGAAGACCTATGTATTGCTAGCCCAATTTACAGAAATTGTCTATGCACTTGGGAGGTCAAATGGAATTCTACAGTGATTTGTCCGATAATTGTCAAATACAGTGGTCCCCAAACCAGTCCTCACGACCCAGCAACAGTCCAGGTTTTGTCAGTATCGCCATTGGACTAAAAAAGGGAAATATATACATCCTGGATTGGTGAGCCATGAGGAACGGTTTGGGAACCACTGGTTATTTTTTATTTATCTAATTTAATTTTTTACCTGTAGTCACATTGTATGATATACTTTCTATAGGAGACTTATTTCTTACTAGATGGAACATTTCATGTTAGCAGGGCCGGTGCATGGATTTTTGGCGCCCTAGGCAAACTAAAACTTGCCATCTCCCCATATGACCGGCCCACCACGTGACATCACAATGCCCCACCCATATGATCTGCCATATGGGCCAACGCCAGTTCTGCACAAAGTGTCTTTTATCTGAAGAGACAGTGTGTTTACATTAAAAAGCCTACAGGCACAGGCTATAGACACCAGAACCACTACATTAAGCTGTAGTGGTTCTGGTGGCTATAGTGGCCCTTTAATGTGAGGTAAATTAGAGATTAGTGCCACTAATAATATATTGGATTGCCTACTTACTACCAGATGAAGACAAGAGGAGGATGATGGGCTCAGGCTGCAGTCTGACTCCACAGGTCTGGTGTAGAACAGGCTGTTTGTAACAGTGCTCACAACAATTAACGAACAGGAAGCAGCTCCATTTTTTACACAGCTCATGGTCTTTGCCTACAAAGCCACCTACATGGCCCACCCATGAGTTCTCTCACAGGGTGTGGAGTGTATGGGTGTAGGGGATGTGTTATTGTAGAGGAGGTAATGTGTGTGTGTTCTTATGGAATATAGTGTATAGGGATACCAATTTGTGTAAGGGATGTAGTGTGTGTTTGTGTGTAAGGAATGCATTGTATGTTTCTGGGTGTGTGTGTAATGGATGCAAGGTGTGTTTCTGTGTATGTAATTTAATGCAGTGTGTGTCTGTAAGGGGTGCATTGAGTGTGTGTAAGAGATTAATTTTGTTTCTGTGTGTGTGTGCGCGCGTAAGGGATGCATTGTGTGTTTCGGTGTGTCTGTGTGTGAGTAGGGATGCATTGTATGTTTCTGTGTGTGTGTATGTGTAAGGATGCATTGTGTATGTGTGTAGTGTAAAAGAGAGGGTTTGTGGGGTAGGATAGGGACTGAGAGGGGAGCAGTTCTTTATTTTTTTTATTTTTTATATTAGCCTACCCTTCTGTCAATTAGTGATCTCCCTTTCCTTTCTGTCCCTCAGTGTTCTCCCCTCCTTTCCCTCAATGCTCTCTCCTCCCCTCCTGTCCCTTAGTGCTCTCCCTTGGCCCCCTGTCCATCTCCCGTCCCCCCTTGGTGGTCCTCTCACTCTCCCCCTCTCTCCCCCTTAGTGGTCTTCTCACTCCCCCCTTAGTGGTCCTTTCACTCCTCCCTCTCCCCCTTAGTGATCCTTCCTCTCCCCTTCTCTTAGTAGTCCCCCCCTCTTCTTAGTGGTCTTCCCCCCCCTTCCTTAGTGGTCTGAATTACCTAAGGCCCGGTCAGTGCTGAGGCGCTTCCAGGCCCCAGTGATGACGTCAGAGCACCCAGTTAAGAGAGCCGTGCGTGTGGAGAGCGCAGGAGAGGAGGGAGTCAGAGTGGGAGCTCTGACTCCCATCAGCCGAAGGCAGCCACTGGACCCCAGGGAAGTCACCCTCCTGCACCAAGGTAGGAAACAGGAGGGTGACTAAAATTATTAACACTGTGTGTGTGAATGTCTGTATCTGTGTGTCTGTATGTGTGTGTGTGAATGTCTATATGTGTGTGTGTGTGTGTGAATGTCTGCCTGTATCTGTGTGTGTGTGTGTGTGTCTGTGAAAAGAATGTGTATATATGTGTGTGAATGTCTGTATCGGTGTGCCTGTATGTGTATTTTTATCTGTATCTGTCTGTATGTGTGTCTGTTTGTATGTATGGGTATCTGTATGTCTGTATGTGTATCTGTGCATGTGTGTCAGTGTGTGCCCCTATGTATCTGTATACATATGTGTCTGTATGTGTATCTCTGTCTGCATGTGTGTCTGTATGTGTATCTGTTTGTCTGTATGTGTATCTGTTTTTATGCACGTGTCTGTATGTGTATCTGATTGTCTGCATGTGTGTCAGTGTGTGCCCCCAGTGTGTGAATGTCTGTATCGGTGTGCCTGTATGTGTATTTTTATCTGTATCTGTCTGCATGTGGGTCTGTATGTGTGTCTGTTTGTATGTATGGGTATCTGTATGTCTGTATGTGTATCTCTGCATGTATGTCAGTGTGTGCCCCTATGTATCTGTATGTGTGTCACAGTTTATATCTGTATGCATGTCATTCTGTGTATCTGAATGTTTGTCATTAATTGTGTCTGTGTATCTGCATTTGTGTCTCTATGTGTGTCTGTGTATCCGCATGTGTGTCTGTGTGTTCTGTATCTGTATGTGTATCTTTTTGCCTGCATATGTGTCTGTATGTGTATCTCTGTCTGCATGTGTGTCTGTATGTGTATCTGTTTGTCTGTATGTGTATCTGTTTTTATGCACGTGTCTGTATGTGTATCTGATTGTCTGCATGTGTGTCAGTGTGTGCCCCTATGTATCTGTATGTGTATCTGTCTGTATGTGTGTCTGTGTATCCGCATGTGTCTCTGTGTATCTGTAGATGTGTCATTCTGTGTATCTGAATGTGTGTCATTCTGTGTGGCTGTGTATTAGCATGTGTGTCTGTGTATGTATCTATGTGTTATATTATACAAATGTAGCGGGGCGGGGTGGCAGGGCAATTTTTGCACCGGGGCCCTGTAGTTTCTAGTTACGTATATAACACATATATAACCACTGTTTTGTCACTTCATAATTTGAGGGTATCCCACTGCAGAAGTTGCAGATCCTGGGGATTTGCAAGCAATGCATGAATCTCGGAGATGAGTATGTTTTACTTTATTTTTTTTAAATAAATGTAACTTGCAAACTTTGGATACATGATCCTCAAAATGCTTTTATTAACTGAAGACCCTTTTAAATATATACGAAAAAGATAACAGCTTGGTCTACAGTGATTTGTCCGATAATTGTCAAATACAGTGGTCCCCAAACCAGTCCTCACGACCAAGACCCAGCAACAGTCCAGGTTTTGTCAGTACCGCCATTGGAATAAAAAAAGGGAAATATATAAATCCTGGATTGGTGAGCCATGAGGAACGGTTTGGGAACCACTGGTACATTCTCGTTTTTAACCCGGAACAATGATGCAACTGATTAACTGTACACACTAATGTCGTATCCAGGCTCAGGGAACAAGAGCTAAATAATGGGATAAACCTAAATTAACCAATCTGTGCTATATGACAATTTAACTCATGCATTTATTGTGTCAGCTAATAAACTGGCCAAGAACACAATTCTAAGGATCTGGAATAATATCTCCCATTACTCTAATTGGCTGCATCATCTCTCCAGGCAGAAGTGTTACAAATCTATGTTAGTTCTACATAAGGCTCACAAGGGCATTGTTACATTGCTTAAGGGACAGGTGTCTAGAAAACTTTGTATTTTATAATTATCTAATAAATGCAGATTCCACCAGTGGGCCTGATTAACTAAGCGACACATTGTAATTTATCCAGCGATTGTAATCTATATATTTATGCTGTGCTAGGTAAAAGGTTGTTTTTTTAGATTTTTTTTCTGTTCCATTTGAGTGTGCACACTCCTACATACTCCTGTTTGCAATGTTAAAGCTGAACTGTCCCTTTAGAATGCTTTGCATTTTTAAAAATTCTGCCTCATCTTCTGTTCGTCCCCATATTCCTCATGGTCCTAATCCCAGTCTTTTTGGATATTTTCTTTTTTCTTATGAATAAAGCAAGGGATTATGGGATTATGAATACATGGGTTGCTGTTTAGCTAGGGAACATTATATAGAAAGTGCAATTTAACAAATGTAAATAGAGCAAGGTTTTACGACATTCACAGCAATTTGTTGCTATTGTCTTTTTTTTTTTATATGAGTGTTTAACATTCTTACCCTACTAAAGGTTAATAGCATAAATAAACACTCTAAATGTATATGTTACTAATACGCTTTCTGATCTTCCACCATTTTATTCTGATTTTAAAGGAGTTTACGATGACAGGTCTGGTGTAACTCGAACCACCTCTATTTTCTTTTTCTAAGAATAGAATATTTGAGGCTCGATGCCACCTATTCCATATAACAGCTGTTTCCTGGATTATTCTTCCACATGCTTTTTCAATGGAATTTGACTCACTAAAAAAAGAAAGATATTCATTATATACACAAATACACACATATATGTACGCATATACGTCCCATACAGGCTCTATAAAAACACCTCATACATGCAGCTTAAAACTGTGCAGTAAATTATCACCTGCATAGTTTCTGGTTGGTGGGCCAAATTCAGTTTGAATTCTTACTTTAGTAAGTGTAAGTCATACCCTATTTACAATTCCTCCACAGATATAGGGACACTTAGGACTTAATTTAAAATTGTTGGATAAGCTTGTAAAATTATTTAATACTTTTGTATAAACATTTATTCCCCCCCACCCCCCCAACATATTAAAATATCAATAGATTTGTTGTTCCAGCACATCCTACAAATGCTTAATCAGATTGAGATCTGGGAATTTGAAGGCCAAGCCAACACCTTCCTCCTTGTTGTATGTAGTCTGCAACAATCTCTAGGTAGGTGATACGTGTCAAAGTAACATCCACAAGCATGTCAGGGCCCAGCCTTCCTTCCTTCTTCCCCTTGTGCATCCTTCTGCCATCACTTCCACATGTAAATGATGCACACACACCCAGCTATCCATCGGATCTAAAAGAATAAGTTACTCATCAGACAATTCATCCTTCTTCCATTGCTCCATGGTCCAGTTCTGACGCCCACATTCCCATAGAAGGCAATTTCATCAGTGACCTGAGGTTATCATGGGCACTCTAACCGGCCATACGTCTTTGCAGTCCTAACGCAGCAAACTGCGACGGTAAGTTCTGTCACCTTTCTGTCATGGCCAGCATTCATTTTTTCAGCAATTTGAGTTACAGTATCTCTCTTGTGTGACTGAACCAGATGGGCTAGTCTTCGCTTCCCACATGCATCAATGATCTTTGAGCGCCCATGAAGTCATTTCCCCAGTTGTTCTTCTTTGAACCAATTTTGGTAGGTACTAATCATTACATACTTGGATACCCCACAAGACTTGCCATTTTGTAGATGCACTAACCCAGGCATCTAGCCATCACTATTTAGCCCCGGTCAATGTCACTCAGTCCATTTGTCCTGTTTCCAACACATGAAATTGAAACGATATATTTAATGTTATTCACCCTTAAGGACCAAACTTCTGGAATAAAAGGGAATCATGACATGTCACACATGTCATGTGTCCTTAAGGGGTTAATGTTGTGGCTGATCAATGTATAAAAATAAATCAATATATCTAAAATAACACAATATTACAAAATTTAAATATTTGGCATACTATTACATAATTTATAAAAGTTTACGTAACAATATTAAATCAAGGCCTTAGTTTAAATAGAGGTTCTTTGCTTTTTCAGTACAGTAAATATGTAGGTGTGATCTGTGAATATTGCATTACACTTGCACACATAGATCAAGGCCACAGGTGGACTAACCAGAGGATATCAACAAGTGAGTCAGAAAGGTCCTTGTACATGCCTGGCCACAGTAAGATCAGATGACTGGCTACAAACAGTTGGTAAGCAGAGAGAGAGATCTTAGCTTCTGCAAGACGTACGTTCTTTAATAGGTGTACAAACAAGAATTTAGATATAATTGTGAATATTACATGAGAAAAACAATAGGAATATCACTTCTGTACATTTGCAAAATAGTTTAAGCAACCCTCATGCTAATGAGTAAAGTAAATGTTATTCACAAGCACATCTATTTAATCCTTTATAAGAACAATCCATAAAGAGAGATGCTTGTTGACTTTGGTGACTGTTTTCTTTTGTATACAAATGTACTATTGGTTGCCTAATTCTTTCCTGTTTGTACATCTGCTGAGCTAAAATATAATTTTCCTAGTTTTCCGCCATGTCACAAACAACATAACCTAATATTAAAATGTAAACGGTTACTCCAAGCACCGTGACTGTTTGAATGATTTTAAGTGATCACGGTGCCTTGAGCATGTGTGTGCAACATTTTGCTATGAAACTCTGCACACACTAAGTTTAACTCCTCTTCTACTGGAGGTGTACCTCCGTTTCCAGCAGTGGTATTGGGGTGTCAATAGCCAGCCCAGACGTTTGGTCTATGATGTCAGTATTATGCATAAGGGATGTCTTGTCGTCAGCATGCAGAGAATGGTGGTGACAGGCAACCAAATCCCCCCTTCAGCCCGTACTCCCCGACATCCCTCATCCTCCAGCGAGGGAGGGTGGCGTCAGCAGAGGAAAATGCCACGGCACTAGAACGGTGTTAACTTTTAGATCGGGGGGATCAAGTACAGTAAGGGTTATCCTGACCAGACACTTTTCCTAAAACGCTGTTTTTTGGTAAGAACAACCATTTAAAGATTTTAAATCAATCAGTCAAATCTAATGGTTTTTGAGCTTTTACGCCCAGTAAATGCCCCTTATGCCCCTGTCTGACGTTGCTTGTTTGCCCGGACGGATGGGATATTTGTCAATCGGTCACACTATCTCTCATTAAATCTTGACTGCAGCACTCTCAATAGTGAAGAAGCATAAGGAATTAGAAGAAACATTGCTGCTGTAACGAGATCCAAGTGGAAACACCCCCGTAATGAAACATCCCCACCTATGGAACATAATATAGAAAATGGAAAAAGAAAATAAAAATAGAAAATTAAATTCCACCAGGGTGAGAAATCAGTTATTCTATCACATTAATAGTTGACCTTGGCACTCCACGTGTTTGTGAACAACTTTTCAACGATGTTTAATATACCATCAGGGTCTGAGCATCATGGGGAATGTGGTTTACAAACATTAGGAGTGCAAACGTAAGCCAACGCTAAATAACGTGGGGTGTTGCTGGTTAATAAAGAAACGTATCATATATGGCAATGCAATTAAAAGTACAGTTCATAACAATACAGAGATTCCTATTAAGGAAATGCAGATCACAGCTGCCGGAGTATATTAAGAAAGCTCTAAATATAGATCTTCCACACTGATGTGTACTTAGCAACAACCATAAACTGGACTTATCATATTACTTGAATAAAACGCATCCCGGTATATCAAACATAGCAATGAGAAGAGAGAGCAATAGTTGTGGTGTGTCACATAATCTGTTTGTAACACTATTAATTAAGCCTGATATCTTTCCTTATGTTCATACAACCAGGGGAGGTGTGACTAGGACTGCATAAACAAAGTGATTTAACTCCTAAATGGTAGAGAATTGGGCAGCGAGACTGCTTAATTACGACAGTTGTTTTGGTGCTTAGAGTATTCCTTTAACTGAGATGGTTTGGCACCTATTCTACAAGGAGAGTGCTATATTAGTCACAGCTCCAATAACGGAGGTCAGTATGTGGGCATAAAAGTGCCAAATTGTTTCTATCCTTCTTTAGACATCAGTGAGACAAGCAGAGATAACTTTTATTTTCACGGACTAAGGAGTATGTGTCAACTCGGACCTTGTAGAAAGGGTTACCGTGATTTAGTTATGCCCAGTCCTGCATACCCATACTTATGTTTTGCTGAATAATGAAAAAGTAAGCTTAATTATTATTCCATCTCTAGCTGAGTGGCAGTGCTTTGAGTGCTGGAAAAAAACAGCAACTGTTGATTTAAACGTGAGTTAAAAAAGTCAATTTCGAGTGGATTCCAGATGTGAAGGATTCTCTGGAATACTAGTTTGTTGAGTTTCCAATCACTCTTGTCCTTTCGTTGTCTGGATTTCCAATCCGCTACCACATTGGACATCCCTAGTAGGTATTTTGCCTGTAATGTTATCTCTCGATCTAAACAAATATGCCAAAATTCCTTTGATAACTCCGCTAGACTTTGTTCCACCCAAATGGTTTATGTATAGAACCAAGAAGCATTGTTCATACCGATAAGCATGCAATAATTGTACTTGTCTTTTGCAAAACAGCTCAAGACAATTGATTTGGAGCCTGGATTCCTTTTTCCACCACTTGCCTACTGTGGTGACCTGACCTGCACAAGCTCTCCCAACCAACCAGACTTGCTTCTGACTATTACAAAATCTGGATTTGAATTTAAAATATCTTTGACGTTCCATGCATTGATATGTTTTAGCCACAACAGATGTTCCTCTTTAGCTTCCACGGACAGTGGAATTGTTAAGGTATATGAGAGACCCTGACGCAGATGTTTTGACTTTAGTCTCTGAAGAGTGCGATAATGAAGTGGAGCCAGAAATAACTTAAATCAAGATAAACTATAAATAACAATGGTATGAGAGAGCACTCACTTTTATTTGGGAAGGAAGGAAATGGTTGCTGGGAATCTGCTTGGGATCTTTAAGAAAAAAAAAAAAGTAAAGGTATTTAAAACCTTGTTGGGTTTGGAAACATCAGCCAGAAGAGTGGCTTCTGCTTCTTCCAGCCCTCTCTAAAATATTAGGATGAAACACTTTTTTAAAAAAAAAGATTGTTGCGCCTTGTCTAATGAGGAGAAAACCCCTACATACTTGTCAATAGTTCTTATAAAATCATTCCCAAAAAGTATCCCATTAGTCACTGGTTACACAGTGTGCATCACACAGAGCATTTCCTGTGTAGGGGCTGTTATTGGGCAGATGGGAAGTGATTCCTTCCTGTACTGGCTCATGTACAGACACTAGAAAAGCAGGGACAACACTGTGTTTTTCACCTTCTAAACTGTTCCTGCAGCTCTGCTGTTGAGGTTACATAGTTACATAGTTACATAGCTGAAAAGAGACTTGTGTCCATCAAGTTCAGCCTTCCCCACATATGTTTTTGCTGCTGATCCAAAATAAGGCAAAAAACCCTGGATTAAACAGCTATTACCCCACTAATTAGAAATTAGATCCCTGTATGTTATGTTTTTGCAAGTATTTATCCAATGGCAGTTTAAACATCTGTATAGGCTCTGACAAAACCACCTCTTCAGGCAGAGAATTCCATATCCTTATTGCTCTTACTGTAAAAAAAAAAACCTTTTCTTTGCCTTAGATGAAATCTCCTTTCTTTCAGCCTAAATGTGTGACCTCGTGTCCTATGTATAGCCCTGTTTATGAATAGATTTCCAGATAAAGGTTTGTACTGGCCCCGAATATAGTTGTATAATGTTATCATATCATCCACTGAGGCGCCTTTTTTCCAAAACTAAACAGATTTAAATTTTTTCGCACAGGGCCTTGTCGTGCACTGTTTCGAGCACACAAAACACATCTTCGAACAATAGCTTGAGTAAGATTGGATAATCTTGGTATGTAGAAATGTTTCCTGAGAGATTCTTCCATACTATCTCTTCCTGAATGTGTACCATTATGGAAGTTCTGAACAATCTCTATAGCCAGAGATGTCGGAATAACTATTCTTCCATATTCTAACTGATACCAATTATTCTCCAAGTATTTCCCAGCTTCAGTCTTCAACCACTCCATCTCTTGGGTTGTATATATCGGAGTCCATTGAGACAGAGGGGCCGGCACAAGGGCAGCAACATACCCCACATATCCCTTTTTGCCCTGATTCAGCAGCCATGCGATTTCCTTTTGCTACATCACTATCACCTTTCAGATGTGCCCTGCAATGTATTATACTGACTTCCTTCGGTTTCCATATCGTCTCTAATAGTTGGAGATTTCTGCTGCATACTTGATTTCTTTCCCTTCTGAATTCAACAATCCCCTTTCTTTATACAATGCTCCATGGGCATGGGTGGTTAGAAAAGCGTATTTCGAATCTGTATAAATATTCACTCTCAACCCTTCAGCTAATTGCAAGGCCCTTGTTAATGCAATCAGTTCCGCCTTCTGTGCTGATGTGTCATGGCCCCTGGCTCGCCGCCATGTGCGTCCGTGCCCGATAGGCACGACCGCACCAACTCACTGAGCTTACCTGCTCAGTGGTGAGCCGGGAACCGTTCCTCCACGCCGCTCGGGGAAATCCAAGATGGGGTCGACCATGAGGTCGCGTCCCTCCATGGCTCCACCCCCCAAAATTAAACGACCATGCACGTGACGTCACAACGTCAATGCACGCGCACGTTCTGAGGTCAGAGGTCACCCTCTGACCAATCAGAGCATAGAGAGGGATATTTAAATCCCTAATTCACCCCAGAACCTTGCCCTGTTGTGGTTTCCTGTTCCTGGTTCCCTAGAGTGCGTTTATCTTTGTGAATATTACTTCCTGGTATCCTGATCTTGGCTTTTCCCTGGTTATTCCGAATTCTGGTTCCCCTGACTTGGCTTGTTTAAACGGTATCTGAGTATTTCTGGCTTCCTTGACCTCGGCTTTCCCTTTGACCATTCTCTATCTCTAGCGTATTAGTCCGGCCATTCTAAGGTCCGGTTTATGCTCTGTCCTTTTATTTCCTTTCCTTTGTATGTATATGTTTACATAGTTTCTGCGTGTTGGACCACACTAGCAGCCGTGACATGATGTCCCTTTCGACAGTGGCCGTGCTTCTATCACCTTGTCTATGGTTGTTACCGCATACCCTGCATAACGTATACCTTCTTTCACATAACTACTACCATCCGTATAATACTGTATGTCCGCATTCTGGATGGGGAAATCATGAAGATCAGGCCTGCATGAAAACACATCATCCATTATCTCCAAACAATCATGCTGACTTTCAGTAGTCTGGGGCAGAAGGGTAGCTGGATTCAAATTATTGACAGTTTCGATGTGTACTCTTGGATTTTCACATAACATAGCTTGATATTTGGTCATTCAACTGTTGCTAAACCAATGATTTCCTTTGTAATCCAATAGGGTCTGTACTGCATGGGGTACTCGCACATAGAGTTCCTGACCCAATATGAGCTTGTCAGCTTCTGCTACCAACAGGGCAGCGGCGGCCACTGCTCGCAGACAAGGTGGAAGAACACTGGCCACTGCATCCAACTGTTTGGACATATAAGCTACAGGTCTTTGCCATGATCCCAAATACTGAGTTAATACTCCCACAGCCATTCTTCTTTGCTCATGTACGTACAGATAGAAAGGACGCATGTAAACTGGTAGACCTTGGGCTGGGGCACTCATAAGTGCTTTCTTAACATCCTCAAATGCCTTCTGTTGTTCAGAGGTCCACAAAAAGGGGTCATATTCTGTACCTTTCACAGCTTCATATAGAGGTTTCGCCAGTATCACATAATTAGGAATCCATATCCTACAGAATCCTGCTGCTCCTTAGAATTCTCGCACTTGTCTTCTATTCTTAGGTGTAGATATCCGACACTGCTTCTTTTCTTTCAGGTCCCATTATTCTTTGACCTTCGGAAATATGGAATCCTAAATATTTAACAGTTGACTGGCACAATTGCGCTTTCTTCCTTGATACCTTGTATCCTGCTCTCCATAGAATGTGAAGCAAATCATAAGTTGCTTGTTGGCATATCTCTTTAGTAACAGCCGCTATCCAAAGATCATCCACGTATTGAAGCAATACACATTCTCCTGGGATGGACTTGAAATCTTGCAAATCCTGGCTTAATGCAGATCCAAATAGGGTAGGTGAATTCTTGAACCCTTGAGGTAGTCTGGTCCAGGTCATCTGACGCTTTGAACCTGTAGCAGCATCTTCCCATTGGAAAGCAAAGATACACTGACTCTCAGCAGCAATCCAAAGGCAAAAGAAAGCATCCTTAAGGTCTAGAACTGTGAAGTAGGTTGCCCCACCTGGTATCAAAGCAAGTAGATTATAAGGGTTGGGTACAACTGAGTGTATATTGACTACTGCATCATTAACTGCTCTCAAATCTTGTACAGGACGATATTCATCTGATCCTGGTTTCTGAACAGGTAATAATGGAGTGTTCCAGGGGGAAGTACAGAATTTTAGGATGCCATACCTTATGAACTTATCCAAGTAGATCTGTATGTTTTTCTTAGCCTTTTGAGGTATATGATACTGATGTAGGCTCACAGGATAGGCCCCAAGCTTTAGTTCAATATGTATAGGTGGAATATTATGAGCAAACCCAGGTGGATTATTCTCTGCCCATACTCCTGGAATGTCAAATAAAGGTTCATCACTGTTAGGGTTTACACTTGTCATTATGGAGTAGAAGCGCCATTCTTCCCTTGGCACCGATCCCGCCATTATGCCTGGTAATCCATTAAACCTCAGAGACGTTGATCCATTGGGTAGAAAAGTTATCTGGGCTTGAAGCTTCGATAATAGATCTCGTCCTAGAAGTTGAATCGGACACTCTGGCATATATAGGAACTGGTGCTTCACCAAATGGCCTCCCAGAATGCAAGTGCGACTTTTAAGAACCAGTCTAGCTGCGCTTCTCCCAGTAGCTCCTATCACAGTTATAGTTTTTCCTGAAGGCGGAGCCACCAGTTTAGTCACCACGGAATGTTCAGCACCAGTGTCAATCATGAAAGAACTTCTCTTTCCCCCTATTGCTACATCGACCATAGGCTCTGCTCGGCCAAGGGGATGGAGCCCGGTCGCTATCAATAGTCTTCCATGATAGTGTCAGCCAGACCCTCTCTATCTCTTGGTCTCTGAGTAGGTGGATAATATCTATCTCCTTGAACACTCCCTCTACTATTCCCACCGTTCCCTCCAAAACTTCTTCTTCCTCTATAACTACCACTATAACCTCCCCGTACTCTTCTCTCTCCTTGTCTATTATTTTCATAATGCTCTCTCTGTGGACACTCATTCTTCCAATGTCCTTCCTCTCTACAATATGCACATTGATTCCTACTTAAAGGTCCCTTACTCAGCCTATTCTCGACTCCTTTATTCACCTCCCTTCCCTGTCTTTCTACACTTGTGATAGCTACCGCTAGCATATCTGCCTTCTTCCTCATTTTACGTTCTTCCTCCCAATTTATTTCAGTTTCCCTATTCATATATACTTTATTTGCGATCTCCATTAGCTGTGATATAGACATCCCTACAAATCCCTCTAACTTTTGCAATTTTCTTTTAATATATCCTTGGGCCTGGCTGACAAATGCTGAGTTAATCATTCAAGAATTCTCAGGGGCCTCTGGATTAAGAAGAGTATACAATCTATATGACTCCAATAATCTTTCATAAAAGGCACTAGGTACCCACAACCCCCTCTTTCAGCAAGGGGATTCGGGACAGGCATTCCACACATATCATGTAGGCTCTACATTGCATTTAAGGGATATGGTACACGAGGGCAGGATTAAATCCCTATCCCATATTCTGCCGAACCTAACCCACACGGTAGTCCAACAAATGCGCCACCACCAACTGACGAATTTCATCAGAACTCATAACCTGTTGCCCAGCGGGGATAGACCACTGACCAAATTTGAGCAACTCTGTACATCACATTCGGTCACTAGAAAACTACTCTCCACTTTCTATTCCCTGATCGCCGACGCACGTTCACGAACTCTTCCAGGGTACACGACAAAATGGACGGAAGAACTCAAACTTACACTCTCACCGCAACAATGGCTATCCATTCTAAAAAAGGTTCATACCTCTTCTATATCACTCTCTACCCAGGAGAGTAACTTTAAAAGAGTCGCCAGATGGCACTACACACCTGCAAAACTACACCTGATACACACCACCCCCACAGACCAATGTTGGAGATGCAACCAAGCGGGGGCTCACCACGCACACATTTGGTGGCAGTGTCCACTAATCGCTAAGTACTGGTCCAGAATCCACACGCTCATTCAAATCATATTCCACACCACGTTCACGTTAGCTCCAGCTAACTATCCCATATTCCCCCACGTGGCTTCTTGAAAAAAGATGCAACTCTCTTCGTCCACCTGACTACAGCAGCATCCCAATTAATACCCAAAAACTGGAAACAACCCACACCTCCATCAGTCAGGGAATGGATACAGAGGGTGGAAGATACGAGACTAATGGAAGCTTTAGCACAGTCTAAACTAGGAAATCACTCGAAACACATTGAGGTTTGGAACCTCTGGACCACATTTATCAAAAACAAGACATCCTCGACGGACAGGACCGACCATCACAGGGGGGGGGGGAAGGGTGGAGGTTCTGGAGGGGGGTTGACTCGAACTGGCCAACAGGGCACCCGGAATCAGGCACCAACGAAGTAGTAGCTACACAGTAGCCCTAACAAAGTCAACGAAACCTTACGGACCAAGATTCATACAGGAGTGAAGATTATAGTTAATGCGCAATTAAACCTAATGACTGTGACCCAAAAAATACAAAAGATGGCTAACACAAACCGAACGAGGTACAGGCACACATATAACTATCAACACTACTATTACTCATACTACAACGCAGCTTTCGAGTTATCTCTGTAGACGAGGTTACTAGTACTCGACTAAATACCACACGAACTTAGCTAACTGTCGACACTAAGCGCCCAACTCGCACGCGTAAGACTCTAGTTGACCGTACAGTAGGGACAACCACATTCTGTATATGCAAAAGTCTTAACTTTGTCATTCATTATATCCCTGAGATCCATGTTCTGTACGTTTGCTCACACCATCCTAATTGTATGTCTCACAATCGTTGTTATACTCAAAATGTATTGAAATGCGTTTTATTGGAAAAAAAAAAAAAAAAAAGGCACTAGGTGACTCATCAACCTTTTGCAACACCTCAGCCGTCTTTGACATATTGATTGACTTCTTCCCTCCTGCCTTCATGCCAGCAATAATGGCTTCCCGATAAGCCCTTAATTGGGGCATGTCAGCACCATTCACATTACAATTTGGGTCAACATTTGGATAATGGGCTGCAGCCCATGCAGCTGGATTGGCCTGATTTTGAGTACGGGCCATTTCCTCAAGCGCTTTAATAGCCGCTTGATTAATCCGGGTCCTTTCCTCACAATTAAATAAAGTTAATAATAATTGCAGGCAATCGGCCCAGGTGGGATTGATTGTTTGTATAATAGAGGTAACCAAATCTGTCATGAATTGAGGTTTGTCGGTATACAAAGAGTTATGAGTCTTCCAATTGAATAGATCAGTTGTGGTGAAGGGGACATAGATCTGGTTGGGTCTCAGTTTGGGCTTTTTTAAATCTGTCTCTCCCCCCGTAAAGCTAATCAGGACTCTGAATGGTTTTACTATCTTATCCAGTGCTACCTTAAAGGACCAAGTATATAGTATACATTATAATCACAATCTGGTCCTTAAGGAATGTATGCCAGCATGGAATGCTACATTATGAACTTGATCCTTAAAACACGTAAATTAAAATTGGTCCTTAAGGAGTTAATTAAATCATGTTACAGTATCACTGTGTTGTTTGATATTACATGTATAGTATTAGTGATTTACTATACCAAATGTAAACAAGATACCGGGATGGATATCAATCTCTGTCCAGGAGAATAAATGTATTGACTAAGCTTCTACGTGACACACAAAACCAATGTACTGCTTACCAACTAGATTCATGTCATGATATGGCCTCTATCTTTAATGTACACTCTACACACACCATTCACATCTGCTAACATGAATGGATTTAACAAGGGGTTAGATAAGAAAATGGTAGGTGCATGTTAGAGTATTTTTTCACAAAGTTCCCAAATGGGTTACAGTAATTATAGGCTCTATATAAATATACATACATTGATCAGCCACGACATTAAAACCACTGACAGGTGAAGTGAATAACATTGATTATATTACTATGATGGCACCTGTCAAGGGGTGGCATATATTTGGCAGCAAGTGAACAGTCAGTTTTCGAATGGGTCACAGAATCTGCAAAATGGCAAGTGGGGCTTGTGGAGTGATCCTGATATGCAGTGGTTAGTACCCACCAAACGTGGTGGAAGGAAGGACAACTGGTGAACGGGCATCAGGGTCATGGGCTCTTTGATGCACATGGGGAGTGAAGTCTATCCAGTCTGGTCTAAGCTTCACAGAGCTACTGTAGCTCAAATTGTTGAAAACCCTAATGCTGGCCATGAATGAAAGGTGTCAGAACACACAGTGCATCATAGTTTGCTGCTTATGGGGCTGTGCAGCTGCAGACTGGTCAGTGTGACTATGATGACCTCTGTCCACCTCTGAAAATGCCTTTAATGGGGATGTGAATGTTAGAACTGGACCATGGAGCTATCAAAGAAGGTTGCCTGGTTGCCTGGTTTGATGAATCACTTTTTATTTTCAGTCAGGTGGATGGTCGGGTGTATGTGTCATTTACCTGGGGAAGATATGGCAGCAGGATGCACTGTTGGAACAAGGCACCCTGCTACACTGCAAAAAAATGTTCAGGAATGGTTTGATGAACATGATAAAGAGTTTAAGATATTGCCCTGGCCTCATAGTTCCCCAGATCTCAATCAGTTTGAGCATTGGTGGAATGTGCTAGAACAACATCTCAGATCCATGGAGGCTCCACCTCACAACTTGCAGCATTTAAAGGATCTGCTGCTAATGTCTTAATGCCAGACACCACAGGACACCTTCAGAGGTGGAGTCCATGGACTCCACCTTCAGAGGTGGAGTCCATGCTGCAATGCATCAGAGCTATTTTGGCAGTACGAGCAAGACTACACAATATTAGGCAGGTGGTTTCAATGTTGTGGCTGATCAGTGTACATTATGTACAACAGTTCGTGACATCATAAGGAATATAGGAAAGAAAAAAGAATTATGGGCACACCAAGAACATGCATTTCTCAGAAATAGTTCTGCTGTAGAGACCAAAAATTATGCAATATACAGATTAAGGAACAGCACACATATAAATATACAGTTTTCAATTTTACAAGGCTACTTAAAATCACCTATCTCAGCAAACAAACATTGGGACACAGTTCCACCATATGGAAATAGAAAAAGGTCCAGTCATGCCAGAGTACAAGAAAGGAAACTTTTATTGAACCCACTGCCACACAAAGTTTCAACCTGAACGGTCTTTGTCAAGCTTGTCAAAGACTGTTCAGGTTGAAACTATGTGTGGCAGTGGGTTCAATAAAAGTTGCCTTTCTTGTACTCTGGAGCAGGGCCGGACTGGGGATACGAAGCAGCCCTGGAAAAAAATCCATGCCAGCCCCATAAGTCATTGTGCTCTGTAGGGTGTTTATATATATATATAATCCTAGACTCGACTGTAAAGGAGGTGGTGTAGGCATTCTTCTCTCCCCTCAATGTACCTTTCAACCTATCCTCCCTGCCCCTGCCCTATCCTTTACTTCCTTTGAAGTTCACACTGCACGCCTTTTTAAGCCCACTCCTTTAAGAATTGCCATCATCTATCGCCCCCCTGGTCACCCTAAATTATTTATTGAACACTTTTCCTCCTGGTTACCCCACTTTCTTTCCTCTAGCACTCCCTCTCTCATACTTGGGGACTTCAATATACCTATCAACAAGCTCAACTGCCCTGATGCCTCTCGTCTGCTCTCTGTAACCTCCGCCTTTGGACTCACACAGATTTCTTCCTCAGCAACACACACTGCAGGAAACACTCTTGACCTCATCTTCACCAATCTCTGTACCACCTCTGATCTCGCCACTGTTCCATTTCCTTTGCTTGACCACCATCTTCCAACATTTAACATCTGCATACCCCATACCAAAATTTCACCACCATCAACTCTCCAACCTCGCAGAAACCTCAACTCCCTCGATCTCCAGCACTTCTCCACCAAACTCCAAACACTCCTTTTACCCATCTCAAATCTCAACTGCCCTAACTCTGCAACCTCACTCTACAACTCCACTTTCTCCTCCCTACTTGACATTATGGCACCTCCTACAGTTAAACGCAGCAAGCGCCCACAACTACAACCCTGGCACACCAAGCTGACCCATTACCTCCAAAAATGTTCCAGAACTGCTGAACGCTGCTGGAGAAAGTTTCACTTTGCATCTGACTTTGTCCACTATAAATTTAAGCTGCGCTCCTACAGCATGGCTCTTTCCTCTGCAAAAGTAAACTACTTCAACACCCTCATAAGCACACTGTCCCATCAACCCAAACACATGTTTCACACTTTTGATGCTCTTCTTCCCCTTGTGACTCCTCCTCCTTCCACCTCCTTGTCCGCCACAAACTTTGCATCTCATTTCACTGAGAAGATCTCTACAATCAGGAAAGAGATCTCTAATCTCTCTCCTACCCCTATCAACACATCACCCAACCACACTCCCCCTGCCATCCTATGCTCATTTGCACCTGCTACAGCACAAGAGGTTTCTGCTCTGCTCCTGTCCTCCCGCCCTACCACCTGCTCCATCGATCCTATTCCATCGCATCTCATCCGCACTTTGTCTCCCTCTCTTGCTCTTCCTCCTGCTAACATTTTCAATCTCTCCCTTTCCTCTGGCACATTTCCCTCACCCTTCAAACATGCAACCGTAACCCCAATTCTGAAAAAGCCCAACCTTGATCCCAACTCCCCATCCAACTACTGCCCTATCTTGCTACTGCCATTTGCCTCCAAGATCCCTCTCTTGCTCTTCCTCTTGCTAACATGATGAAAGTTGAAGTTTGAAGCAGCATCGAGGTCAGTGGTCACCTTTCCTTACTTGCAACACATAATAATTCTAAAGACACGTCATCATACCTTGGGCTATAATATATGCTACCCTGATGATATTTAATCTCTGAAATATTTACATTTAACTGTATCGTAAACTATTGTTGAGGGTCTGAAGATATATCATTGGCTCAGTAAATGTGAAGCTGTCAAGCTGAGTTAACGGAGGTGTAACATGCGTATATATCTTCATATTTTCCTACATACCCCGTGAGCTATTAAGTATATCTTGTTTTGGAATCCTTCCAGCCTCACACACATATCAGACTTCCTCCGTGACATTCTTTGGCATTTATAGATGCTAAATGAGAGTGTCTGAGACACGGATGCTTGATATTCTGTTGGAGGTGGCGTAAAGAAGGTATGGGGTGTGATTGCAAGATCCAATAAAAACAAGAGTTGTACATCTCCAGTATTCACACACCTACAAGGAGATAAATTATAATCTGATGGTAGGGGTGCCCTCTGTGCTTTATGTATTGGCCCTTGAACCAGCTGTTGCCATGGTCCGAGCTAATTTTGACATGTACTCTATATAGGTAGAACAGAATATGAATTTAATTTATTTGAAGAAAATTCACCCATTACCTTAACACTGCCCTTAATCTATATCACAGAGTTAGAAAAAAATAAACAAACCAACCACTCTCGAGTTGCATGGATGATTGTCCTATTGTAAGCCAAATGGGTCTAAGAGACAGGTGATATACATAGGATAAAATAACGAAAACACTACAAGCATCACTTTAATGTTACTGGAGGAAAGATTTAGCACATTTATGGGGGGCTGAAATAGACTAAAAATCCTATGGATTTATGTGACTGTAAAGATGGGAAAGGAGATTAAATATATTTTTATAAATGGTCTAAACAACCGCTTATCACGTTTAGGCTGAATCGTGGCAATCAAAATGTCCATGGTACCTAGATGGCTACACCTTTTTAGTCCAATGTCAATTACCGTATATACTCGAGTATAAGCCGAGTTTTTCAGCACACTTTTTGTGCTGAAAAACCCCAACTCGGCTTATACTCGAGTCAGTCTGTATTATGGCAATTTACATTGCCATAATACAGACTGGGGGCTGGCAGAGCTGTTACTTACCTTCCTGCAGCTCCTGTCAGCTCTCTCCTCCTACGCGCCGGTCCGTGCAGCACCTCAGTCAGCTCCCAGTGTAAGTCTCGCGAGAGCCGCGGGGTCATAGTGCGGCTCTCGCGAGACTTACAGTGTGAGCTGACAGAGGACCTGCACGGACCGGTGTTCTATCAGTCTGGTATACTCCGTCAGATTGCTATACCCACGTCACTTCCGGGGAGGGGAATCAGCTGTCTCCTGTGCTGCACATGCGTGCTAGCACTCCTGCTACTCCTCCACAGCCAGGTCCTGGAAGGTAAGTAAAACTAGTTTTACACTTTCATTATAGTTAGTGCATTCACTAAGCTTAGGCACACGGGACATTTAGGGTTAAGTGAGGGTTCAAATTAGGGTTAGGTAAGTGATTCTAACCTCTCTCACACTCTATTCTTACCCTAACCCTTGGGGTAAGGGTTAAAATAAAGTGTGAGAAATCACTATTTAGTGATATTCCCCTAATGTGAAATATCACTAAATAGGAACAAGTCTCTAATCCTAACCCTAATTTGAACCCTAACATTAACCCTAAATGTCCCATGTCCTAAGCTTAGTGAATGCACTAACTATAATGAAAGTGTAAAACTAGTTTTACTTACCTTCCAGGACCTTGCTGTGGAGGAGTAGCAGGAGTGCTAGCACGCATGTGCAGCACAGGAGACAGCTGATTCCCCTCCCCGGAAGTGACGTGGGTATAGCAATCTGACGGGGTATACCAAACTGATAGAACACCGGCGCGGAGGAGGAGGGAGCTGACAGGAGCTGCAGGAGAGGTAAGTAACAGCTCTGCCAGCCCCACTCCTCCCCCCACTGAACTGCCAATGCCACTGGACCCCCAGGGAAAGAGAGCCCCCCTCCCTGCCATGTATCAAGCAGGGAGAGGGGACGAAAAATAAATAAATTAATAATAAATAATAAAAAATAATAATAAACAAAATAATAATATAACAAAAAAATGAACTAAAAACTAAATAAAATAATACATAAATAATAAAAAAATAAAAATAATAATAAAAAAATTATTAAAAAAATAATAATATAACAAAAAAAAATGTAAATAATAATAATTTTTTTTTTATAAAAATGCCCACCCCCCACCAAGGCTCTGCAACACAAACACACACTGCATCACACACACTGCATCACACACACTGCATCATACACACACTGCATTCATACACACACTGCATCACACACACACTGCATTCATACACACACACTGCATTCATACACACACACATTGCATCACACACATTGCATTCATACACACACACACACACACACTGCACTCATACACACATACACTGCATTCATACACACACACTGCATTCATACACACATACACTGCACTCATACACACATACACTGCATTCATACACACATACACTGCATTCATACAAACACACTGCATTCATACACACATACACTGCACTCATACACACACACTGCACTCATACACACACACTGCGCACTCATATACACACTGCATTTATACACACACTGCGCACTCATACACACACACTGCATTCATCATATACACACACTGTAAATAAATATTCAATTAATATAATTTTTTTAGGATCTAATTTTATTTAGAAATGTACCAGTAGCTGCTGCATTTCCCACCCTAGTCTTATACTCGAGTCAATAAGTTTTCCCAGTTTTTTGGGGTAAAATTAGGGGCCTCGGCTTATATTCGGGTCGGCTTATACTCGAGTATATACGGTAACACCCCGTGGTCATTCCTACAGAAAATATAGAAGAATATTAACTTGTTTATTTGGCAAAAGAAAAGACCCAGAGTTTTAAGACAATGCAGAAGAAGAAGGTGTACTGGGCTGTCAAATATAACTGGGGGAAAGTGTGAAAATGATTTATTTAGAGTCACTTATGTCTTTAAAACAAGATTTCTACTTTGTTTTAGTTTCCGACTACAGTTTGCCCCAAAATACCAGATATATTGCCACTTGTTTGTTTTGAGGGTTTGGGATAAGTGTAAAAGGAATCTGTGTATTGTATCAGCCTATTTGTATGCCATTGCCCATGACATTTTTAATTACTACCCTCGATTGGAAGCTGAGATATTTTGTTTATGCATATGTATACATTTTAAGAACAAATCTTAAATTTCATACATTTTTTTTTTCAACTCTTTTTAAATTAAGTGACGGTTTTATATGCTTTTATATATAATTACAATCTCTACTTGAAGACCGATTGAATGACAAGATAATATATGTCCACTAAGAGATTGTTTCGATCTTTGAAAGAATCTGCAGGAAAATTCCCATTAAAGAAACCTGCAAACACCATGATTAGTACTGCCTGATCAAGTGGTTATGGTGCTAGACGTGTCCTGGCACCATCTCATGGTAAGTAGTGAAAATGTTTTAAAACAGTTTGAGAATTTGCCTGCATCCAGAACTTGAGCTGCATCCAGTATTTCCCTGAAAGACAAGCTTCATGTCTCTATAGAGCAAAGTTGAAAAAATCGATAAAAAGTTACAAATTCAAATAGTGTAATCAAATTTTGAGTACTTGATCCAATATCCATGTATGTGACGCTTGTCAGAAATTCCTGAGCAGAAAAATAGCAATGTGCCAGTAAATTGTATTTTTTTAACTTTATTTTTTTACATTTTTCAAGGTATATTATCCTATTTAATTACAATTCAGAATAAACTCATAAATATTCCAGTTATTTCCAGTAAAGGGAATCTCCGGGTGCCTGAACCGCAAACAGTTATAAGACATATAAATACCTTGAAACCCATGGTTGATAAAAAAATAATTAAATTTAAAAATTGCGCTATAGCGCCTCCTTCTGGTGAGGTTGAGGTCCTGACAAAACCTCACTATCATTTCTTCGCTCTTTTTCATTTAAGAACTAGTATGTAAATAACTGGGTAGAACAAAACACAAGAGATGTGTTCTTGCTGTGTTCAGCTACATCTGTTCAGTACATCAACACCATATGAATATCTTTGCCAGATGTTTGTGAAATTATAGGGCTGAATTATAGGCCTACTATTTATTTTCAAAATTAAAATATTGCCTCTACCATTTTTCGGTATTCCCATGCAGCAGCGCAGAATCGTGGCAGAGGGTTTGAATGTTTAGGATTTGGGATTTTTTAGTTGTGGAGGATCTTAAAGGGGAACCACCTTCAAGATGCTGTGAATTGTAACTCCTAATTACCACAACTACTATCACCTAAATTCCCTAATCCTAAAACAACCTTAAATGGACCCTAACGTAGGCCATGATTTAAGAAGGTTTCCAAATGATTCAATATTGTTAGAAAAACTTTAACAGCGACTGCTGTAGATCAATCTTTGGAAATTTTTGCTAGCAGTATCAAATCATTTGAAAAAAAAATTAAATTGAGACCTTAGTCCTCTTATGTCAGCAGATGGATTCACACAGTATACACTGTTCAGAGAGCTCTGTATATGCTCTGCACTGTGCGATACAGCATGTACCATAACATAGTGTCACAATACGTTTCTTTACAGCAGATGGCCACATCACAGTGGTTGGCATAGGAATCAGGGCAGAACTCTTGGAACTGAATAGGGTTACAAGTTACATCGGGTCATGGTGAAATGTAAGGTATATTGAAGAACCCGTCACTCACACGAGACTCCATATTGCCGACAGCCAGGAAACAATCCATGAAACAAAATAAAATCCACAGTGGATCTTTTTATGTTTCTTGGATTGGGTCTTAGTTTAACAGTCACACTGGCTCACATAGATGTATGCAGTGTGCTCAACTTGTACCAGAATAGATAAATTTATTTCCCAAGCACAAGTATGGATTTCAACCATGCCTCTTCCTGAAGACAAGGCATAGACAGCACAGGACATTTTTTCTAAAAAGACAGTGTTTACTGCAAAGAGCCTGCAGAGACTGATTATACTCAC
The DNA here is from genome assembly GCA_933207985.1 of Pelobates cultripes. Classification (NCBI taxonomy): domain Eukaryota; kingdom Metazoa; phylum Chordata; class Amphibia; order Anura; family Pelobatidae; genus Pelobates; species Pelobates cultripes. The sequence continues at coordinate 384,273,968 of OW240912.1, read as the reverse complement.
CCGAACAAACACATTAAGCTGTAGTTTTTCTGGTGACTATAGTGTCCCTTTAATTTTTTCCCATCATAGAAGCTTCTAAGCATCCAATGACTGGACGGGAATTTTTTTGTGCATGCTTCCAATGGTAGGTGACATGAGCTTTCATTTAAAGGGACACTGTAGGCACCCAGACCACTTCAGCTAATTGAAGTAGTCTGGGAGCTGTGTCTCTTTTGCACTTAGTGCTGCAATGTTTACATTGCAGCTCCAAGTTTGCCCTCTGTGGCTGTCTACCAGACAGCCACTGGGGGCGTTTCCGGAACTGTAATGGACTTTTGGTCCGTTATTTGATGTTGGACGTCCTCACGGACTTCCAGCATCAGATTTTCCCCATAGAAAAGCATTGTATAATGCTTTCCTAATGGTATGCGCATTTGGTCTCCCACTGCCGGCTGACGTCACCGGGGAAGGAGCATGGGCAGAGCCTGACCCAACGCCGAGGGACCTCGGCGCTGGATTCAGGTAAGTGGCTGAACGGGTTTTAACCCCTTCAGCCCTGCGAGAGGGGGGTCCCGAGGGAGGGGGGCACTTCAGGAGCCTATAAATGGGTTTGTTTTCCTGGCACTATATGATCCCTTTAACTATAGGACCCCCCGAAAAAATATATTTAAATATTTTGCATGGAAACATCAATGAAAATTTCTGTAGCTTCTGGTATACTACATTATACAGTCCACAGACATTACAATTTAACAAACACTTTGTAACATTCAATGGAATCCTGAAAATGGCTATACATTTATGGCCCCAAGGATCTCCTATCAATCTGGTTCAATAGCAAAGCAAGCATTCTACTTCTAACACCTGCTATGTAAATACTCAGGAGATATTTGTGGGTTGAACTCTACAACAGAGGCCACTAAATGCTGCCACTTTGATCTTTATGATGGATCTGTAGTTTGATCAGTTTTGTTTGTTTTGCATCCAGCATGATTCAGGTAGGACTAGAACATGTCTTCCGTTTTAGAACTGTAAATCTTGTATTAAAGATTTGAAACAGCAGCTGAGCTGAGCTGCCACCTCACCAGAATTGACCCACATTTACCGAATGGTGATCAATGACGCTCGTAGCATTGCTAAGGGACACAAAAGACACCCAGAACACTTCAGCTCAATGGAGTGGTCTGAATGCATTACATTAATTTTAACCCTGCAATGTAAAACATTACTGTTTAGTAGAAAACACAATACTTTCATTGCAGGCTTAACATACTCTAATGACTTTCTTCCTGACAACTACTAGAGGCACTTCCAGTGCAATAACCAAGTCAGACTTTGTTTTTCAATAAGGAGTCTCATGGAGAGCATTTGTTTGGGGCGTATGCACACGAGCCTCCAAATGTTTCCCTTTGGGGAAGTACTGGAATGGCTAAGATCATCAAGATTAATTATCTCAGCCAAGGAGGTGCGACAGCTGCAGCAAGATGAGTACGCAAAATAAGTAAATATTACCTGTCAACCCACACAAAAATGGGGGCGGACACCTAAATAGGAAGTGTGACACCAGGGCCGGCCTTAGGGGTGTGCGACCAGGGGGCACCCTGACAGCCGACACAGCTCGCACATGGCCGTCTGACAGGGGAGCTAAAACAGGTACCCGGGTGGAGGAGTAATTATTCTCCACCCGGGTCTATTAAAAAGAAAAAAAATCTCGGTGGTGGGGGCGGTGCTTAACGTGTGGCAGGGCGGGGCTTAATGGGCAGGGCTTATACATACCCGAGGGCAGGGCTTATACATACCCAAAGCCCGAAGCTGCACAGGAAGAGGGAAGAAGGAAGGCGCCCCTGCTTCCCCAACAACCAACTGCATCCACTCCCCCTGCCAGCCATAATGGAAAGAGGTAAGTCTGTGTGTATGTGACTGCCTGCCTTGGTGTTACTGTTTGCCTGTTCATGTGTCTGCCTGCCTATGTGTGTGTGTGTGTGTGTCACAGTCTGCCTGTGTGTTACTGTTTGCTTGTTCATGTGTCTGCCTGCCTATGTGTGTGTGTGTGTGTGTGTGTGTGAGACTGTCTGCCTGTGTGCCTGTGTTACTGTTTGCCTGTTCATGTGTCTGCCTTCCTATGTGTGTGTGTGTGACTGTCTGCTGTGTGTTACTGTTTGCCTGTTCATGTGTCTGCCTGCCTGTGTGTGTGTGTGTGTTACTGTTTGCCTGTTCATGTGTCTGCCTGTGTGTGTGTGTGTGTGTGTGACTGTCTGTCTGCCTGTGTGTGTGACTGCCCGCCTCTGTGTGTGACTGTCTGCCTGTGTGTGTGTGACTTTCTGCCTGTGTGTGTCGCTGTAGCTGTGCCGTTGTGTGTGCCTGTGCCTGTATGTGTGACTATCTGCCTTTAACTGAGTGCGTATAACGGAGTGTGTATGACTGTCTGCTTGTAATGGAGTATGTGTGACTGTCTGCTTTTGACTGTGTGTGTGACTGTCTGCCTTTAACTGTGTGTTTGGCTCTGGGACTGCCTGCCTGTAACTGAGCATGTGTGACTGTCTGCCTGTAAGTGTGTGTGTGTGTGTGACGGTCTGCCTGTAACTGAGCATGTCTGACTGTCTGCTTGTAACTGTTTGTGTGACTGTCTGCTTGTGCCTGTGTGTGTGACTGTATACAGGCAACTTGGTGGGGGGCGCCATGAAGACTTTTCGCACAGGGTGCCTAATGGCCTAAGGCCGGCCCTGTGTGACACTATAGCGTTAGGAATACATTGGACCCTTATAGATGTAGATATTTGAAATAAAATATTGGTCCCGGCCCTCAAGGTAATAGCCAAAAGGCAGCTTTATTGGAGCAAAAACAGCAACATCTTGACCCTGTGGGTCTTTGCCAAGCTTGACAAAAAACCACAGGGTCAAAATGTTGCTGTTTTTTGCTGAAATAAAGCTGCCTTTTGGCTATTACCTTGAGGGCCAGGACCAGTACTTTATTTGATACATCTACTGGGGTCTGGCCCTCCTCGGATCCGATGCACCTTGGTTGCCTGGTTAGTGCGGTTTCCTCTATCTATCTCCTTATAGATGTAGTAACATCTAGATTGTGTGAATGATTGTGAGACTACCAGCTGGTGAATGTGTGAATGGGGGAACTGCGGATGTATCCATTTAGATCCCTAGCTTATAGTTCCATTTAATACCTCAGGTGTCATGAAGAGAACTTGGAGTATGCATGTGGTAAGTGCCCCCTGGTATAATTACACTCACAGGCATCTTGGGAATAAAGGAACATGATCCTCAATATGTGATAGCGAAGTCTATTCACCTGAATGGTGAAATATTACTAACAACATCTATTATGAAACTGCTACTCTGAACTGTTTGAGTCACAGCAACATGTGAGAGGGGCAGATAGAGGAGGCATTGCCACCTGTCCTATTACGGATACCTACGCACACATATGCATGCTTTTGGTATTGTCAAAACAATGTATGAATCATTCTTAATCTACAAAGAATTATGAAACCACTTTAGATCAAATGCCCCTTGTGCAGTACAATCTTAGATCTTCTCTTAAAGGACCACTATAGTTTTCCTGGCACTATAGTGCCCTGAGGGTGCCCCCACCTCTCCTCCTCCTCTCCGCCTCCGATCCTCCTCTTCGGCTGAATGCGCATGCGCGGCAGGAGCTGCACGTGCATTCAGCCGGTCTCATAGGAAAGCATTCATAATGCTTTCCTAGGGACGCTGGCGTCTTCTCACTGTGAAAATCACAGTGAGAAGCACGCAAGCGCCTCTAGCGGTTGTCAATGAGACAGCCGCTAGAGGAAATAGGGGAAGGCTTAACCCATTCATAAACATAGCAGTTTCTCTGAAACTGCTATGTTTATGAAAAAAATGGGTTAACCCTAGCTGGACCTGGCACCCAGACCACTTCATTAAGCTGAAGTGGTCTGGGTGCCTAGAGTGTTCCTTTAATGTTAAATGACTTTAGTAAAAAAGGGAAGGAAAAAAGACAGATGTAGGAATTAACCATACACATGTCCATTTAAAAATTATATTCGTTACATGTTATCATACCCTTTGCAATGTCAGTAACTCAGCAAGGAATGGTTTACATATAAGGTATAAAGTGCACAGTTCCAATGAGGGGCTTGTGTTGGAACTTTCATACAAAAATGGTGTTGTTTGTACGTAAAATCCTAGCATCTACTGCTTACACAATCAGGTTATGAGAAAATGTCACTTTACTTAAAATAGCTTTTTCTTAATGGACTGGTCTCAACAGAATCCATGTAATAATAAATAGCGGATTCAGTTATTACTGTATTTCAGTTTAGAGATTCCTGTTAAACCATCTTATCTGATGTCCCCTGGGAGACCTTTCACTGACAGGGATGGGCCACGTGTTACCCTTAATAGACTTCATTAACCCCTTAAGGACCAAACTTCTGGAATAAAAGGGAATCATGACATCTCACACATGTCATGTGTCCTTAAGGAGTTAAATGGGCTTTTTGTACTCTGTAAGGATGCCTCATTCAAACAGCATTGTGTAGTCATTAACCATAGAGGTGTGCACATGGTGCATCAGGTGCACCCAGACAAACGCTAAATGTTCTTTCTGTCCTCTGTTTAGGTTTCTATGCCACTTTAATCATTTTTTTTTTTTTTTTAAAGCAAAGCTTACATGGTATTTTTCACTCAAATGCAATGTGCTGCGCAAGCCTATGTTATTGATATCTCACTATAGCAGAAAGTATTGGTTGTTTTTCATTTTTACTATATTATATGTCGCGCGTAGCTCTACTTAACAGAAAGGACGACTGGAACTATCAACAATCTGATAACAGGAGAAATACTTTCTACTTGTGCTTGTGTGAGGTGTTTGCATGCTGTATGCACAAATTAGATGAAATTGACACAGATATAGAGGAAGTAAAATAATTATTTACTTTCTGTATCAAAGTTGTAGCATCTCGTTTATAGATGCAGTGATTTATTTTTTACAAATTACTACAATAATAAGCCTCGCTCAGCAGTGGGTTCACGTTGTACCTCAAAATTTGCAATGATGTAAAACTGGTATAATGCTAATAATGGTACCACAACAAAAAATATCTACCAAGGCACAAATAAAAACACATATAGGGCAATACAGTTTATACACCGATCTTTTTTCACTCACAAAATTATGATAATGATAGGCATTTCAGTTTGCAGGCAGTTCAATTCCCAGATATCTTCAAATGAAAACTTACCTTCTTAGATGCAGATGTGATGCAGAATATGTGGAGAGGACGGGAAGGAAAGCTAGAGTTAGATGTTTGGAACATTTAAACAATGTTAAGAAGAATTTAGAGTTGAATTCTGTACCATGCCACTGTAATAAATATCCAAAATTTAATTTTCAAAGTCTCTCTTTTACCATGGTAGACCAGGTCAAGTTAGACGATAGGGCTGGGGACCTGATGATGAAGTTAAGAAGGAAGGAAGGTCACAAACTACAGACATTACAACCGATAGGGTTGAATGTCGGTTTTGGTTGACTTTGAAATAGATTGTTCTAAAATAATTAGAGGACCACTATAGTGCCAGGAAAACATACTCGTTTTCCTGGCACGATAGTGCCCTGAGGGTGCCCCCACCCTCAGGGATCCCCCCTCCCCCCCGCCGAGGAGAGCTCTCCAGCGCCGGACGGGGAGCTCTCCTCCTCTTCGGCTGAATGCACATGCGCGGCAGGAGCGGAGCGCACACGCATTCAGCCAGTCCATAGGAAAGCATTCACAATGCTTTCCTATGGACGCTGGCGTCTTCTCACTGTGATTTTCACAGTGAGAAGCACGCAAGCGCCTCTAGCAGCTGTCAAGAGACAGCCCTTGGAGGCTGGATTAACCCATTTATAAACATAGCAGTTTCTCTGAAACTGCTATGTTTATAAAAAAAAAAAGGGTTAACCCTAGCTGGACCTGGCACCCAGACCACTTCATTAAGCCGAAGTGTTCTGGGTGCCTATAGTGGTCCTTTAAGTTTTTTTTTTATTTCGGTTGTGTAGAATACGTCTTTCTTGGCTTCTTCTCCATCCCCATCTGTAGGCTTTTTTTTCTTTTTGCACTTTTAAATTTTTATATATTTATATGTATACTTTATTTCTACACTTTTTGTAAATATAATTTTTTTTTTTTTTGCAGTGCATTTAGAATAACAGACTCGCATGGTGTACCCCAAAGGCAATCCTCATGCTATTCAAACATTCAGTACAGTGGAGTATATAGTGGAACTTGCACAATTTTTGATAAGTAGTGAAATTATGTTTTACAAAGTTGCATGTCAGATGTTTAGTTATGTAATAAGCTAACCGTCTTGTACATTGCTTGCTAAATAGTTATGTATATCTGCGTTAATGGTATACAGCATTGTTGAATACAAGAGTGAGGAGTACAATACTCAGTCGTTTTACTAATGGCTTGTCTAATAACCTAGGTTAAATGTTAGGGATGAGACACTAATTAACATAGGTGCTTCCTAAGGCTGTTAGTATGTAAGTTTAACGGTATGCTGTATAATAGAGCTCAAGATGTAGACATGCTAGTGTTAAATGGTGTTTGTACGATCATTATATCACCCTGGCTGGATTAGAGTTCTTGGGTTGGTTTGCGTTCCAGGGCTTTTCAGCTTGGAGGGCCCGTGCGGCCGGGTACGAGTGTCCGCTGGTGCGGGGGATCGAGCAGCGCCCCACCGGGAGTGTTGCTGTGTTGCTTGTTGGTGTCTTTTGGGCTGCTTCTCCGGCTGGCCATGGGTACCTCTTCTGGACTTCCTGAGGTGAGCGCCTGTCCCGAGGTGAGCGCTGGATGAGCCCGCTGTTATGGTCGTTGGTGATCAGAAGGTGTGTGTGGGTTGCAAATGTGGTCGGCCTTGCTGTGGGAGTTCTTTGGTCTGTTGCGAGGTCGGCAGTCTCTGGTGGTGGAAGGTCGGGTGCAGTGTGGGCCGGGTCCACTGTCCTTGTGGCTCGGGCCAGGCCTCCTCCGCTGCTCGCCTGTGGCGAGGTCCGTGCAGTGGGCTGGTAAGTAGTCGCTTGTGGGGTTGCGGTGTCCAGTGTGAGGAGCTTGAGTTCTTCTGGCCCCCTGGGCCCTTGTCCAGATACCCATTTTGTTGCTCTACTCCCTGCGAGGGCGCACTCCCTCTCCCTGGCCCCAGTACACATGGCATCTGCCATCTTAGATGTCATGTTCAGGCCTATGAGTGGGATGGTGGTGCCTTTGGGCCCTGGATGTGTAGCCTCTGGGTGAGGACTGGGATCACCCCCGCCGGTCCATGGGGGGAAACAAGGCCACGACCACCCGGGTCTTGATCTCCAGCTTGGTAACTTTAGGCAGGATAGTGGGGCAGCGGTCGTCTGCCCCTCTCACCGCGGGCATAGGCCCCAACTTGTTCATCGCGGGCTTCGCCTCCTGGGGACTGTTGCTCCGGGAGCCAGCCTCTCCCAGAATTCGGTAACTTTGTTGTTCTGAAGACCCTTGCTGCCGGTCAGTAGTTAGGTCGTTTGCCATATTTTTAAGCTTATTTGTGGGTATATTGCAGGAGCTTGGCGGTCCGGCCCCGCCCCATAAGTATAATTTTTATTCGGTTTTGCAAATCATATATTTATATGTCACATTTAGACATTAGATGATGGGCATCCCTGTCTGAGCTGCACTCACTGCTACCGACCCCCTGTTCCCGAACCCCTCATAGTCCGGGTCAGGTTCACTGGGGTGTGGCGCCTCCATCGCACTGCAGGGCAGGGAAGGGAGGCCGGATGCCCCCAGAGGGTGTGATTGCTTATAGTATTAGTGTGCTGCTGGGAATTATTAAGGGGCGAAAAATGGGGAAAGGAGAGTAGAAGGGAAAGAAAATTAAGAAAGGGGAAAAAAAGAAAAGACAAAAGGAGATTCAAAGATGTGGATTGGCACTTGTCATTTTATTCTACTTAATTTGATATATAATATGATTTAAACCATTCCGTTTAAATTAGATTATAATGCGTTTTGTTAATATTCTATATTTCATAAATACACCATGATGGACTTAATGGAACGTAAGTTCCGTTTGAATGGCACACATGACGATAGCAAAACGGACATCAATCTTAGAAGAAAACTGTAGTTAAAAGAATGAAACGCATATGCATTCCAGTGGCTTTAGTGGATCCAGAAGTTTCAAAGATCGGAGACTGACTCGGAGGACGCAGGGAAGTGACGCAAGTGGAACATAGAAGTGTTCCAATGGAGACGACGGCCATGGAAGCTGGTGAAGTCTGAAGGAGGTCTGACTGATTTAAGATTTAAAATGAATACAGGTAGTTTCCACAAGAGCGGATTGGCCGATGGCGATACGGCAGTGGGACATATTGGGTCTAAACACCCCTTGAATACAGACGGCACGTTATGCTGCATTCACAGTGGACTCTGAAGCTTTTTGCCCCAGAAAAAGCGAGTACTCAGATGAAACGCAAAGCGCTTTATCAGTGATTGATGTTTTTCCATATTACACTACGTTTCTTTTTCTTTTTCCACATGCAAACAGAAGTGCCTATCACTCATAAATTTGTGAGTTTAACCAATAAGTTGAACACATATTGGTATTTAAACTTTATTTGCCCTTTTATGTGATTTATTTTTTGCATTTGTATATATATTTTGTTGTGATACTATATTTATGAGTTCTGAACATATCTACATTGCTACAGTGTGAAAAGGTAAATAGCATTTCACTAAATTGCACTTATTGGATTTACACTGCTTTGGGTGTATGCTGGGTTTGAGTATTTTTGGTATAATGCTAAGACAGACCTGCTGACTATGATAATGGAATAACAGACTCTACTATTGGAATTCAGGCAATGTGGCTGTTCAATTATCAGACATATTTAAGTGTATGCTGCCCCCTAGTGATGAGCACCGTGCATTATCTTGCAAGTCAACTCTGAAGCAGCAGTTTTATGAGATCTACTCATAGTTGCATAAAAATAATTACTAATTCATTATGGTATGATGGAGAAAGAATGTATCAAGCCTAAGCTTCATAAACACTAAATCTTTGGTCAAAATGTAGCTCTGTACACTTTTGTGAACTGTAATATGGAAACACTAAACAAGTGAGAATTACCTATCTCTTTGTTTGTCTATACCGGGGGTAGGCAACCTACGGCACTAGTGCCATGCACAGCACTCAAGGCTGCTAGAGCCAAACAGGCTCTGGCCTATCAGGAGTCCCAGTAAAACCTCAGATAGCTGCTAATACGAAGAGGAGGTGAAGGACAATCCTCCATTTATGCATTTCAGAACGTAGAGTAGAGCAGCCTGCTCTACACTGGAGTAGAGCAGCCTGCAGTTGCTGTTGCAGCTCCTGTCCTTGACCTGTACCTGGCCAGCCTGGTCCCCACTGGAACCCAGGGAAGCCACCTACACTGCTAGATATACACAGAAATGCACAATAACCCTCCCCTCATACAAATAATACGGACAGCCCACACAAACATACACACACACAATCCGCTTAAAGCAACACCACTAACAATCCACATACATGCACACAATCCCACATGCAATACCCCAAACAGTCCCCACACACTACCAAACACACAATGTGACATATCCATCCACACACACACAATTCCACAAGCAGCCCCCATACACAGCCCACATTCATATGTATCATACACAATACCATAAACTACTCCTGAACATATACAATATAATAGCTCGTATACGCACAAATACAACGATACAAAGCAATTACAGTAAAAATAACACAAGCAGAATACGGCAGCATACACACCTCAATTTAAAAAAATAGGACCGGCACGCTACGGGACATCACAATCCTATATCGGCAAAGTGCTGCTAAAAGGTTGCCTACCCCTGGTCTATACTGATTCTGGCAAAACCAGATTTCTTGCATCCTATGGGATAGCTGTTTGTCTTAGTCTGATTTTGTGCATGCTTAAAGAGAAACAGTCACTACTCTGAAACAGACATTTCCTAATTTCCTCATCCCAGTAACATACGAACAGTCCCTATTTTGGGCCTAAACATATCTTTACTTAGTTTCTAGGATCCCCATATTGTTGGTGTGTCTGAGTGGATAACAGATCTCGACAGCAATAATACTCCCAGTAATGTGTCTTTAAACTATGATAAATGTGTTAGAAATCAATCTGTGTAAATAACATACATTGTTCTTGTTCTAAATTACATTTTAGTTGTATAAATTATTAGGAACTCACCTAAAAGTTCTGAGAACAGCCCCACCCCCATTTACACCCCTAAAGTATCCCTCTTTGTGTGTTTGGATGTTGGGAGGTACAGGCGATACTCGAAAAATTAGAATATCATGCAAAAGTTCATTTATTTCAGTAATGCAACGTAAAATGGGAAACTAATATATGAGATAAACGCATTACATGCAAAGCAAGATAGTTCAAGTGGTGATTTGTCATAAGTGCGATGATTATGGCTTACAGCTCATGAAAACCGCAAAACCACAATCTCAGTAAATTAGAATATTGTGAAAAGGTGCAATATTCTAGGCTCACAGTGTCCCACTCTAATCAGCTAAGTAAGCCATCACACCTGCAAAGGGTTTCTGAGCCCTTTTAAATGGTCTCTCAGTCTGATTCAGTAGGAATCACAATCATGGGGAAGACTGCTGACCTGACAGTTGTGCAGAAAACCATAATTGACACATAAAATGTTCCCAAAGTGCCGTATCAAAGCACATTAATAGAAAGTTATGTGGAAGAAAAAGGTAAACAAGCAGCAGGGATGACCGCAGCCTGGAGAGGATTGTCAGGAAAAGGCCATTCAAATGTGTTGGGGACTTTCACAAGGAGAGGACTGAGGCTGGAGTCAGTACATCAAGAGCCACCATACACCGACGGATCCTGGACATGGGCTTCAGATGTCGTATTCCTCTTGTCAAGCCGCTCCTGGACAACAAACAACGTCAGAAGCGTCTTACCTGGGCTAAAGAAAAACAGACCTGGTCTGTTGCTCAGTGGTCCAAAATCCTCTTTTCTGATGCAACTTTTGCATCTCATTTGGAAACCAAGGACCCAGAGTCTGGAGGAAGAATGGAGAGGCACACACTGCAAGAAGCTTGAAGTCCAGTGTGACGTTTCCACAGTCTGTGTTGATTTGGGGTGCCATGTCATCTGCTGGTGTTGGTCCACTGTGCTTCATTAAGTCCAGGGTCAACGCAGCCGTCTACCAGGAGATTTTGGAGCACTACATGCTTCCTTCCGCAGATGAGCTTTATGGGGATGCTGACTTCATTTTCCAGCAGAACTTGGTAACTTGGAGACATGAGACCGAACAATTTTACCCAACCCCATATATATTTTTATAAATTTTTTCTTAGTATTTATTTTCATTCCTTTTATATGTGTTTACCTTTTTACATTTTTTTATTTACATCTATATATTTTTATACTTTCATATTTTTACCCTGCATTATATATTTATTATTGGCTCTTTTTTATTGCAGTATTTTGTCCCCTTTCTTTCCCCATCATACTAGCGCATGCACTAGTCATCGTCAGGCACCCATGGGGTATGTGCGCAGAGGACGCTTACTGCGCATGCAGTTTTTACTCCCCATTACATGCATGCCAACACATGCACTCTGCGGGACATCAGAACGCATGAGTCAGCCATTTTTTACCGGACACCATTGCATGAGTCCTCTGATGCAGAAGTGAGTTCGCGCGTCACATGAAGCTCTTTCCTTTTTGTGTTTTTTCTCATGTTTAACTTTTTCGTTTTGTATTATAATACATGTATTACACACTCTTAACATTAACTCTTGATACACAATAAAAATATGTTTTTATTTATGATTTTTCTGTAATGTCGCACTGTGATGATGTCATTTTAGCGCCAAAAGTCAAAATACTGGTCTGTTTATCTCTATATAAACCTATGTTTGCCATTAAATTCTACTTGATAAAGCCTAGTGAAATGTGAAACGCATCGTAGAAGATTTTTTAATTTATTTTATTAATAAAGGACTATTGGCTACTTTATGCTATACCTTTGCCATACTACTTTTATTTATTTTACACTTTTTATCTACTGGCATCCTGACCATCAACTCCAGGGAGAATCTCACCAAGAATCCAGGGTGGGGATCATACTACCTGCGCCCTATACTTCGAGCAGTGAGTCTGCTCGACCATATGAGAGTACAAAACTTGTACTTTATTACTTCTGGATTTTATAAATAAAGAGAGCACTATTTTCTTCCTTTTTTTCTGTTTTATACTACCTTGGGCTTCATCAATGACACCATGCTGAGAGACCTTAAAATATTCCACCTACCCATATATCCTAGAAGTGGGGATAATACCAATCTACGCTGTTTATGCCAAAGCTGGCCTTAGCTTCTGTAAATGTGAGTAGGACTTATTTACTATTTATACAGTTCTTACATTTATAATATACTGTACCATTGGATTTTTTCCTCTGTTCTCTCTACATATGTACACTTGGATTTCAAGCCACACGTGACCCAGAACCCCATCATCTATCTCTATCAAGATTCGGCTGTTCAGATACCAGTGGTATCCGATTACATTTCTATTTTTAGTTGGACTTTTTTTTTACTGTCGACTCCTTTTATTTTTATTATCAGTTTTTACCTTTTCAGTATATACTTTTATATTTATTTTAATTATTGGCGCCACCTTCATTTTTGCTTCTCTTTGTTTCCATAACTGTGTAGGGTCTGTGAGGGAACCCTATTCTTTTATGTGTGCTGCCTTTCATATTTTCCCTTTGTGGATTCTGTGAGCGCTGATCTTCTGTTTTCTTTTATACTTGTACTTAATATTCAGAAACATATTTTAATTTTGAGATATATATATATATATATATATACATACACACACACACAAAGTTAGATCCAGAAAAATGTGGACACTGACACATGTTTTGTTATTTTGGCTGTTTACCTAAATAAATTGCACTTAAATAATGAATATAGGCTTGAAGTACAGTCTCTCATCTTTAATTTGGGGGCATTCACATCGAAATTGCTATTTAATATGTAGCCCCCCCCCCCTTTTTTTTTTCCAAGGGTCCAAAAGTAAACTGAACAAAATTATAAACGCAACACTTTTGTTTCTGCCCCCATTTTTCATGAGCTGAACTCAAAGAGCTATGTACACAAAAGTCCTATTGCTCTCAAATATTGTTCACAAATCTGACAAAATCTGTGTCAGTGAGCACTTCTCCTTTGCCGAGATAATCCATCCACCTCACAGGTGTGGCATATCAAGATACTGATTAGACAGCATGATTATTGCACAGGTGTGCATTGGGCTGGCCACGATTGGGGGGTCCAAAAACCAATCAGTATTTGGTTTTATATATATATATATATATAAATAAATAAATAAATATTAGCATTGCTTTTTCTCTTAAAAGGCAGTGTTTACAGCAAAAAGTCTGCAGGGACCAGAAAAAAAATACAATGCATTGTACATGTTCTCATGACTTAGTGTTCTTTTAACCCCTTAAGGACACACGACATGTCATGATTCCCTTTTATTCCAGAAGTTTGGTCCTTAAGGGGTTAAGAAAATAAATAAAAAAAATAGAAATGGATTAAAAAAAAAAATGTCTTATCTAGAAACTAAATAATATTAGAACTGAGGAAACACAAAACAATACAGATATATAATTATGTACATTGGAGTCTGGAAACATCTCGAAACAGAGAATTTTCTAAAGGTTTGCAATGAAGGAATAGAAATGAAATTTTACAAGCACTTGGGAAAGGGGGGGTGATATTTGGAAGAGCTCCTGTATACATACTTACAGGAATTTGATCAGATGTCAGCAGAATTTGAGTAAAGGCTGTTAATGCATTGTAACCTTGTTCAATTCTTTTCTCTGTACAAATGTAATCCTTACTAATTGTTTTTTTTTTTTTTGGTTCTTGATGTTTCAAAACATTTTAATAGGATAACATGAGTATCAAGGTCAGATCTGAGAACCTTTCCTGTGCAAAACATATTGAGAAAAAATAAAAAAACTCACAGCTGGCTTAATACGGTGTAACCTTTCACTTTAGCCGGTCCACACTGGTAGACTGAAAGTTGTGGAAGCATGTTAGATCACCCCTGTCAGGTCATCAAACGTATGAGGTGTTCCTTGAACGTTCCATATTCAATCAAATTGTTTTGAAGTGTACCCACAGACTGTCTGCACCATAACCACTATAATTAACTAAATTACCAAGTCAGTTATATGGGTAATACGGTTTGTCATTTTTAAAATGGAGAGTTTGCAGTGGATTTTAATACATGTCACTAGCCACATCAAAGACCAGGATGTCTAGAATAATGCCTATAACCCAAAAAACAAGGGGAAGGAAGATAGTACAATAATCTTACTCCTGAGCGGGGGTTAACCCCTAGTGCAACGAAATGCACTATAAAACTAAACAATAAGGAAGGGAGACAGGAGAAGGGACAGGATGAATGATAGAGTGTCCTGCAGAGTGGTAGTTGCCTCGTTATAGAGGGGTGACATTAGGATAGGTTGGGCTCGGGGAGATCCCAAAAGAGGAAAGATAATTAAAACTTCACTTTTAATGTAAATAGTGAATACAAATTACAAATTTTAGTTCAAATAACTGTTGTAAGAAATCCTCAAGTGATACAGAGTGAAATGCCACTGTGGGAACAACAGCTACAATTTAGTAGTGTCAATAATGTATCGATATACCAGTATCCGGGCTCAAGGAAAAATAGTGCAACGATGTGCAGCTCACTGGGATCACCTAGCAGCTACAAACTATGCTCATTTGTGTTTGTCGACAATGTTGGACTATTTGGAAATACTGAAACTATTCCGATGAGTGGGAACTTACTAGGCAGCTGGTTGGGAGAAACAGGAGTTGAGTGACAACACGTACACATTGCCCCATTCAAGGTTTTACATTTTCTAGGTCCAAATTACACTTATTCACCAGTAGGATACCTTTCCCATTGTAGTCCAAAAGAATATAAGAGGAAAAATATATATTTTTTCTTTTCAGGAATAGATTTTTACAAGGCCTCTTTCAAATTAAACCTAGCAGATATACATGCATTAATGCAATTAAAGGTTTTTTAATTAAGAAAAGCTTTAAAAAGTTTATCAAGAAACTAAAAATAAGTTAAAAAGAAACAAAAAAGGATTTTAATTGCGATCATTTAACAAGAAAGACACCATAAAACAATGACAAGTTACCTAAAAACATGTTTATCATGGAGAAGAAAACAAAAGCTATTTCTGACACTGTTCTGATTTAAAAAAAAAAAAAAAAAAAAAAGACCCACTAGAGACTTTTTAAAGGGTTATTCGCTAATCTGTGAAATGACCAGGAGAATTTAAAACATAAAAATAAACATTTATAAACTTAACCAGATTGCATCATTGGTCATGCCTCAGCTAGGGAAGGTTCCCTCCTACCCACTGTGACAGTAGTAATTATCACTGGAAGAAGGACGATTTGCAAAGGTTCCTAAATTGCTCGTATGTCTAAGTCACCCTGTGCCCATTATAGGTGCAGAGTGTTTATAATGTGTTTGAATACGGTTAATTGTTTTGTGTGCTCTCCTGTCTTGCTGATGCATGTTACCAACTAAGTGGATTTGGCTATTAAGCTTGCATAGTGCCCTCTGGTGGTAGCAACAGCTATATGCACTACCTGAATAGGAAGGCTTGTTAATTTGCATATTTAGGTAGATTTGCATACTGCTAATTCTGCAGGCAGGAGATATTTTGTGTAAAATATTATCTTACCCATCTCTTTATAAATATATTATAATTCCCTGTATGTTTTGGTTATTTGTATTTGATTAATTTTGTCACAACATGCTTGATGTAGTAAGCATATATGCTAGTGCCAAGTAAAATAAAGGTTTGCATGTTAGTTCCTTTTGGAACTGGGGACTGTTCCATGTGGGGACTGTTAGAGATCCTAGTCACAGAGTTGTTGTACCTGTTGGCTGGCTGCCCAAACCCTCTAACCCAGGGGTGAATCAAGAGAGCTAGGCCTCAGAGCCACAAGTGCCTTTACAAAGGCAATAGCAAGCACTATAAGCAGAGCTGCAGAGGAATAGGCAGAGGGGACAATACCTACCTGGAAGAAGGGCTGCAGCGGAATAGGCAGAAGGGATAATACCTGCCTGTAAGAAGGGCTGCAGCAGGATAGACAGAGGGGACGATACCTGCCTGGAAGGAGATCTGCAGCCTGGTAGGTGGAAAATCTCCAGAGAGACTCCAGTCAAGCCTCGGTGACTGGGGTTTAAGCGCTTCAGACTTCCTCCCCAACGGCTAGGAAGCGCATTGGGCAGAGGTACTTGGTCGGAATCCAGGAGCTCGGTCACACCCACCCATCTCCGTTTTGGACCAGTCTACTAATGGCAGAACCAGGGTATAATTGTGCAACAGCAGGAGAGAGAAAACCGAAACTGGAGCCTGCTCTGCACAATGGCATGGATCAGACTCGCTCCTTCTCTCTCTCTCCCCCCCGTGAGGATGTTGCAAGATGAAGAGCTTCCAACTGCACATGTGTAAATCTGTCAAGCATGCCCAAAGCACTTTTCCAGCATTACCAGGTGTATAACACTGATTGGATTGAATTGGATCAGTGTGTCTCCTGGAGAAGGTGTGGAAAGCATAAGAAAGGAGCAGCAGTGAAATATGGGAGGGGAATTCAGATTTCCTTTTTTCAGCAAAGGTCTCATTCAAAGCTAAAATGCTGATGCAGGTCCCTTTAAATGCATCTGGCACACTGCAAGTAGTAATGGCACTTAATACAGAACTTCATACAAACAATATAAAGAATTCAGTTGGTACATGTACTTAATGCACTTTTCAATACAGTAATTGTATACATAAAAAAATATCAATTTTAAGTATTTATTGCTGCTAACGAAACATAGTTCCTATTGACACACAGATACTGTATGATAAGCATTTTAGGTTGAGAGCAGCTGTAGTGATGCAGGTTACCATCCCTGAGAGGTACACTATTTGTCTTTGGATTCTTTCATATAAAATTCTGGAAATTTTACTTTAATTCAACATTACAAAACATAAAATGCACTTCGTCCACATTCGTTCCAGAAATTAATTTAAAGAGACAGTATCAGAAACATAATTATAGATACACACAGCACAGTGCATATGTATTTGTAAAATGACATAAGTGCGGTGTTGGCTCTTATATAAAATGCAATAATGACTAACAGTGACCAAAGTATAAAGTGTAGTGTTAAAAAAAATAAAAATAATAATAAAGTTGCATAAATGCATTAGACAGCAATAGCGTCCAAGATTATTGTTGAAGGATTCCAACAAAATTAAAATCACACAATTTATTTTTTCACTCTTGCTTCACAGAGGTATAAATATAATTGTTCAAATACCTCCTTATGGGACATTGTGAGGAGCCTGATAGCATTTCTCCGAAAGCATCTATCTAGACTGTAAGCTTATTTGAGCAGGGCCTCTTCACTTTTTGTCTCTGTCAATACTATTGTGTAGGTTAAATACTTGTTGCAAAATATCCCCATTTTAGAATTGTAAAGCACTGCGCCATGTAAATCTAATAAGATGAATCCAATTACTCCTTAATTTAAGGTCAGCATGTAAATGTAAACTGCACAGTAGTTATATCAAAGCATCTGTAAAGTACAGAATAGCGTTATTAAAGCAATTCCAGCAAACAAATACACAAAAACAAGTCCTGCGCTCAAACTCCCGCTACTCCAGGGCGGCAGCAATGACCATAGTACACATCAGACCCAATATATACAGCAAAAAAACTAAATAAAAGTTACTTGCGCACTACCCCAACCTTGTTACAATGCTGCCGTCCATCCCATAAGTTTCCTATTAAAGGTTAATAAGTATGTAGGGGTATACAAAAAATACCCCTCTGTCTCAGAGGAAGAAAGGTGAATTGTTAGTGTAGGACCCACCTAGAGCTTTGCCTTGACATGGCAGGTGGGCTTCCATCTAATGGCCATTGGAGTGGAACTAAAAACCTCCATTTATGTAAATATGCACAGGGATTTGGAATAGTAGTAACTTTTTCTTAGTTTTTTTTTTTTATTCCACCAAACAAGTTTACAGAATAGGACTACCACCATGTAAGGAATATGGATAGGACCCAACTACAAATGCACCACCGAATCTAAACCAAACACATTCAGAGCTGCAGCAGAGAGTGGAACAATGTATCTCTTGGCTGCATCTCTGAAATAAGCACTTTGAGATGAATTGAACACGAAAGGGACAGCAACATGCTAGGACCACATGGCAAGAAAGCCCCATGGACCCAATACAGTGACCCCAGACAACCCGATTGAAATGATATGGCTGGACCTTAAGGGAGCTGTGCATAAACAAATGAACTGATGAAACACTGTAAAGAAGAGTGGGCCCAAATTCCTCCACAATGATATGAGAGACTGAAATTCAAACAGAAAACGGTAACTTCAAATTACCGCTGCTAAAGGTGGTTCTACAAATTATTGTATCATAAGGAGTACTTTGTTTTGCCACATATGGCTTCTCCATTGTGGCTTTATTTTTGTTAAATAAATCATGACCGGGTGTAATATGTCATGTATTGCTGTTCATCGGAGGTTCTATTTACCTAATTTTAAGATCTGCTAAAGAACAGATGATGTTTACGATGCCCTGATACGTAAAACAATCAAATTCAAAGAGTGTACTTTCTCCCCCCCATATGACTATTTATTTTATAATTTATTTCCATACTATGAAAAGAGGTGTGCCTGAAACACCCACATTTTCTGCCTCCCACTTATTAGAAAAAAAAAAAATAGAATTAAAATACTGCAGCAGCAAAAATAAAATAAAATCTAAAAAAAAACACATTTAAAATGAAATTTAACTACATTAGTTTTTATTTGGATCCATCCTGAAATACTATTTTGGGGGGGAACAAAATTATTGTATTAATAAATAAAAATGGTTAAATTCAGAAATGACAAGATCCTGTCAAATGGCTTTTTAAAAAAAAAATGTATTTTGGAATGAAACGCATTTTCTTGCGGTACTCAGTAAATTGTATAAGAGCGTACAATTTTTTGTGATACTGTCCCTTTAAATGACATTCTGCAATCACACAATTAGACCGCATTCATAAAACAATAGCACCTTGTTATAGGGTTTGTCTAGCATTGCAACAGGTTGTGCAGCCTGTGAAATAGAAAGGACACTTGTATATACATTGAGATCATCAGAAGTGGGTGAACCATCTTCCAAAAACATGGGAAATCCCATGGGAAACATAGGGAGAAATTTTTTTTTTTTAAAATGCACTAAAAATAAAACCATTAAAACAGTTTCTAACAGTTACTGCACCACAAATGGCAAGCAACAGAAGGAATGTTGTCATTAATTTTGGTTCCATCATAGTATATCAGAAGTCACACTTAACCAAACTGGATAGATGGAGACATGCTTATAACACAGTCCAGTAAGTAACAATTTTTGGGTCCACTTCATGGTGCCGCATACTATTGCATACTTCATTACAGTAGAAAGTCCAAAAACGGAGTGTTCTGATTCCACAACAGTTTAGGAACAATGATTCGGATAAGATCACTTAAAGTCTTATCCGTGATCTCTCACAGCTGACATAAATACAAATAGTAATATATTCATAGGTTGCACACCTAGAATGTCCAAGAAAGATATCTGGAACCAACAATATAATTCAATATTTCAGAAGCCAAATTTCAGCCTGGGTCACTTGCGTCATGGGTGCCAACTAGAATCTTCTTTTGCAGAATAAAATAACCATATCCTTCAAAATGAAATGCCATGGTCTCTACGATGAAGTACGAGAACTATGTTTTGAGGATCACATAAGTTTGTTAAAAAAATAATTTAGGCTTCTTTGTATAAAATTGCATCAGTTAAAACAAAAAAAAGAAATGAGATGTTTACTTTTTTTGTAAAGGCATCATGTCGAAGCAGGTTCCAGGGATGATTGGAAGGGGCAATTGAGAAGGCAGTAGGGTTACAATTTAGTCCATGCGGGTAGACAGTTCTGCAGGAATGTATTGAAGGACAGTGGCTGGTTCTTCAGTTGCCTCTTCTTCATCCTTCATTGCACTATTGTCAAGCCCCTGGTTAGTCCTTTCCGGTTCCGCACTGTACGTTGCAGTGCTACAGTACATAATGAAACCCACCATGATGACAACAAATGCCAGAATGTAAAGGACAGAAAACTGCAAGGTAAGATTACAAAGCAATTAGAAGGGCATTGCAAAATGTACATTCCTTAACATGAATGGGTCAACATAACAGAATTTGTTTAAAATTTGTTTTATACTAGTGCTTAAATTTTTTTCTGTTTTTATTCATTTATATACACTATTGTATATTGAGTTTAATCTTTCTTTATCTTATCTTAAGTAGACTAACCTGACCTGCTATTTCTAAGAGTAGAGATTTACTGGAGACAGACTTTAGTATTACATGCCCTTTAAACGTTATCAAAAAGAAAACCAAAAAAAAGGTCAGCAGGATTATTCTGTAGAAATGCAGATAAAGGCAAGAACATGAATATGATTGCAGAACTGTTGCTTTGAAACATAATATACAAAAAGCAGCAACAGATTTCTCCATGCTACTAAAAACAGATTCCCCTGGAAGCATAAACGTTACTCACCGACTAGCAAATAAAATGATTTACGAAAAAAGTTTACATTGTGACACAAGCTAAATAAAAAATAAAAAAATAGTGATTTGTATATTTATTTAAATGGAATATTAAAATGTTAACATCCTCCCCAATTTTCCACCCTAAGCGGGAGGTCCTGGCTAATGTTTGGCACACAAAATGCCAAATGTTTTAAATCCCTTCCATATGGCAAACATGTTTATATTATTTTCATAATGCCATTCCAAACATCGACAAAGTGTGGGAATGAGAAGATACTATTATGGCGATCTCATTGTTGGTGACCAGCTTGTCTCTCCAATCCACATAACCCTCTGTCTGCCAGGTATGAGCGTCTAAAGGACATATCGAAAGAAAAACAGATGGAGAGTACTTTATCACTCATTTAATTTAGCATGGATATTCAGAAAAAGATAGAAGGTGCCCGATGGAAACTGGAATCTAGTTTATGCCCACTGCACAAGGGAACAAACTAAAATGAAGATTATTATTAAAATCTATATTACGCTCTATTTTACATTTGGTAATAACACACATGAATCTCCTCTTTCCCATGACTTTGGTTCAAGCAACATATTGTAGAAAGGAGATCAACACCACACGTTGTGTAAATTAGGACACGGCAAAACTAGAGAAAAAAAACTTAAAAAAAACCCCACCCCTTTAACAATTGCCTGATCCTTGAAGAGTTTGACACCCATTTAGCCTTTTCAAGGATATATGCAATGAGTAGCACACCCACTGGTACATAAAGGGATACGCGTATCACACAGTGTTTGTAGAATAGAAACATAGAATGTGACGGCAGATAAGAACCATTCGGCCCATCTAGTCTGCCCAATTTTCTAAATACTTTCATTAGTCCCTGGCCTTATCTTATAGTTAGGATAGCCTTATGCCTATCCCACGCATGCTTAAACTCCTTCACTGTGTTAACCTCTACCACTTCAGCTGGAAGGCTGTTCCATGCATCCACTACCCTCTCAGTAAAGTAATACTTCCTGATATTAGTTTTAAACCTTTGTCCCTCTAATTTAAGACTATGTCAACAGATAATATGCGACTTACCTGATACTTAAACAAGAAGAGGCCAAAAAAGAGGCTGTAAAGATCCGCAGTGAGGATGCCTAAATTTACAGAGGTGGCACTTGTGAGTCGTATGACGATGGGCATCAAGCTGTAGAGTCCAAACATACAGAGTGCAAAGACAGCAAATAAAAGTCCTGGAACACACAGAAATTGCTGTATCAGTGCATGTTACAAGTCACTCCACAGGGTAAATATCCCAATAGAACATATCCTTTTAGGGCTGATAAGAAAGGAACACTGGAGTATTCTGTAGTGGTTATGATGCCAAGAAGAGTCCTGGGCTCCACCAATGTTTGCTAATAGTTTGATTCCTTAGCTGGGGTCTGTCAGTAGCTTCCATTGGCTTTCCTGTGCCAAGTCTTGGCAAAGAGCATCAGTTGATCGATCACAGAATATGAGCTAAGTCCTGCACTGCCAGCTTCTGACTTTCATTGAGGTAAGAAGTAAAACTACTAGCAAACGGATTTAGATTTGGGGGAGGTGGTGGGGCACCCTTGTGCTGTAGTGGCTATAAAGAAGCAGGGGAGGCCCAAAAGGTAGACGTAGATCCCCAGATGTTGTAGATCTAAAACTCCCACGATGCTTTGCATGCCTTTAGAATGCAAACGCATCATGGAAGGTTTAGTTCTAAAGCATCTGGGGATCTACCTTTTGGGCACTCATGCTTTAAAGCATTTTAAAGGAACACTATCAGGTCAGGAACACAAACATGTTTTCCTGACCCTACAGTGCTAAAACCACCATCTAGTCTCCCTACCCCTCTCTACTGCCCTCCTGAATTTAGTAAAATCTTACTTTTGTTCAAGTCTGCAGCTGCTGGCTCTGCCCCTCATCGGTCTGTTTGGCTGACATCAGAAGGGATTCTCTGAGCCAATCACAATCCTAGCATTGTGATGGGCTCAGTGAATCACTTCTGATGTCAGCCAAGCAGGCCGATCAGGAGCAGAGCCAGCACAATCTCCTCATAGAGATAAATTGAATCAATGCATCTCTATGAAGAAAGTTCAGTGTCTCCATGCAGAGAGTGGAGACAATGAATGTCAGTCACACTGTGCAGCACTGCCCCAGGAAGCACCTCTAGCAGCCATCTGAGGAGTGGCCACTGGAGACGTCCCTAGGTTGTAATGTAAACACTGCATTTTCTCTGAAAAGACCGGGTTTACTGCAAAAGGCCTGAAGGCACAATAAGCTGTAGTTGTTTTGGTGACTATAGTGCCCCTTTAAACAAATATAATTTAGGAGCAGAATTTTTTTACCTAGTGTCAAGAGGAAAATATCTTTCCACCTGGGTACTCCTTAAAGCAACCTTTCAGTCACTACGCATCCATATTTCCTATTAAGAATGAAAAATGTCTGAAATTGAAAAGGTCCTGAAGTCCCATCTGCTTCATTAAAGTACATCCAGCTGTGAAAAATCCACAGGCTGAAACCCCGATCTATATAAATTGACAGCAATAGGTAAACGCTTCCCAAGTGAATAGGACAGATTTACAAAAATCCACAACCTGATGAAATGTATTTTGGCACTTACCCACTTTCCAGTCCCATTGTATGTTGCCAATAGCAGTGTATTCCACAATCATGCTTAAAGAAAAGAAAATGTAAACAATCAGTAAACAAAAATAACACCTTTGTCAATACCAACGGTGAAGAAAATGAAAAATGACACCTCTCTTGTAGAAACCTCATGATTCCTCCCAATACCTCGAAGACATTGAGGCTGAGAGGACGAAATAGTGTTTGATTTTTAATATTGTTTTTATGGGTGCATATTTCTGTGGACAAATGGAATCCATACATAGAGATAAGCTCTGAGAACACACATTCCTGTAAGTCCAATTTTGATTAAAAGGTATTCATTTTAAAATAGCACACACTGTATTGTGCCTTTCTCTTCACATTTAAGTGCATTCCAGTAGGAAGATCCTAGCATTTGACGTGGAATATCTCTAATTGGGAGATACACTGGTCATGAGTAAAATCTTGTGAGTGCATCTTAAAAGACACATTCACTTATTTATGGTTACAATACTACCCTATGCTTGTTTTCGAATTCAGTTTTTTTTTTGTAGATTCCCTTTTTGTTTATAAAACATCAAGAAAGGCTGGATTTTCTTACATGGATTACAAAACAGAATAGGGAATAGAAAGACATCACAGAATCAAATATGTCAATAAATTTAACAAACAAAGTCGAAAGGTGAAAACGTTTTCCTTTTGGAAGAATAACCAACCCTAACCCTATTCACTCAAACTGCAGTGAACTAAAACGGAATTGTAAAATGTGCACATGATCTCCAAGGACCTCAGTAGTGAAGGTCTCCAATGCGGAACCTCTAAAAGAACCATCATGCATGTTAGCATCTCACTACAAGCCTTCAATTATCAGTCATGTTAATCTTTGCATCATTTTAAATACAGCTAAGTTTTAACTTCTAACCATGTGTAATAACTGTATTCTTAAATATACCTTGTGCAATAAAAAATGTATACAATTGTAAAAATAATTTTAAAAAATATATACACGTCATAAAGCCTCTTACAGTTGGATCCCACTGACAAATGTTCCAAACAAGCCAAGCATCCCAAGGAACTCTTCTCTGGTTAGGTTTTTCACCACGTACTCCTCACATACGTTGGATACGGCATACAAACAGGCACCGAGGAGAACTAGCACATCACCAATTAACATGCTTGTGGCTGCAGAAAGACAACAGGAGAAAGGCATTTGTCACACGGCTAAAACGCCCAGTGATGTATCGGCACTAACAGTACTTTCAGTCCTAAATTCTATAGCAGAACACAAGCTGAAGGTGTCTACAGTTGACAATTTACCAAGTTTAAAAAAAGTGAGCAGGCTGCCACACTGGGATTACTACTGGGCCATAATGGATGGCATGATATTGTACAGTATACGTACAATAGTAACAGTGAATTTTTTACTCCAGTTTTTCTCGCGGCTAAATCAGTTAGCCATACGTACTTTTCAACAGCTTTAATGTGTTTAAAGTAAAAAAACAAAACAAAACAGTCCAGATACAATAAGGAGCACAATAGTTAATTTTGCTGTTTTAAGCCCAAACCTTTTTAATAAAAACGAACAAATATTAACACTCCAAGCACCATAACCATTACAGCTGTCTGTGGTGGTTACGGTGCCAGAAACGGGTGTGTAGACCACAAAGAAACCCAATAAAACCTTAGGTGAGACATTTGGCAAGGACAATATAACACCTGTAGAACAGATAGCACCTATACGCAATACTTCTTACCAGATCCAGCAGCTCTTCCGGACACCACATCAGCGCCAACCATGGTCCCAACGCCCAACAGACAGACCACGACAGCAATGTAATGGATCAATCTGTATCGCGCGCGAAGAATAAACCAAGAAAGAGCCATCAATACAGGAATCCCAACACAGTCCAGGAGCTAGATTGTTGAAATGAGATGAAAAAGAATCAGGTTATACAGAGGATACATACTTCTGTACACACACGGAATAAAGCGGCTTCCAGTACAAGAATTTAAAATACAAAATATAGGAGAACTACTATTAACCATTGGCTATTCTTTCCTTGGCATGCATGCATAAACATAATACACACACACGCAAAAACATTTTTTAAAAATACACCACCACCCTGCTGGTGCATTTGCAGTGGTTATGGTGCTCTTCCATAGGAAAAGGTCATATTGTTTAGCATGGCTTGAGAACTTAACCTGCATCTGAGTTACTCATGCAGGAGATTTGGGTTAGCTCTACAATGCTATGCAGGACCATTCAGAAACACGCTCGCTGGCTGACCATGACAGGAGGATTTGCTGTTCTTAATTTAAAAAACACAATGTGTTCTTTTAACATTTCAATTTGATAAGAAATGCTTCTGAAAAATGTACAGCATTTTTTTTTTTTTTATTGTGTTTAGGAGAAGCATTGAAATATAATGGTTATTGATGTATAAAACAAACAAACAAAAAAGCATCGCTATTGCTATGAAGCTGACTGAGCCTCTGCGCAGGCAATAACATACCAAATTTACAAGCTCGATATATGTCTGCTCATATACTGTAAACGAAATAAAAACCATTTAATACAAAAAAGCAACGCTATTTAAGGGGACACTCTAGGGTGAACGTCGGATATATGAAATATTCATAATCATTGTTTTCTGCAAATCTGTAGCCACTACATAAAGCAGGAATCTTTATTCTGCTACAGTTTCCAATGGGATAGCTCACATTAAGCTCTGCTCAGCAACAGTCTAGGATATGTAGTTCAGCAGTTCAATGTAGTTTTCAATCATGAAGATATTAACGGTTTAGCAAATTAAAAAAATTAATTAAAAAAAATACAAAAAAAAAAAAATACTGCTACTTACCAACTTCTATGCAAATGCTCAAGTCTAATATTAATGGGACCTTAACGTCAACCTCCCTTAATTATTCCTTCCGATACAAACACAACCATCAAATAACAGGATGCTCTCCCACTTGCCAACTATGGCCTGTTTTAATTAGGGTCCATTGAGTGTTCCTGTAGACGTTCTCCAGTCTAACATCCAATCTCATCCATTCAAACCTACTTTCTGTCAGCACCCAATCTCTATCACATTTTATATATAGAAAACAGGGGGGAGAAATTCTTGAAGTTTATTTTTGTACATATGGAATTTATGGACTGTGTTCATTTTAAAAGAAAAAGTTATGAAATATATTTTATTTTTATCTTTAAAGTTTATTTATTTTTACTTCTACTTTGCAATTTGTTAAACTGACTATAAATGTCTAAATGAGGTTGAATAAACCCCTTGCAGAAATTCTGATAGGAAAAATTAAAACAAGTGGCAATGGAGAATGACCATGGTGGGAGTAGGGGTTGAAAAAAAAAAAAAAGTTACAGGCTCAGAATGAGGGCTAAACAGAGAGATATGCATATGGTAAACCTCTCTCTCTTTCACTTCAAACAACCCAATGCCCGTTCACCACCATGTAAGCAGACAGGTATCTTTGGTGGGGTCCTTGTAAAACTACAAATAGCGGTGCTGCATTAAACTGGCATGAACAATCTGTTAAATGTACTTTAGCTGCCTAGCTATCATTCTGTCACTTTAAATAGCCAATAAAGAGATAAAGTCACTAATGTTTTATTTAAAAAAAAAAAATAAAGGAAAAAAGTTAATTTCATCCACTGAGAAAAGACCACAAGAGACACTGACCTGGACACTGGTGATCGTGGTAAATTGGTAAGCCTTGACTATGGAGTAGTTTGCTTCGACGTCCACTATCGCTAAAAATAAGTACTTCCACCACTTCTTTCTTACTATCTGCAGAAGTCCATTCTCTCCTGTCGAGTTAAGACAAAATGAAAGCATTGGATTTTTATTAATTCCTTGATTTGCCCTTTTACTTTTTTAAAATTTTTGGTAAAATGACTAAACCAATAGAGAAAACCCGAAAATGTTAAAGTATATTTCAGCTTGTCTTGCCTCTATGTTAATTGGGCATTGTATGACATTGTCCGCTCTGCAAAACCGAACATCTGCTCTAAGCCTAACTATCCTTGACACACAATATCTTTGTAAACTATGTATCCCATGTTGCTTAGTCACATCCTCGGCTGGCCAACCATCACTATAGTCCAAAGATCTGGTCTGCTAAAGATTGCATGTGCACACTTAGAAGCTATATTACTCGACCTTCACATTTTCTGAATGCATTTTATCTTAAGATTACATAAAAACGTGTTAAAACACATGGACACAAAAAAAGGTTAAAATCGTGTTATCTGCATACTCTGAAAATATACCAATCTAATTTAAGCTCTTCGAGTGCATCAGAATTTGTATTTTTATCTACAAAGTCAAGGCTGGCACTGGGGTCTGGATTTATTTTCAGGCCTTGAGAGTAAAGATTGTGTTCAGTTAAAAAATATAATTATTTATCTTGTTCCAAATGCAGTGGTAGAAATTCTGGGTTTAAAAAAAAAAAATTAAAAAAAATTACCAGGACGAATTTATTTTTTTTAAAGTACATTTCACATTCCATGTTTGCGGTTTTAGAAAGTGTTCACCTCAGAACACTTTAATAAAAAGATAAACAAATAGCTGCTTAAAGAAAGGTTTCCACAGTTGGGATCTAAAGCCTTCATCGAATTCATGAAGCATGTTATTAGGTGGGGCATTTGTTATATTTATAGATGTGTGTCTCGGCAGTAGCAGGACTGTGGGACCCTGCCCTGCATGGAGCTATATACCACGAGCGGACAGTTGTAGAATGCTATTAAATCGTGTAATTCCAATCTACAAAGGCATTTTAATTTGTAAAGAAAGTGTTTTCTCTTCATTGCATTACTCAGAGCTGAATCAGTTTGCAACCCCCTCTATGAGATAAATAATCAGAAAGCTCTATGCCTCCAGTCTTGTGCATATTTGATATGGTTTTATGCAGTGACAATTTATCATTTGCAACCATACACATGGGTGTTTTTATCTATCTCTTTAAAGCAAACTGCTTCACAAATCATTTGCTCATGTATTTTTGCCTCTTTCTGAACTCATTCATCAGCCAATACGCACAGATGTCTCGTACACTTTGAATTATGTCACTGACATGACCATCTGATTGCTTAACTAACAAAGGCTGCACTCGTTCAGCTACAGGTACTAAATATTAGCTCATAGAGCTGTGTGAGCCACAGTTGAGCATTACATTTTGAGATCATGGGTGTGATGCCCTGACATTTGGCAAGTGTTCAAACTGTGGCAAATGTCTCACTAGCCAATTTGCAAGCGATATAATCCTACAGTATTCATTCAAGCACGTGCCAAGTTTCCTGATTCTTTAGTGCTTAGTTTGTCATATGATGTCATACCTATGCTGTCACATTGTTCTCTTAAATGACCCATTTCTTTCTTTTAAATTAATCAGAACCTTACATCATAAATTAGCTGAGTGCCAACGTTGCGTCCAACAGACTGCAGATAAATGGTTTGAGCATCACCGCTAGAATGTAAAGGTTTAAATAAAAACACAAGCTGCCTCCAAATACACTATTTGAAAACAGATTATGTTTTAGTTCTAAAAGACGCAATAGTTTCAAGACTTTGCTGCCATATTTAAACAAGCATATCAGGGTGTGGGAGCCTGTGAAATGGAAGAACACACACTTTTTTTCCCCAGGTTTAAGATACCTGCTCAGTCTTTCCAGATATTGAAGTGGACCGGTCATTGAAAAAAAAAAAAAAAAAACATAAGAGTGTGTAGTTTAAACAGAATGGATTGTCAGGTAACACTGTCAAAGTTATCCATAGAATTCTCCTCACCTCACTGAAGGTGCCACACAAGTGCACGTTACTAAGGTGGTAGTTAAAAACAATGTGATAGGGCTGCATTGCGAAACACTTAACGGTCATTCAAAAACTTGACTCAACATAAATGTGAAGCTTCTACACAACATTCAGACTCGAGATCTTACAGTTTACACTAGCATGATGGAACAATGCCAGACCATGTATGACTCCTGCCACTGATTCTTGAGGAGTACACTGCCAGATGGATATCAAAAAATGAATATATAGCTACATAACATACATACCTGCTCGAAATGCCAGCCAGACTGTGTATACCAGGAAAAGGAGGCAGTAGTTGATAAAACTCTGTAGCATCGGAGTGTCTACTTTGTACGTTTCCGCCAGGAACTGGCTGGTAACAGCAGTGCCACATATAAACAGAGACACCATCTGTCCCATCGCGATGGTCTTCAGAACACTCCTGGAAGAGATCAGAAGGAATTTCTTTATTAGAAAATAAAGTGATACACTATACTTCCAAGGGTAACTGAAACGGACAGAAATCAAAGAAGTAAAATCTGTCTATTACCAAACAACGTCAGTTCATAAAATAATGTAAAACTGTTCCAAAACCTATAACAAGTAACATCATGGAGATCGATAATAAAGCCTTAAACCAGGAAACCGCAACATACAAGATTAGTCAACAGAAACATTATTAGCGCATTGCAATGGTGTATCCCTATTCATAGTATTCGTTCATGAAGATATGCCTTGAGACACCATTTTGATGGACAGTTTTAACAGCAGGATCTATTTCCCCCTGGCCAACTTCCCAGATGCATCCAGTTTCTGTGGCTTCTCATAACTGTATTGGCAGTGTCCATTGTTCTGCGAAACAGGCACTGCAGTAGAGTAAGGTTCATTCAGTATGACTGTTGTCACATCTCTTTTGTTCAATGGGAACGGGTGGATGATTAATATGGCTTAGATATATCCAGTAGCCATTGTAGGTGTACCTACAAGAGTGAAAGCTAAGATTATACAAGTGCAATATATATACATTGTTCCATCATGCTAGTGTAAACTGTAAGATCTCGTATCTGAAGGTTGTGTAGAAGCTTCACATTTATGTTGAGTCAAGTTTTTGAATGAAGTGTTTTGCAATGCAGCCCTATCACATTGTTTTTAACTACCACCTTAGTATACACACATACATATATATATATATATATATATATATATATATATATATATATATATATATACACATACATACATACATACATACATACATACATACATACATACATACATACATACACATACATACATACATATATATATATATATATATATATATATATATATATATATATATATATATATATATATATATATACATATACATATACATATACATACACACACACACTTTTTCCATAAGGGTAAGATCACATTTACATTTGAAAAAGTATATTTAAAAATGTAAATTTTAAATTTGTAATTTAAAGTTAAAGGGACGCTATAGGCAGCCAGACCACGTCAGCTCATTTAAGTACAGAGTCCCTATTGCACTTATTGCTGCAACGTAAAACACTGCAGTTTTAGAGAAACTGAAATGTTTACATTGCAGCACTAAGTCTGCCTCCAGTGACCGTCTACCAGACAGATGCTAGAGGTGCTTCATGGATGCTAACGGACTTTTGGTCCAGTAACTGACGCTGGAGGTAAAAAAAATGTTTTAACCCTTTATTTACTTTGGTGGGGAGGGGGGGGAAGGTGCGGAGCACGTGAGAGAGGGGGAAGCAGAGTAAGCTATAGGCCAGGAATACAGCTTTGTATTCCTGGCACTTATAGTATCCCTTTAATAAACATTTAATTTAGATAATGCCTAAATACATTCACGGTAGGTTTGATAGAAATTTGTGATATTTATGTTTTGGAAGTTTTTACGGCTTGTAGCATTCATAAACATTGCTGTTTTTTTAAAAGGGACTTTTTTTTATATGCACTAATCAGGGCAAGGGGACATCTTTGCTCTATAATGTGTGCAATGAGCACAAGGCATACACATTGTGGGGAAACCAACCTCGCAACTGGGCATTGGAGAAGCCTGTTTGCCCGCCTCCTGACTATTGCCCCTGGGAGATCTGGTCCTTTAAATACATTATTTGGGCATATTGTATTTTATTATGCTGCTGCTGGCCCTTTAAGTACCATCTGGGGACATACTGCGACTTTTGGGAACAATGCCCCTTTAAGACGGTGTCCCCAGACTTATTTGGGACAATGCCTCTTTAAGACTTTGTCCCCAGTGTCCCCAAACTGTTAATATACTGTGTTCCTGGGTTTCTTCCACTTGGTTCAGTAAATGAGGCTTACTGAACCAAATACCACACAGGCGGAGCACCCAGAACTGGAAGTGTGCAGGCAATTTATCTCCCAGGCTGGGAGCCTGCTGTAGGTAAATTGCCAACCGTGGCGACGGCCATCTTTAATTCAGCTGAAGTTTTACCTTCTCCAGACTTCAATGCATTCGACAGTTCGAACGCCGTTCGACAGTTCATTCGACAATTCGAATAGTTGTTGTTTGTCTGTTTGAACTGACTTTAACATGGGAAATAGACCGTCCGGACAGCCTGATCCTTTGGAACTGTTTTGGGCATGAAAATGTGCTTGCGGTCGGTCAAAGCTGACTTATATCTATCTCCCGAACAGCTGAACGGATTCAAATGATTTTTGGGTATGTTTGTATTTGAAATATGCTGATTAATAATATGTGACTTTTATTAATATTGGATGTATAGTTTTAGAGTTATGAAAGTTGGGTAAAAAGTATGTTTTAAACTGTATGGCTAATTGTGTTACCTCTCAGGCTAAGGGGAGGAGATGTGTGGGATGTAACCAGTGTGTGATTGGGTAATTCATAATTGTCTGTGGGCATCTCCCTTGCACGAGAGAATTGCATTAAAAGTAGAGTGTGTGTCATTAAAAACCGGAATTCGACTTCACCCTCAATTTGGAGTGCCATCTCTTATTGTGGGAATCTGCTACAAGGGATTGCTATGCTAGTCATACTCTCTTTCTATGTCACTACTAAGCTCTTGTAAGAGCTTGTTCCTGTCTTGCTCTCTGAAGGAGTCTGCGGTGGTTATGGTGTCGGCTGGAGCGCTTGGAGCCCTCAGGAAGCGCTAGGAGAATCCTTACTAGACTCAGCAGCATTAGTGTACATTCAATTAATTCTACATTTGTCCAGGCAAAGTGGGGAAGGTGCTAGCATCAGTTAATGCTAAATGTCTTTTCTGGAGAATTTAAGTTCGTAAAGAGATGGCAGGTAACATTTACTGAACCAAAAACAGGTGGGGTTGTTCACTAAATTGAGTTTTGATTACCAGTTGATTATGTAGAATTTAGCTGTAGCTGGGTCAATTATAACTGCAATCTGCTCTAAATTTACTACACACAGAATATACACAGTCAGAAACTAAAACAGATTATAAAACAATTGCAAAGACCTAGCCGATGAACAAGACAAGCGTTTATCTATGTAGCGCAATTTCTCTCCATTAACAAACAAAATAATACATGTTAAAAAAAAATAGCTATCTAAAAATAACACACAATGAAAATGCAAACATCCTGCACAGCAGAGGTGAGGTGGAATAGAATAGTGATTCAACTTCCTGCCCTGCCTCAAGGAGCTCTGTACATCTAACCTGATCATGGCATGTTTCAAAACTACCTTGTACATCCCATAAACCAGACTTTCCTTACATGTCAGCTGTACTGTGGATTACCCGCTACACACATACACACAATGTTTAATGAAGGGGTCAGCCAAGATGGGAAAAATCTCTCTCTTCTTCAGATGCAGAGTACAATTCCCATATAAAGAGATCCTAAAAGCTTTAAATTTAGCTCAAAAACATAAACTATCCTTTTTTTTTTTCTTCTTTTTTTTTTTAAATAAAAGATGAATACCACTTAGAGTTCTCTATTAGAATGGGTTTTTTTCAGTCCAGCAAAACAATGGCATTTGACACGTACATCCTGCCTATTATAATAAGAATTAAAAATAATGCAAGGGCGTACCATAAAATAAATAGTTATAATTAGAATATTGCAAAATATAAAACATGTAATAGAAGCAAGGAGGAATATATTATACGTGGACAGCACCTGGCCTGTCTGGGTTGCTAATGGTGTACTAGGAGCGGAGAATTGCAGAATAGTGAAATTATTATAGAAACAGGAATTAAAAGTTGAGAGTTTATCATCAATGCCCACTCATACGCAATAAATGCAGGTGACAATTTTGTTAAACTGCTGGAGCAAACTGATTTATGAGGAGTATAACAAATACAAACCAAAGAAATGTCTTAGCATTACCGGGTCATTAATTAACACCCCAGAAATTATGCCAAATTGGGACAGTTCTCTTCATTGTGTAAAGAGGATGATGTTTATATTTCTGGCTAACGAAGGGCCCATATTAGTAGGTGTACATCATATTTTCCAATTTTGGACTCTGGGTCAACAATTTAACGGCAGCTGAAGAACCACAAAGCAAGTTCTCAAAAGAAGGTATTCTCTTAAAGTAAACACTGAAAATAGCTTAAAATACAGACTTGTGATACTTTGTATAAACAGTAACTAGCCAAAAATAAATATATTCAAAAGGTGTACAACTGAAAAAAAGGTGCAACTCCACTTCAGAAAATCACACCATAAAAAAAAAAAAAAAACCTCACTGCCTTTATACATTGATAACAAACACACACACACACACACACACCTATGTGTTACTCTGAAAAATCAAAAGGGACACAACTTATAAAAATGTCAGCTTGACAAAGCTCTCTGAAGGGTGAAACATTGTATTTCTTGTTCCAATAAAAACTGCTTGATGATATATATGGTGTCCCTGGATCATATGTATTTTTTGACAACTCATAAAAGGGTAATTTCAAGCATTTAATGGGGCCTACAGTCCAAAAGACTGCCACACATCTGCACAATAAAGTAAAATAGGAGTACTGTATACATATTTAGGTATATAAATGGACGTTGCTAGAATGCTTATTACACTGTGCTTTCTCACTCACATTTCACAAAACCACAAAAAAATAAAGTGATACTGTGATAGCTCAGAAATTCCTCAAAAAGCTATTACAGAATTGGAAAGGCATACTGTAATCGCCCTGACCTTTGCTCATAAAGCCTCAATGGAGTACATAAGTGAAATTGCTAAATCAAAAGAGTGATCGGTGTAAAATTGATTTGAGGACCAGATTTAGCAAAACCGCTTTAACGCAGGGTAATTGAAATTTAAAAACCTCATAGCACAAATTATGGTGCGGCGAGACCCCTGTCCCAGTCTTCCTTCTTTTTCGTTTTTTAACTGCGAGTTTCTAAAACTTGCTGCATCTACAGCCCGTACGTCTTGTAATAGGCTCCCTCATTGCCCTGTACCTAACGCAGCTTCAATCACGAAAAAAACACCAACAACAAAAACACAACATGAATGGTGTTAAAAGGTAATAGAAGCCATATAATTAATATTATATTCAAGAGTTTCATTCACATTTTACACATATAAAAATTATGAAGATTGCTGAACACTTTTTCCATAACCTAGAAATAGAAAACAGGGGGACAACAGTATTGGATGAAAACTTTTAGAATTTTGGAGCGAATTCCTTGTGTGTAAAAGAATCACTGCAGAAGCTATAAAACCTTAGGATCTGCAATATATAAAGAAACTACACCGGCATGAAAAGCATGTGACAGGGTACCCGCTAGACATTAATAAAACCCACAGAGTGCGTACCTATACTGTTAAAAAATTGGTAGGTTGATAATATTAATAGAAAATAAATGCCACAGAATAAAGGCAGACACTGTAATAAAATATGCCCACAGATTGAGGGAGGCCACTGTAATTAAAAAATGGGCAGGGTAATCAGAATATCCCACATAGTGAGCATAGAAACATAGAAACATAGAATGTGACGGCAGATAAGAACCATTCGGCCCATCTAGTCTGCCCAATTTTCTAAATACTTTCATTACTCCCTAGTCTTATCTTCTAGTTAGGATAGCCTTATGCCTATCCCACGCATGCTTAAACTCCTTTACTGTGTTAACCTCTACCACTTCAGCTGGAAGGCTATTCCATGCATCCACTACCCTCTCAGTAAAGTAATACTTCCTGATATTAATTTTAAACCTTTGTCCCTCTAATTTAAGACTATGTCCTCTTGTTGTGGTAGTTTTTCTTCTTTTAAATATAGTCTCCTCCTTTACTGTGTTGATTCCCTTTATATATTTAAATGTTTCTATCATATCCCCCCTGTCTCGTCTTTCCTCCAAGCTATACATGTTAAGATCCTTTAACCTTTCCTGGTAAGTTTTATCCCGCAATCCATGAACCAGTTTAGTAGCCCTTCTCTGAACCCTCTCTAAGGTATCAATATCCTTCTGAAGATACGGTCTCCAGTACTGTGTACAATACTCCAAGTGAGGTCTCACCAGTGTTCTGTACAATGGCATGAGCACTTCCCTCTTTCTACTGCTAATACCTCTCCCTATACAACCAAGCATTCTGCTAGCATTTCCTGCTGCTCTATTACATTGTCTGCCTACCTTTAAGTCATCAGAAATAATCACCCCTAAATCCCTTTCCTCATATGTTGAGGTTAGGACTCTATCAAATATTCTGTACTCTGCCCTTGGGTTTTTACGTCCAAGATGCATTATCTTGCACTTATCCACATTAAATGTCAGTTGCCACAATTCTGACCATTTTTCTAGTTTACCTAAATCATTTGCCATTTGGCTTATCCCTCCTGGAACATCAACCCTGTTACATATCTTAGTATCATCAGCAAAAAGACATACCTTACCATCAAGACCTTCTGCAATATCACTAATAAAAATATTAAAGAGAATGGGTCCAAGTACAGATCCCTGAGGTACCCCACTGGTGACAAGTCCAAGCTTCGAATATATTCCATTGACTACAACCCTCTGTTGCCTGTCACTCAGCCACTGCCTTACCATTCAACAATATTGGAATCCAAACTTAAAGATTGCAGTTTATTGATAAACCTTCTATGTGCAACAGTGTCAAAAGCCTTACTGAAATCTAGGTAAGCAATGTCTACTGCACCACCCTGATCTATTATTTTAGTTACCCAATCAAAAAATCAATAAGATTAGTTTGGCATGATCTCCCTGAAGTAAACCCATGTTGTCTCTGATCTTGAAATCCATGTGTTTTTAGATGTTCCTTAATCCTATCCTTTAACATGGTTTCCATCACTTTCCCCACTACTGAAGTAAGGCTTACTGGCCTATATTTGCCCGACTCCTCCCTATTACCTTTCTTGTAAATGGGCACAACATTCGCTAACTTCCAATCTTCTGGGACTACTCCTGTTAACAATGATTGGTTAAATAAATCTGTTAATGGTTTTGCTGGTACACCACTAAGCTCTTTTAATAGCTTTGGGTGTATTCCATCAGGTCCCATTGACTTATTTGTCTTTACTTTTGACAGTTGAAATAGAACCTCTTCCTCTGTAAACTCACGTGTAATAAATGACTCATTTATCCCTTTTCTCAACTGAGGTCCCTTTCCTTCATTTTCTTCTGTAAATACAGAACAAAAATATTCATTGAGGCAGTCAGCCTGACCTTTATCCTCTTCTACATACCTTCCTTCTTTTGTTTTTAATCTAACTAGTCCTTGTTTTACTTTTCTTTTCTCATTTATGTATCTAAAAAATGTTTTATCCCCCTTTTTTACTGACTGTGCTATTTTCTCTTCTGTGTGTGATTTGGAAGCTCTTATAACTTGCTTAGCCTCTTTCTGCCTAATCTTATAGATCATTTTGTGTTCCTCACTCTGGGTTTTTTTATAATTCCTAAATGCTAACTTTTTGTTTTTAACTATTTTGGCCACATCTGCGGAGTACCACAGTGGTTTCTTTATTTTTTTGCTTTTACTGACAAGCCTAATGCAATTCTCTGTTGCCTTCAATAGTGCAACTTTTAAATAATCCCATTTTTCTTGGACTCCATTTAAATTGCTCCAGTCTGATAATGACTCCTTTACCCATATTCTAATTTTAGAAAAGTCTGTTTTTCTAAAGTCTAAAACTTTTGTTTTTGTGTGGTGTGACTCAGTCACTGTTCTTATATTAAACCACACTGACTGATGATCACTGGATCCTAAACTTTCACCTACAGTAACATCTGATACAAAATCTCCATTTGTTAACACTAAATCTAGTATGGCCTCTTTACGAGTTGGCTCCTCAACAACTTGTTTTAGAGACAATCCCAGTAGGGAGTTTAGAATATTTGTGCTCCTGGCACAAGTAGCTAATTTTGTTTTCCAATTTACATCAGGAAGATTAAAGTCACCCATGATGATAACTTCCCCCTTCATTGTCATTTTAGCTATTTCCTCAACTAGTAGATTATCTAACTCTTCAATTTGTCCTGGGGGCCTATAAATCACACCTACACGAGTTACTGTGTGATTACCAAATTCTAACGTAGCCCAAACGGACTCTATGTTTGCCTCACTAACTTTTATTAGGCTAGATTTTATGCTATCCTTCACATACAAGGCCACCCCTCCCCCTTTCTTGCCTTCCCTATCTTTCCTATATAAAGAGTACCCTGGTATTGCTATGTCCCAGTCATTTTTCTCATTGTACCATGTCTCAGTAACAGCGACTAAATCTACACTATCAGTTGCCATTATTGCCACAAGTTCATGGATCTTATTCCCTAAACTGCGAGCATTTGTAGACATGACTCTAAGCTTATCATTTTTTAACACACTTGCTACAGGCACCTTCTGTCCTTGTTTTGGGGGACAATTGGATTGATGTTTTATCACCCTTTTGCCCCCCCCTCCTAGTTTAAATACATCCTAGCAAAACCTCTGAACTGCTCACTGAGAACATTTGTTCCCTTTTGAGAAAGATGCAAACCATCCTTTTTGTACAGTTATTTCCATTCCAAACAGAGCTACCATAAAGCCAAATCCTTGCTCCCAACACCATTCACCAAGCCACAAATTAAAGTCCCTAATACGCATCCGCCTGTCGTTCTGAGTGTTATGCACAGGCAGAACTTCAGAGAATGACAGTATGGAAGCAACCTGCCGTATATCATTGGCAAAAACACTAAAAACTTCCTTAACCTCTGAAACCTCATTGCAAGCCAAGTCATTTGTCCCTAGATGGACAAGTACATCCAATTCCCCTTCCTGCTTTGCTTGCTTAACAATATTACAGATACGTCTCCTGCCTCTGTGAGCAGTAGCTCAGGGAAGACACCTCACAAGACCACCATTGTCCATCTCCACACCTCTTATAATGGAATCCCCCAACAACAACTGCTTTCTATTAGGCCTCACCATAGTCTCCAAGCCGGTATCCACAACACCACTAGTCTCAGTGCCTCTCTCCACAACACCACTAGCCTCAGTGCCTCTCTCCACAACACCACTAGCCTCAGTGCCTCTCTCTACAACACCACTAGTCTTATTGCCTCTCTCCACAACACCACTAGCCTCAGTGCCTCTCTCCACAACACCACTAGCCTCGGTGCCTCTCTCCACAACACCACTAGCCTCGGTGCCTCTCTCCACAACACCATTACACTCTGAAAGTGCAGAAAATGAATTATGAAGAGCAACAGACTGTGCAAAATGCCTTTTATCCACAACTCTAAGTCTACCAGATCCTACAGTAATCCATCTGCCTTTCCTAGCATGTCTCTGCGGCAGTGGCACTAATCAAAATCTCCCACAGACATTGAGTGACCACCCTTACCAAAGACTCTTACACAGAGAGGGTCGACCCTGCAATCAAAATCTCCCACAGAGAGGGTAGATACAGTAATCAAAACCTCCCAGAGAGAGAGAGAGAGAGAGAGGGTAGATACAGTAATCAGTCTCCCACACAGAGAGGGTAGATACAGTAATCAGTCTCCCACACAGAGAGGGTAGATACAGTAATCAGTCTCCCACGCAGAGAGGGTAGATACAGTAATCAGTCTCCCATACAGAGAGAGAAGATACAGTAATCAGTCTCCCATGCAGAGAGGGTAGATACAGTAATCAGTCTCCCACACAGAGTGGGTAGCTACAGTAATCAAAATATCCCACAGAGAGAGGGTAGCTACAGTAATCAAAATATCACTCAGAGAGAGGGTAGGAACAGTAATCAAAATATCCCACAGAGAGGGTAGGAACAGTAATCAAAATATCCCACAGAGAGGGTATATACAGTAATCTAAATATCACACAGAGAGAGGGTAGATACAGTAATCAAAATATCCCACAGAGAGGGTATTTACAGTAATCAAAATATGAGAGAGAGAGAGAGAGAGAGAGAGAGAGAGGGTAGATACAGTAATCAGTCTCCCATACAGAGAGGGTAGATACAGTAATCAGTCTCCCATACAGAGAGGGTAGATACAGTAATCAGTCTCCCATACAGAGAGGGTAGATACAGTAATCAGTCTCCCATACAGAGAGAGAAGATACAGTAATCAGTCTCCCATACAGAGAGAGAAGATACAGTAATCAGTCTCCCATACAGAGAGAGAAGATACAGTAATCAGTCTCCCACACAGAGAGGGTAGATACAGTTTTCAAAATATCACAGAGAGAGGGTAGCTACAGTAATCAAAATATCCCACAGAGAGAGAGAGGGTAAATACAAAACATACCACAGACATTGACTGACCACCCTTACCAAAAACTCTTTCAGATAAACGGTAGACACCACAATCAAAATCTCCCACAGAGAGTGATACGGTAATCACATCAGACAGACCATGAGTGACCATCCTTGCCAAAGACTCTTGCACAGAAAACGTAGACAATGAAATCAAAAAAATTCCCACAGAGAGAGAGTAGACAGATACAAAACACATAGATAATTCAGAACAAAAATAAACACGTTTGTTTCAGAAGGAGATTGGGTTTCTTATTTCAAATACATCTAGAAAAGGTTTTATGACAAACAAAATCACTACGGACTAAAAAAACAAAAAAACAAACAAAGAAAAAAAAACAATCCCTCTACCTAAACAAAACATTATTAAGTAATATTGCACTATAGGTTAATATGTATATGGATGTTGTGGAGTTATTTCCTGTATTCCTGTGACAGTATATATACTATCCTGATGAAAGTTTGCAAGACGAACTGTCCTTTTGCTATCCTTTTGCTGTTTCTACATTATTTGCTGACAAGCACCGGGCTTTTTAGACCTGAGTAAATGGAGTGCAAAATTATATATACACACACACACACACACTATAAAATGATATATATACACACACACAGTATAAAAAAATATATATATAGTTTTGTTTCTATTTTTTTATACTGTGACAGAATAAAATAAAAAATAATTAGATAGATATCTATCCATCTATCACAGGTGCCTCATTCCAGGGCCCTATTTAGCCTTGTACTGTAGAGAGACTCCCCTCCCCAAGTAAGTGGGTTATTCTCATAAGAACAGACATTAAGCTGTTTGAGTAGGACCTGCCAAAGATGGGGTACATTGACGTGGCAGGCTTATGCAATGTATGATCATTTTTTTTGCCTAGATTAGATATTTAAAAAAATAAATAAATCTGTAAGCATTGAAGTTGCTGTTTAGTGGATAAGTGAGTGCGCTGGATCTTGTGTAATATATAACTTGGTAACTTGTACAGGCTGTCTCATAGAATCCAATGGTTGAGCCTGTGCAGCAAAGCTTCAACCAGTATCATCACAAAACAAAGCACAGCAATATTATTGTATCAGAAATTCTTTCAATGAAAACAATTGGAGTGTCAGGTTGGCTGAGAAAGATCAACCATTTTATGGTTTCAGCAGACTCTGAGGCTTCACACTCACTCACTCTCTCACTCTCCTTCTTGGTATAAACAATATACCTGCCCAGGTGCAATCCACAAGGCGTCCAATATATAAACAAAAAAGAAGTTTGCAGGATGCACTCCAGGACTTCAGTCCTGGAGTGCATCCTGCAAACTTCTTTTTGTGTGTGTATATATATATATATATATCAGTCTCCCATACAGAGAGAGAAGATACAGTAATCAGTCTCCCATACAGAGAGAGAAGATATATATACACACACAAAAAGAAGTTTGCAGGATGCACTCCAGGACTGAAGTCCTGGAGTGCATCCTGCAAACTTCTTTTTTGTTTATATATTGGACGCCTTGTGGATTGCACCTGGGCAGGTATATTGTTTATACCAAGAAGGAGAGTGAGAGAGTGAGAGAGTGAGTGAGTGTGAAGCCTCAGAGTCTGCTGAAACCATAAAATGGTTGATCTTTCTCAGCCAACCTGACACTCCAATTGTTTTCATTGAAAGAATTTCTGATACAATAATATTGCTGTGCTTTGTTTTGTGATGATACTGGTTGAAGCTTTGCTGCACAGGCTCAACCATTGGATTCTATGAGACAGCCTGTACAAGTTACCAAGCATTACACAGAGCACAAAAGGCATATTTCTGCCTGTGCCACCACTATGTAGGGTGGTGGACATACAAAGGCAGTTAGACAGTGGGCTTCTGAAACAAAAGTTATGCAAAAATCCCAAAGTTATTATGATTTTGATTTATTATTATTTAATGCCCCCATATCAGGTTCTACAGACATGATAGCTGCACATCAGTTTAGGGAGTGTAATGGAGCCACAACAGGAATTATATGTAAAGGTATCCTGAAAGTAAAGTAT
The DNA here is from genome assembly GCA_933207985.1 of Pelobates cultripes. Taxonomy (NCBI): domain Eukaryota; kingdom Metazoa; phylum Chordata; class Amphibia; order Anura; family Pelobatidae; genus Pelobates; species Pelobates cultripes. The sequence continues at coordinate 384,232,076 of OW240912.1, read as the reverse complement.
GTCAGCAGTAATTTCCTACATGCCAATTAACAATACATTATAAAAAATTAAATGTTTGCTAATCTTTTATGGATCATAGTTTCTCAGATTATGACATCTCAATAATCTTGTTTTCTTATTTGTCAGTCTTTCTGTACATCATTGGCAATCTTGATCTATTTTACAGCTTAGACTCTCTGTCAGTCCAGTCTGATTAATGTTTCTTACATTATGGTGCTGCATATGCATGACCCAAGTAAAACCCAATAAATTAGCATCAAACCACCTTAATTGTCAATCCCATCTATTTAAACTATCCAACATTATCCAAAACATTCTCTCTCACACTAAATACCTGAACTTTACCCCTCTCACTATTCTGATTCCACATCTGCTGCACTAAGAAACCCAATCTGAGCCCCTCACACTAAATACCTGCACTTTACCCATCTCACCATCCTGACCCCACACCTGCTGCACTAAGAGAACCAATCTGAGCCACTCACACTAAATACCCACACTTTACCCATCTTACCATCCTGACGCAATCTGAGCCACTCACACTAACTCTGAGCCACTCACACTAAATACCTGCACTTTACCCATCTCACCATCCTGACCCCACACCTGCTGCACTAAGAGAACCAATCTGAGCCACTCACACTAAATACCCACACTTTACCCATCTTACCATCCTGACCCAATCTGAGCCACTCACACTAAATACCTGCACTTTACCCATCTTACCATCCTGACCCAACACCTGCTGCACTAAGAGACCCAATCTGAGCCATTCACACTAGATACCTGCACTTTACCCATCTCACCATCCTGACACCACACTTGCTGCACTAAGAGACCCAATCTGAGCCCCTCACACTAAATACCTGCACTTTACCCTTTCACCATCCTGACCCCACGCCTGCTGCACTAAGAGACCCAATCTAAGCCACTCACACTAAATACCCACACTTGACCCATCTTACCATCCTGACCCAATCTGAGCCACTCACGCTAAATACCTGCACTTTACCCATCTCACCATCCTGACCCAATCTGAGCCACTCACACTAAATACCTGCACTTTACCCATCTCACCATCCTGACCCAATCTGAGCCACTCACACTAAATACCTGCACTTTACCCATCTCACCATCCTGACCCAATCTGACCCACTCACACTAACTCTGAACCACTCACACTAAATACCTGCACTTTACCCATCTTACCATCCTGACCCAATCTGACCCACTCACACTAACTCTGAGCCACTCACACTAAATACCTGCACCTTACCCATCTCACCATCCTGACCCAATCTGAGCCACTCACACTAAATACCTGCACTTTACCCATCTCACCATCCTGACCCAATCTGACCCACTCACACTAACTCTGAACCACTCACACTAAATACCTGCACTTTACCCATCTTACCATCCTGACCCAATCTGACCCACTCACACTAACTCTGAGCCACTCACACTAAATACCTGCACTTTACCCATCTCACCATCCTGACCCAATCTGAGCCACTCACACTAAATACCTGCACTTTACCCATCTCACCATCCTGACCCAATCTGACCCACTCACACTAACTCTGAACCACTCACACTAAATACCTGCACTTTACCCATCTTACCATCCTGACCCAATCTGACCCACTCACACTAACTCTGAGCCACTCACACTAAATACCTGCACTTTACCCATCTCACCATCCTGACCCCACACCTGCTGCACTAATCTGAGCCACTCACACTAACTCTGAGCCACCATTCCCTGCCAGGCACTGCTTTACCAAGAGAAGATCTTCTTCCCAACACGTGCCAGGAGATCCCACACCCCAGTCTTGCGGCCAGGTGGGCGCCCCAGGGAGGGCTGATAGACATCTTCCTCCTCCATCCTTCCCGCACGGAGGGCTGTGAGTGCAGTGCTCAGAGTGCGGCTCTCCCCCAGACAGCCATGTGTGCCGCTCAACCAGGGATTGGAGGTCCGGAATGGGCGGGGCCGGACAGGCTGTGCGTGACGTCACCGGCCACAGCTTGGCTGAGAGTTCTAAACACAGCGAGACAAAACGCCCAGAGTGGTCTCCAGTGTCACCTATGGGGAGAGTGTTTATAACTCTTCCCAGGCACTGGGACAATAGCATTTCCTTTGATGCCCAGCCAGCCTTTAGGTGTCAATCTGAGCATTATGGGAAATGTGTCAGGCAGCAGCAGGGTTAGGTGAGGGACACACACTGGAAATAAAGTTTTTTGGTTTTTTTTTTAGCGTTAACCCCTTAAGGACTGAGCCAAATGTACAAGTGGTGATCAAAATGTAAAGAAAACCTGGAATTTGCGCTATACTATATGTCTGTCCAACCGTAATTCACCTATTTCATAGTAAATGCACCCACCCTTATTATATATCATTTTATTCAGGGGAAACAGGGCTTTCATTTAACATCAAATATTTAGCTATGAAACATAATATGAATAAAATATAAAAAAAAAAAAAGGGAGAAAATAAGAATTTTTTAAAAAAAATGTTTAGTTCTACGTGACATTCTAACTGTCAATGTCATAATACTGTTTGCTTTTACTGCAATAAAATACACATATTTGTATTCAGCGATGTCACACGTGTAAAACAGTACCCCCTATGTACAGGTTTTATGGTGTTTTGGGAAGTTACAAGGTCAAATATAGCGTATTACATTTTTCAGTTTTTCCACATTGAAATTTGCCAGATTGGTTACATTGCCTTTCAGATGCTATGGTAGCCCAGGAATTAAAATTACTCCCATGATGGCATACCATTTGCAAAGGTAGACAACCCAAGGTATTGCAAATGGGGTATCTCCAATCTTTTCTAGTAGCCACAAACACTGGCCAAAGTTAGTGTGTGTGTGTGAAAAATGCAAAAAACCATTTTGAACGCCAATTTTGGCCAGTGTTTGTGACTAAGTGGCTGCTAAAAAAGACTGGACATACCCCACTTGTGTTGTAGAATTATAGAATTTATAAGAGAACGCTTTGTCAGGAAGAAATGTGCGTCAGCGGAACAATGTGTTCATCAAGAATGAAACATTGTGGCCGCTGAGCGACATGTTGATCTCAATAAAGTATGTGTCAGCTGAATAATAAAATGTGTATCTACTAAAAAACCTTGAAAACTAAGCTTGAAACTAATAATGCCAACTACTCAAAATTGCTGCCAAAGCACCCCTCCCATCGAGTGGACACCTCGTGCTTGTGTCCACTCCCGTGTCAAGGATGATATCACCTCTTAATGGGAGGGCATCTAACTAACCACTTAACACCTGAACCAATTAATAATGTTTATTTGCTGTTATCTTGAATTCTTCAGTGATGTAAAAATGCCTTTATAAGGGTCTGCGCACCCATTTTCTGTTAGAAGCCATTAAACTTCTCCGAAGTTCTTTCATTAACCTGAACTCTGTGTCTCAGTGTGAATTTACTTCTGCATGCACGCAACTTTATTATCTTTAATTTGGACAGGAACAGATAGTCATTCAAACTAATTGGTTTGCAGTAAATAATCTACTACAATTGCAATACCTTGGGTTGTCTACTTTTGCAAATGGTATGCCATTATGGGGGTAATTCTCATTCCTGGGCTACCACACACTCTCAAAAGGCAACATAAACAATCTGGCAAATTTAAATAAAAAAAAAAAAAATGAAATGCAAGCCTTATATGTGACTCTCTAACTTTCCAAAACACCATAAAACCTGTACATGGGGGTACTGTTATTCTCAGGAGACTTCACTAAACACAAATATTAGTGTTTTAAAACAGTAAAACATATTATAATAATATAGTCCATAAAAGCGCAGTTAGTTTGGAAAAAAATGCAAAAAACGTCACTTTTACTAAAAATATCGTGTAATACAATTTATCATTTTGAAACACTAATATTTGAGTTCAGTGAAGTCTCCCGAGTAAAACAGTACCCCCTATGTACAGGTTTTATGGTGTCTTGGAGAGTTAAAGGGTCAAATATAGTGCTTGCGAATTAAATTCTTTGCACTGTCTCCCTGTGTTGTCAGGCATGTCAATCAAATCACATAATTATGTTAAAAGATTACTTAAATATACAGGTAGAATTTTAATATATATGCATTTATAGGTATTTAAATTCTATGTATATACTAATGTAATCTTTTATGTAATATGTATTTATCTATATATTTGCGGTTATTTGTATTTTATATATAGCTATATAGAATGTCATTCTAGGTGTATTTTGTTACACACACACATATATATTAATAACAAAATACAGTTAGAATGAAATTACATATGAATATATAATTTATATTACATTTTGTTTCAATATTTTATTTATTATTGTAATATATATATATATATACATACACACACACACTATATCATTCTAAGTGTATTTTAATACTAATACATCTACTTATATTATTAAAATACACATTGTATGATGTTACATATATGTATATATTATATAGTTAATAGATATACTTATATTATATATAAAAATACATTTATTTTAATTTTACACGTCTAATTCTCTTTTTTTTTTTTTTTTTTTACTTTCCCACCAGCATGGGGACTGTCTGACATTTCAGACAGTCCCCCTACTGGCAGATCCACAGCCAGCTATAGGGGGCCATGTGATCGATAACATGGCCCCCGGGGGCCTCATTTGCCAGGGGAGGGCTGCCTGGGCTGTCAGGCAGCCCTCCAGAAGAGGATCGCGGCGGTAGTAAGTACGCCTGATCTCCAGGGGCTCAAAGCCGTTACGCCGTTCTATGCCGCCGCAACGGCTTTAAAGCCCTTTTAATCCGGGACGGCATAGAATACAAAACCAGTGAACCACTCATGGACAGCTGTTTCATTGTTAATGAAACTCAGCATGAGGTTAGTTACTGGTTTGCTTATTGAGGCTTGGGAAGCAAAATCCAGATAGGTTATGGTGGGGACAAATTGTGATTGAAAACCCCCTTCCACCTGAAGTCTGGATAATTAATACAATGTTAAACAAAAATCTGCACACCAGTAAAGCATTAATACTATACTATATATATATATATATATATATATATATAGTAACAAACCATCTCTTTTACAGGTGGGATTGTCACAGATCTTGCAGTAACCACAGCCTTCTAGGGTATACAAAGTCCAGGACACATTCAGCTCGGTTTTCCTTTTTATTTGATAAAAAAAAGCAGGTGCTTTAAATAATAACAAACAAAATCCCTTGCTCTTACTTGAGCTCTTGCTAGACAGAAATTACTATCTGTAATTGGGTGGCTTTCCCACTTACCAATTTTCCCCCAAAAAATAAATGGATTTGCAATAAACACAATTGTTGTTCTCTCTCCTAGCTGGCTCTTTTTTTTTTTTTCCTCCCAGCAGGGCTAATCTCTTCTTTTAAAGGCCTGTCTGCTAATTGACTAGCTACAGGTGAGTGCCAATTAGTAAACCCTTAAGTCAGATCCAAATTCTGGTCTGTTACACAGCAACTAGTGCTGTTGGAGCACTGGCCCACCCTGCTCTCCAAATACTCCGCCCCAGGGACACATACCGTGTTTTGCAGAGCATCAGCTATGCATATTGCAAACTTTAACATCTCTCCCTGGGGCATTTAACTGAAAATTCTCTGGTTGCTGTTTAGCAAATCAGGCCTGATGTATCTTCCATCAACCACTATTCCACTTTTACACTCACAATATATATATTAATATTAAAATACACGTAGACAGTGTATGTGTATTTATGTGGCAAGTGGTGTCCCTCAGGGGTCTGTTCTGGGACCCCTTCTATTTAACATGTTTATAAATGATCTTGAAGACCGCATTGAAAGTCATGTTTCAGTGTTTGCAGATGACACAAAACTTTGTAAAACAATACAATGTGATATTACTTTGCTGCAGAGGGATTTAGATAGACTGGGGGACTGGGCACTCAAATGGCAGATGAAATTTAATGTTGAAAAATGCAAAGTTATGCACTTCGGCATAAAGAATACACAAGCAACGTATACCCTTAATGGAAGCGAATTAGGGATAACAACACATGAAAAGGACTTGGGAATTGTTATAGACAACAAACTATGCAACAATGTGCAATGTCAATCAGCAGTGGCCAAGGCCAGTAAGGTATTGTCATGCATGAAAAAGGGCATTCACTCTCGGGACAAGAATATCATTTTGCCTCTTTATAAATCACTGGTAAGACCCCATATTGAATATGCTGTGCAATTTTGGGCACCTGTTCTAAAGAAGGATATTATGGCACTAGAAAAAGTGCAGAGGCGGGCTACAAAATTAATAAAAGGAATGGAACATATCGGCTATGAAGAAAGGTTAACAAATTTAATCCTATTTAGTTTAGAAAAACGTCGCCTGAGAGGGGATATGATAACATTATACAAATATATTCGGGGCCAATACAAACCATTGTGTGGAAATCTATTCACAAACCAGACTTTACATAGGACATGAGGCCATGCGTTTAGACTGGAAGAAAGAAGATTTCATGTCTAAGGCAAAGGAAAGGTTTTTTTACTGTAAGAACAATCAGGATGTGGAATTCTCTGCCTGAAGAAGTGGTTTTATCAGAGTCCATACAGATGTTCAAACGGCTACTAGATGCATACTTGCAAGAACAGAATATTCAAGGATATAATCTTTCAATGTAGGGTAATAACTGCTTGATCCAAGGATAAATCTGACTGCCATTCTGGGGTCAAGAAGGATTTTTTTTCCTAGCTTGTTGCAAAATTGTGCTTCAAACTGGGTTTTTGTGCCTTCTTTTGGATCAACAGCAAAAAACAAATGTGAGGTAAGCTGAACTTGATGGACGCAAGTCTCTTTTCAGCTATGTAACTATGTAACTATGTGTATGTATGTGTATATATAATTTAATTTTACACTGTTTTAACATTTATTTAAAAAAAAAATTCAGACAGCAGGGGCAGTACCTGTCATTACAGGCACTCCCCCTGCTGGCATTGCAATGGACGGCTATGCCGTCCATGTGATCGTGAGGTCCTTCACATGGCCCAGGGGGGCTGAAGAGGACGGAGGGAGACTCCTTGGGCTCCCAGGTAAGTCCCTATACCGCGATTGCCGTTGTGGGATTGCCGGCGACTGGGTAAGTACCCTGGACGGCGGGGACATGCTATGCCGCCCTCCGGCGTTTAGAGCCAGTTCCCTAAGGAAGGCATAGCACGTCCCCCATCCTTAAGGGGTTAATGGTTCACTGGAATATCATGTATCATGTGAATCACAACTTAAAACATGGGAACATTACTTTCTGACTGCCTCAGCATGATGGGAGTTGTAGTCCACATGCCCTCATGCTCTCTATGCTTTGCTTTTCTAGTATTCTGCTCTCATGACCTTCAGTGCTGATCAGCCCAAATACAATGAGCACATTAAAAAGATAGACAAATACTTAAATGGACACTATAGTCATCCTGATCTCTTTATCTCGATGAAGTGGTCTGGGTGCAGTGGCCTGTCTTTTTTAGCCCTGGTTTTGTTTTTTTTAGAAACCACAATACAGGGGTAAGTCCTCCTCTAATGGCTGTTAGTTTGACATCCACTACAGGCGCTTTCACGGCACTGACCAAGTAAAACTTTGTTACTATAATGCGGAAGCCCCCATAGGAAAGAATTGGTTCAGTACTATCCTATGGGGATGTTTAAATGTGTGCGTGGTGCTCACCGCGCATGCACATTAAGACCCCAAAGCTCCTCTATGAGTGCTAAGTTTTAATGCAATATTCGGGCAAAACGTAAAAACGCTATCTGCTGCTAAGTTTAAAAGGACACTCCAAGCACCTTAGCTGTTTTTCATTTTACTAGATATCAATAGAAATGGACATTTTCATGAGTTATTCTTGGTACACCTTTCAGTGACACAACAGGTCCTGTTTCTTCCTGATTTGTCTAGCTCGGTAGAGTTAAATTCAAGAGGCAAGCAGTTGTCCAGAGCACTTGCCATCCAAAGACTACTCATTGAGCTGCATTGCAGAGTCTGTGATTGGACAGCCACAGAAAGTCTGTCCTGGAAAGAAGGGGAGGGCTTGTAAAGGCTGCAGACAACAGATCTACAAGCTGTTTTTAGATATATCCCCAGAGAAACAACTCATAATTAAATGTATGCATGTTTTTATTGGGGGTATTTACACCAAATATTTTTTAGTTTTTAATTTTGGCAGTGAAGTGTCCCTTTAAGAATTTTTCCAGATCAGCACTTTATGCCTTATTGTTGCAGTTCAGTTTTACATTGACTAAAATTTACTATTTAGTGAATAAACTCAACTGACTTGGAGAATTTAAAAAAAATCTGCTATTTGTCCTAAAATGGAAAATTTACTTTGGATTCTCAACAATTCACACATTTATTCACTAAATTCCAAATCCTAGCAAAACAAAACCCCATAGTGAATAACTGTTTTGTTCTCTCAAAAATAGTCATCTGCTGGGGTTTCATCATGTATGGATTACAACTCCCATCTTGCTGATTCATTCTCACTCCTGTGGCATGATGGGCATTTTAGTCTCTACTTTCAGACGCTTTTTGTTGTTGACCTTCCGCTAATCACTTCAAATAAAAAAAATAAAACACAACGTAAAACAGTTAGGGAAGTACAAATGCTACAATTTTTTTTCATCACATGCCAACATGTCAGACTCACAAGGCAATAGCATAAACATGTTGCCAGTCAGCCAACTAGAATGTCATGCTTAAAATTAAAAAGGTTATTCAAGGTTATTCTTCTGGTGCAAACAGACAAAGAATATTGGATTAATTATAATGCCCAATATTTTAGAAGTTAATAATTAGGCTTGTTTCAGATTAAATTTACTGTTCAAATAAATAGACACATGCAAATAATGCCACCAAATTATTGTCTGTATATACACAGGGCCAGACTGGCCCACCAGGATACAGGGAAAAATTCCCTGTGGGCCGCGGCACCTGGGGGCTGCGCATGTAGGTACACCAGGTGGCTGGTCCGGTGGGGGAGGGACGCCCCCATTCCATGTTGGTGCCGCTGGGCCGGGTGGCCGCCTAGCCGGTCCGGCGGCACACTCACTAATGCTGTCAGCATAGGAGGACTGAAGGAGGGAGCATGTCTCTCTATGATGCTCCCTCTCGGTTCCCACAATTCTCAGCACAGTGGCGGCCACCCGGCCTGGCAGCACCAGCGTGGAACGGGGTCAGCCCCCTCTGACTTCTTTTGGTAAATGGGAGGGGGAAGAAAGACACAGAAAGGGGAATAGAGAGACACAATGAGAGGGGGGAGAAAGAGACAGAGAGGGGGAATAGAGAGACACAGTGGAAGAGGGAAGAAAGAGACAGTGGGAAAATAGAGAGAGACACAGGGGGAGGGGAAGGGAAGAGACAGTGGGAGAAAGAGTGACACAGGAAAAGAAGGGATAGGAGACAGAGAGGGGCAAGAGTGAGACACAGGGGGAGAAAGAGGGGAATAAAGAGATCGGCACCCTAACATCTATGCATTTCAATGGAAGAATTTGGAATAAGCAGCTAAGCTTTTTCTCCATGAAAGTCATCCTTGCTCTAAAGATTCGGTTTGTTTTCTACTAATTGGGCATTCCCCTAATAGAAAAGGTTTGCAAAAAAAATCCATGCATTTCAATGCCAGTATGGGAGAGCCAAGCTAACATTTGTAGATTAAATAATATTATACTTACTCGGAATTTCCCATTGAAATGTATGGATGTTAGGGTTCATGGGTTGATACTATTTCTTGAATCAATATCATTTGGCCCATGCCAGATTTTATACATTCCATTAGCGGGATGTCCAATTAGTAGAAAAAAAACTAATCTGGATGAGCCAAGTTGGTTTACATAGACGGAAAGATTGGCTAAAGTTTGCCGAATAAGACCAGCATTGAATAAGAAGCTGGCCATATAAGACACTAACCATCATTGAATAAGAAACCGGCCGAATAAGAAGCTAACCAGCATTGAATAAGAAGCTGGCCATACAAAACACTAACCAGCATTGAATAAGAAACCGGCCGAATAAGAAGCTAACCAGCATTGAATAAGAAGCTAAACAGCATTGAATAAGAAGTTGGTCATATAAGACACTAACCAACATTGAATAAGAAGCTGGCCATATCAGACACTAACCAACATTGAATAAGAAGCTGGCCATATCAGACACTAACCAGCATTGAATAAGAAGCTGGCCATATAAGACACTAACCAGCATTGAATAAGAAGCTGGCCAAATAAGAAGCATTCTTCAGCATCATATATTCATGAGACAAATCATTTGAATGGTACTGAACAGACATGGAACTGAAAGCATCAGATGTAGCCTACATTTCTTACAACTCTTATCCAAATTACGTAATACATGGACAAACAACACAGAAGTTGGAGACAATTGCAGAGATATTTGTTGCTTACACTAGGATGTTCAAACACAGAGTTCAAACACTTATAACAATGACAGACCATGTTATCATTACACATTACACAGAAGGAGCATTCCAAGACAGCAGGGTACTTCTTTGAAGATATTCACAGGAGAATGTGGTTTCTATGAGAGGTGCCAAGGCACCACACAGACAGTCTGCTCCTCAGGTCACCATCTCCATCACCTCAACATAGGGATATGAATGAGGAGAGTAGTGCCCTCATAGCACCTTCCCACATCTCCTCAATAGGCACAGCAAACCAAGGAAAAGATATGAAATCGCAACCCTTTCTTCAGCAATCTACAGTAGCACGACCAACTAAAGATTCCATTGCACTACCAAGAGACTCTACTGCACCACCAACTCCACAACGTCTTTCCTTCAACTACATCAGATGCTCTTACACCTGATAATATTGATGGTGTTCCTATGACCCCAGTAACTGTGTAACATTAGGAATATTTGTAGAGGCAGGGGCAGGGAGGGACTTGGTTCATCACGACATCAGAGTCCATGGATCCCGGAAGCGGGCCCCCTCTCAGGCCTGGGGAGGTGTAGGTGATACCTTGGCACACTTTACTCATGCCACAACGCCCGGAGTATCTCCCTCTATATCGAGCCAAGGCATTGGCTGACATGGACATGCCACCCAGAGAACATCACCCCCATTTGTCACGGACACTTTTTTATGGGCCACAGCTGCCACCACAGTGATCCGCTATACAAATACCTTATATACACACACCGTGTCTAAACTCCAGCAGAGTATTATACTTACCGTGTTCTGTTGCTACTTAAGCTAAACAATAGCCAAGCATGTTGGCCCCCATCATCCTGTATCCAGTCTGACCTACACTACACAACTCTCAAGCAATACTCACTTCTCACAACCTATATGCATGTTTTCCTTAAACCAATCTACTATTACATCGTAAACGTGTCTCTCTAATCTTGATTCGCTATCTACTTACCTCTGGGACATGGATAAAAACAGGGGGGTAGGTGCAGCACTACACCTACCCCCCCTGTTTTTATCCAATTTTCTGATCAGAAAAGAGAGACTCCGTATTGGTGTTCCAGCTTCTTGTGTGATTGTTTACCTCTGAGACATGCCTGATATGTTAAGCCTGTTCATAAAACAAAAAATGTGCGTTTTTTTATGCCACTGTTTAGCCTGTATGTATATGTTTACGCTGTTGTGGCGATTGATGCACCTGCACGTCAAAAAGAAAAAAATGTAAATAATTAGTTACTTGATGGGACCTGGCTCATTGCACTCTCTGCATTTCAAGGCCTGTGCTTGCTAATGTTTGTACCCTCACCAACATCCTGGGCCAAAGATGGCTATCCATGGCTACATAAATTATTGGTGAGCTACAAATCACACACATATACTAGACAGAGGGTAACATTTTATAATCATCTGTACGATAGAATTAGTGACATGAATGTGAGTGCTCTTCTAGAGCTTCACTTGGCTACGAATTCTGTGCATGTGTTTCAGCTCAGATTCCGAAATCACTTGGCTGTGACCTACCTAGAGATTGTCCTCATATTACAGGAATGAGCCATATGCTGCAAAGTAATTTTTAATAGACATCATGGCTATTCCTGAGATTGCATTAAGGACAGGTGATATTTATCTCTTAGATTCTCCTCGGACCTACAAAAGAGAGTTCTGGCCCTGAACATGTATGGTCTATGCATCATCCCTGGTCTCTGTGTAGCTAGGTCAGTGTAGAACAAGATTAGCAGGACAATTGTGAGAATCTGGACTATCAGGAATTTGTGCATCTAGACAAGGAAAGTGATTGTGCCTGGCTTCTAGTAAACCTGTCTGTGTGCCATCTTGGTGTTCAGGTGATACAGGATCAACAAGCTGGCTGATAAATAATTGTGTTGTGCAGTTGAGTTAACTTATCGAATTATGTAGATAATGCCTTAAACAATAATTTAAAAATTTAATAAACATACATTACAATTCCCTGCTGAAAGCAGAAAACAGACCTACAAAGGGATCCACCAATCTGGACTCTCTTGTGTATTAACTCTTTAAGGTCTAAATTGACACACTTTGGCACCAGCTAAATTAAATTGTTAGTCCAACCTCCATGACCACTTCTGCTTTCAGTAGTCATAGAGAAGTGCTCATAGAGGTTGGAGTCATGGAGGAAGGAAATGCTGCACAAGATGCACCTTTGTGCATAGTTACACCACTGGCACATGTGACTAAGCCAGCCTGGAACTCTGTTCTGCTTGTAGAGCACCTACAATTGAAAGTTTGTCTTCCCTCCTCCATGTGCTCCCTTCCGGTTTCCCTATATTTACAGTTATTAGTTGTTTTTTAAATAATCCCCTCCCTTTGTCCAAACCATCCTCCCCCTCACTCCTTCCCTCTCTAGCTTAGAAAGCGCGCATGCACTCAGAGCCTGGCGATTGTTCCAATCAAATGCTTCTCTATGATAGAGAAGTATTGGGGTCCTACTTCACCTACAATTTCCATGCTGTGTCAAGAGAATGCTTCTACGAGAAGCATTCCCTTCCGATATGAACGAGGGCTTAACGTTAATCAGGAAGGACAGCAACTTAGCTCATTTATGAAAGTACTCATTTCTCTTGAAACTAAAATTTTCAATTAACTCCTAAATCGCTTCAGCAAGTAGAAAAACATCAGGAGTTTGAAGTGTTCATTTAGTTGAGTGGGACATTCCATTTTGGAATAGGATCTTTAAAGAACACAGACATTATCATGGGGCCTTAAGGCATTAATAATATATAGTCCTACAGGATCTGTGGCCTAAAAACTGTGAACCAGTGATGTTCATGGAAAGGGACCCTCACAAATATTGCTAAAATAAACCAAGGTAAATTGGTAGTGCAGTATGTCTGCAAATCTCTTCAATAAGCCAGTGACTGTCAGCAAATTCTTTATGTCATACACAAGTGCCGAATTAATTACATATATATAATATGTAGTTTATCTTGTGGTTTTATGTAAGATGCAATAGGCTGTTCAAAGTTACAAGGAGCAATGTGCATATCGGTGTTCCTCTGGCAGAGTTTGCATGCAGAAAGTACCAATTATCTACACATAATTAAAGGGACACTATAGGCACCCAGACCACTTCAGCTCATTGAAGTGGTCTGGTTGCAGTGTCCCAGGTCCCCTAACCCTGTAATGGTAATTATTGCAATTATTGATGAACTGCAATAATTACCTTGCAGGGTTAACTCCGAAGGGTTTTTTATTTAACTCTTCAAGCGCCACGGGGCTTAGGGTGGGCATTGTAGGTCACTACACTATTGTGCTAGAAAAAGAGGGCACAGATTCAGAGACTAATCAGTGAGAAGCCTCTGCTTATTTCTCTATGTAGAGACTAAAAGTATCTTCCCATTAAAAAGGAGAGGACTTGCAAAGGCTGTAGTTATAAAACCAGCACATTTTGCAAGGTCTATTTAGATATACCTACAATGACTACATGCATGTATTCCTTGGGGGTATATCTACTATCTTTTTATTTTTATTTTTTTTACTGGAGAATGTTCTACTATTACTTCCTTCTTTCGATTGTGTAGCACCAATGTCTATTCACACATGTTCCTTATTTTTACAAAAATGTTCTCATAGGAAGATGACAGAGAATGCACAGGTTATTTAAGTCTTGTATGAAGAGCACACCATGTATACGCAGGCACTGAGACAGAACTTGTATGGCCCAGGGAAAGCATCGTTCCCACTGTGTGGTCACATAATGGCTGCTGGTCTAGGTTTATACAGTTACCATATAATGAATGCAGGTATTCATAACAGACTGAAGGTAGACGAGGCAGCTCCTTACAACACACGCAAAAGACGCAGATAGTTATAGCACGCTTTAACTATTTCTAGCGTTGTTAATGCTTTACACAAATCAAATATTTATGACAAATAAAATCAGTTTTATTTTAAATAGAATTACCACAGAAGAAAACATAAAAATTGGGGAAAAGGGGGGTTTAGGAGGGGATTCTGCACCTTCTACAGAAAAGTATTATGTGAAGTAAGGGGACTGAGGCAGGAGGTCTGCCTTCTTGCCCTATTTCTTTGCACACAGCACCATTTTAGAGACAGAAATCCATGTCATCAGGAACTTTAGAGCTGTATTGAAAAACACGTGGTTTTTAAGTGTCAGTTAAAAAAAATTGTGTGGCCCCCCTACTGACAAAGGTGATTATTTGTTAAACACAAATGCCATAAATCGATATCTCAATTGTAAAATTTAGGCCAAAATAATTGATTTGGAAAAAATCTCTAACTCACCTTTAGTCACAGCTTGGATAGTTTGGCCTAAATTTAGCATTTCTGTTTTCAACTCACCACAAAGTTCTGTTTACTGAATAAACCCTAACATGTTTTATATATTACGATGAGCAATGTGTTTAGATAAAGTAAAAGGCAAAGTTCAAAAAGAAATTCAGTGACGAATGGGGAAACACTGAATAAAGTGTTACAATCACCTTTACATGAGATTATCTGATTGACGTATGGTAAAGGGGTACAATGACAAAATGAAAAGTGTAAAAAGGGTAACACCTAAGACAGGGGTTCTCAACCTTGCCCTCAAGGACCCCCTACCAGTCCAGGGAGTCTAAGGTTTTTTTTTCTTCCCTTTTTCTAAACACCTTAGACACACCCAGGTAATCCCCAAATCCTGGACTGGTAGGGGGTCCTGAGGACTGGGTTGAGAACCCCTGACCTAGGAGAAAACGGACCACTTTTCTATTAACGTCTGTTTGCGTTTTATTTGTTTCTTTTATAGTCATGACATTTACATGCACGTTAACTGATGCTGTGTTCATATAGTATGTGCATGCACTTGGCATGAATCTTGATATTTATAGCGCCTGCATATGAGAGAACGCTGCGTAATTATGGTACATGCTTGGACGCATCAATGCGGTTTATTAAGAGTACATGCATGTCTTTGGGGTGATGTTGTTAATTTATGGAAAATGCATACACATACCGTGGTGCATTGTGTATATTGTATTAGCAAATACAGGTGCAAAGAGACACCAAGAACAAACACTTTCAAATCCCATTTTAGTTCAGAGACCTTTATCTATTATTGCCGGAGACAGGAAAATCCACTCTGCTAATGCAGTCATCCATAGGCTGTGTCGTACCTTTCATACATACTGTTTATACGGTACTTACCAATGGCAAAGTCTTTCTTTCATGGTGAGAAGGACTCGTGAAAGGCTTCTTTTGCTGCGAGGAGCGAGCACAGTGCTTTCATGGGTGTTAATCTCCTCCATTATTATTTTTTTAAGATCCAATTCTACAGTACGGAGAAAGTTTAAAAGTGCTAAAGGCTTAAGGACGCTGATATTAATGCACAGCCATCGTCCATGTTAAATCATTAACCTCCCGTCTGCATAGATAAGTGGATATGGGTTTAAGCTCTTGCAAAGAATGTCCTTTTCTTCTTAGTGACCAGATACATTGACCTGATTAAACAAGATAATCAGTAACCAAATGAAGACTGAGCTCGCCTCCTTATCTGGGGATGGTGACACCCATTATATGTTTATATGCTCTTAATAAAACTATTTGTACCCAATCAGTAATACTTAGCGTTAAAGCAAGTCGACAAAAAAATCAGAGCACAGAAAAAAAATGCTTAACTTTCATTAACAAAAATTGAGAATTGTTACTTATCTTTATTACAGTTCAAAGTTGAATTAGCTGTACTTGTTCTCCAAGACTGAATTGCTCCATCATTCCAATTCCTTGTAGAGTAGAATCTTGTAATTCTAGATGTTCTAGGAATTCAGTGGCAGGAACATATTAAAAGACACCTGTCACCTCGAAAATATTTTTCAATATTATCATCTTTTTATCAATTATTGAAAGATTTTTTAAATTTTTTTTATTGAAGTATATGTAAAAAAACCCAGAGAAACTCATGCTTATCTTTAGTAAATAACAGGACCCTTCAGCCATATATGTGCATCTTGGGTCAAACAGTGTTTGAAAACCATCAGTTTGTCTCTATGATCTTCCCTGCTTCTGTGGATAGAGTGAAGCAGTAGAGCCATACTGTTACTGTCGTATTTCGAACACTGTCCAGTCACAGTCATGGAAAAAATCCGAAATACTTCTTGGAAGTAGGTATTAGTGCATCATTACTTTATTTTATTTTTTTGTAAATTCTTTATTTTGTCATACAGGTGAGTACAATAAACATAAGCATACGCTACAACAGCGTACGTGTGCGTGTGAACAAATCGAGCATTAGTTCTGATAATACAAGTGTTGATCATGCGCGATCCTGGATACTCAATAGTCGTCAAGCGCCATATCGTTTAACAGGAAAATGAATACAATAGTAACATCGGTGCATAAGAACGCATTTACAGAACAGATAAAAACTCTAGATTGAATAGCTTAGTAAAAACGTGGCAACGCTTCCTCTCTAAATTATAGTATTCTGCTGTGTCTCCGAACTAGCAAGGTTGGCAGGAAAAATAAGGCAGTAACATCGTAGTAACAACAGAATTAAGACGGATATGATGCATGAAGTCCGAATACAGGAGCAGTATTATTGATTGACATTTGGGACATAAACTGTAAAGCTCAATTCAAGGTCTCATGCACACGTGTCAATATTATGGTGCCAACACTGGGATTCAGTTTCTAGTGCCTGATGCAGTACAGATCAGGGGGCGATTCCTTGAATCCAGGTTTCCACTCGGAGCATCCCATAGAAGTGAACACCAGGGGAAATTATGAGGTCGGAGTTAGCCTAATGGATTGGGTCTGTTTGTGTGTCCCCTAGGTCGGGTATGGGTTATGTCTGTGTCTAGTCACCTTGATGAATTGTTAATCTATTGCTTAGCTCCTATCCGCTCAGTAGTTAGTTATGTCCTACCTCGATGACATGTTCTCCATGCGTCAGAGCCTGTTCTGCCGCTGTCTTTCAGTCTTGTGTAAGTCGGAAGATCGTGTCAGTAGAACTATCTACACGTCATGGTAATATCTTGTGCGTCAACGTGTTCGAGCCCTCCCGGTTCCGACCCCCTCGGCCGCAAGCCGCACCGCCCCCGCGGTGTCCCTTAGTGAAGTTACACGCAAGCAGTAGTTGTAGCAGGTATAAAAAGGGGGGAGGAGTAGGAGGAAAAGGAAGGGGGTGTGGAAGGGTCTTTGAGCAGTTTACATCGGAGTGCGCCCGGGCATCCCCAACCCCCGGGTGTCGCAGTGAGCTCGTGCCTCTCTAAGTTCTGGTACGGGAGAGATAAACATACCATGGGGTCCAGATGTCGACATGTCTGGTGCTTTTCCCTAGTAGTTCTGCGTATCGTGCCTCAGCTGTGTGTGTTTCCTCAACTCTCTGTAGCCATTCTGCTACGGTTGGTGGGTGGATCTGCTTCCACTTAGCTGGTATAGACGCTTTCGCAGCATTGAGCAGGTGTCTCAGTATCGATCTCTTATATTGGGCTATCGAGCTTTCCGTAAAGTGTAGTAGGGCCATTTCCATGGTAAATTCTGGTAAGTCACCCACGATTGTCGTTATCTCCCTCTTGATGTCTTCCCAGTATGGTTTAATCCGCGCGCAGTCCCACCAGATATGTCGTAGGGTGCCTGTTTGGGATTCGCATCTCCAGCACGTATCTGTCGTTCCCGGGAATATCCTGTGTAATAGAGATGGGGTTCTGTACCAGTGTGAGAGTAATTTGAAGTTGACCTCCTGATACCTTGTGCTTATGGAGCTCTTGTGTTGTAATATTAATATCTGCTCCCATTGCGCCTCTGTGTACGTCCTTGCCGTCAGTTCTTCCCATTGCCTCTTAAATGCATTTTTACGTGTGCGATCCCCTGTGATCAACTGCTGGTAAAGGATTGATACTCTGCCGTCTGTGTCGGTGTTTGTCACGCAGAGGTGTTCGAACCACGACTGTTCTCTGTGGATCGCTTCACGGTTGGGAAGGTTGTAGTAGAAGTGCCGCAATTGTGTGTATCGAAATCTGTGCATCAGCGTGTGTAGTGTCGCCGTGCTCCATTCTGGCAGGTTTCTCATTCCTGTGTTGCTCAGGACCTTGGACAACGGGATATAATCTCCGTCTCCATCTATCGGCCAGGCAGATCGGTGTAGTCCCCCGCCTATCATGCTATTGTGTGTTATCGGGATCAAGGGGCTTGGTTGTGGGGAGATATATAGGTTTCGCCTCAGGGAAGACCACGTCTTCAGCGTTTGTACGATGGGTGATTCATTGCCCAGTTTTGGTGCCGCGTCCGCTGTGCCTTGCCATATATACATGTGGAGGGCCTTGTTCGTACTCTCCCTGTCCAAGGCAGCCCACAATTTGTG
Organism: Pelobates cultripes; assembly: GCA_933207985.1. NCBI lineage: Eukaryota > Metazoa > Chordata > Amphibia > Anura > Pelobatidae > Pelobates > Pelobates cultripes. Next base: position 384,213,286 of record OW240912.1, on the reverse strand, counting down.
TTCAGGTGCTGTGTGCCAATCTCTAATCCGTTGTAAAACCGTGGCCTGAAAATATTTGCGAACGTCGGGCAGCGCCAGTCCGCCCCAGTTCTTGGGTAGACACAATTTGTCGTAGCTGAGTCGTGCTCTCTCTCCCTTCCAGACATATTTTATCACCGCCGATTTAAGTGTTGTAAAGAATTCTGGGGGTACGTGCCAGGGGATGGTGTGAAAATGGTAAAGCAACCTTGGTAGAATATTCATTTTAACCACCGCTATGCGTCCCTGCCAGGATATGTGGTCAAAGTTCCAATTTTTGAGGTCGAGCAGTATTGTGCGTAGAAGGGGCGTGTAGTTTCTGGCATATATCTCTTTCGGTTCGCTGGGTATCCAAATTCCCAGGTAACGCATCTGGCCTGGGCACCAGTGGAAGGGGAATTCGCGTTCGATCCGTTCCCTTACAGCTGTTGGGGCCGACACGTTCAACAGTTCGCATTTAGTTTGATTTAGCTTCAGTCCCGATACCCGGCCGTATATGTCAAATTCCTCCATCAGAGCCGGCATGGAGTTGATAGGGTTGTCGATAAAAAAGAGCATGTCATCCGCGTATGCGGCTACCTTATGTTCCTGGTCCTTATGTCTAAACCCCCTAATCTCTGGGGTTTGCCTTATCCTGTCCAAGAACGGCTCCAACGAGAGGGCAAATAGGAGCGGCGATAGCGGGCAGCCCTGCCTGGTGCCATTGTGTATGGTAAAGCTGTCTGTGAGCGCGCCATTCACCCTCACTCTGGCATTAGGGTTAGCGTAGAGCGCCTCTATCCAGGCTATCATTCCCGGTCCTAGGCCGACCTTATGCAGTGTTGCCATCATGAAGCTCCACGTTACCCGATCAAATGCCTTTTCAGCATCTGTGGAGAGCATTAGCAACTCCGTGTCTCCCTTAAGGGCCAATGCCTGTATAGAGAACGCCCTTAGAGTGCAGTCCCTGGCTTCCCGGCCTGTCACGAAACCTGTTTGGTCAGGGTGGATTAGGCGCTGGACATACGTTTGTAGTCTTGTGGCGATGATTTTGGAGAAGAGTTTCACATCCGTGTTAAGGAGTGAGATCGGCCGGTAACTGCCGCAATTTTCGGGATTTTTGCCTGGCTTGGGTAGCACCGTAATTGTGGCAGCTAGTGTTTCTTGGTGGAACTTGTCACCCTGTTGGAGTCGGTTGAGGGCTGCTGTTAAGTGTGGATTCAAAATGCCTCCAAACATTTTATAATACCCCGCCGATAGCCCATCCGGACCTGGCGCTTTCCCCCTCTTCGCTGCCTTAATTGCCGCTTGTATTTCTTCTATGGTGATCGGGGTTTCCAGCATTTCCGCTTCCTCCGGCGTGAGGGCGTCCGGTCGAAATCTTTGTAAATAGCGCGTTGTGGCTTCCTGCAGAGCGGCACGTTGAGTGTCGGGCGTCGACGAGGTGTTGTATAGTCGTTGATAATAATCACGGAATTCGTTTGCTATATCCTCCGGGAATTGTGTGAGGGTGCCATTGGTCCTTCTCAGTGCATGTACCTGCGCCCTGGCTTGTTGCGGTCGGATCATGTTGGCCAGGAGTCTCCCACTTTTATTGGCGTGGATGTAGAAGAAGGCTTTAGATTTCTGCGTCGCTCGATGGGCATCATTACTTTATATGCATTCTCCCTGGGGCGCATTTAGGAATCACAGGTCCATGGTACAAGAATCAAAGAAGGGCAGATCTTACCGCACCCATGCTCCCCCTATGTAATACAGTTCCCATGTGAGATGTGTGTGCTGGCTGAGTGTGATTGTTCGGGGTTGGCAGAGTGTGAAGCTGTGTGGTCTTAGGCTGTGATTGTGTTGGTTGGTGGAGTACAATATTTATTGTGGAGTTTGCACAGTGTGATTGTGTGTATATGTGTGACTGGCTGAATGTGATTATATATGGGGTTTGGCTTTGTGTAAACCCCCGTGCTGACGCGATCATCAGTGTATCCTATACTCCCCCAGCAAGTGTCTGCTGGGGAAAAACACTCAGTCTATGGCATTTAGACGAATTTCTTCCGAATGTCCAAATAGCCGAAGTGCCGAAGTGCCGAATTACAGAGGTCCAGAGGTTCGGAAATTACCGAATTTCCGAAGTGTCGAAGTACAGTATTGCCAAAAACTAATATACTTATCCAGTGGAAGAAGAAGAATGTTACACTTTTTACAATTTTAAATAAAAAGTACAGCCAGGATTCAGCTATAAGCATTTGCAACACTTACAACAATCAAGTAACACACATTCATATAAAATGTAAGTTACTTAGCCAGTCAGTGTAATGACAGGAATTAATAAGTAGATAACTCCCTAATTCCCACGGTATTAGGGAGCTATCTACTAAAAGGCTGAAAGACCTCAATTGGTCTTTCAGACAAATTTACTAATACTAAGTAAAGATTTATAGTAGTACTATACTGCGAGTAGGGGCATGTGCAAAAAAAAACAAACAAAAAAAACCACGTCCCCGCTCCTAAACTGAAGGGCCACTGCAAGGGTCACTTTGCATTATTCAAAAGTTATTGGTGCACAGTGCACCCTGTGCCAACTGCTGACTCTTTTGCAGTAGAGAAATAATATGCACTGCGTGAATCACTTTTATGGACATATGTCTCTGACTTGGCTTCTGCTAGGACCATAGTTTTATTTTTTGTATGGTCTATAAATGATAAACTTTTGCTTATCATTCACGTCTCGACAATTATTCCAGTTTTGGCTTACACATTGATTGCATGCACTAATTGTCAATGGGTTTGGCAGAATAAGCCGTCATTTATGTAAACACACTGGTTCCAAGTAAAGGTGAGCATATAAACAAAAAATTTCAATATTCTTTCCGTTGATTATTTGAGATACTGCACCATATTATTCTCCATTTCTTTTCCATTTATATTTATATTATCTGAGGATATAGGCATGGGCGTCCACAGGAATTTTTCCAGGGGGGGACATAATTGTAATGACATCCATGCTTGGCCTATTGCCCCCCCTGCCCCCACCCATGAGTGGTGGGTGGGGGCCCTAAAGTAAAGTAATGGGGGGGACCTATTGTCCTCCTCCCCCGACTCCACCCCTGAGCGGCGGGTGGGGGTCCTAAATCAGAATAAGGGGGGGACCTAATGTCCGGCCCCCACCCGTGAGCGGTGGGTGGGGGCCCTAAATAACAATTAGCCACTGGCTGCTCACTGTTTAATAGACATGCCCCTACTCGCGGTCTAGGGCACAATTTACTAACACTAAGTCATTTTTACTTAGTATTAGTAAATTTGGCTGAAAGACCAATTTAGGTCTTTCAGCCTTTTGATAGATAACTCCCTGCAAGAGAAAATTTTCCCATGCACATGCCTAATGGCATTAGATGTTGTGTGCCACTGGCACGCATTTCTAATGGTGAGGATTTCATTGACAGGTAGAACAGGGACCATATTTGCAAAGAGCTTTAAAATAAAATCCATACATAGCACAATGTACAGATAGAATTTACTGCTCTTTAATACACACGTATTTTATATACCCTCTAATATCATACACATGTATTAATAATACATGCATGTGTATTTATAATGTGTGTATGCACAAACATATGTACATACATAAAAAAAATATCTTCAAATTACTACAAATCAACGGAACTTAGTGAACTGAACTCAACTGAACTGAGTTAAACTATTTTTTTTAATTAAATGGATACTATAGTGCCAGGAATACAAAGCTGTATTCCTAACACTATAGCCCCTCCCACATGCCCCTCGCAGCTGGATCTTTACTCCGCTCCCTCTGACGTCCTGCATCGAGCAGGCGCTAATGCGCATGTGCGGCACATGCTGCACGTACATTAGACCTCCCATAGGAAAGCATTGAATCATTTTCACAAGACCTTTCACAAAATTTGGGACCTACGGGAGCAATATAATGTGTGACACGTTCTCGCACTTGCACAAACCTTTGTATACGGTGAGGTGGGGGGTGTGGGCAGCGCTGTGTCTTCTGGTGCCGTGGGTTTGTTCTGTTGTTTCTTTTGTCGTCTTTTTCTTAATTGTTCTCTTATTTTTCCATGCCATTATGCTATGTATGTTCTCACAAGCTACATGTATGCAATATTCTTTTGACGAATTTTATTATTTGATTGCGTGCTTCCGAATAAGAATTCAGATTTTTAAGTATATGATGTTCTTTACTTGAGTTTCATATTATGACACCTTATCTCCCAGTTTATCGAGTGCCTCAGAATGTAATACTTGTGCTGTAACAACATAATCTGTGTATTTTGTAACATGGCATTCTGTAATGTAATTGTTCTTTGTACTGTAAAAAAACAGAATCATACACTACTATATGCTTAACTAGGCAGGGTTCGTTGACGTTTAATTAAATACCAAAGTGTAAAATAACTAAAAAATATACAGGGGAAACCTGTAGGTTATATTAGAAATGTTTCATCATGATTTTTGCACAACCCAGTATTAGTCCTAGGTATCATTGGAGAGTGAAGTCTTCCTGAACGTGGAAGCTTGGGTTAATTGGACAAGTGTCACAGGGTTAGTATGCCCTACAATGCAGAACTTAAGACAACGAATAGAGACTCATAGAATAGATGTATTACCGGACCTTTGAGTGACCAGGCTTACGGGCAAAAAGAGAGAAATCGTAGTCAAATATTAGACAAAGTCAGACTGACAGAATAAACATATATACTTGCCGGTGGTTTCAGGAACACAGAAAATCAGGAAAACGTATATACTAGTTGGGTCAGCATTACAGAAGTGTTCAATATCCAGAATCAAGGTCAATACCTGAAAATACAAGCAAGATATAGGAATGCACTAAAAGGGTACTGAGAACAGAAACCACAAGTTATTGGGAGCAAAATACTTTAAAAAGTGTAAGGGGCTTACTGGTATTGGGTCACGTCACATCTGCGACCCCAAAACGTGCGGGGATGGGGTCACCAGGGTAATAAGAATAATGATGGACCAGAAGTGATGCAGTGTGCCTTGTGTCTCTTTAAGGACACACTCTGTGTGTGCACAGCATTCACTATGCTGTCAGGAGACGGGCCGTGTGCAGGACTCACCAGATCGACAATCACAAACTGCAGGAGAAGACCGGAGTGCTGCGCCACAACAAGAAATAGTGACTAACCAAGAAGTGACATAAAGAGCCACTGCAAGGGTCACTTTGCATTATTCAAAAGTTGTTGGTGCACAAATGTTGGCTCTTTTGCAGTAGAGAAATAATATGCACTGCGTGAATCACTTTCTCCGACTTGGCTTCTGCTAGGACCATAGTTTTATTTTTTGTATGGTCTATAAATGATAAACTTTTGCTTATCATTCACGTCTAGACAATTATTCCAGTTTTGGCTTACACGTTGATTGCAGGCACTAATTGTCAATGGGTTTGGCAGAATAACCCGTCATCTATGTAAACATACTGGCTCCAAGTAAAGGTGAGCAAATAAACAAAAAGTTTCAATATTCTTTCCGTTGATTATCTGAGATACTGCACCATATTATTCTCCATTTCTTTTCCATTTATATTTATATTATCGAAGGATATGAGGTTTATCTCCAGAAGTGATTTTGTTGCCGTCAGAATAGCACAATAGAGGTTTACATGTTCAGAGCCATATTGTATAAAATAAGACTCTTCTCAATGTGAACATAACTATACCCACGCCATTTTGCGCTACATTTCATATAAATAATATTGCACTATTTTTTTTTTTTTTATTGCATATATACTAACTGCAGGGGGTAAGTCTTTATAGTGTATTTTTTTAGTCTCCACTCTCCCTCTAGTGTTTTGTGGCACATCACCTAAACACTGAGGTAAGTTTCTGTTTTATGCCTGTATGTATATATGTTAAGGCTGTGGCATGTACTTGTGGATGGCTTACCCGTCCTATTTAAACATGGGCAACCCTTTTATCTAGGCCAGGGTGTTACCTAGTTGACCAGACTACTTTTGGTTCCCCTCTCCATCCACACGCCCAAAAATTCAAACAGAGCATTTCTTGTCGCCAATTGACTTTACCGGACACCACGGCTTATTTAGAGACTTCAGAATCATAAGTACAGAGAATTACATTCTACCCATGCCCGGCCTCATTAGGCCATTTTACTCACATGACTGCATTTGGCCATTTGGCAATATATAAATCCCCCCTTTTTTTCGCTCTGTGTGGCCTTCGTTACTACACCGGTACATACTTATCTTCCATTGTTTACCTCTCTGTAAAGATTTTCATTCTGTACAAAGTTCCTCCTCTCTTGTCAAAGCTTAGCTGTAGGATGCAAACATCCCGTCCACTGTGCGGCCAGTTAAACAGTGAGAAATAAACACATTTGCTGCTCCGAATCACAGGGCACATTTCACATTGTTCAGCCTGCCACAAATTCAGCCCTAATTTGACCAATTCATACCATGGGCCATTTGGCTTCATTCAACAAGCAAATATAAGTAATGTTAGGCCCTTACGCGGCCTATAGTCACAAGATTCATTTGGCTATGTAATCCATATTTCTACCATTGCAGTCTCAATTAGCTACAGAAAAATAATATTGTTTTTTTTCCTTTGATTAGAACTGGTTACAATGTCAAACCCATTGCTATCTCTATTTGTAAAATAAAAAGTGGAGTGTATTCTTATTACCGTGATAAATTATAATTAACACAAGCAAATGTAGTGTGTATAAAACAATCACCCACACTGCCACAAACCAATCTATAAAATACCACTCTATTATCTTGAAAATTGTTATTTCTTTATTTGGTATATATATATATCTAGAAATGTGTACAGGTTTTCCATGGGACTGTACATACTGGAATAAAACAAGAGAAGGTTCCAAAACACTTACAGACTAACATAGTTCGTAATAACCAAAGTCACCTGCGCTATATGCAGGTCATTTAGTTACTCCAATGGCCACTGGAGTGAACGCCCGCCTGCCAACGTCAAGGCAGAACCCCCTAGACGGGTCCTACTCTGACCCTTTACCTTGCTTCCTTGAGCTTCTGGCAAAAATATCTCCAATGAGACAGAAAGGTTTTTTTTAATATATACCCCTATATACTTGTTAACCCTTAATAGGGAACACATGGGATGGGTGGCAGCATTGTAACCTAGCTGTGTGATACAAAAAGTGTAGCTAGGTTACAATGCTGCCGCCCATCCCATAAGATATTTTTGCCAGAAGCTCAAGGAAGCAAGGTAAAGGGTCAGAGTAGGACCCGTCTAGGGGGTTCTGCCTTGACGTTGGCAGGCGGGCATTTCCTCCAGTGGCCATTGGAGTAACTAAATGACCTCCATTTGTTTAAATATACATAGGGATTAAGGAGAGAGCGCAGGCAACTTTTTTTCTTTGGTTTTTACTATCTGTATTAGCTGATGTGTACTGTAGTCGTTGCTGCCACCCAGGAGTGATGGGAGTGAGCGCAGGATAGTTCGTAATAAAATGCACATTTTGTTTAGGCACCATGACAAAATGTTTTTATGCCAGCCAGCTCCTGTCACTACTCATCTGATTGTTTATGAACTATTGTTCGTAAAGACTTTAACCAGTCTAACTACTAAATGCTATTCTTTCTTTCTTTAAATATAATGTAATAGATTATGCACTCAGCCATCTTGTGGTCAAAGTATATATTACTAGCTTGTCGTAGTGCATATTCAATAAACAGAGCATGTAATTATTATTATTATTGGTATTTATATAGAGCCAACTATTTCCGCAGTGCTTTACAATATTATTAAATTTTACAATAAATTAGACAACTACACAATGACAGGAACAATAGGTAGATTAGAACCCTGCTCAAACAAGCTTACAGTCTAATTATTATTTATTTTTATTGATAAAATATTTTACCAGGAAAGATACATTGAGATTTTTCTCGTTTTCAAGTATGTCCTGGGTCCACAAATCATTGCATTGTTACATTAGAGTACAATAAAATACAAAAACAATATTAATACACAATATATAAAAAATTTAACATAGAACAGGTAGGAAATATATAATCAACCATAACACGTGCAATCTGTTTTGAGGTATGTAGAGAGGGATCTCTTAAAGGACTTTAGGCTTGGGGAAGATTTGAAATTGTGCGGGAGGTCGTTGCACAATTGCGGCGCTCTGTAGGAGAAGGAGGATCGAGCTGCTTTCTTTTTGTATTGAGGTAGACTAAATAAAGTGCTGGTACTGGATCGGAGGTTAAGGAAGGTGGGAACAGCCGGGGAGAGCATTTTTCTCAGGTAGGGTGAGAGCTTCCCAGAAAATCTCTTAAACACAAGGCTGGAAAGATGAAGGGTGCGTCTGGATTCCAGTGACAACCAGTTTAGTTCTTTTAGCATGTCACAATGGTGGGTCCTGTAATTACACTGTAGCACAAATCGACAGAATGAGTTATATAATGTATTGAGTTTATTAATGTGGGATTGCGGTGAAGGTGCATATACTACATCCCCATAATCAATTATTGGCATCAGCATTTGCCGTATAATCTTTTCCTTTATTGCAGGGCTTAGGCAGGATTTGTTTCTGTACAGGGCACCTAGTTTTGGATAAAGTTTAGATGCAAGCTTTTCTATGTGGAGGTCAAAAGATAGATTGGGGTCTAACAACATACCCAAGTATTTGAAAGAGTGGACTGCGGTCAGTGTGCTATTTGAATTTGTTTTGATGGATAGGTGGGAATTGTGTAATTTGTGTAATTTAGGTACTGTTCCAAAGATCATTGTGACAGTTTTGTCAGTGTTTAGGAAGAGTTTGTTTTTTGCGATCCACCTTTCTACCTCTAAACTGGTCTTGGAGCACAGCCTCAAGCTGCGGTAGATCGGATTTGCTTGCATAGATTACTGTGTCGTCTGCATACATGTGTACATTTGAGGATTTGCAGACATTAGGCAGATCATTTATAAATAATGTGAATAGTAGGGGGCCGAGAATGGAACAAATAAACAACTATAAGTTTACTAACCAGAAAGTTGTCAACGATCCAATACATATGATCAAAACCAGGTTAGCGCACAAACACCAATAGCTGAGTTATTGAGTTTGTACAGTAGAATGTCGTGGTCTACTGTGTCAAATGCCTTTGCAAAATCAAGGACAATAGCTTCAGTTAGGTCTCCTTGTTCCATGCCAGTTTGGATGTCATTGCAAACTTTTAAGAGGGCAGTTGTAGTGCAGTGATTTGGGAGAAAACCTGATTGATCAGGGGTCAGATAGTTAGATTGTTGGTAGTACTCACAAAGTTGCATGTGGACGCATTTTTTAAAGATTTTTGACAATACTGGGAGCAATGATATTGGGCGATAGTTAGAAACCAAAGTAGTGTCACCACTTTTACAGATAGGCACTACTCTTGCAGTCTTCCAAAGTTTGGGTATGTATCCAGACACCAAGGATTAGTTAATAAGGGTTGCGACAGGTTTAGCAATTGCCGGCGCACTGAGCTTCAACAGCATTGCTGGGATTTGATCAGGTCCAGACTGATTTTTCATTTTTAGATCATTAAGGTGTTTCTTAATGACACTAACAGGTACAGGTCTAAAAATGTACTTCTCTCTATTGGGTCTTTGCAAATTTAGTGGGGCCTGATCCACATTTGTAGTTTCAGGATGTGTGTCACTTATTAGCTTGGCAATCAGGGTAGTGGAGCATCAAACAAAAAATTGTTAAAAGCATTTGCTACATCTAAGGGAAGTTGCAGGGTTTGATTATCCACTTTGACAGTGGAGGGTTGGGAGTGGATTGAGGGAGTTTGTAATTTATTTATGACTTTCCAAAAGTTTCTAGGGTTTGAGATGTTACTGTTCAGATTTTCACAGAAATATTGGACCTTGGCCAATTTTGTTTGTTTTGTGCATATATTTTGCCATTGTCTATATGCACAGTGATTGTTCATAGAGCCAGTACGCTTGAACTTTGACCACAATGAATCCCGAAACTGGTACATTTGGATGAGGACAGCTGTGATCCAGTTCATATGTGCTCCTTTTACTCTCACTTTACATAGCGGGGCATGCAAACGTGTAGGAGTTCAGACTGAAAGAATTCAACTACACAGTCTAGATCTGGAATAATGTTTAACCCCTAAAGACCGGAGGGCGTACTATTACGCCCTATTTTAGGCGCCTCTAAACGCCGCCGGGCGTAATAGTACGCCCACCGGTCTTTCTTTACTTACCGGGGACTCCCAGGGAGCCCCCCGCGGCACGTTCGACCCCCTGGCAGCCCCCCCGGCCATGTGAGAGTGAGGTCCTTGCGAGGACCTCACAATCACATGGCCGGGATAGCTGGCTGCTGCATTGCCAGCAGGGGGGCTGCCTGTAATGACAGGTGGTCCCCCTGCTGGCTGGAAATCAAATTAAATTAATAAAAGTTAAATAAGTGTATATATACACATATACATACAAACACATACATTGTCTAGGTGCATTTTACTATTAATATATATATATAATTATTTATATATATTAATATCAAATTACACGTAGACTGATACTGATTAAATATATATATAATTATAGTTATATATATATTTATATATAATATAAAAAAATAAATATGTAAATACGTTAAAAAATAAAATTCAAATAAAAAAATAATAATTAAAAAATATATAGATGTGTGTTATTTCGTTCTAACTGTATTGTGATATTAATATATATATATTTATATGAAAATACACGTAGAACGAAATAATATATATCTATATACATAAATATATACGTATATATCTCTATATATATATACCTATATATAAATAAAAATATTTTTCAAAAATTATATATATATATATATATACATATATATTCACATACCTATATATATATATATATACATATATTAATTCTACATATATATTTATGTAATATTTTTACATAATTAGGTATCTTAATTAATTACAATTAGCGGGACCTGCCTGACAACCTATGCCGAAAGTAAAGGGAATTTAATTTGCTAGCACTATATTTAACCCTATAACTTTCCAAGACACCATAAAACATGTACATGGGGGGTACTGTTCTACTCGGGAGACTTCGCTGAACACAAATATTAGTGTTTCAAAACAGTAAAATGTATTACAACGATGATATCACCAGTAAATTGAAGTTTTTTGCATTTTTCATGCACAAACAGCACTTACACGGACGATATTATTGCTGCGATACTTTTTACTGTTTTGAAACACAAATATTTGTCTTCAGCGAAGTCTCCCGAGTACAACAGTACCCCTCATGTACAGGTTTGATGGTGTTTTTAAAAGTTACAGCGTCAAATATAAGGCTTGCGTTTCATTTTTTTCACATTAAAATTCGCCAGATTGGTTACGTTGCCTTTGAGACCCTATGGTAGCCCAAGAATGAAAATTACCCCTATGATGGCATACCATTTGCAATAGTAGACAACCCAAGGTATTGCAAACGGGGTATGTCGAGTCTTTTTTAGTAGCCACTTTTCACACACAAACAAATACTAAAGCTAACTTTGGCCAGTGTTTGTGACCAAATGGCTACTAAAAAAGACTGGACATACCCCATTTGCAATACCTTGGGTTGTCTACTGTTGCAAATGGTATGCCATTATGGGTGTAAATTTCATTCCTGGGCTACTATAAAGTCCCAAAGGCAACGTAACCAATCTGGCGAATTTCAATTTCAAATGTAACGTGCTATATTTGACCCTGTAACTTCCCAAAACGCCATAAAACCTGTACATGGGGGGTACTGTTTTACACGTAAGACTTTGCTGAATACATATATGTGTATTTTATTGCAGTAAAAGCAAACAGTATTATGACATTGACAGTTAAAATGTCATGTAGAACTAAACATTTTTTTAAAAATCTTTTCTCCCATTTTTTTCATATTAAATTATGTTTCATAGCTAAATATTTGATATTAAATGAAAGCCCTGTTTCCCCTGAATAAAATTATATATAATAAGGGTGGGTGCATTTAATATGAAAGAGGTGAATTACGGTTGGACAGACATGTAGCGCAAATGCCAGGTTTTGTTTACATTTTGTTTAGTTCACAACGTGTACATTTGGCTCCGTCCTTAAGGGGTTAATCTGTGCCATGGGAGGTTCTTGATGTCATTAAGAAAGGATTCAAGTTACATTTTTTTGAAGGACCTGGTGATTTTAACCTTGGGAGAAGATTTAGTAGCCTTTATTTTGCGCACGCAGTACACTAAACAGTGATCACTGAAACTGTTTGGGAGAACACCGGCCTCTTGGATTCTATCAGGAGAAGTGGAGAGAATCCAATCGAGCAAGGTATCGTTATGGCTTTTAATGTTTATGCGAGCTGGGGAGGAGATTAATTGTGTTAGCTGCAAAGTCTTAAACAGCGAACAAGAACTATTACTTTTAGGATTCAGCCAATTAATATTAAAATCTCCAAAGACCAACATTCACTTTTTGGGTTTTGAGCTATGGTTTCACTAAGGAGATGGGCTATGTCAGATAGGGAACGCACTGGGGAGCTAGGTGGGCGGTAGATTCCTGCAACAATGATTGATTTACTGCACGGGATCTCAATTATGCCAGAAAGGAAATCAGTGGCAGGAGGACTAAAGTTTTGTAAGGGCGTAAACTTTATGGAATTGTCAACATAAATAACAATGCCTCCTCCTGTCTATGCTCTATCATTTCTAAACCATGAATACCCCTGTATTGCAATGGCGGAGTCTGGTATTTTAGTTCTAGCCATGATTCCGAGAGCACAATTATTTTTGGTTTGTAATGGGAACACCAGGCTTGCAGTGCATCCAGTTTAGGGATTAAGCTACGAATGTTGCAGTGCACAAAAGAGGCCTTTTTGAGTGGGAAGATTAGGATTAGAATTAGCTGGGGGGCAGGGTTAGGCTTCACATAATTTGAGTATTATATTATGCATATTGCTCTTATTTAGCTTTGGTCGAATATACAACTATAAGTTTACTAACCAGAAAGTTAAGGCTGAATGGCATCCACCAGTATCATGGGAAACCCTGAGCTTAGGCTATATGCCAACTTTTAACAGAGAGTCTCCAGTCAGCCAAATCCCAAGTTCGGGAAGCACCAGGGGCATGCAGAAAGGCAGTCAAGAAGAGCTACAGAAAGGGCCTGAGGTAAGGCATCCCTCAGGCTGATATATAGGCCGGCATTTCAAGGCCACAGACTCGGGACCTCGTAGAGTCCAAGTCCCACCCATACAGGGAAAAACAGTAGGACAGGGTGGTCAGCTGCAGCTTGCGCTGGGTGGTCCTCTGCTGGTGTAGGTGATGCACCAGGGTCAGGCCACTAGTAGCCTTCAGCCCAGGTGGTCCAACGATTGAAGGGACAGGTGCTTGCGTGAGTGGTATACCTGGAGGGGGCTCTCTCATTCCCTGCTTCACACTTTCCTAATCACCTGTCAGATATAAGCTTGGTGCTGCTCCCTTTTAAGTAAATGTAGACATTTAGTGGATATGCTACTTTACATACATCCAATCAAATAATAAAGGAATTTTCCCAATAGTCGTAGCATTGGGGTGTTTAAGTGGCATTATCTTGCCCCTCTGGTTTTAATGATGATTACTGATAGGAAGTACTTTAAACTTAGGGTGTTTTTCTTTAATTTATTTCAATTATTTCCAAATATTTAGAAGCACAGGTTCACGCACCTTTCTCATATAATTTCCGTTATGTTAAGGGATTCTGCTGTCCTTTCTGGCCCTTATTGAGGGATCCATCTCCGTATTTGTAAGTACATTTCTACCTAGCTGTCCAGTGGGAGCCGTGATAACCCCTGCAGGCCCAGTAAACATGACAGTTTACTCATTAATTTGAATCTCATACCCTTTTAAAGTAGGTAAGACGTTTAAATTATCATCATTGGTTTGTAAGAAAAATTTCTTAAAGGACCACTGTAAGTCTCCTCAGTTGGTTGATGTGTCATGGGAACAGAGATCAGCCGCTTCTCCCGACCCTGTATCTACACTAGGAATCATTGGCTCCGCCAGATAGTGGAAGGATTGGCACTGCTGGAAACTGAACCGGGTTTGTTAGCTCCATATTAGTAACAGGCGGTATTCCAGTTGTGTCAGTTGTGAGTGCTGGGTGTCACTATATATCAGTCTAAAAGTAGGAGGTTAGTAAGCAACATGCGACCAGCCGCCATGAGGCTCATGCCCCACCCCCGGCTCCTGTATTTTTATTTATCTTTGGCCCTTGTTTATTTTCTTGAGGTTTTTGTCTGACCCAATTTGAGTTTCAATTACACCAGAAAAGAAACAAATAAAGACATTTCACAATAAATATCCTTCCTCTACAGGAAATATATGAACATGAATGTTTACTTAATTTGAAAGTTTCGACCCCCCCCCCCCCACCTAAATAAGCAAAATCAACAGAAGTTCTTATGAAAACTCAAAAAAACAGACAAATTTTGTAGATGACTGTAAATTATATACCCGAACAACTAGCAGGAGTCTTTCCTATCATAATATAGAAATCTACAGTAATTTATAAATAAATCACAGTTGTTCATTTTTTCCACTTTATGTCCCCCCTCAACAGCTAGAAATCAGTGAAAAGCAGGATACTTGCATTTTTTGTGATCTTAGCTGGACAGTTAGAGGTTAGTCGCTATCAGATTTAACGCAGAGGCTGTCCATTCCAATTCAAAGGCATTTATCGTGTCCCTCGTCTTTGATTGCCCAGTGGGGGTCACTTAACATGCTTTAAATGATTGTATCCAGGTATCTTGTTGGTCCCCGAATCTCTATAAACGATCCTTATTGCAACTGGAACAACCACAGTACAGAATACAATGTCCTCCAGCCAGTTTCAATTAGCGTGTATTCTTCTTTTCTCGTAGAAACCACATGATGGACCAACATATAAAACGCGTCCCTATATTGAGACTAAAATTCAGCAAAATTCAATCAGCACCAGAGTTCAAGTTTCTTTTAACTAGCTGTAGCTATCCATTTACGCTCACCCACCAATACACCAGATCTGCAAATAGCCCATAGAAGACCACTTACAGGAGCATAATTTTCACCTTAAATTCTTCCAGTGGCTGTCGCTGCAACCCATCACTCCACCTACCCCCTCGACTTTGAATTCTATTTGTCATTTTGCTCAGAAATGCTTTATACTTGAGAAAGGGAGGATCTCCCGGATGCTTGTGGTTTACAAATTCTGTTAGTCCAATAAAAATCTATTACAAGATACTTTTTCATTTGCTACTTTACATCACTGCACTAATACAGCGAAAATGTGTACTCCAATAATCTGTGTGTATACTGCATATGTATATCTATTGACTAAAAATGTAATTCGTCTATCAGCCAATAGAGGACAGCATATGCCTCTGTATAGAGATAGTAACCAGAGTAAGGTTGACAGAGCCCTTCTGTTAAAGGTTTCAAAATAATCATGGTCAAAATTTTTGAAAAGTATCTATGATACATCCTATGGCCTGAACTAGACTTTTCACTACATTGTTCTTTAATTCTCTTGTTTATGCCCTGTTCAAAACTTAAATCCAAGTTTGAACTTTCGCTTTCAAGAGACTCTAAAAAAACAGTAATGGCTGTCTGATCTTTAAACATGACAGTTTACTCATTAATATGAATCTCATACCCTTTTTAATTAGATAAGATGTTTACATTATCATCATTGGTTTGTAAGATAAATTTCTTAAAGGACCACTATGCCAGGAAGGATGACGTGCAAGTACAGCTATCTGGTTTAAATGGCTATTTAAACCTAGATCGTTGTACTTGCACGTCATCCTCTGATGGAGTGAGACATTGCTCACGAAACGCGTAAGGACAGGACTCTTTTCAGCACTTACAGCAAAATAACTACCGAGTTGTGTTTGGAACGCAGAAGGGGAGAACGGTGACACACACGCGGCTCCATACAGTTTCTTTCCATCTACCGGGCGAACTGAAGGAACCGTGATATACTGCCCTCAGCATAACAGCTTTTCCATGAACACTTGGTACTAAATGTATTTGCAGTGTACAAATCCTTAATATTACAGCATTTGAAGAAGACATTACTGTTTTTGTACTATATTCAAACAGCTCATTTAGCAGATATACCCCAGCTGGCTCAATAGCTGGCGATAACTGCTACCAGCTAACATTATATAAACTGTATCAATTTCACATTTTGACACTTGTGTCAAACAGAGACTATAACTGTTGCAAATCTCTGGACTTTTATACAGTGGTATATTAAAATCATTGCATATATTATTGTTCTTACTCTTAAAGGTATATATCACACACCACTCCTGGATACCCATTAGATTTCATCTAATATTCTATTCTTACCTTGAGGTTAGTGTTTGCAATAATGAGACTTTGTTATTGACATTTTAGATTTTTTGCTCAACTTTGTTTATTACCCCGACGACACCTCCAACATGCTTGGGATGTCAAGCAGAGAGGGGAACGACAATACATATATGGTGGGATTGTCGCGACATTGTCCCATACTGGGAGATGATTAGGAATAAGGTAACAGAGATTCTGAGAGACTTGACCGACTGGTCAGCCGAACTTGCCCTCCTACATATATCATCACAATCGGTATCATGATACAATAAATCAATTTTACGACACTTTCTAAACGTGGCCAAGGCGCTTATTCCGGACTACTGGAGATGGCCGAAGACACACTGCGTGGAGGAATGAATCCGCAGAGTCGAGGGCATTCAGGGGGCTGAGGCAATACATGGCTGTCTTCTGGGAAGGGGAAGTAGGCACGCGGAGACGTGTTGGCCGTGGTTCACATTCATATCTCTGGACCTGTGAGGGGGGGGGGACTCCTGGAGCCGGGGGGGGGGGAACCCCATGGGGGGCCCCGGCTCCATATGGCAGAGACCACATCACTCACACCCCCATTGGCTTCCCCTAACCCTATACCCCTTGCGCTAAAACATGACACCGATTCACTCTCTGTAACATGAGGCTGGACGGGGGTAAACCTGCAGAGGGTATTGATATATACGGCAAACCCTCTTGTTACATAAAAACTCCCCACTCCTCTCTTTCATTTCTTTCTTACTCCTTCTAATCACTTCTTTTCTTTCTGCATGACTATTTGAATCGGGAGGCTTTGCAACCCAAACATTACCACACACATAATATGACTATAATTGCCCCCCATTGATTACATAGTGACAACGCTGATCACACCCCACACCCATGTAAACGTTTATGATGATGCACATAATCCATATCCTCTCATAATGCTAACATTGTAACTGGGCCCTGCGAGTCCCAACTTCTACTTCTCTTTATTTCTGTATTTAAAGAAAATTACTCAATAAAAATCAGATTTTCAACAAAAAAACTAAACAAACAAAAAGAATACTTTGTTTATTACGTTTTACCACTGTTTTATTGACTTTCTTATCTTTAACATGTCACAACCCATACCATCACGTATATTCTACCAATAAAAAGCTAGTTTATCTCTGTTAAATAACTGTTACATTATTGTTTAATTCTATTTACGGTAGCTACCAGTCAATGTATCACTGGATCAGAATTCAAGCAAACTAACTCCTTTAGAAGGTAGGCATGTTTCAGTCGCTGAAATCTTCGAAATATTAATAATTAACTTTCATACAGTATAGTAAAATGACCAAGCACACAGTATGCTACAATATGGATATTTTATTTACACATCAGTCGGTGGAGGAAGTAATGGAGAGATGGCCCTGGAGCAAGAAATGTTTTTAGCCCCCACCCCCCCTCTAGCGCAAATGTAGCCAAAAGGTAGATTCTGGAGATCTACCATCTGTCCATGCTTGCAGGGTTTTATTTGTGAGCGCTGTTTGTGTATGTGAATGTAAACATCTTTTTGTATAGAGTATATGTGTGCATGTAAAGGTGAAATTCTATGTACTGTTGCCAGGGCCGGAATGGGAAATACATTTTCCCGAAGGGGATGGGGCCAGCACGCCCCCTCTCAAAGTGAGCATGTAAGGTCAATGCTCTCCATGCGCAGAGCTCTGCTGAAGAGCTCTTGCATGATAAAAAGGCCCTGTATTTGTTCTGTGCAGCGCAAGCAAATTTATTAGCATGCTTGCGCTGTGTTTACTTGGGACTTATCTCTGGTGTCTCCATAAGTGGATACCAGAGGACAAAAAGGTGTGTTTAGGAGAAGTAGTGTGTGTATATTTACAGGGGATCCAGAGTGTGTGTGTCAGGAATGTAGTGTGTGTAGATGGTTGATTGTGTGCCTATAGGGGATCTATTGTGTGTAGGGGATCTAGTATGTATGAAGGACCCAGAGTGTGCAATGTGTGTCTGAAATTTAATGTGTGTGACGGATGCAATGTGTGTGAGAGCTGCACTGTGTATGTGCAGTGTGTGAGGGGCACAGTGTGTGTGTGGGGGGGGGTGCAGTGTATGTGTGTACAGGATGCAATGCGTGTGTGTAGGCACTGTAGGGGATGCAGTGCATGTGTGGGGTTGCAGTGTGTGTGTTTGGGTTAAAATGGGGTAAGCTTAAAGTAAATAAATATATATATATATATATATTATATTCCCCTCTCTTCTTACCTTTGCAAAGGGAGAAGGGAATTGCCAGCAATCCCTAGTGGAGCTATGGTGAAGTTCTGGCGGTACTATTGGGAAGTGAACTCTAGCCTGTGGCTCCTTTGGCTAGAGTTCACTCTCGATTTTGCCGCGTTACCATGATAACCGCAGCAACGTTCCGGCCTCTCAAGAGGAGAACCCGGCGGAGGCGGAGCTGCATGCTAGTGCTCCCCCAGGTCATCACTCTCCTCTCCCTCCCACTGACACACAGATACAGCATTGACATATAAAAAAACACACTGACACACAGATACACATTGACACATAGAAACACCCTGACACAGATACACACACTGACACGAAGATACGCACTGACACAGATGCATACACTGACACACAGATACACACACTGACAAATACAAACACAATATTTAATATCAATTCTTTTAAACATTAATTCATATAGATCCTAAGATCCAATTCCACAAACCATCTGAAACAAAACCACTTCATTTCTACTAAGCACTATCCACCCTGGTTCCTTCAAACCATATTGCATGCTCTACCAGCTGTTTGGAATCACAGTCAATTACCTCTTCACTCTCTCTTAACATGTTACCAGCAGGGTCGGGTTAAGAGTCCATTGGGCCTGGTACTGACAATTATGATTGGCCTAATTACAGAATCTTATCGACCAAAAACACTAAAACAGTCATACCTCCCAAGCATCATGTATCTGATGTATGTATCATGCATATACTGGAGAGAAACTAATAGGATGTAGCCATAAGAAAACACATATCCTAGCCTAATCTATCTCTAATGTATGCTTTCATCTTTCAAATAAATCCATACCCCCTAACAGCAGTGTCTGTTGAAGCAGGATTTCGGTGGGCGGGATAAAAGGGTGGGCCACTGACGCAAATCACGTAACCAAAACTGTCAAAAGGGGCATGTCTGCCCAAAGAATTGGAAGGCCAGTCTGGCATTGAATGCATGTCAGGCCAACTAAGGGTGTACTATGCAAACAGCACCTTGAGCTTGGTATAAATGCGTCTAATAATGTGCTCACTCCACACTTTATAAGGACTGTCCCCTAGCACTTGCTAGTCCACTTGTCTCCTTACTTTCTTACTAGCAGGCAAAAGCTCCTGGTATATAGTCTGAGACAGAGAAAACGTGTATGTAGTGAGTGTAGAAGAAAGGGAACATGCCACAGTGTTAGAGAGACCAAAGTCAGCATTACCTTAACTAATTTCATTGTCAGCCAGTCCACATAAATGTTCCCATAAATCCCTCCTAAGTTTCCATACGAAGCAAGAGTATGTGAAGAGCAGAAGAGTGTAAAGAAAATAAAAAATAAAGGCCCATTGTTTTTATTTAAATCAATGGGCCTATTCCATGGGAATCCTAAGCTGTGCCATCAAGGGCACATTTGCTGAAAAAGAGGATAATTTTACTAAACTATCTGCAGCAATAACAAAATAATGAAAATAATTAAAATATATATTCATTCATGTCGGGGCTGGATACCAAAATACTAGTTTGTGCCTTCAAGGGCACCACGAAATTAGAACAAATCATGGTCAGAACATGTAACGTCAGTGCAGAACTTCCTGGTAGAAATTTTTTTTTTTTAGCATAGCTAGTGGGCAATTCATTAAATCAGAAGGAATAGGAGATGGTTTTCTTTACTGCTCTATCTCCCCAAGTGTGACCAGAAAGATCCTCCTGGAAAATGTTCTATATGTGCGCGCTCTTGAAAGTAATCTTTTGTCAGTAAAGAAGCTTATAAAACAAGGCGATGCAGTGACCTTTCAAGGTGACAGTTATATCATCACAAAAGAGGATTGCTTGCTCGCAAAAGCTAAAATCACAGATGAATTGTATCAGCTAAACTGCAGTGAAAAGGTTAATACTGCCAAACAGGAAAGACATTCAAACTGCATCCACACTTGTCACAGATGTCCTGACACAATATAGAAGCTAGTTTAGGATAGCTTTGCAAGTTATATAAAAATTAGTCAATGTGGGGGCGTGGCTTGGAGCTCGACGGGACCGGTCGCACGCATGTGAAGCACCTGCGGCTCGAGTCTTACAGGGCTAAAATAATCGGTACTACAAGCATCCTATAAAGGTGGGTGAACGTCCCTACCTCCACCATGTCACAGAGGAGCAAACACAAGACCCTCAGAACTGAGAAAGCCTCCTTCTTCCTAGCGAGGGAAAGGAAAGGAAGTCCCTATCCAAGATGGCGGCGAGCACTGCTCGGATGAAAACGCATCCTCCCTTCCTCCTTCTCCGAGTTCAGTTTCAGAGGAGGGACCCCTCACGGCCACAGGTATGAGAACCCTGATGGCAGAACTGTCTGACAAGCTTCAAGTAAGCATTACAGCACAGATCCTCACACTCACCACGGACCTCCGCAAAGAACTCCTGGAAATAGGGAGCAAGATGGCCCATGTGGAGAAATCACTTGACGACTTCGCAGTGGCACAGAACAGCCTGGCGGACAAGTTACAGGAGCTGGAGACCTCTCTAGAAGCACAAAAACGCAAGGTAGCAGACCTGGAAGATAGATCCAGGAGGAACAACCTCCGTTTCAGGGGAATACCGGAATCTGTTCAGACTACAGACCTGAACAAATATCTGACCAACCTGTTCCAAGAATTAACCCCATCTACGCATCCTGACCTCCTGGTGATCGACAGAGCCCACCGCCTACGCAGGCCAAACCACCTACCCTCCACAACCGCAAGGGATGTTATAGCCCACATCCACTTCTACCACGTGAAGGAGCGCATCACAAAGGCCTGCAGAAATGCAGCCCTTCCTGAGCCATATTCCAGCATCAAAATCTTCGCGGATTTGTCTGCCACCATGCTGCAATGCCGAAAATCGCTGGCCCAAGTTACAACCACCCTCAGATCCAATGACATCGGATACCGATGGGGATACCCGACGAAGTTGCTGATACAGAACAGTGGCGACTGAAGCAGAAGGCCTGAGCAAACTGCAGGACTGGGGTATACCGATACCAAGCTCCCAAGCATCCTCCCAGGCTGAGGTCCCCAGACTGACACAGGACTGGACTCAAGCCTAAGGCCTGACTGCCCTCTCCTGTAGGGTATCGTATACAAGTGCACACATATGCCTATGTGATGTTGAGACTTTATGTTTTAATTGTTGTTCGTATGTTTTAAATTGATAACTTCTACATATAGCCTCTATAGTTAGAATACAACACTGCCTAACTTACTGAAATAGCCAGATATTAGGACATAATAGAGCGCAGAGGCGACTTAAATTTCAATTTAATAAAAAAAAAAAAAAATTGAACTCCTATAATACCCATTACCTAGGAGCACATACAGTAGTTCACTAAAGATGCTGTAAACATATCGGTACGGCATCCAACTGCCTGTGTACTCACCCTTCAGCTTCCCAGAAGCCCCGGCTGGGCCCTAAGACCTGAGTGCCTCCAGACTATGGAGACACTGGAAGCCACCCCAGGCTCGTGTGGGTCTGGACGAACCAGACCACACTACTGCTCAGATTTGCTGAGCATTAGCTCACCCGCCATTGCGGGAAGTTCTCCCCCCTTCCTGGTTCCCCTTCCCCCCTCCCCAGGTCCCATCCCGCATCACGGTTTTCACTAACGACATTGTACTCGCATATAGCAGTTCACTGTGGAGACAATCAACCACCCCCTACTCTGACACCCAAGAGGACAGGGAATCAACACTCCCCTCCTTTAGAGATCTTACAAGCCACCGTTTATGAAAATGACGACCTTAAATGTGAAGGGGCTCAATACCCCTGGTAAACGGAGTCTACTACTTAGGGACCTAAAGAAAGAGTGGGTAGATGTTGCATGTGTGCAAGAGACCCACTTTAAGAGAGACCACACTCCGGCCATATACAACAGCCTCTACCCAACCCAATTCCACGCGCTCTCTGAATCCAAAACTAAGGGAGTCTCCATCCTCCTCCATAAAGACACATCTCTAACACTCCATAAGAAAATTATAGACCCTCGAGGTAGGTTTATTATCCTCGTGGACCTATTTAACAACGCCCCATATACCCTTGTAGCAACTTACTTCCCCAACACTGATGCTACAAGATTCCTACGAACCCTTCTCCCGGTCGTGGATGAGGCTAGAGTAGGGGGTCTCATTCTGTGCGGAGACTTTAATTTTATCCAGCACCCGTCGCTAGACACCACAGCCCGCCTCACGGGCCGGAAAAAAACGCATATGGCACAAAACTGCTCATACAGTATGGCCTATATGATGCATGGTGCACCTTACACCCCACACAGACTGATTATATGTTTCACTCCAAAATACACAACACGTACACCAGAATTGACACTTTCTTCCTTGACACTGCCACCCTAGCGCAACTACAGGACTGCAGGATAGGGGACATCACCTGGTCAGACCACAGTCCGGTGCACCTCCAACTATAAGATACATTTCAGTTCAGAGGCCGAGGGCAGTGGCGCCTTAACGAATCCCTATTGGCGGACGAGACCTTCCGGGATTTAATCCAGACCACACTAACAGACTACTTTCAAACGAATGGGTCGGGGGAGACCACGGAGGATATAGTTTGGTGTGCCCATTAGGCGGTGGTTCGAGGGTTCTTTATTAAGCAGTCCTCCTATCTCAAGAAATGCAACCAAAACACACTACCGGAGGCGTACGCACAACTAGCTGAACTTAACGCAAAAAACAAAGCCCAACCCACACAAGAATATTTCATTTAAATAAACGAGATACACACAATTATCACCAAGCTACTGGCGGAAAAAACAAATAGCCTCCTTTATAAGTTAAGGGCTACTACATACCATACATCTGTCAAGGCCACTAAGCACTTAGCAGCCAGGCTCAGAGCATGACTGACCCAGACCAAGATACCCCATATTCTCGATGACGACTTTACCCGCAAGCGATAAGTAAAGTGTTTGCTACTTTTTACTCCAAACTGTATAACCTCCATACGGACGTGTCGATACCACATCCCCAATGCACAATACTTAGCGGACATTACCCTGCCCAAGGTATCAGACGACCAATACCAAGCCCTGATACAACCTATCACAGTCCAGGAAATCACCCACACTATTAAACAGCTACCCCCGGGGAAGTCCCCGGGTGCAGATGGCCTCTCTAACGCATACTACAAGGAGTTCGGCGATTTACTGGCACCGCAGCTCCTGAAGATGTACCAGCAGATGGCTACTACAGGCAGACTGCCCCTGGAGGTGTTGCTGGCTACAATAGTGATGATTCCCAAACCTGACAAACCCACGGACACATGCAAAAACTACAGACCTATATCCTTACTTAACATGGACGCGAAAATCTATGCAAAACACTTGCAAATAGACTGAATACAATCCTGCCACACTTGATCCAAGACAATCAGATGGGTTTCGTGAAGTGCAGATAGGGCCTGGATAATACCCGGAAACTGGCCTTTATCCAACGAGAGCTCGGGAGGTCGGGCCGAGGAGGTCTTCTCCTAGCGCTGGACGCGGAGAAAGCTTTTGACCACCTCGGCTGGGCCTTCCTGGAGCAAGTACTGGCCAAGTTTGGATTTCCCCCACAGACGATTCGACAGATTTTTGTTCTCTGCTCCTCACCCTCAGCTCAGATGAATCAGGCGGGCTTCCTATCCCCCACTTTTAACATTACAAATGGGACGAGGCAGGGATATACGTCCTCACACTAGAACCCCTCCTGCACCTTATAAGACAGAATGACACAATTCAGGGAATACACCTGGGGGGCAAGCACATCAAGATCAGTGAGTTCGCGGACGACGTATTACTGTATATAGAGAATCCCCTAGACTCCCTACCCACACTATTACAATTGCTTAAAGACTACGGACGGGTATCATACTACTCAGTCAACGCGGCTAAGACGCAGGCTCTACCTGTCGGTATTCTGGCCCAGGTGCTCCGCACCCTTACTCACACCTACAACTTTGATTGGATGGTGGAATCCATAAAATATCTGGGGTTGACGGTTACCAAAAACCCTGCGAACCTTAAGGCGGAACATTATATCACAGTGTGGAATAAGTGTAATCAGTTGATGAAACAATGCTCGCCACTGTACTTGTCCTGGACAGACCGCATAGCGACACTGAAAATGTCCATACTACCAAGACTGTTGTAACTGTTCCGTACGCTCCCCCTCCACCTCCCTCCCTCATATTTTAAGACAATAGAAACCGACATGGGAAGATTCGTGTGGGCGGGTGGCAGGGCCAGGGTTTCGGCGGCTACTATACAAGCCCCCAAGAAAATGGGAGGTCTAGCAATGCCAAATGTCCAAACCTATTACCACACAGCAATATTGGCAACAGCTATCCCTCACATTGTCTCCGAGCCCAGTCCACAATGGGTTTCACTGGAACGAGACCTATTGGGCACCCACGACATCCTACACCTACTTTGGACAACCCTACGCTTCAGGCCTGCTCATCACCTACTCCCTACACAAATGCGACTGTTGTTTCAGATATGGGATAAATACAGACCCAGATTGGGCAGCACCCCCGGTCTTTCTCAGACGACCCCCCTCAAAGCCATGCCCTATATTATCCACACATTTAATGCCGCACCGTGGTATCAAAGAGGGGCAACACACCTATACCATCTCTTTTCTGCTGACAGACTCCTGGACTACCCCAGCCTAGTGGATATATTTGCACTCCTGCACTCCTCGCTTTACTCATATTTACAATTAAAATCCTACCTGTCCAGGGAAGCGACACGCTGCCCAGGCACCCCCAGAGACACCAATAGGATTACCGTATGGGAACAAATGTGTTTATCCACAAAATTACTACCACATTGTAAACCGATCTCCATGTGCCTCGGCTCCATAGCTAACTACAATCACTTCTCCACCACCAAATATGCCTGACAATGGGAGAGTGACCTAAACTGTCCAGGGCCACTTAAATCTTGGAATACAATCCTCACCGACCCACTAAAGTCGTCAGCCCACATAAAACAACACCGCAAAATAGTATACCGATGGTACTTAGTGCCAACTATGCTACAATAAATCTTCCTCTCCACTTTCTCACAATGTTGGAGATGCCATACACAGGAGGGCTCGATGTACCATATCTGGTGGAGCTGTCCGTGGCTACTTAGCTACTAGACCGAGGTCCACGCATTAATCCAAGACGTTACCCAACACCCCCTCCCATTTACCCCGCTAACATGCTTAGTGCTTGATCTCCCCAGAGGGATGCCCCAACATGCCAAGAAAATGATGTTACACGTTGCCTTAACGGCGCAACAATTGATGGCAAGGAGGTGGAAATCCACGACCCTTCCCAAAAAGGAGACCCTGATAGAGGAATTACACAAGCAGTGGATCTATGAGACATCCTACAAGTCCTTGTTCCCCCCTTCCGCACTCTACCAAAAAACCTGGGAGCTCTGGCAAACATGTACCGCCCTAACTGACCCGAAAGGTCCCCTTTACATGGCAGCTACCAATACGTGCTGCTTACCAAGGCAGGACCGACGGGGTAACTGACCCTGCCTGACCTCACTTGGCTTAGCACAGGTTTAATCCCACCACAATTAACAACACCGCAATCTCAAATACAGCCTTATGGGGTAGCCTACCGGAAAGTGTGTTGATATGTTGATTTGATGATGTGTTGATCTGTAGACACAGCTATATGTGATTCGTGATTATAGCTACTACGTTGCTAGAATGTCAATACGATGCTTGACTGTTTCTTATAGTGATGTCCTCCCTCCCCGATCTCTGCTTTCTGAAATGTCACAGTTATGTATAACATGCTATTGAACAAAATTCGATTTTCTCGTCTGTACCCTGTTTGAGATGGTTAATGACAAAATAAAAATTGTCAAATTGAAAAAAAAAAAATTAGTCAATGTGACCAATTGATGAAATGTACCATTAAAGGAAAAATGAAGAGAATAAAAAGTATTTCCAAAGCAGAACAATAGAGCTCAAAAGCCTCTGGACTTAAAGGAACACTAAAGGGTCAGGAACACAAACATGTCTTTATGATCCTCTACTGTTAAAATCATCATCTAGCCCCCCTGGTCGCCCCTTGTCTCCCTAAATATAGTAAATTCTTACTTGTATTCAAGTCTGCAGGTGCTGTTTCTGCCTTTGACCAGCCTGCTTGCCTGACATCAGAAATGATTCTGTGAGTCAATCACAATGCTTTCCAATAGGATTGGCTGAGACTGTCAAGGAGGCAGATCAGGGGCAGAGCCAGCACAAGTAAAACACGGCGCTGGCCAATCAGCATCTCCTCCGAGATTAATTGAATCAATGCATCTCTATGAGGAAAGTTTAGTGTCTCCATGCTGGGGGTGGAGACACTGAATGGCAGTCACACTGTGCAGCACCTCGAATAGCCATCTGATGAGTGGCCAGTGGAGGTATCCCTAGGCTGTAATGTAAACACTGCATTTTCTATGAAAAGACAGTGTTTACTGCAAAAAGCCTGAAGGTAATGATTCTAATCACCAGAAGAAATACAATAAGCTGTAGTTGTCCTGGAGACTTTAATTAATTCAGACATTTACTGGAACCAGATACTGCTCAAATTTCTCTGGTAATTCATCTTTGTTGTACAACAAGTACATTGTAGTATACCTGGAGTAATCATCAATGAAAGTGGGAAAATATCTATTTTTTTTCCTGGAGTCAAGGTTTTCATTGGACCACAAATGTCCCTTTATTTCATTCAGACATTTGTGGTCCAATGAAAACCTAGACTCCAGGAAGACAGACTTATTTTCCCACGTTCATTGATGATTACACCAGGTATTCTACAATGTTCTTGTTGTACAACAAAGATGAATTACCAGAGAAATTTGAACAATATCTGGTTCTAGTAAATAACACATTTGGCAAAATGCCAGATATATTGCGTACAGACAACCAAACTTAATATACAAGTGGTATCACACAAGCTAGTCTGAGAAAGCACGGGATTTCGTGCCAAAATACTGTTCTATACAAACAAAGCGTGGTATCAAAGAGAACGAACGCTACTCTATGCGAGTGGAAGGAGCATGCCTTTTTTATACTTCTTTTATTTATTAAATGTTTTCGATTATTTTGACATAATTCACATAACATCTAAAAATATTAATGTAGGTAATTGTATACATTGTTGTATAAAATCGCAGAGCTGGATCCCCTATGGATATACCTATTTCCTAAATATTCCTACATTTTGTCCAAGGTAACCAAAGGTCTTTATAGAAGAAAGAGTGACCAGCTGATTAAATAAAATTGTATTACATTTTATATTGATAATCTATTTGGTCAATTATTTCTTGCCAAGATGGAGGTTGGGTCTTTTTTCAGGAACGAGCTATAAATATTTAAAATCAAATAATATATGCATAATCAGGTATTTGGATTATTGTATCTTGTACAGGAAAGTCAATATTAAATAACAATAAATGGGAAGAAATGTTTCTAATATCTAGAGATATAGTATTAAAGCAAACAACCGTTTTTTAAACTTATTTTAAAATGTCGCAATTCTACCATTTATGTAATATGGTTCCTTCAATTTAATTTTGTCATTCAGATATTTTCCAATAAATGTAATAATTAGTATCATTATATTCTTTTCCCCCTTATATGTGTATATTGTGAGTTTTGATGTAAGCATCTCTATAGTAGCAATGCGTTTCTAGGGGATATATAAAATGCATCCATAATCATCATGATATAAACAGTTCCCCATACTCAGTAAAAATAAATAAATGGAAAAAAAAATAATGATGTAATTTCCAGGTTTATATAAATTCTCTATCGTTAAAGAAGTAGGATTGGTCTTGATAGAACACTGTTAAAGCAACTGGAAAGTGCCATTTATAGTGGATATTATTAGATCTAAGGATTGCTATTAAGACATTAAACTTTCTTCTGTCTTGATCTGTAGCAAGCGATAGATCTGAAAATAGCTTTATATCTTTGTATTGTGGATCTGTCTTCTGTGCAGCTTGCATTAAAAGATATTTTTGATAAATCCATTTGAAAATCTGACAATAGTGTCCCTAGGTAGTAACACTCTTTGGTTTGACATTTTTCAAAGGAATATTCCTTTAAGAGATGAGATGACATTAGAATAGAAAATGAAGATCTTAAGAATTGATCAAGTTGGTCATACATGACTGATTCTGGTATTCCTCTTATTTTTAGATTGTTCCTTCTTGGTCGATCTTCAAGATC
Organism: Pelobates cultripes; assembly: GCA_933207985.1. Lineage (NCBI taxonomy): Eukaryota > Metazoa > Chordata > Amphibia > Anura > Pelobatidae > Pelobates > Pelobates cultripes. The sequence continues at coordinate 384,184,436 of OW240912.1, read as the reverse complement.
AATTCATTTGTTTTCCAAATTAGTGATTCTTTTATCCAACAATCTGTTTGTAGAAAGCAAAATATTATTTTCTTCTTAAATTTTTTGTGTTGCCTGAGTTTGATCTAATACATTAGTAGATAATTGAGTAAAGTCTAACTTCAGAATAGATATATTTGAATCAATATCTTGTTTTATTTTAAGTTATATAAAACAAAACAGCAAAAAAGAGTGTGGTAAACTGTAATGAATAAATATATACAGTGTGTGATCACACCAAATGTAAAACTTAGTATACATACGTTCAGGGCCGCCATCAGGGGGTGACAACCATGACGGCGCGGCAGTGAGGGAGAGCCACGCCAACTACTCCCATCAGCCCCAGGCCCCCGGCCACCCTCCTGCAAAGAAAAGATAAGAGACAGGAGGGTGGCTGGAAAATGAGCTGTGTGTGTGTGTATATGCATGTCTGTCAGTATGTATGTATGGCTGTATCTGTATGTATGCATGTCTGTCTGTATGTATGTCTGTATGTATGTCTGTCTGTATGCATGTATGTCTGTCTGTCTGTAAGCCTGTCTGTCTGTCTGTATGTCTGTATGTATGCATATATGTCTGTCTGTATGTCTGTCTGTATGTATGTATGTCTATGTATGTATGTCTATATATGCATGTCTGTCTGTATGTATGTATGTCTATATGTCTGTCAGTATGTATGTATATATGTCTGTATGTATGTATGTATGTCAGTATCAATGTATGTCTGTCTGTATGTATATATGTATGCATGTATGTATGTATATATGAATGTATATATGTATGTATGTCAGTATCAATGTATGTCATTATGTATGTATATATGCATGTCTGTATGTCATTATGTATATATATGTATGTATGTCTGTATGTCAGTATGAATGTATGTCTGCATATCATTATGAACGTATAGAATATACTTCTTGTTCAAAGTATAAATACAGCATTCAGGATAGAGATAAAACTCTTCAGATATTTAATCACTTAAAGGACCACTATAGGCACCCTGACCACTTCAGCTCAATGAAGTGGTCCGGGTGCCAGGTCCATCTAGGGTTAACCCTGCAGCTGTAAACATAGCAGTTTCAGAGAAACTGCTATGTTTACATTAGGGTTAATCTAGCCTCTAGTGGCTGTCTCATTGAGAGCTGCTAGAGGTGCTTCCGCACGTCTCACTTTGATTTTCACGTTGAGAAGATGTTGCCGTCCATAGGAAAGCCTTGAGAAATGCTTTCCTATGGATTGATTGAATGCGCACATGGCTCTTGCTGCGCATGCGCATTCGGCGGATGACGTCGGAAGAGGGAGGAGAGTCCCCAGCGCCGAGGGAGCCCAGCGCTGGAGAAAGGTAAGTGATTAACCCCTTCCTCCACCTTCAGCCCAGGGGGAGTGGGAACCTGAGGCTGGGGGAGGACCCAAAGAAAAAAAAAACGAGTTTATTTTCCTGGCACTATAGTGGTCCTTTAAATAAACATAGAAAAACAACATAGTGTAAAACCACACACAAATGGAATATAAAGGGGGGATAATATTGCACTCACAAACATAAAATAAAAAAAAGGCACATCAGAAGGTCCTACCATATACAGCAGTGGTCCCTCAGCATAGGTCCCAGATGGAGTCTGCCCTGGTTGGTGAAATATTGCCAAAAATCTGAAGGGTGTAGGTTCTCCTTGAATAGTTATCAGTCTGGGCTGCAGGGTATCACTGAAGATGCTTGAATACCAACCGGTTTCATCAGCAAGCCTTTCTCAAGGTAAAACAGGTACAGACTGTCCGAACCTCCTCCCCCCCCTATTATACCCCACCAATGATGTTCAAGATAGATCTCACATGTTTCCTATTTTTCATCATACGAAAAGATGGCCGACCGGGATCATGTCAGTGACAAAAAATAATCTCCATTAGAGTAATGCCCAAGAAACATTCCTGGCAACTTTGCCCACATTCCCTTCCAGGTTATCTTATGCTCGGATGTAAGATCAAATAAACTATAAAGCATATCTTGTAAAGAACACCATAATGATGGTTATCTAGGATCACCATCGCAACCTAAAAGTTGCACATGCACTCGGACTTAGTATTCAAATCAAGTCCGTTATCCTGGAGCATACCTTAGATATATACCATTAGGGATTGTATTATACAGAAGACATATCCGTATGACAAATCATTTAATAAAAACTCCATGAGGATATCTACAATAATAATAATTATACACCCATTCGCACCTGCTATAGCAGAAGAGCTCTGCTCTGCTCCGGTCCTCCCGCCCCACCACCTGTTCCCTCAATCCTATTCCCTCGTATGTCACCCGCACTTTGTCTCCCTCTCTTGCTCTTCCTCTCACTAAAATTTTCAATCTCTCCCTTTCTTCTGGCACATTTCCCTCACCCTTCAAACATGCAACTGTAACCCTGATTCTGAAAAAGCCCAGCCTTGACCCCAACTCCCCATCCAACTACTGCCCTATCTCGCTACTGCCATTTACCTCCAAGATCCTCGAGAGAGTTGTGTACACCAGACTGACTCGAATCCAACTCTCTGCTTGACCCCCTTCAGTCTGGATTCTGCGCTGGTCATTCTGTCGAAACGGCTGTGACCAAAGTATCCAAGATTTAATTGCTGCTAAATCTCGCGGCCATTACTCTAACCTAATTCTCCTTGATCTTTCTGCTGCCTTTGGCACTGTTGATCATCAACAGCTTCTTCGCATTCTCTGTAATTTTGGCTCTCTCCTGGTGCTCCTCCTACCTCTCCCAGCACTCTTTCAGTGTTTCTTTCTCTGACTCTGCCTCTTCCCCCAACCACTCTCTGTCAGCGTCCCCCAAGCTTCTGTCCTTGGTCCCCTACTGTTCTCTATCAATACTGCCTCCCTTGGTAAACTCATCAGCTCCTTTGGCTTCTGTTATCATTTCTATGCGGATGACACGGAAATCTACCTGTCCTCCCCTGATCTCTCTCCGTCCATCTTGACTCGTGTCTCTAATTGCATCTCTTCGATTTCCAAATGGATCGCTGCTCACTATCTTAAACTCAACCTGTCCAAAACAGAACTTCTGGTCTTTCCTCTCTCAAGTGTTACTACTCCCATGTCTGTCTCCCTCCAAGTCAACGGCGCTACCATAACCTCTACCTCAAAGGCTCGATGCCTGGGTGTTCTTTTTGACTCCAACCTCTCCTTCACTCTTCATGTCCAATCAATCGCCAAATCCTGTCGCTTCCATCTCAAAAACATAGCGCGCATTCGCCCCTATTAAACACCGGATGCAGCTAAGGTGCTGGTCCATGCTCTTGTTCTCTCTCACCTTGACTACTGCAATACCCTTCTCAGTGGTCTTAAGTGTTCCCAGATTGTACTGCTGCAATCTATAATAAATGCGGTGGCATGGCTCATTTTCCTGTCTGCTCGCACCTCCCACGCCTCCTTGCTCTGTCAGTCCCTGCATTGGCTTCCAGTTAGATATAGGGCTCAATTTAAAATTCTGGTGCTTGCTTACAAGTCCCTACATAATGTTTCTCCAACCTACCTATCCTCCCTAATACACAAGTATGTCCCGTCAAGGCCCCTCTGCTCTGCCAAAGACCTACGTATACCCTCTGTCCGTACACCCACCTCTAATGCTTGCCTCCAAGATTTCTCCAGAGCTGCACCTCTTCTGTGGAACTCCCTTCCCTTCTCCATAAGACTTTCACCCAGTCTCTACTCATTCAAAAAATCATTGAAAACTCACTTCTTCAAATTAGAATATCAATTAAACTGTTAGCAGGTTTTATCCCCCATCCCCCATGACTACTTTCCTGCAACTGTCAAAAATTACCTACTAAGCCCTCAGCGAATACTTTTCTAACAACCTACTTCGTACCCCTTCTTTTACCCTTTGTGTCACTATACCCCACTCCCTCTAGAATGTAGCTCATTGAGCAGGGCCCTCCACCTCTCTGTTCCTGTACGTCCAATTGTCTGGTTAAAATTACATGTCTTTTATGTCCACCCATTGTACAGTGCTATAGAATGTGATGGCGCTATATAAATAATAAAATAATAATAATAAATAATAATATCAGTAATATGAAAACTCTTTACAATATGCAATAGCAGTGCAAATAGAAATATATTTAATATACATCATCTCAAAGGCATATGTATTCATAAAATGTATAGAAAAAAAATGCACAGAAGAAAAATGCAGAAAAGAGACAAGGAGATAAAAGGATAAAAAATAAAAAGGAGATTAGTACATCACATAAAAGCCATAATATCCAACTCAATATTCAGACCTGTGTTTTCAAGGGTTTTTAATTTATAAATCCACACATGGTCTCACGCTGGCACACTTTCTGTGTTATATTGCCTTTCCTGGTATCAGTAACCAGTAGATCTATCCCAACTAGAGATGTCGCGAACCGTTCGCGAACGGTTCGCGACATCTCTAATCCCAACACATAAAACTTCATTGGGGTTGTACAAATTACAGTTTATACAATGTCGGGGTACACGATGTCTGGTGTCCTTATTAGCAATACCTCGTAGATGCTCCAAAGTACAATCTTTTAATTTCCTAACTGTGCGACCCACATATTGTGCCCACATGGGCACTGGAGTAAATAGATGATGTTTCTACTTGAACATTTTATAAACTGCTTAATTTAAAAAAGAAAATGTAAATTTTTTGGTAATTCATAATTTAAATAAAAAAATTTGCTGTTATTTCATTCATTTATTTATTATCATTTGAGGAATTGTTTAGTTCCATGAATTCCTTAAATAGGATTTATGGAAATTGACGTTACATTTTGGTGTTTAAAGCTTTGGGTTATCCCCAAGTCCTCTAAACACGGCACGTGGTCCTCCAAAAGGGGAGAAACAATTGCTATTAAGATACAAATAAGGTAACAGTCAGCAGAAGTGTGATTGTTGATGAAACCTCTATGTGTTCAAGGTTACACAAACTGACATGAACTGTTCCAACCGAGGGAAACTCCTTGTCAGCGCTACAGAAGGACAAGGAAGAAAGTGACACAGAAATAGAATTTTTTACATTCTTTATTTATTGTTGTCAAACAAGCAAGAGGATTTAGACATTTATTCACGACAATATCAAGGTGTTGACATAAGACGAAAGGTCAGGAATGCTGCACTTCTTTGTAATGAGTAACTTAGAAAAATGTATGAAATGGTCTTGGTTTATTAAAAGATAAAAGAAACAGGCTAAGCATGCTCATCTCTTCACTAGGTACCGTCAAGCCCTACCCAATGTAAGTAATTAAAGACATGAGTAATGCAAGGTAAATATGCTATTAGATAGCATGCTTGGTTAACATTATCACAGTAAGTTCAATAGAGAAGACATATAGCTCAATAGCCAGTCGATGAAGAATACAGGCGCAATCCCCATCGTCAGGGGAGGGCTGGCAGCCTTAGGCCTGGGGGGCAAAACCAGTCAAGTGGCCCATTGCAACACCAAATCAGTTCACCATCCATGCCCACCTGGTTTTATAACAGATATTGATGTTATGCTAATCAGTAGCTCTTTGCCATACCCGCTCCTTCACGGCTCTGACTTTCAATGTTGTCAGAGCGCAGGCTGAGAATCTCTGAGCCTGTGCTCTGACTCACTAACTGAGCGCCAGAACCATGAGGGAGAGGATATGATCTGACTGCACCTACTGCTGGTGCGCACCAGTGGACCACCAGCAAATCATTTAAATTGAATATGCTGGTGTCCCCAACTTGTGAGCTGTGTTGGCCGCCGGGCGCCTCTGTTGTCATGGCACCCTGCGTGACCGCACAGCGTGTACACCCCAACGGCTGGCCCTGCTGACACATACTGATGTTACTACTTAGAAATCCCTCAATATTAATACAGACATCAGAGTAAACACCAATAAACTGTGAACAGAGCTGATCCCCCCCCCAAAGATTTGCTGAATGGATTTGTTGTAAGATTAAATCATGCCTCCTTCTCTCCCTCTCCCATGCGCTGCTCTGTAAGCTGGGAGGAAGTGAAGAGTAATCACATTCTCCCAGCACAGCGCCACCTGTGGCTGCATGGGGAACAGCTGGTTAATGTAATGCTTGCAGGATGGCCACCTGCCGCAGAACCTCTTTGTTCCCATCGCTGCAAAGGGCTCCAGGCACCAACTGCGAACGGTTTGATGTCAAGTTTGCCACAGATACGCGATTGCCGCTGTTTTACATAATGCAATCATTATTTAGCTGTTCAGAGTGATTGGATATACACAGCCAGAGTTTGATACTAATATACAGCCGTGAAAGTCAGATCATTATGTAAACAAAAAGGCAGAAAATGAACTCTGGAACAAACTACTTTTATTTATTTCAACTTGTCCAAAACAATCAGTCACAAGTTTCAGGTCGCTTTCAAACTAATCAGCCAACCTTTCCAAGTGTGAGCCACTGTAAATTAGGGGCAGAGGGCACTTGCACTGCGGTAAAGACAGGTCTGGGCAGGAGGAGAGTGCAGTGCAATCCCCTCCTGTGGGTCACCAGTAGACTGGTGCACCTGCCCAGGATCAGAGCCAGTGCAAGGATTTTTGCTGCCCTAGGCAAAGGAAAAATTAGCTGCCCCCCCATGTGACATCACAATGCCCCACCTATATAATCTGCCATATGAACTAATGCCAAAGCTGCACACAGTGTGTGTTTACATTAAAAAGCCTGCAGGTACCGGCTATAGACACCAGAACCACTTCATTAAGATATAGTGTCCCTCTAATGTGAGGTAAATTATAGATTAGTGTCACTAATAATATACTAGATTGGCTAATTACAACCAGATGAGGATGATGATGGGCTGCGGTTTGGCTCCACTGGTCTGGTGTAGAAGAGGATCTCTGAAGGCTGGTTGTAACTGTGGTCACAAAATTCAAAGTTCTAGTAGAATGGGAAGCAGCTCCATTTTTTTGGGGCCCCTTAAACAGCTCAAGGTCTGGGTCCCAGGGCCTGACGGTGAGTATGCCCATAAGGCCCACCTAAAAGTCCACCTACATGTTCCACCCATGAGTTCGCTCACAGGGAGTGGAGTGTGTAGGGGATGTGTTATGTGTTATTGTAGAGGATCTAATGTGTGTGCTTATGGTATGTAGTGTATAGGGATACCAGTGTTTGTGTTTGCATGTGTGTGTAAGGGTTTGCATTCTGTGTTTCTGTGTATGTGTGCAAAGGATGCATTGTCTTTGTGTGTAATGGATGCATTGTGTGTTTCTCTGTGTGTAAGGGAAGCATGATGTGTTTCTGTGTGTGTAGAGATGCATTGTGTGTTTGTGTATGTATAGGGATGCATATTGTGTGAGTGCGCGTAGTGTGAAAGAGCTCCCTGTCCTGCCCCCTGTCCTACAGAGCTCTCCCATGCCCCTTAGTGGTCTCTCCCCCCCCCTTCCCTAGCAGTCACTTCTCTCACCCACCCACCCTCCCTGTGCTCTTCTCATCTCCTCCCCCCAAACCTCCAGTATTCTTTTCAGCCCCCTCCCTCCCTGTGTTCTTCTCACTCCCCCCCCCGTGTTCATCTCACTCCCCCACCTTCCCTGTGTTCTCCTCATCTCCCCTTCTCTCCCCTCCTCCCTGTGTCCTTCTTACTCTTCCCCCTCCTCTCTGTGTTCTTCTTACTCCCCCTGTTCTTCTTAACCCCCGTTCTTCTTAATCCCCCCATTCTTCTTAATTCCCCCAATCCCCCTGTTCTTCTTAATCTCCCCACCCCCCTGTTCTTCTTAATCCCTGCACCTCTCCCCCTTCTTCTAATCCCTCCCCCCTTCTTCTTAATCCCTCCCCCCTTCTTCTTAATCCCCCCACCCCTCCCCTTCTTCTTAATTCCCCCCCTCCTTCTTAATCCCCCCTTCTTCTTAATTCCCCAATCCCCAGTTCTTCTTAATTTCCCACCCCTGTTCTTCTTAATCCCCCACCCCTGTTCTTCTTAATCCCCCTCCTCTCCCCCTCCCCTTAATCCCTCCCTTCTTAATTCCCCCTCCCTTTCTTTTTTATTTCCCCCCTCCCCTTCTTCTTAATTTGCCCCCCCTCCCCTTCTTGTAATCCCCCCCACCTTCCCTCCCCTGTAGCGTGGCCGAGCTGCTCTACTGTGCGCTGTGCCGGCCGGACTGACAGGAAGGAGTGTGCACTTCCTGTCAGTCTGGCCGGTGACAGGAAACAGAAACTCCTGTTCCACGCGGAGTTTCTGTTTCCTGTAACCGGCCGGACTGACAGGAAGTGCACACTGAGTGTGCACATTCCTATCAGTCCGGCCGGGCACCGCGGACAGCAGAGCTGCTTGGCCACGCTACAGCAGAGGGCAAGGGAGGAGAGGAGCAGCCGCTTGAGGCTCTTAACGGAGCGCTCAGGCGGCTGCAGCATTTAAAGGGCCGGCCCTGCAGCAGCCGGTCATAACAGAATTTAGGGCGGCCTGGGGGGCAATTGCCCATTGTGAACAATATCGAGACTGAGCAAGCCTCCCATCGAACCTGGAGTCAGCCAACACCCTTTCTGCAAGGCCACACACCAAAGTCTGTTGAGGCTGTCAAGGCTGGGACCAGATCATGGCCTACTAAGAAATGCACTGGGTTTCCACCAGGATATCTTCCATTATTCAGCAATGAGCTTTCACCTTCTGGAGTGAAGTGGGGTGAGTACACAGAGGTGGAGCGTTCCACTACTGGACATCAGGTTTCTGCGATCCTCGGCTCAAATGCAGGAATGCCATATTGCCCGGCATGGACAGAGATTCTGAGTGAGTGATGACCTGGTGTGCAGTCCTTCCTGCCCATCGTGGTGACAAATAAATAATAAAGTTTTTTACAGAGAGTCTTTCTTGTGTGCAAGACAGGTGACTTTGCCAGTTCTCTCTCGTGGTCGTCTGTAGGTGAGTGACAGTGTTGAGGTGCAGCAGGCCCTTCTGCCTCTCTGCCAGGCAAGATAGGAATGACGAGAAGATAGCATACAGCTTGTGGAGTGTAGATTAGGCTTGCATGTCTCATGAACAGATTTACTTCTCCCAATTAGAGAGGTCATGGTAGCAGAAAGAATTTTAAAACAAGACCTGCACAGCTCACGTGTCGTTCAATACTGGCATCGATACCATGGTCTCAATGACAGCCTTCCTCCAGGTTTCTAATAAGTGGCAGTATCATTTACTGCAGAGCTCTGTCCACTCACCTGCATCTGTCCAGTGGCAGATGATGATCCTCAGGTGACAGATGCTGTAGGGAGACAGGTGGTGGATCCTATAGTGAGTCTGGTGGCGGATCCTATAGTGAGTCTCCTTCCATGCAGTATCCCCTGTTGGTTTTCTCCCTGGACATTTGGCACCTGTGGAATGTGGCGTCACCACATAACGCATCCCGTCTCCCCCCCCAATGTAAGGTAGTTTTCTTGCTCCTTGTCACTGTATTATTGTACTGTATAGTAATCTGTAGTTGATGTGATGGACAGCAGGAGAACCGTCTGTATGAGGGTTTTTCCCATGCCTCTCTTTTTCAGCATAGTGGACTATGCAAGAATATGCCAAGAATTGATTGGCAGTTAAGGGGAGGAACCACACATAAATATACATTTAATAAGAATTTCTGAAATTGTTTTATATTTAAATTGTATATATTACAATAGGCACAATATTGTGGCGCCAAAACGCGCGTCGGGCGTTTTTAACGCTTTATTTCACTTTGTTGTTTGGTGTTATATTTGGGCTTAATTTCTATGGAGCACTTGGGTTATTATATTGCAGCATGTTAATGTTCAGGTAGCGGTTAGTTTTAAGTGGCTGTCATTTATCTAGTAGTTAATGCTCTCTTGGCAGACTATACTAGCCAGCTAGGGTTCCTTTAGATATAGGGATCCTAGCAACTTTTACTCAATTCTATGCAGGATAGATAGCTTATTTTACAGCTTATCATCAGTAAGGATTTACATTAAGTAGGATATCAGAACCCCGGCTTCATCTGTGAAAGTTGTTTATCTTGGGTGCCGATATAGTTTATTGTTTGATACTTGCTGTATGCATGATCTAAACAAGACCTACTTTCCTAACCTATACCATTGTCCTACATACAAAATCTCTATTTCACTCTATAGCTCACTACTACTGCTACTTTACTGCTACTTAGTTGGAAGGGGATGTTACCTCGATACATTTATTTAAACAGTTTCCCTGTTTCCTATCAATCTTTACAAGGTTGTTACTGAGGTATATTCTGATCCACTTTTATAATCTTCCAATGAGGTGGTGTGTTTAACTTTTTCATGCGACATTTAGTAGACATACCATCTAACGTTTATCCTAGCACCTAATAAAGGATTTCCCCATTTATATTGGCATAGATTATGTGATGGCATTGCCTTTTAGACAATTTCTATTTTGAATTGATCGTTCATCAATGAATTCAGATTAATGCAAGTTGTTATTTTGGGATTTTCACTTTAAAGTTATATGCTCTATTTTTAAAGGGTCATCCAACTACTTTGGTTACTCTCCTTTGGAACATATTTTGCATTCTAAAATTAGGGTTAGGCCCTCACCAGTTGGATATTCCATAATCAAGAGACCTTATCTCTTTTTCTCTCTTTTTTCATTTTAATTGTATATATAATTCTGTTTTATTTTTACTTTCTTTTAAAGATTGTGTGATCCAGGATAGGTAAATTTGAATAATGCTCATTTTATTGACAACTCACAGATAATGATGTACTGTGTTAAATGTATATGTGTATTCAAAGGTGCACTATAGGTTCAGGAACACAAACATATTCCTCACCCTGTAGTGCTAAAACCACCATCTAGCCCCCCTGTCCACCCCTTGCCTCCCTACAGTAAAACACTTCAAGTTTGCAGCTGCTGCCTCTGCCCTTTACCTTCCTGCTGTCTGCTGACATGAGCAGAAGTGATTCTGTGAGCCAATCAAAATGCTTTCCCATAAGATTGACTGAGACTGTCAAGGAGGCAGGTCATGGGCAGAGCCAGCACAAGTAAACACAGCCATGGCCAGTCAGCATCTCCTCATAGAGATAAATTGAATCAATGAGGAAAGTTGCATGCAGAGGGTGGTGACACTGAATGGCACTATTGCAGAGTGTGCAGCACTGCCCCAGGAAGCACCTCTAGCAGCCATCTGAGGAGTGGCCAGTGAAGTTATCACTAGGCTGTAATGTAAACACTGCATTTTCTCTGAAAAGGTAGTGTTTACAGCAAAAAGCCTTAAGGTAATGATTCTACTCACCTGAACAAATTCAATAAGCTGTAGTTGTTCTGGTGACTATAGTATCCCTTTAAAAATTACTTTGTATTATACTGTGTATTTTAATATTACTATGTATTTTTATTTTATTTTATTATTGTAACAATGTAGTGTTTGTGGTCCCAGGGCACACTTGAAAACAAGAGAAATGTATCCTTCCTGGTAAAATATTTTATAAATAAATAATGACAATTTTATTGCACATTTTAGTCAAATACCACAGGCGGTTTTCCTGCTCCTTGTGTTACTTTTCCAGCAGATTCCTTTTTGGATTGAGCCCCCCAACCCTCCACTACAGGTGCCTGTTTTGGAGATGACTACAGGAAAGCACACATTGAGGAGAGTCTCTGGAGGCAGTTTGAGCAGTAAGTTTCGCAGTTAGCATGTTAATCTCCCATATTAAAATTAGTGTTGGACCAACCAATATTGGGGTACTGTGACAAAGTGGGGGGCTTCACACAATATAGCCATTTGGTGTAACTTAATCCCCATATTTGTTTGCTGTGATAGGTGATTTTAAGTAGTCTTTAGAATTTTAAACTGTATTTGTGTATGTATGTGTTCTGTTCCTTAATCTGTATCATGTCTGTGTCACAAACTTACCTGTGCCTGGCTCCCGCGCCGCTCCTCTCCTCTCCTCTGTCCACGCAGTCCTCAGACTGCACGTGGTGCGTTCGGGCTGCACTGTCTGAATAGTAGTATACTCACCTTCGGTCCTGCGAACAGGCTGAACTGCAGCTTCTAATAAAATTAATTATTGCATGACGTCATGTCCTTAAAGGGACAGCGTGTCTACGCGACCCCATGCTGTTTGGGGTCGCCGGGATGATGTGGACCAATGGGAACTCTTTTGAACCTATTTAAGGCCTGTTCTAGCCCTTACTCATTGCCCTATCGCGATGTCTGTCCTGATAAACGTTAGTGATAATAATAAGTCTCTCTTGTTGTATTCCTGTTATTGACCTCGGCTCGTATTTGACTTGTGATTTCAGGTAGCCTGACCTTGGTTTCGTACTTGACTTGTGATCTTGTATCCTGTCTCGACTTTGTATTTGACATGTAATTTTCTGGTTTCGTCACCTGGCTTTGTACATACTCTGTGTATTTCTGTATTCCTGACCTTGGCTTACCAAGACCTTCTTGCTCCCCCACAAGGGGGCCCGGCTGCCCTGCGACCCGGTATGTACGCCACCTCGGGCCCCCTGAGGCTGGACCTGGTGTCACCGGGCTTGCGGGCACGCGCAAGGGAGCACTCTCCCCTGAGCGCTCTCTGCCCAGCTCCATCGCGCACCGCAGTGATACCGGAGCCGTAATATGATGTCATATTCCGGCTCCGGCATCAGTTAGCGCTCAGGTAGGGAGGCTTGGGGATCACATTTTTTTAAAAACGTCTGTGTGTGTATGTGTGTACACAGAGTGTGTGTGTTAGTGTTAGTTTTTTGTGTTAGTGTGTGTGTGTGTCTGCTAGTGAGTGTCATTGAGTGTGTTAGTTTTTGTGTGTGTGTGTTACGGTGTGTGTTAGTTGTCTGTTAGTTTGTGTGTGTATGTTATTGAGTGTGTGTCTGCTAGTGAGTGTCAGTGTGTGTGTTAGTTTGTGTGTCAGTGGGTGTGTGTCAGTGAGTGTGTTCCTGTGTGTCTCTGTTACTGAGTGTGTTAGTTTGTGTGTGTCTGTTAGTGAGTCTGTTTGGTGTCTGTTAGTGAGTGTGTGTTTGTCAGTGAGAGTGTATGTTTTGTAAGTGAGTGTGTATGTGTGTCTGTCTGTCAGTGAGTGTGTATGTATGTCTGTCACTGACTGTGTCTTCTGTCAGTAAATGTGTGTGTCTGTTAGCTAGTGTGTATGCGTTTGTTCGTGAGAGTGTGTGTGTTTAAAACCACTTCAGCACTTACCTTTCTCCAGTGCCAGACTCCCTTGGTGCAGGGGATCCGTCCGCTCCGATCCGCCTCTCAGTTCCGAATGCACATGCACGGCAGGAGCCGGGCGCGCATTCAAACCGCCCATAGGAAAGCATTACTCAATGCTTTCCTATGGACATCCAGCATCTTATTACTGTGATAGAGTCGCGGAACCGCCTCTAGCGGCTGTCAGTGAGACGGCCACTAGAGTCTGGATTAACCCTCAGTGAAACATAGCAGTTTCTCAGAAACTGCTATGTTTTCAGCTGCAGGGTTAAAGCTAGAGGGACTTGGCACCCAGACCACTTCATTGAGCTGATGTGATCTGGGTGTCTGTAGTGGTCCTTTAAGTGTATGTGTATCTGCATGCACTTGCGTACATACCGTGGTTGCAGGGGTCGCAGCCCTGCGACCCCTGTGACCACGTGCCTGCCGCCTTGTGTTGCGGCCCCAGCCCACACAGAGTCAGTGCAGGGGGTGGCGGGGGAGACCACGGATCATAATGGTGCCAAGTAACAGGGCAAATTATTGTAAAACAGTTTAACACTTAACCGGTGCCGAGTTGCAATGAATGTTGGATGCAGGACTGCAGAAGATGGATGCCAGTACTATTTTTCATTCATGTGCTAAGAGCAAGCCCAGAACAAAAGTTACACTTCAGGCAGCAACATTGAATTGATAGTCACTGCTTTAAGGCCACTTCAAAACTCTGAAGTTGTCATGGTGCATTGTAGTAAAGCTTTAAGAATAGAAACCAATAATGCTGCTTTTGATTGTTTATTCCTGCGTAAATATTAAAATAAAATTCGAATTTAAAGCCACGGTGGCAAAAACTGAAGTCATTGCTGGTTAGCGAAATCTTCCAGTTTGGCTTTTTTGACCTTAAGTTTAGACATTCCTTTTGAATTCTCATTTTAAAGTAATCCTGTCAGTCTTTCTTGTGAGCATGTAGTCAATGAAAGGCTGGATGTGAATTTCTGATGCCTGTGTAAAACCACCAAGTCTAGCCCACGTAAATCTTTACACCTCAAACCAAAATCCTCCCCTGTTTATAGTAGATTTCACTGATTCATTTTACAAATTGTTTACACAGTGGGCCCAGTGCAAACACAGAGATCGGTGAACTGTTGGCTGATCTGACAGTTTAATTGTCTGTGAAAAACTGTTAAATAAGTGAAACTAACACCCTTGTTAAGGTTTCCACACACTTCTTGAAATGCCTGAGGCTGTGTGATTTGTGGTTTCGGGGTGAAGGGAGCACATAGCTGAAAGCACATGGCTTCTTTCTTTTCTCTTGTTGTGTTATTGAACAGCAGTGCCAGATTTTAGTGACATTTATGTCAATGTGCGTTTACATAATTAACCTTTTACATAAATAACCAGGGGCATACCTAGAAAATATGGCACCCGGGGGGGATCCTGTATTTGGCCCCCATCTCCCCACCCCCTAATTTTTTTTTCTCAAAGCCTCATGAGAATTTATAATGGAGTCTAACAGGCCCTGGAGAGGGTCCCAGCAGGTGTCTGTTTCTCGCCAAACCCCTTTGTGTGTCTCTTTTTCCGCTTCCTCTCTGTGTGTGTTTTTTTCACTTCCACTCTGTATGTCTCCTCTCCCTAGTCCTTATGTGTGTCTGCTTGCCCCCAGCCCTTCTGTGTGGCTCTTTGTCCCCTCAATCCCATCTCCCCTTCTTTTGTCCTTATTTTTTCCCCGCTCAGTCCCTCTATGTGTCTCTTTGTGCCCCCAGGCCCCCATGTGTCTTTTCCACGGCCACTCCGTGTGCCTATTTGTGCTTCTCCTCTTGTGCCCCTTTTTGCCCTTAATCTTCCATGTCCTTCTTTGCTCATCCCCTCCCCTTCTGTGCCCTTCTCCCTCCCCCACATGTGCCCTCCTTTTGCCTATCTCCCCTCCTGTGTCCTTATTTTACCCCATCTCCTCCTGTGCCCTCTTTAGTCCCCCTGCCCTCATTAGGTCCCTTCCCCTCTTGTGCCCTTTTTTCCCCCTCCCATTATTTGTCCTTCTTTTGCCCCCTCTCCTTCTGTGCACTCTTTAGCTCCCCCCTACTGTACCCTTATTTTACTCCTCACCTCCTATTTCCTTCATTAGCCCCTTCCCCTCCGGTGCCCTCTTTAGCCCCATTCCCTCCTGTGCCCTTCTTTGTCCCCCCTCCTATGCCTGCTCAGCCTCGGCTCGACAGGAAGCAGTTTTGTGTTTGTGTTTATCAATAGTACAGTAAAAGGAACACTATAGTGTCAGGAATACAGACATGTATTTCTGGCACTATAGTGTTAAACTAACTATTTAGGTCCGCGACCCCCTTTAGATCACGGTAAAAAGGTGATTTTACTCACATTTACTCTTCTGCCACCTGGCCTTGCCTGACTGAGATCATCAGTCTTGATGATCTCAGTCAATCCAATGTTTTCCCATAGGAAAATGGGAAAATGTTGCACTGCGCCAATCAGCATCTCCTCATAGAGATACATTGAATCAATGCATCTCTATGTAAAGCAGGGCTGTCCAACCTGCGGCCCCCCAGATGTTGCTGAACTACAACTCCCATGATTCTTTCAATTAAAACGATAGCCAGGGAATCATGGAAGTTGTAGTTCAGCAACATCTGGGGGGCCGCAGGTTGGACAGCCCTGATGTAAAGTATTCAGCGTCCCCACTGAGCAACACTGTGCTAGGAAGCACCTCTTGTGGCTGTCTGAGTGGCTGCCACTAGAGGGGTTACCAGGCTCTGGAAAGACAGCGTTTACATTAAAAATCCTGCAGGGACAGGCTATATGCACCAAAACCACTACATTAAGCTGTAGTATATTCTAGTGACTATAGTGTCCCTTCAATGAGAAAAAAATATGTGCACCCCAAACAACAAAAAATTAAATCTGCTTTCAATCTTTTACCACTTTACTCCCAAAATAGAGTATAACCACTTTCACATATTTTGCAGAATTAAAATTAGTGCATAATGTTCCACGGGAGAGTGATATGGAGGGGGAGAGACACATGGATGGGAGGGGACTTGAGGGGGAGAGTGACATGAATGGGAGGGGGACTTGAAGGGGAGGGGAACATGGATAGGAGGCAAGAGACATGGGGGGAGAGATCCATGGATGGGTGGGGGACATGGATAGGAGGCAAGAGACATGGGGGAGAGATACATGGATGGGTGGGGGACATCAGCCATCAGCCCCAGCCACCATCCTGCAAAGAAAAGGTAAGAAACAGGAGGGTGGCTGGAAAATGAGCTGTGTGTGTATGTCTGTATGTATGTCATTATGTATGTATGTATGAATGTATGTCTGTCATTATGTATGTATGTATGAATGTATGTATATCTGTATGTATGCATGTATGCCAGTATCAATGTATGTCTGTATGTCAGTATGTCTGTATGCATGTCTGTCTGTCTGTATGTATATATGTATGCATGTATGTCTGTATCAATGTATGTCTGTATGTCATTATGTATGTCTGTATGTCTGTCAGTATGTATGTATATATGTCTGTATGTCTGTCAGTATGTATGTATATATGTATGCCAGTATCAATGTATGTCATTATGTATGTCATTATGTATGTCTGTCAGTATGTATGTATATATGCCTGTATGTCTGTCAGTATGTATGTATATATGTGTGCAGGGCCGCCACCAGAAATTTTGGGGCCCCTAACTTAGCTTAGGGTCTGGGCCCCCTGGGGCCCACCTCCAAATACCGCCCACTGGGCCGCCTCCAAATACTGCACTCACTACAAACACACTACAATTATTATTCATACTCTGCATTCACTGCAAACACACTATATTCATTATACACAAATAAATAGAGGAGTTTGGGGCTGCGCTGTTAGATAATACACCAGAAATCAATAAATATAAAACGTGTATATACAAGTACTAAAAACTGATGGATTGGTTCAAGTTTAAAATATATGTAAAAGTAATCTCCGTACAAATTTATCAATAAAAATAGATAAAAAGTAGAGAATTTCCAAATGGAATAAAATGAAGTAAAAACAGTCTCACTGATATCAGGTATGATTACAGTCCTCGGGGATAATACTGTCCGGGTTAGAGATAGTCCGTTTATGTGGAGATAAGAAACACAAAGAGAACTGCCAATAGTGAAGTATTTTAGATCCAAGGATAAAAAGTTAAATCAGAATCAAGATTTGGAACTCACATTTAATGGAGCTCTGAGATGAAGGGCACTTAGTGGTATAATCCCCACTTCAGGATATGCTTGGATGGTAGGTCCGTCCGTCCAACTTGGGTTCCGTCGAATCCCACAGGATATAGGAAACAGCAAATAGTGCTCTCAGTAGGAACAATTGGGAATAAAATAAAATAAATGAAATTATACTCACAGAGATAGAGCAAGAAATACTGCTCTATTATCACAGCGCTGGTGGAATTATCCCCACCTATGGATTGCTTGGCTGTAGTTTAGACCGGCTCTTGTGTGAGAGACGCTTGATGGTATGTTCCCCACTGGTGGGTATACTGGAGAGGTAGGTGCGTCTGTTCGGCTGGGTTCCGTCGGGTTCCTCAGAATGTATAAAACAGTAATAGTGCTCTCAGTAAGAACAAAATGAGATAAATAAAATAAAACAAGATATACTTACAAAAATAGAGCAGATTGGTACTGCTCTATTACCACAGCGTTGGTGGAATTATCCCCACCTAAGGATTTCTTTAAGACAGGGTACAGTAAAAAATGATGAAAAATATTTAAAAAGGTTAAATGAAAAAATAAAATTATAAAATGCCAGGAAAAGTACTAAAAAAAAGTGTATGTAAGTACAATAAGATAAGTAAAATATTGGTCCTATAAAAGAGGTAACCAAAAATAACTTTTATTGTTTTAAAATACACTATTTCAAACCATTTGGGACTCCCTTTGAGGGTTGCAGCTTTTCCGTTATTCCTCCTCTACTTTTTATTCATTATACACACCCTGCACTGTACTATATAGGAGTGTAAATATATATATAAATATATTTTTTTTATTATTATTTTTTTTTTAAGGGGGGTGGGGGGATGGGAATCTGTGAGTTCCCACACTTTTTTCCCCAGGACTTGACCCCTGACGCAGATTACATATTGTGTGAGAATGAAACAAGTAATTTTAGTTTGTTTTGTTCTAGGATTCACCAACTTTCATACAGGTCACAGGCAGCACAGATAACCAGTTACATTATTCTATCTACTTATCAGGGTTTTACTAAGACAAACACAGTAGCACCGTACACAGCCATCCCCAAACCATCACAAACACACGCAGTCCCCATCACACACTGACAGCACAAAATGATCACAGCCCAGTGCTAACACACAGCTTCAATCACATGTACACAGCCCAATAGCACCACACACAAACTGTTCATACCACACACAGACAACCAAATACATCACAGGCTGTTACACTCAGACAGCCAAATATATCACACACAAATTGTAGCCATTACACTCAGACACCCCAGAACATCACATGCAGTTCCCATTATACTTAGACAGCATGAGTTCAAATGTAACAACCAAGGTATTTGTTAGTTATAAAAAAAAAAAAATGACACGAGTAGACTCCAGCTTGTAATATTGTGCAGAGTCGGAGTGCTCTGGGGCCGCTGTGTGATGCGGCCTTTAAGAATTCGGCTGTGGCGGGATGCAGATGCGTCACCAAGAGCGTGAGAGAGCACTCTAGCGGGCAATGTGATGTTGTCATGTTGCCACTGGAAATCTCGTCCGGCATCTTTTCCCTCCTGCATGGTGCATGCAAAAGGCTGTTTGAATTCCTGGGGCAAGTCCTATAAGTGCAATCTAACTGATGGGGTAAGTCCTGGGTGCTTGGGCAAGTCCCATGAGTGGAATCTTAGTGTTGAGGTGGGTGCTGGGACAAGTCCTGTGAGTGCAATCTCAGTGCTGGGGTAAGTCATGGTTGCTGTAGCAAGTCCTGGGAGGGCAATCTGTGTGCTCGGGTAAATTAATATATTCCCCCACTATATACAAAGGGTTATGTCTCACATACTGCCCTGATTTATACCACTGCACAGGGCAACTCATACTGAGGCCTATATATTGCCCTGTGCATGGGTTATATATCAGGACAATGTGTAAGGAATAACCAAGTGTAAATACTGGTGATATATATTGCCCTGGGAAGGGGTATATATCAGTCGGAACTATAAATAATAGTACTCTCTTCAAATGTACTTTAAAATACATGGTTACCCTTTTGTGAACAAGAATATAGTGTTATAAGATGGGGCTAGTATAATGACGCAATGCTATGGGCCTGCGTTTATTTCCAGGGACGGTTTTTATCCCCAGTCCGGCACTGATATGGTATGATGTCCCTGTGTTATGCTTGTAAAAAGGTGAGATTTACCTATGTTGTACTTGCAATAAGGTGTAATGGCCTGTGTTATCCTTGCAATATAGTGACAAGCATTCCACTAGCACATCACCATCATCAAGTGTAAATATATATTTATGATTTGAGGCTAATAACACAGATTCATTAGAGCAAACCATATCATTGGCATTATTGGGAAAACATTGTATATCAAGATTTGCAGTTTCATGTGCACTAGCTGATTGAGTTGACCTTTTAGTCTTTTTATATAGATGGGGGGAGTCTTTGGGTGGGGCCCAGTAATAGAATTGTTCACATAAAATTAAATAAATTCTCAAAACATTGCTATAATTACCCTGCAGGCCTGCACGGACGATTGCTGTTGTGGTGGAAATTCTGTGTGAAAGAAATAACATGATCCAGGAATACAAAAATGTCACATGAAAACACAAACCCGCCAGATGAATACATTACAAGATGTTGTGTCAGGAAGTCTTCCTGTTTTGAAGATATATCATTTTCCTGTTACAATGAATGTTAATATTCTGAAACAACTGCCTGACTGACAGGGCCGGACTGGGGATTCCAAAGCAGCCCTGGGAAAAAAATAAATGCCAGCCCCATAAGTCATTGCGCCATATATTGTCGCATGTAATATGTAAGGCTATGATTTGCAACCCTAGATGATTGATATATATATCCAAATAGCAAGGGTGACCAGCACTCACGGATTCATAATTTGATTAAAACATCCAAAGTTTAATGAAAAAAATAAAAAAAGATAGTTGACAGGTTAACGTTTCAGTCCTCCTCTGGGACTTTCATCAGGAACAACAATAATGTCTCAAAGACTCATACATAAATAGAGGAAGTAATTAGCCTAATTGGTAATTGAGAAAATTGGCAAAATTATAAATTGCATTCCAAGAATTAACATAATCAACTAATATATACAAAAAGGAAATAATACTACCTGCCAGTATAATGTTGCACGAGCCGCCGGCGTCCCCAAACCGCCCGTGCGCATGCGCGTGCAAACCCGGCCCTACAATTACGCAATTGCGCAACGCACGTCGGCAAGACGGCCGGAAAACAGATCGGCTTCTCGCAACGACAAATACGTTGGCAATCACTAAGCACATACACCGTGCACAAATCTACAGTGCTAAAAATGTGGTGACTAATGAATTATATCCGATCCCATGTGGGAGGCATATCTATATCTCTCTAAAGACACCACCGACCAGCGTCGTTAACTCCCGACATCCGTTGCCACGGAAACCGGAAACAACACCGGGTATCCGTGGCAACCAGGACGCTGGCAGGCACACGCCAGGCAGGGAAGCCAACTGCAAAGGAATAAAGTGAAAACCAATCCTAAAGATGAGGATAATAAATAACAATATGTTTATAAACCGCTGAAAGTACATTTAGATAGTGACTAATGTATAATAATAAATGGTATATATAGATACTATTAAACATAAATAAATAAAGCTAGATATTCTAAAAGTGCATATAGTGCTAGATCATCAGAGACTGAACCATAAAATGACAGTCTCTGCATCAAAAAAATATATTGAATAATTATACACATTGACAAAGTGACTACTGTGGGACCAGGAACAGTGTATGTATGTCATATTAAATATAATAATAATAAATGCATATATTCAGTAAAGCCAAGTAATCTTAAAGTGCATACAGTGCTAAAATCGACAGAGACTAAACTATATCCATGTCTGTTCTAACGTCTTGGATAATAATAAGCATCAAATCTAAAGAAGCTTTATTAAGCACAGAGGTCCAGTATTTACAGACTTTTATACAGTGATAAAATCGACAGAGACTAAACTATATAGTAATAGTCTCTGCATCTGGCAACAGGTGTATATGTGATGTAATGTATATAGACTATAGCAGGAGTAGGCAACCTTTTAGTAGCACTGTGCCGAAATATAATTGTGATGTCCCGTAGCGGGTCGGTCCTATTTCTTTAAATTGAAGTGTGCATGTTGCCATATTCTGCTTGTGTTATATATACTGCTTTGCTTTGTATCGTTGTATGTGTGCGTATATGAGCTATTATATTGTATATGTTCATTAATAGTTTGTGGTATCATGTATAATACCTATGAATTTGGGCTGTGTATGGGGGCTGCTTGTGGAATTGTGTGTGGATGGATATGTCACATTGTGTATTTGGTAGTTAGAGTATGTGTGGGGCTGTTTGGGGTATTGCATTAGAGAGGCTGTATGTGGGGTTGTGTGCATGTATGTGGATTGTTGGTGGTGTTGTGTTTGTGCGGACTGTGTGTGTGTTTGTATTATTTGTATTAGGGGAGGGTTATTCTGCAGCTCTGAGGCTTCCCTGGGTTTCAGTGGGGACCAGGCTGGCCAGGTACAGCTCAAGGACAGAAGCTGCAACGGGAAGCTATGGGCTGCTCTACTCCAGTGTGGATTCCCATTCACAAGTGCTGGGAGGAAGTGATCTGAGATCACTTCCTCTACGTGCTGCAATGCATAAATGGAGGATTGTCCTTCACCACTTTTTCGTATTAGCAGATATCTGAAGTTTCACTGGGACTCCTGACAGGCGAGAGCCTATTTGGCTCTTGTAGCCTTGAGTGCCGTGCAAAGGCACCTCGAGTGCCGTGCATGGCACTAGTGCCGTAGGTTGCCTACCCCTGGACTATAGGGTCCAACCATCTTAAGCACTCAGGACAGTCAAATGGGGATGATAAATAATGGCCATTAAAAAATCGCCACGTAGAGGATCGGGCGGCTCTGCAGTCACAACTAACCACAATATAAAATAAAACAAGAAATAGGTACATCTATTGAAATATACATATACAGTATGCTACCTATAGTCATAAAAACAATAGTAACAAAGAATTAAATAAAAGAGTGATATGAAATCATTTAGTTTAAACCTTTAGGAGTTATAGTACTCAGCGTATAGATCCAAAATGTCTCTCGATTCAAGAGAAGCTTGCCCCTATCCCCACCACGTTTAAGTGGGGGGATATGGTCAATGGCCAAGAATTTAAGGGCTGATAGCGGGTGCTGTAAGGAAAGAAAATGTTTGGCGACAGGTTGATCAGAGGTACCATCACGGTAGGCTACCCTGATACTGGACCTGTGTCCCCTAATTCTCTCACACAGAGGAGTTTCCGTTTTGCCTATATATGAAAGGCCACACGGACACGACAACTTATAAATCACATATGGGGTCTTACAAGTGATCGTATGTCGTATTTGAAATATCTTATTACTGTGTGGATGTTGAAAAGTGCGTGAAGGTGTCATATGCCCGCAAGTGACGCATCCAAGGCATCGGACACTACCACGAACCTGCATCTGAATGTCCTTCTCGTAACTTTTTGAAGGATCCGTGTGTACCAACAGGTCCCTTAGATTCTTATTCCTTCGATAACACACGAGGGGGGGTTCCTTAAAGACCTTGGGCAATGTGTCATCACATGACAACATTTTCCAATTGTCTTTGATGATCCTTGTAACTTCCAGTGATGCGTCGTCGTAGGTGATAGGGCAAATCAACCTTGGAGCTCCTTCTTTGACTCTAGGAGAGTTAGCTGACTTAGCTTCTTCTAGTGCTCTCACTAGGTCATTACGTCGGTAGCCACGCTCAAGGAATCTCTCCATCATTGTTTCCAGTTGTTCCTCCATGACGTTGGTATCAGAATTATTACGAATCACTCTCAAAAACTGAGCTTTAGGTAGAGACCTCTTCAATGCCGCCGGATGTGCACTGGTATTGTGCAAAATAGTATTCCTGTCAGTAGGTTTTCTATAAAGGCTGTACGATAAACCATGGTTCATGATGGCTATTTCTAAATCCAAAAATTGGACTGTCGAACTGATGTTAGACGTAAATTTAATAGGGCTATCAATGTGATTAAGTACCTGTACCATATCCATGGCTTCTGTAATACTGCCGCTCCAAAGAATTAGCAAATCGTCAATATAACGGAAATAACCTTGAATGTATTGACCATAATTTGATAGAATGTGGCGTTGTTCGTATACGTACATATATGCATTGGCATACATAGGGGCCATGGCGGCCCCCATCGATGTACCAGAAGTCTGAAGGTACCATTTCTATTCAAAACGAAAGTAGTTGTTATTCAAAACCAGAGACAGTAATTCAAGCACAAACCAGAGGAGGACTGAAACGTTGAGCTGTCAACTATCTTTTTTAATTTTTTTCATTAAACTTTGGATGTTTTAATCAAATTATGAATCCATTTTTATGAGTGCTGGTCACCCTTGCTATTTGGATATTGGACTTTTCCCCAGGACTACAAGCACCCGGTATGTTGTAACCTATAAGCCTGAGTGCAAGGATTTTGTGTTTCTATGGATTTCAAGAGTGTGGGGACATCACTCTTCCTATGCACCGGTATACTTTGTGTGTAATATAAGTGCTATATACACACATTTTGATATTTTTTGAATGGTGGAATTGCATATTTAATCAATATATTTCATTTAGGAACTTTCTTACCAGTATACTTGGTACATGTTATTATAGTGATCATGGATGACTTTTTGTTACAAGCAGGTGCCTATGCCGAACAGGCTGACACTTTACAATTTTCTCAAGATGAGGCTATGGCCATTTTATGGGAGCAAACAGGGTTGGAGCTACCCCATTCAGTATCCTTAAAGGATATTTATTTTTCACTATTACGTTTACATAAAAAACAAATAGATCTTGACCTACATGGGCTTTTTCTCTCTGACTACTATAAAGCCAAGCGCATTCCAAGAGGCTTTCGCATACTTAATATTCCCACCATTGGTCGGGGTAAGGCAAAAGTCTGTAAAGACTGGACCTCTGTGCTTAATAAAGCTTCTTTAGATTTGATGCTTATTATTATCCAAGACGTTAGAACAGACATGGATATAGTTTAGTCTCTGTCGATTTTAGCACTGTATGCACTTTAAGATTACTTGGCTTTACTGAATATATGCATTTATTATTATTATATTTAATATGACATACATACACTGTTCCTGGTCCCACAGTAGTTACTTTGTCAATGTGTATAATTATTCAATATATTTTTTTGATGCAGAGACTGTCATTTTATGGTTCAGTCTCTGATGATCTAGCACTATATGCACTTTTAGAATATCTAGCTTTATTTATTTATGTTTAATAGTATCTATATATACCATTTATTATTATACATTAGTCACTATCTAAATGTACTTTCAGCGGTTTATAAACATATTGTTATTTATTATCCTCATCTTTAGGATTGGTTTTCACTTTATTCCTTTGCAGTTGGCTTCCCTGCCTGGCGTGTGCCTGCCAGCGTCCTGGTTGCCACGGATACCCGGTGTTGTTTCCGGTTTCCGTGGCAACGGATGTCGGGAGTTAACGACGCTGGTCGGTGGTGTCTTTAGAGAGATATAGATATGCCTCCCACATGGGATCGGATATAATTCATTAGTCACCACATTTTTAGCACTGTAGATTTGTGCACGGTGTATGTGCTTAGTGATTGCCAACGTATTTGTCGTTGCGAGAAGCCGATCTGTTTTCCGGCCGTCTTGCCGACGTGCGTTGCGCAATTGCGTAATTGTAGGGCCGGGTTTGCCCGCGCATGTGCGCGGGCGGTTTGGGGACGCCGGCGGCTCGTGCAGCATTATACTGGCAGGTAGTATTATTTCCTTTTTGTATATATTAGTTGATTATGTTAATTCTTGGAATGCAATTTATAATTTTGCCAATTTTCTCAATTACCAATTAGGCTAATTACTTCCTCTATTTATGTATGAGTTTTTGAGACATTATTGTTGTTCCTGATGAAAGTCCCAGAGGAGGACTGAAACGTTAACCTGAGGGGATCAAGCTGAAACGTTGACCTTGTGTTGTTTTAGTGGAGATAATAAAAGTTATATTAGTCCTTGGAGTGCTATCTCTGGCAATATTTTATCTATCTTTTTCCAATATAAAATATTGGTCCTTTCAGAGTAAATTTTTTAATTATACAGTAAGCATACTCACATGCAGACACAGACAATCTCACTGACACAAGCTGATTGATACACAGCCTCATACATAAGGTTATTGACATAAAAACACAAGCTCACTCAGTAGCAGGCACACACACACACAAGCAATCGTGCGCACACACACACAGCTTAATGTAGTGGCTCTGGTGTCTATAGTCTGTCCCTGCAGGCTTTTCAATGTAAACACTGACTTTTTAGAAAAAAGGCAGTGTTTACATTGCTTCCTAGTAACAGACACTCAGACAGTCACTAGAGGTGCTTCCTGTGACAGTGCGGATTGGCTGAGATCATCAAGCTTGATGATCTCAGCCGTAGAGGCAGGGCCAGTCGAGGGGAGACCAGCATGACGTGGGGGAAAAAAAAAAAAAGGTGAGTAAAAACACACATACACACACACATACCATGACAGACACACACCATGACACAGACAGACCGTGACACAGACAGAAACACACACACACCATGAGAGACAGACACACCATGACACAGACAGACACACAAACACCATGACAGACACACACCTTAAAAAAGACACACACACCATACACAGACAGACAGTGACACACAGACACACACACCACGACACAGAGAGACAGTGACACAGACACACACAGACCATGACACAGACAGACACACATTACATGACAGACACACACACACACCATGACATAGACACACATTGCATGACACAGAGACACACACAATGACACAGACACACATTGCTGACACAGACAGACACTCACACACCATGACACAGACAGACACACACACACACCATGACAGACAGACACACACACAAATGACACAGACACACACACACACATACACAATTTCTACCTGTGGGGAGCTCTTCTGGTGGCCGCAGAGGGAGCTCCTTTGGCGGCCGCAGGGGGAGCTGGCTGTTCTTGCAGCCGCAGGGGGAGCTGGCTGTTGTGTCTCCGCTCCCCCTCTCCTGCGCGCCGTTTAATGAGACCGGGGCCGGAATATGACACTATTCTGGCCCCGGTCTTATAAAGCGGCGTGCTGGGGAGGGGGAGCAGAGACACAACAGCCAGCTCCCGCTGCGGCCGCAAGAACTGCCAGCTCCCCCTGCGGCCGCCAAAGGAGCTCCCTCTGCGGCCACAGGTGAGCCAGCTGGCTGCCCGGCCCCAGGTGCCGACATCCCACTGGGAAATTTCCCGGTATCCCGGTGGGCCAGTCCGGCCCTGCTGACTGACGTAGGTTTTGCCAGCACTGAAATCAAGTCAGGTACAGACATTTTCGTAAGTAAAACAAATATGGAAAATTTGTTAAAACAGCCTTTGGGTAATCTGATATTATTGCTTATTGATCAAAACTATTAAACTGAAAAATGAGAAAAAAATATAATAATTCAAGAATAAGCTCTGTCTTAAAGCTAAAAGATGACAAATGAATAATATTGAGTTAGCAGCATGCTGTCTGTAAAAGTAATACATACTCACAAAGTCCAAATCACATGAGAAGGTGAGAAACATAATTTAATCAGGCAGAACAGTTCCTGTGCTACCATATAATAATATTAACCCTTTAAGGGCAGATGACGGAAATATTCTGTCATGATTCCCTTTTATTCCAGAAGTTGTGTCCTTAAGGGGTTAATTGTTTGCAAAAAGATTGCAATCCCTTACGGAAAAAGTAAACAAAATTAAATTAAATTTAAAAAGGTGGAAGCTATAGTGCCAGGGAAAAAAGTTTGGTTTTCCCTATATTTTCCCATTAAAAACTTTGCAATTATGAAAAGTTGTAACAGTGCTCACAGTTACCCTTTCAACTCTGCAAGACTGTCAATCAGGGTTAGAGAGAATAGCAGGAAATTCATAATGAATTGCTAAATTTAGACCAAGCTCTATTTTCAGCCTGACTGTTTGGGAATCACATTAAATTCCTAGATATTTTCACTTTGGCGATGAACCCAGAATGTGTTTTGACTGTTAGCCGTCTCATAGGAAGTGGAATTTTGCAATCTGCAAAGCAATATAGAAACTATATATACACTTTTTCTTTATGTGCCATAAACGTGCAAAGCTTCTGTGAATTGGCAGGAGAGGGGGGTGGGGGGAGTGTAAGATTGTTTTGAACATTAGACCGCATTGTCCTTGCATCAATTAACTTTAAAGTGACTACTGACTTCCACTCAGGTTTATAGAAAATGTACATTATAGGAAACTGAAAGAAAATGTGAGATAGCTTGGGGATTTTTTTTTTTTTTTACTAAACAATGAATTGTAATTAAATGGAAACTGAAGAGTAGTTTCCGGCATTGCCAATTTTGAAAAATCGATGGATAACACAGTGTATCAGGATTTATGTAATTCATGGTTGCACTATAAGAATGAAAGAAAAAGTAATAAACAATGGGTAGAAACATTGCCAGTATCAGGGGATCAAGCTGATATAAAAAGGGAAAGTCTCCCCAAGTAAAACGGGGGAACCACATTTGATTCAAGTGAATATAATAGTAATCAAGCATTAAGAGAGTCATGATAAAGAGAAAGAACGGATAGGTAGTCAGTCCACAGAAAGTTAGAGAAAATGGAAAATGTGAAACGGCAGTGGGTACTAGATAAACTACAGGATTTCAGAGGATAAAAGATGTGTTTAGCAGCCAAGAGTCACATACTATGATAGTGGACTGTCATGGGCATTGGCTGCAAGTTTGACCCTCTTAGCTGCTATCTGCAGTTTAAAGATAACCGTACCTAGACTAGGATTGCTAGGTATCCCCCACACTTCCGCAATTTCCATTCTAGTGGACAGGGTCATTTTGGTAAATAGTTTATTTTGTGTCTTTGTCAGTGTGTCACAGGATTTTACCCAAAAAAGCACATTCCCTCCATAGATGTAAAAAAGTACCACAAGCAGAGAGAGGTAAGAAATAAAAGGGGAAGATGAGGAGAGAACAAATGGTGCAGAGAGAGGTAGGGAATAAAAAGGGGAAAATGG
This sequence comes from Pelobates cultripes, assembly GCA_933207985.1. Lineage (NCBI taxonomy): Eukaryota > Metazoa > Chordata > Amphibia > Anura > Pelobatidae > Pelobates > Pelobates cultripes. Next base: position 384,155,909 of record OW240912.1, on the reverse strand, counting down.
GGAGAGACCACAGGGAGCAGAGAGAGGTAGGGAATAAAAAGGGGAAAATGGGGAGAGACCACAGGGAGCAGAGAGAGGTAGGAAATAAAAAGGGGAAAATGGGGTGAGACCACAGGGAGCAGAGAGAGGTAGGAAATAAAAAGGGGAAAATGGCGTGAGACCACAGGGAGCAGAGAGAGGTAGGGAATAAACAGGGAAAAATGGGGAGAGACCACAGGGAGCAGAGAGAGGTAGGAAAAAAAGGGGGAAATGGTGAGAGACCACAGGGAGCAGAGAGAGGTAGGAAATAAAAAGGGGAAAATGGGGAGAGACCACAGGGAGCAGAGAGAGGTAGGAAATAAAAAGGGGAAAATGGGGTGAGACCACAGGGAGCAGAGAGAGGTAGGAAATAAAAAGGGAAATATGGGGAGAGACCACAGGGAGCAGAGAGAGGTAGGAAATAAAAAGGGGGAAATGGGGAGAGACCACGGGGAACAGAGAGAGGTAGGAAATAAAAAGGGGAATACTGGGAGAGACCACAGGGAACAGAGAGAGGTAGGAAATAAAAAGGGGAATATGGGGAGAGACCACAGGGAGCAGAGAGAGGTAGGGAATAAAAAGGGGAATATGGGGAGAGACCACAGGGAGCAGAGAGAGGTAGGGAATAAAAAGGGGAAAATGGTGAGAGACCACAGTGAGCAGAGAGAGGTAGGAAATAAAAGGTGGAAATGGTGAGAGACCACAGGGAGCAGAGAGGTAATAAATAAAAAGGGAAATATGGGGAGAGACCACAGGGAGCAGAGAGAGGTAGGAAATAAAAAGGGAAAGATGGGGAGAGACCACAGGGAGCAGAGAGAGTTAGGAAATAAAAAGGTCCGTACTTACTCTTTCCCCTGAAGAGCCTGCCTGGTGAAACGCGCGTCGGGGCTCGGCTCAGGACATTAGTGACTTCAGCATCCTAATGATCCAAAGCTCTCTCTACTCGAGCTGACGACATTCCGCCTCCTGACCGGCTTTAAGCCCCATACTCACTCTTTATAAGGAAGCCGCTGTCATATTGAGCCGTTACTTACTGGACAAAATCCAAATAGGAGCTGCTCTTACTTTAGTAACTTAGCTGTATTAGCATCATAGGTGCCCCTGAAGGCTCAGTATAGATAATCATCTAAAACAGACAGTGAGTTATATTAGCTGCTGAATAGGTGCTGCCTCTATCTTAGATATTTAGTTTAAACAACAAGATAGGTGCCCTGGAAGGCACAGAATAGGCAACTATCTCTCAGCAGACAAGCTAGAAATTGAGATTAACCCGATACAAATTCAGGTGCTTATCAAGGCATAATTTAGAATCTCAGTTAAATCACCAGCAGCTGTACAAAAACAGCTCCCTTGTACATGGATTAATACTATTATACATTTTTCCTGTTTCATCTGTCACTCTAGCGTGACTAGCCATTCTCTTCCATGGACGTAACACAATATCATCTTTTTACCTTATAACAACTTGTTACTATTTCTCTGCAGTTGCAACTGCAAGACATACATGTTGCCAAAATAGACTGGCTTTTAGCCAGTACAAGAGAGGTTTCGCCAAATACAGCTGTACATAATACCTTTTCTTTGTTTCCTTTTTCTCTCACAATAGGGTTTACCCTACCACTATATTTATTAATTTATACGTTTTTCACGATAGCACTCAACCCTCATAGGGTGAAATTTTTTTTTTAAATATTTATAACGTATGAAATAAAAGATAAGATTTAATTTACACCTTCATTCGTATATACATTTCTTGTGGGCAATTTCTGCATCTACTAAACTAATCTCCAATTTTATAACATGACAGGAGGCTTCATATTTTGCATTTTTAAAGCTGTGGAAGAAAAGCAAAAGAAGCATGAGAAACCGGTTGAAAATGAAATACATGGAATGTACTTTCTCTAGTTCAATCATGCAGACCGCAAAAATGTCGGTAAGCGAGTCACCCGCCGACAAAGCCCTCAATGTGGCTGAACCCCCAACAGAGTTTGCGCCAAAACAAGAACCTACGCCTGCTAAAGATAGCAGCCAGCGAACCCAACTCGCTAGAGTGGTGGACGTGATCAGATGATGAGGTATAGCAAATTAAATAAGAAGTTGTCCTGACTATGATTCTGTAGAGGAGCAGTACGGTCTACATATTGCAGTAAAGTGAGGCAAGGGACAGCCCAAAGAAAGAAAGAAGAAGAGAGGGAAAAAAAGGGGGCTATGAGATGAAAGTGGAGTCCTTCTTAGTCCAATAGGTAATAGAAAACAAGCAAGTGAAGGAAAAATGGTCCACGTCGAACGTATGCAACCTGTCTGGAAGAAATAAGATCCACGTCCCACATTCATGAGTAGTCTAGATAATTTAATTCCCCTCAGAAGGCGACAGACCAAGGGATTCTGGCCGATAGCAGTGCCCTGTAGAGGAACAAATCGAACACGTCCATTGATAGAACGATGCGACTTGCCCAACGAAAAAAGATGTGATAAGAAATTCAGTACGGCAGTAACAGGTGCAGTAAAGGGATCGAAATCCCTCTCCTGACACCAGTTACCCCGGCCGGTCCATGTAGCGCTGTAGCTCGACTGACCAGGATCCCCTGAAACCATCTAGGCCTCTAGGTCCAAGTTTCTTTGGAGGACCAGTGGGTGTAATTCCCCTTGGGTGTTTGTCAACAGATGCAGTAAGAATGGCAGTAGGAGAGGGTGATCCTGGGATAGTTCCAGTAGATCTGGAAACCACGCTTGACTCTGTGCCATTTGGGAGTGATGAATAACAAAGTGATCTTGTGGATTCGTACGTAGTGGACTCTCAGCAACATCGAGAAAGGAGGGAATGCATTAGCTCCTTGAATCTATCAATTCTGGAGACAGGCCTACTGCCTCGCACTCTGAAATTGGAAGCCAGCTGAAATAGCTCTGTAACTGTCCGTTGGTCTGGGATGCAAAAAGGTCCAACTGGAGTGGTCCCTGAAGAGTCCTCACTGTGCGGAATATCGAGACACTCAGTCTCCAGTCGTTGACGTCCCTTCAGTGTCAAGAGAACTAGTTCGCTGTGAGATTGCTTGTTTATTCCTGGTAAATACTCTGCTCGTAGAGTGATGTTGCAGGATATGTCCTTTGTTACCTCCATAAGGTCCCGGGATTGGGCTCCACACAAGTGGTTTATGTATTGAACTGCCAAAATGTTGTCCATGCAGAGGAGTGTGCAACAATTCAAGACATCTTTTGGCCAGACTGCGAATCGCGAAGAAGCCTGCAATCAATTCCAGATAGTTTCTGTAGAGATTTGTTTCCTCTTCGGCCCACGGTCCACCTGTGAAATACGCCATTAGTCTGAAAATCGCTCTGCCATTCCATGCCTGTATGTGAAGTAACCACCAGTAAAGTTCACTCGTTACTTTGGGTGTTATTGGTATCCAATAATCGTTAAGAGTGACCCATCCATAAATAATAAGCTTTCAGCCATTGCATAGCTCTGTAGTGTAGTAAGGGGGTCACCCTTAATGTAATGTAGCCACAGGTGGCTGGTAAAATGCCATGGAGGTAGCCCTGTTAAGGTGTCATATGGTACCCTTTAATACAAATGTATATAAACTTGCGGTCTCAGCGGCCCAAATAATTAGTGCAACTCGTTTTTCCACTAAACTTTATTGTTACATCTGTGCTGCTGGAGTCTAGTAAAGAGAGTTTAAATGCAAAATATGAAGCCTCCTGTCATTTTGTTATAAAATTCACAATTTGGACTGTTTGTAATTTTAATCATTCGACAGAGTGCTTAACCTGCTCTTTGCTGAAACTAATGTCGTGGCAACAAAACATGAGAGGTGGAACAACGCCAACCTTCGGATAGACTGCTCATCCTTCACCAGCTCTTGATTCCTGGCCAGTACAGAGAGGAGGAAGCTTGCAGTGATACTTCTGTAGGGATTTTTGATCCCTGACAAGCACTTTTTCATCTTCCAAATTGTGGGGTTTTTAAATCTATGTTCAGAAATTTGAAGTTAATACAGAGTGCACTTTGTTTGCTCTGGTTTTTTTCCTTGCATCATCTGTGGTTAATGCGGTTTACTGTCATCCAGAGTACTAGAATATACAGGGAGTGCAGAATTATTAGGCAAGTTGTATTTTTGAGGATTAATTTTATTATTGAACAACAACCATGTTCTCAATGAACCCAAAAAACTCATTAATATCAAAGCTGAATATTTTTGGAAGTAGTTTTTAGTTTGTTTTTAGTTATAGCTATGTTAGGGGGATATCTGTGTGTGCAGGTGACTATTACTGTGCATAATTATTAGGCAACTTAACAAAAACAAATATATACCCATTTCAATTATTTATTATTACCAGTGAAACCAATATAACATCTCAACATTCACAAATATACATTTCTGACATTCAAAAACAAAAACAAATCAGTGACCAATATAGCCACCTTTCTTTGCAAGGACACTCAAAAGCCTGCCATCCATGGATTCTGTCAGTGTTTTGATCTGTTCACCATCAACATTGCGTGCAGCAGCAACCACAGCCTCCCAGACACTGTTCAGAGAGGTGTACTGTTTTCCCTCCTTGTAAATCTCACATTTGATGATGGACCACAGGTTCTCAATGGGGTTCAGATCAGGTGAACAAGGAGGCCATGTCATTAGATTTTCTTCTTTTATACCCTTTCTTGCCAGCCACGCTGTGGAGTACTTGGACGCGTGTGATGGAGCATTGTCCTGCATGAAAATCATGTTTTTCTTGAAGGATGCAGACTTCTTCCTGTACCACTGCTTGAAGAAGGTGTCTTCCAGGAACTGGCAGTAGGACTGGGAGTTGAGCTTGACTCCATCCTCAACCCAAAAAGGCCCCACAAGCTCATCTTTGATGATACCAGCCCAAACCAGTACTCCACCTCCACCTTGCTGGCGTCTGAGTCGGACTGGAGCTCTCTGCCCTTTACCAATCCAGCCACGGGCCCATCCATCTGGCCCATCAAGACTCACTCTCATTTCATCAGTCCATAAAACCTTAGAAAAATCAGTCTTGAGATATTTCTTGGCCCAGTCTTGACGTTTCAGCTTGTGTGTCTTGTTCAGTGGTGGTCGTCTTTCAGCCTTTCTTACCTTGGCCATGTCTCTGAGTATTGCACACCTTGTGCTTTTGGGCACTCCAGTGATGTTGCAGCTCTGAAATATGGCCAAACTGGTGGCAAGTGGCATCGTGGCAGCTGCACGCTTGACTTTTCTCAGTTCATGGTCAGTTATTTTGCGCCTTGGTTTTTCCACACGCTTCTTGCGACCCTGTTGACTATTTTGAATGAAACGCTTGATTGTTCGATGATCACGCTTCAGAAGCTTTGCAATTTTAAGAGTGCTGCATCCCTCTGCAAGATATCTCACTATTTTTGACTTTTCTGAGCCTGTCAAGTCCTTCTTTTGACCCATTTTGACAAAGGAAAGGAAGTTGCCTAATAATTATGCACACCTGATATAGGGTGTTGATGTCATTAGACCACACCCCTTCTCATTACAGAGATGCGCATCACCTAATATGCTTAATTGGTAGTAGGCTTTCGAGCCTATACAGCTTGGAGTAAGACAACATGCATAAAGAGGATGATGTGGTCAAAATACTCATTTGCCTAATAATTCTGCACTCCCTGTATAGTAAAACGTGCTTGTTTTAACCACAAGTTTTGTTCTTGTGTCATTTTTATTCAGTTTTTTTTTTTTTTTTTAAATGTTTTAGTAGGGGAACTGTAACAGAAAAAAAGAAAGAGGAGGTGGTTGGGGGGGTGAATTGTGTACACCATAGTATCTGAAATACGTCGGCAAACTATTGTCTTTGCTTCCTGTCATATGATCTCAAAAGGCAACACAGACCCAGCAAATCAATCTGGCAAACTGAAATAGGCAAGCCCTATATTGACCCTGTAACTTTCCAAAACACCATAAAACCTGCACATTGGGGATATTGTTATACTCAGGAGACTTCGCTGAACACAAATATGAGTGTTTTAAACAGTAAAGCTTGTCAAAACGATGATATCACCAGTAAAAGTGCAGTTTGTATATAAAATCCGCTGGGTTGTCTACTTTTACAAATGGTATGCCATGATGGGGTTAATTCTCACTACTGGGCTGCTATACGGTCTCAAAGGCAACATAGGCCCAGCAAAGCAATCTGGCAAATGTCATGGAAAAGGGGAAAGCCCTACATATGACCCCTGTAAGTTTGCAAAAACCCATAAAATGTGTACATTGTGGGCACTGTTGTACTCAGGAGATGTTGCTGAACACACGTTGTGGTGTTTGTTGGGGAAAATATTATGTATATATCTGTTTAATATGTGCTTGATTAAGTCTGTGTGTATGGGAGGTCAGGAATTATCTTCACAGGGAGTTTCTGTTTAGATAGTTGGAAAGATACAGCACCTGAAAGACACCAATCACATTTACATATCTACTGGTATTCAAAGGAGTCTCTATCTAGAAAAACACACCTTGGGTTAGAGGCAAAGGGATGGCTGGGAGAGTTAACACTAAAATAAAATAACAGGATAGACAACACTTTGGGCCTTGGGAAAGGAAATCACATTTACAAATCAACTGAGCTGAGGAATTTGCTATTTACAACATGGGAACCAATTCCTTTAAAAATAGAAGATACTGACATCATATTAGGTTAGGGTTTGGTAAGACACACAAGCTGCACATAACATGCACAGCACATACACAATGTAGCAGATATTATTATACATAATGGAATGTGTGAGTGTCATGAATGAATTTTAACTATAACTCTGTAACATTCTTCTTCTGTAATATTTAACTGGGCAGATTCTAAGTAAAGATTTCTCTCTGGTAAGAACTATGGTGTTGGCTGTTTATTTGTAATATTGGGTACAATACCTTAGTAGTGCTAGTCATATATTTATCTGGACAAGGGGATAAAGATATATGTTAGTTCTTGGAAGAGGTGACACAGGGATATTACATTCACTATTAAAACACAACGCAGAGTGGATTTCTCTCAAAAGGATACCAACTGGAAGTAATGGTGGTGCGAGAAGGATTATACAACAGTGTTCTTTGTCAGTAACACATAACAGGAAGAATCCATTCCTAAAGTACAATGTGAGAGAAAAATAACACAAAAAATGACTACCCAAAAGTTTGACAAAGGCTGGTGGTAGAATTAGTGCATAGAAAGTGTTAAAGTACCACCATTTGAAATACCATTGGGTGTCTACTTTTCAAAAATATATGGTTTGATAGGGGGAAAATTATACTGGTCGGCTTCAAAAATATCCCAAATAGGACATGGGTGCATGATGACCTGCTGTGAAAATTCCAAATTGGAAAACTGGAATGCGCACCCTCCAAATAAGGTCTTTTAGCCCCCAGAGAACCCAACACACCTGTATATGGATGGTATCACTGTGCTCAGGAAATGTTGCTGAACACATGTTGGGGTGTTTTTTGGCAGTCACCCAGGGCCGCCATCAGGGCATGACAACCGCAACGGTATGTACATTCAGTGGGTACATACCGGGTCGCAGGGGGCCCTGCGACCCCGGTATGTACTCACAGGGCCAGCCTCTTCTACTGGGGGGCCCAGTAGCCGGTCACCTCAGGGCCCCCCAGAGGCTGGCCCTGAAAGCCGGCCGGCGCG
>OW240912.1:384045306-384148141 GCA_933207985.1 Pelobates cultripes | reverse complement strand
GAGGAAGGGAGGAAATTTGAGGGGGGGAGTGGAAGGGAGGAAATTTGAGGAGGGGGAGGAAGGAAATTTGAGCGAGGGGGAGAGGAAGGAAATTTGAGGGAGGGGAGGAGAGGAAGGAAATTTGAGGGGGGAGAGGGGGGAAGGAAATTTGGAGTGGAGGGGAGGAGAGGGGCTGAAATCTTGGAGGGAGGAGGAGGAGGAAGGAAGTTTGAGGGAGGGAGGAGGAAGGAAATTTGAGGGAGGGGGGGGAGAGGAAGGAAATTTGAGGGGGGAGGGAGAGGAAGGAAATTTGAGGGAGGGGCGAGAGGAAGGAAATTTGAGGGGGGCGAGAGGAAGGAAATGAGAGGGAGGGGGAGAAGAAGGAAATGAGAGGGAGGGGGAGAAGAAGGAAATTGGAGGGGGGAGAAGGCAATGAGAGGGAGGGGGAGAAGAAGGAAATTGGAGAGGGGGGGAAGAAGAAGGAAATTGGAGAGAGGGGGAGAAGAAGGAAATTGAAGTGGGGGGGGAGAAGGAAATTGACGGGGGGAGAGATTGACATCCAACACACACACACACAATGCACCCCTTGCACACAGAAAATACACAATGCATTACACACAGACACACATACACAAGCAATGCATCCCTTACACACAGCAACACACAATGCACCCCATACACACACTCAGTGCATCCCTTACAGACGCACACACTGCATCCCATACATACACAAACTCACCTTGCAGCCCTTACAGCCCTTACACATACAAACACAGATTCACACAATGCATTCCTTACACACATCAGGACATCCCCCCCACATACACAAACCCCTGTGAACAAACTCATTGGTGGAACATACAGGTGGACCCTGGGACCCAGACCTTGAGCTGTGTAAAGGGCCCTCAAAAAAATGGAGCTGCTTCCCGTTCTCCCAGAACATTGATTTTTGTGACCACAGTTACAAACCGCCTCCAGAGAGCCTGTTCTACACCAGACCAGTGGAGCCAGACGGCAGCTAGAGCCCATCATCATCCTCATCTGGTTGTAAGTAGGCAATCTAGTATATTATTCGTGGCACTAATCTCTAATTTACCTCACATTAAAGGGACACTATAGTCCCCAGAACCACTGCAGCTTAATATAGTGGTTCTGGTGTCTATAGCCTGTCCCTGCAGGCCTTTTATTGTAAACACGGCAGCACTGTGTTAGTTAACATGGCAGATCATATGGGTGGGGCATTGTGATGTCACAAGGGGGCGGCAAACTTTACTTTTGCCTAGGGCGGCAAAAATCCTTGCACCGGCCCTGCAGACACTGCATCCCTGTGGGCGGACTCAGGAGGGGGAGGGACGGACGGACTCGGGTGCAGGCACCGGGGGGCCCAGACCTTGAGCTGTGTCAGGGGCCCCAAAATTTCTGATGGCAGCCCTGCAGTCACCCTTATAGTTCTCCGTACATGTATTCATAAATTGCAATGTGTGTCAAAAAAATTACCGATTTATTTATTTATTTTTAATTTGACATAGACTGCTGGTAAAATGGCTGCATAAAAAGAGTCAAAATACCCCAAGTTTAATACCTTAGGTTGTCTTCTTTTAAAAAATATATACATATGGGGGGCGTGGCCTATCGAGAGACTAAGCGGACGTCTCTAGTGTGAGGCTCTGTACCAGAAACGTGATAATGTATGCCCACTCACAAGAAAGGTAGTAGGGAGGAGTCGGGCAACTATAGGCCAGTAAGCCTTACTTCAGTAGTGCCGAAAGTGATGGAAACCATGTTAAAGGATAGGATTGAACATCTAAAAACACATGGATTTCAAGATCAGAGACAACATGGATTTACTTCAGGGAGATAACGCCAAACTAATCTTATTGATTTTTTTGATTGGGTAACTAAAATAATAGATCAGGGTGGTGTAGTAGACCTTGCTTACCTAGATTTCAGTAAGGCTTTTGACACTGTTGCACATAGAAGGCTTATCAATAAATTGCAATCTTTAAGTTTGGATTCCAATATTGTTGAATGGGTAAGGCAGTGGCTGAGTGACAGGCAACAGAGGGTTGTAGTCAATGGAGTATATTCGAACAAGAGGACAAGAGGACATAAAATTAGAGGGACAAAGGTTTAAAAATAATATCAGGAATTATTATATTACTGAGAGGTTAGTGGATGCATGGAATAGCCTTCCAGCTGAAATGGTAGAAGTTAACACGGTAAAGGAGTTTAAGCATGCGTGGGATAGGCATAAGGCTATCCTAACTATAAGATAAGGCCAGGGACTAATGAAAGTATTTAGAAAATTGGGCAGACTAGATGGGCAGAATGGTTCTTATCTGCCGTCACATTCTATGTTTCTATGTTTCTATAACCACAACTTTAGCTGAAAAAAACGAGACTCACCCGACAGAAACCTTGCCCCCCACCAGAAGATACAATGGGGCGCAAGAACAAAAAGACTCAGTGTCCAGAGACACCTCGCTTACAAGATATCTGGCTCTCCTTAGAAAAAGTGACGATGAAAATAATGGTGTCTTTAGAAAGAACATTTACAGTAAATGAGTAAGAGGAAAATTACAGCTAAACACAAACACCACAGAAATGTAAAAACATCCCTGGTCCTTAATGGTAATAACATTTTAAAACTGTCTGGTCACTTAGGGGTTAAGGAAATGTGGGTCAGAGTTGGCCAATATCGTGGTGTTATGTTTAGATATTGGAAACTGCCAAACTGACCACTTTATTCGGTGCCCTCAGCAGTCTATGAGCCACTCTGCACCTGCCATTCGCCAATTTAAAGCTCAAGAGTTCTTTATCCATTGCTTTTTACAAAAAAAGGCAGTGGGATGGTGTGAAAGAGATATTGTTCTGGGTAATATTGACATTTTAAAAGTTAGGATGCATGATTGGAATAGAGGCTTCCATTGTATTAAAAGCTGCGTACATTGTTTCCACACTTTGATATAGTTTACTGAGAAAAGGTCTGCAGGGTTTTTAGTGATTAAGCCTAGGTTTCCGTTCGCCATTCAAAGGGGAAGGACTGTTAGAGGGTTGTTAGTATCTGGGAGGGGATTCCTAATCCTATACTCAAGGCTTGTGTGAAGGAGAAGTAGGAAACTCTACAATACTCTTTGATCAGGATCATTGACCTGCTTTAGAGAGAATTAGAGGCCATCCACCCCTGGTTGATGGCTTTCAAGATCTCCGTTAAGGTGATAGGTTGAAGGAGGACGTGAGTCTGGGAAGGGTCAAGTCTGGGGAGAGCTATTTGGTCCAAGTAATTGTAAATGTCCCGTGTCAATGGGTTATGTGCCTGGGCATTATCAGCGGGGTTATACAGTTTAGAGTAATATGTAGCAAACTCCTGGCTTATTTTCAGTGGTTCGCTTTCCCATTAGTGTGATATACCGTGGCTTTGAGTTTATTCACGTGAAAGTTCATTTTAGAGGCATTCAATGCTGTAAGTAGTTGATACAGTAAGTTTAATTTGGTAGGGAGGCAGTCAATTTATTTTGGTTTGAAACCAATGTTATATTTTTTTGCAATCTGTAAGGGCTGTCGTGTGTGTTTGTGTTTTGTTTTATTTTATTTTCTTCTTGAGTTGGATGAGGAGACCTTTGATTACTGCTTAATGGGCTGACCAGACAGTAAAGTCAGTTAAGTCATCTGGAAGTAGTCTTTAAAAGCCTGCTTTTCGCAAAGCTGTCGTCAAGGGGGAGTGACTCATTTAACCTCCATTGTCCCCTCCCATGAAATTAGAAGGAACAGTGTAGATCAAAGAACAGTGGGCCATGTTTAGACCAAATAATGTCCCCAATTTCACATCCTGACATTTGGGCTAACGCTAAATGGTCTAGGAAATAGGCATCTATGCGCATGTACGTGTTATGGACTTGTGAGAGGAAGGTGTAGTTTCGTTCCGAAGGGTGGAAAGTTCGCCATCCATCGTAAAGGCTGCGTTGAGTGAATAGACTGGTCAGGATGTGAAATGTTTTGTGCAATTGGTGCTTCCTCCGTCGTGTAGGCTGTTCTGTGGTGTCCAGTGCTGGGGACTGTATGAAATTGAAATCGCCACAGAGGATAAGCCCTCCCTGTCGTATTTCATTTTGTTGAGAAGTGAGTTTAGGAAGTTTCTATAAACAAGGGTATATTGTGTGTTATTAAATAAACCTTTTATGATTCGGAATCTGCCCTGGGGATCAGTAATGAGCCACTAACAGGTGAAGGGTACATCCCTGTTAACCCCTTAAGGACACAACTTCTGGAATAAAAGGGAATAATGACGGAATATTTTTGTCATGTGTACTTAAGGGGTTAATAAAAATCGACACATCTTTGTTTTTTGTTTTTGAAAGGGCATGGTATTTGGTGGGACAATGTTTGGTAAAGATGGCAGGAGTGTGGGTGTTTTTGAAGTCATTTCTTGGAAACATGCTATGTCCAACATTCTTCGCTTTCTATCCTGTAACAGCAGGTTAATACAACGAGTGTATAAATAATAGTCCCAATACTTGATAGACTTCTTATAAGTTCCAATAGGTATGTAGAGACTTTGATGGATAATATATCCAATAGGAAACTGGGTCCTCTAATCTTGGAGAAATCTTGACTCGATGATAAACATAGAAGTAAGCAGACAGAGACAATCCAATAGTGTAGACTGTATACTGATAAGTAGAAATTGAGTAAAAAATAGGGAGGTAATTCACTCACCTATTCGAGAGCATAGACTAGCTCAAGTAAAATTGGCATTCAGTGGCGTCTGTCCCCCACTGGTGGGATATGGATGATGATAATTCCTCGGTATGGAAGAGAGATAAGAGCCAAATATAGTGCTCACTGTATGTATGATTAAGATAAATAAAATGAAGAAATAAAAGTACTCACATTTGGATGAGCAGGATGTACTGCTCAATATAATCACGTAGGTGGTACTATCCCCACCTAGGATTCTTGGACAGGTGTAGACTTCAAGGTAATGTATGACCAGGTGAAAAAAAGATATAAAGTATAAAAATAAAAAGGTATATGGCAAATATATAGTAGAAAAGCCAATATTCCTTTATTAATACAGTATAAAATATAAAACTTAGCCAAAACGCGTTTCGCCACACAGGGCTTTATCAACTGGCAGTAGTAAAAATCAAGTAAAAGATAGAGATAGAGGAGTGCAAATACAGATGTATATGGTATACTTAGAGACACTGGTCAGTCCTTTAGATGTAACCTATATACAAAAAGATCCAAACATAGCATAATACTGTTTTTCCAAATAATATAGTAAGTAGATGTGGATTTTTCACTCACACTTTGCAGAGCCACGTATAGTAGGCTCTGACTATAGTTGCTCTTTAGTAATTCCCTGGTATGCTGAATTCCACCACGTCTCCAGGATTCTCCACTTGGATCAGGATGCAGGAGATATAATAATTCCAATAAAGAGTGGGGATACTTGTTCAAAATTTAATAATATTAACAAATATACAGGGACATATATAAAGATATATAAAAGCCTGTAATGTTGTATATGTGTTAGAATGCCCTTGTGGCCTACAATATGTGGGCAAAACATCCAGGTGTGTGGCCACGAGGGTGCCGGAACACATATACAACATTAAAAAAGGATTCAAAACACATAGTGTTTCTTTACATTTTTTAGAACATCATAACCAAGATCCAAGTGGAATCAAATTTTATGGAATTCAAGCTGTTACTAAACATTGGAGAGGGGGTGACATTAACTCTAACTTAAGTAAATGTGAAATGGGCTGGATTTTTAATTTGGATACACTATCACCTAAAGGTCTCAATATGGATTTTGAGATGAGTGTACTTATTTAATTATTTTTTAGGTTATAAACATATATTTTTTAACAATATATATTTTAATAATATATAATTTTTTAACTATATTGTTTTTACAGTTTTCTGATTAATAATATCTCTCTCCCTTTAAATTTCTCTCTTTTTCTCCTTTTTTATCTCTTTTCTTTTATTTTATATAACATGTTATTAATTAGATTTTGATATATAAAAGTATTTTTTTGGATATACAAATGTATTGTTACAATGATTATAAATGAAATAAGTTTAAGGATAAGAGGCATCTAAATTTGAAGAATAAACATTGCCAGGACATTCACATGTAGATTATATAGTTAAAGAATGTTCAAATATGGCTGCAACAACTTCATTGACCTAATATGAGGCACTTCCGGTTCGGCGAAAACGTCTGACGTCAGACGCAACGTGACGTGAAAGAGGGCGGGAACGTGGAAGCCGCCCGCCGGAACCAGGAAGTAGGAGGAGGACATCACGACGGAGATGTTTGGGCGCCAAATTAGAACACCAGAGAGGATATAAATACCCAACATGGCGACCACTACTTTATGCACTTTGAAAAAGACTTTATTCTAGTCGAAACGCGTTAGTGTTATTCTTGTTATGCACTTTATAGATTTAGTGCTGCTATTTTCGTTTTATGCACTTTATATATGTCCCTGTATATTTGTTAATATTATAAAATTTTGAACAAGTATCCCCACTCTTTATTGGAATTATTATATCTCCTGTATCCTGATCCAAGTGGAGAATCCTGGAGACGTGGTGGAGTTCAGCATACCAGGGAATTACTAAAGAGCAACTATAGTCAGAGCCTACTATACGTGGCTCTGCAAAGTGTGAGTGAAAAATCCACATCTACTTACTATATTATTTGGAAAAACAGTATTATGCTATGTTTGGATCTTTTTGTATATAGGTTACATCTAAAGGACTGACCAGTGTCTCTAAGTATACCATATACATCTGTATTTGCACTCCTCTATCTCTATCTTTTACTTGTATTTTATTTGTGTTTTTTAAGTGGTTTTAAAACACTGAGGAGTTGCACTGTTACTTCTGCTACCACCCCCACACTTTGTGTGTTTTTGCACTTTATTGTGTAAATTTGTTTTGTACTGTATTGTTAACCACTTTTAGGTGGTGGTGGTTGGAAAGGATGGCTATCTTTGAAAATAGAGCCGAATGGTACCATATGGTAAATGAAAAATTTGAAAAACAAGATGAGATACCACATGATGAATTCTATATAAGCGATAATCTTGATGAAATGTGTAATGTGCTAGAAAAATTGCTTATTAGAGAATTAAAGATTAAATGGGAAGTATATACGATAGGGAGATATCTAAAAGAAGGAATCTCACCACGAGGCCTAAGGTTTACAAAATACCCTACATTTGATCAGGGAGACCTAAGGTTTATGGGTATTTGGGAGGGAGCTTTGGAATCCTTTTCTAATACTATGATGCAAATTATTATTGACCAAAGGAATATTAATTTGGAAGAACTAGATAAGAAAATTAAAATCATCCAGAATAAATTAGAACCGTTCATAGGTACTGAAGATTTTGTATCATTAACTAATATAATCAGTATGAAATTGGAAAAACTGGAAAAATCATTAATTTCAACTAAAAAGAGTAAATTCCAGAGGGATCATAATGATTATGCAACTAATAATGTTAGAAAAAAACCTAGAACTAACATAAAATCTGAGAAAAGATATATAAATAAGACAATTAAAAAAAATGACAAAATGAACCCACCCAGAAAGGAACCTATCCCATATACAAATAGGAACGAATCCAATGATTGGGTAGAGGTAAGAAAGAAAAGATACCCACAGAAGGTAGAAAGTAGGAAAGTAAATGAAAGGTATAACAAAAAAGAACAAGAACAGTATAGGACTCCATTACCACAAAAAAGATCAATTCCGACTTATAATAGATATGAAACACTAAAAAGATATGATAATGGAGACCATGACCTTTTTTTAGAGAGAGGCCAAAGAGACAGAAGATTTATGAGTCCAGTTCCACAGAAAAGGAGATACAGAGAGTACGAGGAGGGAGAGATAGGAGACTTGGAAGAGATGGAAACAAGAGAACTGAGAAGGCCCGAGGGAAAAATAAGACGCCGATAAAGATTTTTAATTTATCAAATAAAGTTTTAGATGAAAACCACAAAAGTGTTTTAAGTAAAGGTTTTAAATTTGTACCCAGTTGCCCCATTAACAAGTTTGAAACCTATACAGACCTAAATAGGTTTACTAGAAAGTTATGTCTAAAAAAGTTTTTTAAGGAGAAAGAAACGAATAATACGAAAAGTCAAGATGATAAGATTAATGAGGAGACTAATGAATTTCATCACACAGACTTAAAGAACCCCTCTAAATTTTACCCTATCTATTTAAAATCTAAAGAAATTAAGATTTTTGAAAAAGCATGTATCAAGGATATAAAAGAAATAAAAGTTGAAAATAATAAATATCAAAACAACTTGACTATTAAAGAGAAAAAAGCAATGATAGATTTAAAAAAAGATAAAAACATAGTGATCAAACCCGCCGATAAGGGGGGAGGGGTGGTGCTTTTAAATAAAGAGTCATATATAGCGGAGATTAAACGACAATTAGACGATAAAGAAACATATAAGAAACTTAAAAATGATCCGTCAATTGAAATAAGGAAAGAATATATGAAAATTCTAGATAGGGGTCTACAAAAGGGCATCTTGACGCTAAAGGAATATAAATTTTTAAATATAGAATGTCCAAGAATACCCGTTATATATGTTTTGCCAAAATTACATAAAGACATACAGAATCCACCCGGGAGACCTATAGTCTCAGGGATAGGATCATTACTATCACCCCTATCCAAATATGTTGACACCTTTTTACAACCGATAGTTAAGACATGTCCCTCCTTTCTTAAAGACTCTATGAGCCTATTACAGGTTTTAAAGGATATTAAGTGGGAAAAGGATTTTTTGCTTGTCACATGTGATGTGGCCAGCCTTTATACGTGTATTCAACATGATAAAGGCTGTGAAGCAACAAGATCTTTCCTCCAAACCTCAAAAATGTATCCGGAGGAGCAAATTGATTTTATATTAGAGTCTATTCAATTGATTTTAAACAACAATTTTTTTTGGTTTGAGGGGGATTTTTATCTGCAGTGTAGAGGAACGGCTATGGGGACCAGGTTCGCCCCCAGTTATGCTAATCTTTTTATGGCCTTCTGGGAGGAACAGTTTGTTTTTTCCCAGCATGACTGGGTTGCGAACCTGGTCCTCTATAGAAGATACATTGATGATATCTTTTTTATTTGGAAAGGTGATGAATCATTGGTTTTAGATTTTTTAAATTATCTTAATATCAATCAGTGGAATATTAAACTAACTCATGTAATAAATAACCAAACGATTGATTTTCTAGACCTGAATATTTATATAAAGAAAGATAAAATTGAAACCTGCACCTTTTTTAAACAGGTGGATGTGAACAGCTTTATTGAAAAGGGGAGCTGTCACTTTCCACCTTGGTTGGATAATATTCCGAGAGGTCAGTTCCTTAGACTGAGAAGGAACTGCTCGGAAATAGAAAAATATAATCTGCAGGCCTCTACATTGAAAGGACAATTTTTAGAAAAAGGCTATAAAAATGAAAACCTTGAAAGTACTATTCAAGAAATTGGAAAATTAAAAAGAGAAGAACTGTTAAATTACCAACAAAAGAAAGATAACAAACATGAAGATACGATCCCACTAATATTTAATTTTAATAAAAATCATTCTAAATTAAAACGTATTCTCAACAAAAATTGGCATTTACTTAAACAGGATGATGACATTGCACCCTATATAGGGGAGAAACCAAAAATTATATATAGGGGGGCACAAAATCTCAAACAGATTTTAACTTCGAGTTTTATTGAAAAAACTGACAATAATTTTTTAAATAGTCAGAAAGCTTTATTAAAAGGATTTAATTTCTGTGGTAGCTGTATGGGATGTAGAACATCTAAAATAAAAGAAAGGAAGATACTGTCCTTCCACTCCAATGTTAACCTAAAAGAATATAAGATAGAAAACTTTATTTCCTGTAAAACTAAAAATGTTGTGTATGTGCTAGAATGCCCTTGTGGCCTGCAATATGTGGGCAAGACGTCCAGGTGTGTGGCCACGAGGGTGCGGGAACACATATACAACATTAAAAAAGGATTCAAAACACATAGTGTTTCTTTACATTTTTTAGAACATCATAATCAAGACCCAAGTGGAATCAAGTTTTATGGAATTCAAGCTGTGACTAAGCATTGGAGAGGGGGTGACATTAATTCTAATCTAAGTAAATGTGAAATGGGCTGGATTTTTAATTTGGATACACTATCACCCAAAGGTCTCAATATGGATTTTGAGATGAGTGTACTTATTTAAATATTTTATTTAAGGTTATTAATATACACACTTTTTTAACATTATATACTTTCCAACTATATTGTTTTTTATATCTTTTTGATTAATAATATCTCTCTCCCTTTAAATTTCTCTCTTTTTCTCCTTTTTTTATCTCTTTTCTTTTCTTTTATATAACATGTTATTAATTAGATTTTGATATATAAAAGTATTTTTTGGGATATACAAATGTATTGTTACAATGATTATAAATGAAATAAGTTTAAGGATAAGAGGCATCTAAATTTGAAGAATAAACATTGCCAGGACATTCACATGTAGATTATATAGTTAAAGAATGTTCAAATATGGCTGCAACAACTTCATTGACCTAATATGAGGCACTTCCGGTTCGGCGAAAACGTCTGACGTCAGACGCAACGTGACGTGAAAGAGGGCGGGAACGTGGAAGCCGCCCGCCAGAACCAGGAAGTAGGAGGAGGACATCACGACAGAGATGTTTGGGCGCCAAATTAGAACACCAGAGAGGATATAAATACCCAACATGGCGACCACTACTTTATGCACTTTGAAAAAGACTTTATTCTAGTCGAAACGCGTTAGTGTTATTCTTGTTATGCACTTTATAGATTTAGTGCTGCTATTTTCGTTTTATGCACTTTATATATGTCCCTGTATATTTGTTAATATTATTAAATTTTGAACAAGTATCCCCACTCTTTATTGGAATTATTATATCTCCTGTATCCTGATCCAAGTGGAGAATCCTGGAGACGTGGTGGAGTTCAGCATACCAGGGAATTACTAAAGAGCAACTATAGTCAGAGTCTACTATACGTGGCTCTGCAAAGTGTGAGTGAAAAATCCACATCTACTTACTATATTATTTGGAAAAACAGTATTATGCTATGTTTGGATCTTTTTGTATATAGGTTACATCTAAAGGACTGACCAGTGTCTCTAAGTATACCATATACATCTGTATTTGCACTCCTCTATCTCTATCTTTTACTTGTATTTTATTTGTGTTTTTTAAGTGGTTTTAAAACACTGAGGAGTTGCACTGTTACTTCTGCTACCACCCCCACACTTTGTGTGTTTTTGCACTTTATTGTGTAAATTTGTTTTGTACAGTAGTAAAAATCAGCCTGGTACATGAATGCTTATATAAACTTAATACAAACATGATTATTCAAATTTTGGCGCCAAAATGACGTCATCAGTATAGTGTGTAAAATACAAACATAATTCAAAACATAAATGTAGAGAACACATAATGTTAATGAGACAAGATGCTATTTAAACCCTTATTTAAAACTTTAAAACGAGTATTATTTGTAAAAATAATTTAAAAATGGGAAGGGGAATTCGTGGTCACATGATCGCGATCTGACGTGATCACGTGGTTTGCCCTGGTGCCCATTGGGAGATGTAGTGAGTATTGAAGAGTCCAGACAAGCCGGAAGAAGAAGAGGAGGTTTTAGTCACTTTAAAGATTTCATAGGTTGTAATACTAAAAACGTCATATACCTACTGGAATGCCCATGTGGACTTCAGTACATAGGCATGACTAAAAGATGTCTTAAAGTGAGACTGGCAGAACACTGCCGCAATATCAGAAGAGGCTATGATAACCATTCAGTCTCAAAACACTTTATAACACATAATAAAGATCCAACACTTTTAAAAGTTACTGGGATAGAACAGGTTACTCTCCCATGGAGAGGTGGAGATATGACAAAAATTTTAGGAAAAAGGGAAATGTACTGGGTTTTTCAATTGAAAACTCTTTCCCCTGAAGGACTAAATGCTGAATTTGACCTTTTTAACTTTTTATAAATTCCCTTTATTCTGATTTTTAATTGTTTCAATTTTTTTTTTTTATTCTTGTTTTAATATTCACTTTTATTCTCATTTTACACATTACATTTTATACCAACTGCTTCATTGTTACATTTTATATCAATTGCTCTATTTTGCCCTTCTGTATATTCTTATATTTTTTTATTTGGGGAAAGGAGGCTTTTCTTTTATTATAAAGCTGTCATCTCATGCATTTACAGTCCAATGCCCCTTTCTTTAATATTGTCTATATTTGGCTTTATGCCCTTAATTTGCAGTAAGAGGGCGGCGGTTGAATTCGGATCAACACGCCGCCCAATTTGCTGACGTCAGACGCAGGCGTGCCTTTTGATGCTGACCTCCGTCCGAATACTCTATTTCCCAAAGGCTATTGCAGATTGTCACGTGACCGCGGAAGATCGCGACCACGTGACTAAAACCTCCTCTTCTTCTTCCGGCTTGTCTGGACTCTTCAATACTCACTACATCTCCCAATGGGCACCAGGGCAAACCACGTGATCGCGTCAGATCGCGATCATGTGACTACGAATTCCCCTTCCCATTTTTTAATTATTTTTACAAATAATACTCGTTTTAAAGTTTTAAATAAGGGTTTAAATAGCATCTTGTCTCATTAACATTATGTGTTCTCTACATTTATGTTTTTAATTATGTTTATATTTTACACACTATACTGATGACGTCATTTTGGCACCAAAATTTGAATAATCATGTTTGTATTAAGTTTATATAAGCATTCATGTACCAGGCTGATTTTTACTACTGCCAGTTGATAAAGCCCTGTGTGGCGAAACGCGTTTTGGCTAAGTATTATATTTTATACTGTATTAATAAAGGAATATTGGCTTTTCTACTATATATTTGCCATATACCTTTTTATTTTTATACTTTATATCTTTTTCACCTGGTCATACATTACCTTGAAGTCTACACCTGTCCAAGAATCCTAGGTGGGAAAAGTACCACCTACGTGATTATATTGAGCAGTACATCCTGCTCATCCAAATGTGAGTACTTTTATTTCTTCATTTTATTTATCTTAATCATACATACAGTGAGCACTATATTTGGCTCTTATCTCTCTTCCATACCGAGGAATTATCATCATCCATATCCCACCAGTGGGGGACAGACGCCACTGAATGCCAATTTTACTTGAGCTAGTCTATGCTCCTGAATAGGTGAGTGAATTACCTCCCTATTTTTTACTCAATTTCTACTTATCAGTATACAGTCTACACTATTGGATTGTCTCTGTCTGCTTACTTCTATGTTTATCATCGAGTCAAGATTTCTCCAAGATTAGAGGACCCAGTTTCCTATTGGATATATTATCCATCAAAGTCTCTACATACCTATTGGAACTTATAAGAAGTCTATCAAGTATTGGGACTATTATTTATACACTCGTTGTATTAACGCTTTTAGTGTATGTGAGTACATTGTATTAACACTTTTAGTGTATGTGAGTACATTATATTCATTTATCTTCATTTATATTCTTTGTAGCGCGACCTATTATTACTTTTGTTTCGCCATCTTTCTTTTGAGGACATTAGAGGGAACCTCATATTTATAGGTTGCAGCTTTTCTACTTACTTTTAGCTCACATTAGAACATACAGCGCTGATCCTTTATCTACCTTAATCTGAGTCGTGATCTAGCCATAATTCCCAATGAGTATCACCCCTGTCAGGAGCTGTGGCTAAGAGTAAAAACTATTGATACTACAAATTCTCCACAACAAAATTTTATTTTTGAAACGCCTACATCAAGGCTGTACTCTCACTAAAGATGGAAGAGTGCCAAACCTTGAGGAAATAAAAGCATACAATTCCCTTCCTTGGATGGTCAACTATTTCTTAGACCATTCGAGAGTCATTTGCAGTATAATAGCCAAACGAGAGTCCTGTGTGACTGCATTCGGGATTTCCAATTAGCAGAGTTTTGCCAGACCTCTTTCTGGTGTCGTTACTGAATGCATTGGGCCATCTCTGTGTATCAGGAATTTCGCCGCCTGTATGTACTGATGTGGTTATGGAGAGCGGTGGTAGATTGGGAGAGCAGCTTACAAAAGTGTAGCTTAGGTGTAGAGATGTCAAAAAAGATCTTCAGGTTGGTGAGCAGGTCCAGAAAAGTTGTGTTCCTGGAGGCTCTGACTATATTTTATTCGGCATGATAAAAGTGCATTCAGACAATGGTGTCCCTTGGCCCCGTAGTAGGCACGCGTGTTGGCCTGTCAAGGCAATGGGCTATATCAATGAAGGGCTGGTCTGTGATGATTTCTCAGAGAGGGTAGAGAAGTAGGATGATAGGCAGGAATTGGAAACCGACTCGGGTATCTCTCTGATACAGACATTGTTCCTCCTAGACTGGTCTTTGATGTCTGCCAGCTTTAGTTTATGAGAAGCGAAGATGTTGTCTTTTTCCTGCAGCTTATCAGCCAGTGAGTTATGCGCTTAAGTGAACTCACTCATGCGTTCCTTGTGGGACGTTCTTTGGCTTTATTTTTCCTGATATCTGCAGTCAGTGTTGTAGCTGGCCAGCTACAATGGACTGCATGGAGGTTGTGAATTCAGCTATCATGGCTCTCATGGTGGCAGCCATGAGTCTTTAGTCAGTAAAGGAGCTCGGTGAGGGAATCCGTCTCTCTGCGTGTCGCCGCCAACTTAAGATGGCGTGAGGCCTTCTTTGGGCATGAGTGTTGTGACTCGCATCAGGAAGACTGCTGCTTGGTTTAGCTTGCCTTTGCAGCCTTAGATTTGCTTTTCTGTGACATTATGCGCCTTTTTGTGGTGCTGAGTGCCACTTGCGCTCGGTACTCCGTTTAGTTTGGGCTCTTTTGACGCTCGTTATGCCAGAGCATCATGGAGTTGCGACCTTTCGGCTCGCGGTCTTAGCCATGTCCCCCTGCTACTCTTGGGTCTTTATATGGATGGATAGTGTTTGGGGTTTTTTTGCACTTATTATATCCTTCTGGTTTTTATCTAATCACCTATTTTTTAAGTATATCTTATGTTTTGAGATATACGTTTAGTTCTTAGTTGTAGTTTTATTCTGAACATACTGATCTTATTGTTTTATACTATAGCATATATTTTTATAGAAGTATCAGCTCCTGGTTAGATCAGTTTTTATTGGTCATTTTTGTTCACTTTGGGATAACAATTGTTCAGAATTCACACTTCATTAACAAAATGAAGGCCAAGACTGCCTAACTGGAAAACAATATTATTCTTGAGATTTGTTTTTTCTTTTTTCAATTCACCTGTTGTGATCTTTGCAATTCACCTTTTAGTCCATACATTTCACACTCTAGTGAATAGCCCAGTTGGGAAGTTTACCCAGTATCCGTATGCCAGATTTATATTTTCTATGAATGCCTTCCATTTACAAAAGCAAATACCATGGGGTGTCTCACAAGGTACAGTAAGCCTGTTTTAAAGTGCACAGAAGTGGCACCTAGTTATGTTTTAAGGTGGTGAGAGACTTCACCCTGGGAGCGCACTCCACTTACAAATAAAGGCATGTATTGGCACAAATGCAGACAGAACATGCAATCAACTCAAAGATCAGATTGGTTATCTGCATACTATGGTATTCCAAAAAAACACAAATACAAGCACTTAACGGAAAATGTCAGGCACAGTATATGAAGTTGTTATGGTGCCTGAAGTTCCCTGGTGCTGCCTTACCTTCAAGTGTTAAGCCACCCATTGCGAGTAAATGTATGTACAGCTATGTGTGATGGGCAACTAAATGAGGTGCCACAGCACTCCAGACACCTTAAAGGACCACTATAGTGCCAGGAAAACATACTCATTTTCCTTGCACTATAGTGCCCTGAGGGTGCCCCCACCCTCAGGGTCCCCCTCCTGCTGGGCTGGATAGAGAGGAAGGGGTTAAACACTCACCTTTCTCCAGCGCCAGGCTCCCGCCTCCTCCTTCAGTCGTCATTAGCTGAATGTGCATGCGCGTCAAGAGCCGCGCGCACATTCAGCCAGTCTCATAGGAAAGCATTTTCAATGCTTCCCTATGGACGCTGGCGTCTTCTCATTTTGAAAATCACAGTGAGAAGCGCTGTATTGTAATTCATTTAGGTCCCCTCCCTCTCCATTGGAGACTGGTGCACACACAGCCAAATGCTTCTCCTAGGAAAGACTCAATACTTGACTGTGAGCTGCATTACTCACATGACTGAATTTTTGCCCACTATGCCTCTGCCCCCCACCTACCACTACACAGCCCCTGCTCCTCCACTGTGCCCCTGCCCCCCTCCAGTCCATAATGGAAAGAGGTAAAAGACTGTCTGTAACTGTGTGTGTGTGTTCCTCTCTGTAACTGTGTGTGACTGCTTGCAAATGTGTGTGACTGCCTGCACCTGTGGGTGTGACTGCTTGTAATTGTGTGTGTAATACTGACCTGTAACTTTGTGTGTGTGTGATTACCTTTAATTGTGTGTGTGTGTGTGACTGCCTGTACCTGTGTGTGGCTGTCTGTAACTGTGTTTTTGACTATATACCTGTAACTGTGTGCGTGACTATTTGCCTGGGAC
This sequence comes from Pelobates cultripes, assembly GCA_933207985.1. NCBI lineage: Eukaryota > Metazoa > Chordata > Amphibia > Anura > Pelobatidae > Pelobates > Pelobates cultripes. Next base: position 384,131,481 of record OW240912.1, on the reverse strand, counting down.
TGTGTGCAGCACAAATATCACACACATATATCATACACGGTCAAAACAACCATTACAAATATTACACACAGCCAATACGCCTATCACACGCAGACACCTCGCACTCTACATTATATTATTATGCACCGGGTGGAGGCACCGACCAGATTCACAGCACATTGGATCACCAGAGATCAGCATGCACCCCTCCCTGCAAGGTAACAACATGGAAGGGGGAATACATTTGTTTTTATTATTAGTTTTATAAATATTATATACAAACAATACAAACATTGACACACACTATACATGGATGAAGGGGTATAACCGGCAGAGGGAGTGGGGGGAAGGGCGCTGTGATGATTTTTCGCACAGGGCACCTAAAGGCCTAAGGCCGGCCCTGCGTATGAAGTCCGTGCAGCATACACAATGTCTGAGGGTTTTATAACCAATTCTGTGACCACAATCATGGACCAATCTTCATGCAGTGCTATTGTGAGATTATTGTTGAACCTAGTGCTCCCATTTCCAGTTGCTGTTAGAACACTGAGGGTGAGACTGTGTGAGTTGGTTGGATTGCAGTCTTTAGTTGACTAGTTTCAGGAGCTGATGATTCTCCAATTTCTTTTTGTTTTAAAAGGTTTTTTTTTAAATAAATTAAACTGAGGGAAGTTATTACAATCCTTGTAATGTGTTGCAGACAAATGTGTGATACAGTCACTTAGAGGGTAGGGCAGGGCCCTCTGTCTAGTTCTGACGTCTTAGATAGTTCCTCTAGGTTTAATTCTATATACATTCAGACAGTAAACTAACCGCATTGTATGGAGTTAGATTGCACAATGTCTTCTATTCTGTTCTTCTATCAGTGTGTGCTGTGTTTTAATACTATTGTGAGAGAAATCAGTCTAGTCAGTGAAACGGAATATATTTGAAAGAGAATACATCCCCCTTTTTCTTTTTTTCACCATAGCATAAAATAAGGAAGAACTGGTAAATTGTCTTAGACAATTTAAATCAATCACTGCAAATTTTGGGCAGGTTATTCCATTATTCATGTTCTTAAGAAACAAAATGGAAGCGGTCCTACAAAGCTATTGGATTGAACATGGAAAGAGGCTGCATCTAAACGTGGCAAATTGGCTTACGAGATGAAAGAGGAATTGCAAGGATGAATGCATGAAATGGTGGGCACCACTACAGAGTTAATGCTGGCCACCATTTGTGACCCCAGAATAAAGGACACTCTGCCTTTAAGGAGTAATACCCTGCATATGGAGAAAGACTAGTTAATAAAGTGTACGAGAAATAGAAGAATATGATAATGGAGAGAGAGAATTCAGCAGTTTGCAATAGTCTTTATATTCTAAGTGGTTCCTGAGTGGCTGAATGAAGGTATTAGCGGAGGTAACCGGTCGAGTTACCAGGGGTCCGCTACACCCACTTTAGTGTCACTTACTACCAATGTCTATTGAAACTGGACATAGGTGTGTCACTTGTTCCCTGCACTTATGTCCAGTTCAATAGAAATTGGTACTTTTACAACCAGGGCACCCCATCTGGTAATTTCCATGGATACAGAAAAGGTGTTCGGCAGTGATAAAATAAATATATATATATATATATATATATCATTTAGGCATTGTAAGTGTGCTATACTAAGCCCTTGTGCTGCCTGGGTCCAAGGATGAAATGCTGCCCCCCTCCCAAAATCACACCCACATTCGTTATGTTATCACATGATGATTAAAACTATGATGGAACTCATCAGGATAGTGATTACATCAATACATTCCAGTAACCTATTTAGAGCAATGCACACTAAGTTACACATCAAAACATCTGTTTCTGCAATGATATTAAAATATTAGCCAAGTACAGTCTACATCAATCCCTAACAATAACAAATGAAAAATGAGTAAGTTAAATTGTCATCTGGGATGTATGTGGTTAGAGATGGGTGTTTTCTGTACCCGGTCCATTTCTATTATTTTATATGTTTTTTTTTTGGTTTTTTTTAATGTAATTATTATTATTTTTTTAAACTTTTTTAATAGTGAAGCTTGTGGACATTGTATAACGCAGAGCTGTATGGGATTTAATGCTTCCCTGATAAGTAATATTGCTGTGGTCACCATACTTACAAATTGCATACAGAACATGTGTCATAGAATCTCTGACTCACCAACTGCCAGCGAGCAGCTATATTTTATGGTCTTGCTTTTATTTTCAGAAGGGTCTTTATCAACTTTTTTGCAGGATGTCTTCCACTGCAGTTTTTGTTTTGTGCAATTGGTGCTTCCTCCGTCGCGTAGGCTGTTCTGTGGTGTCTAGTGCTGGGGCCTGTATGAAATTGAAATCGCCACAGAGGATAAGCCCTCCCTGTCGTACTTCATCTTGATGAGAAGTAAGTTTAGGAAGTTTCAATAGGAAAATAAGTTGAAACAAGGGCATATTGTATGTTATTAAATAAACCTATTAGGATTCGGAATCTGCCCTGGGGATCAGTAATGAGCCACCGACAGGTGAAGGGTACATCCCTGTGAATAAAAATCGACACGTCTTTGGTTTTTGTATTTGAAAGGGCGTGGTATTTGGTGGGAAAATGTTTGGTAAAGATGGCAGGAGTGTGGGTGTTTTTGAAGTCATTTCTTGGAAACATGCTATGTCCAACCTTCTTCGTCTTCTATCCTGTAACAGCAGGTGCTGCCGCCCATCCCATGTGTTGCCTATTAAGGGTTACTAAGTATGTAGGGGTGTATATAAAAAATACCCCTCTCTGTGTCATTGGAGATATCTATGCCAGAGGCAAGGAAGCAGGATGAAAGGTCAGTGTAGGACCCACCTAAGGGGGTCTGCCTTGACGTTGGCAGGCGGGCATTCCTTCCAATGGCCATTGGAGTAACTAAATTACTTCCATTTGTTTAAATATACATAGGGATTTAGGAGAGAGCGCAGATAAAATTTTTGCTTTGGTAAATAAATGTATTTGTTTTCCTCCATGAAGGCCTCTCAACAATTACTTGCCCTTTGCTTGAGGAACAAGTTCCTTGGCTCTCAAATCCACTAGCTTTCCATCAATTTGGAACAATGCTGCCCAGTGTCTCTCTGAAGAGAGGGCCACATTGGTGTTTCCTAGTAAACAAAGGCACCATTGTACCAATTCTCTGATATAGTGCATCCACTCACGCACCACGAGAGTCAAAGGTATCTGCCCATGAATAGGCATCGTCTGACAGGTACATTACCATTGACAGCGGTCCAATGACATCTAGGAGATTATCCTGAGCTCCTTTGAATCCACACTTGACACTTTACGTGGGTCCTTGCACCCACAGGTCCTAAACACCAGCATCAGTTGGTCAAATTACGGGGTGTAATCCACTTTGTCAGGTAGAGTGTGGCGAGTGCACTCAGACCGCATATATTTTCAGACCTCTTTGTCGACGGGTTTTCTGAGCAAGAAATGCATAAAACTGGCAAGGTTGTCCAGTGGTATCCAATCCCAGGAACGGGGTTGGTGGGTGTTTCTAGGGTCAAACATGCTTTGACCAGTGGCGTCCAGAAACAGTTCTGTGTCCGTGTGACCATGTGAGAGGTAGGTTCCCCATCAGCCAAGTTTTCCTTTGTACACTAGACTACACAAAAGGTTTCCTTAACAAAGGCAGAATCTGACTTTGAAGTGTAGCCGCATGAATCATCATCAGAGCCAGATGCAACAGCCTGCAATTTGTCAAGAACAGAGAGTGAGCAAGGCAATTCTTCTTCATCTTCTGAGGAGAGGTGAAGTGCAGGTTTCGAGACCAAGTGCAGTAGGGTACGATCCCGCCTGACAGGCGCCTTTTCCGGCTTGGATCTCTTGCTCTTTCAGTGGCTTTTCACCAAGCATCAACATTCTCTTGAGGAGTCTGAATGCTCTGAGTCAGCCTCTCAGTGGGCCTGTTTGTCTGGGTCAGGGCTTGCAGGGAAGGCTTGAGAAAGCAGCATGGAGGCAGCCACAGCTGCAGGGATAAGTCTTGAGGACCACAGGGTTTTGGAAGTTTTCCATGACAAGAACAGTAACAATTGGGGCTCACCCAAAGGAACAGTGTGTGTCAGTGTATTAAATGGTGGTCATGCAGACCGTAGTGGCAATATGGAAAGCAGGCACTTGGGGTATGAGAGGCCTAGGGACCAGGAGAGAGGTATATAACAGATGTGAGGACAACTTGTGTGAATGTCCGCAACGGCAAAGGAAGGCGGCAGCCACTTAAAAGAAATTAAACATGTCACCCACAAAACTGTAAATTTGTAAGAACAGGTTCTGCTTGACAACACATAAATGGGGACTCACCCCCATCCAGTATACAGGTTAAACACAACTGTCTGGTCCCAGTGCAGTCCTGGAAGGAATCAGCCAAAGTTGTACAGATAAAGAAGGCAGAAGTTCTTCTGTCCGATTTGCAGATAACACTGTAAGGCACAGAAAATGGCTGCCCGAGATCTTGTGACATCTGAGATGACTGCCATAGTACCCCTCGCGAAATTCGGTGATCAATCCTACGTTTGCCTTGTGAATGGACATTTGACCACACAGCCCAAAGGGCAAAGAGAAAGGCACCAAACGTATAACAGTGTTCAGCGCCACCGATTTGAAATGTCGGAGCCGAACGCGCACAGGTGTTTGGTTCGCAAATCATTTCATTAAAAAGAAATGAAGCTGGGCAATATCCGTGCTCCGGACATTTGATGCTGACCCATGATAAGGTTCATGCGGCAAAAGCCACAGTGGGAACAGGGAAATATGGGCGTAGCCGGGTCTGGGGATGGAGAGGGTGTAGAAGTGCTCACCAATGGTGATTGAACCAGAGGCACAAAAGGGCAGCAGCCCACCAGGCTTCTCGGAATTAGAAAGGGTGTCTTTCAGGCAAAAAGGAAAGTTATAGTAGAATAATAAAGTATAAAACAGGCGATTAGAAAATGCAGCAAGCTTCTATGTTGCATTCTTTGGTATAAATTGATTTACTAGATTAAAAAATTGCCCACAAAAAAATGTATATCCAGATAAAGATAAATTAAAACTTGTCATTTATTTCATACATTTAAAACAGAGAAAAGGTTTATTATCACACTGTAAGAGGAGAGTGCTATCGTGAAAAATTTGTGATTTTGTAAACCCTATAGTAAAAAAGAAAAAAAGAGAAAAGTATATATACAGTTGTACTCTAGTTGACTAAACTTCCCTGATGCTGGCAGACTATTTATAGAAGTGGCAACATATGTGTCTTGTAGTTGCTTCTGCAGAATTGAAGGAATTGAGGAATTTAACTACACCTCATTTATCAATAGATAAAACCTCAACACTAGCACCATAACTAGCATATTACAGCATTCCTTTTGTCCATGCAACTGAATTTAAGTTTTAACCAATCTGAACCCTGCAATCTAATATATAAACAGCTTATGAGTCCACTCTTTCTCATTTCCCCTGAAGAGCCTGCCTGGCAAAACACGCGTTGGGGCGCAGCTCAGGACACTATTTACTTCGGCATCCTATGATTTAGAGTTCTCCTAACTCGAGTTGATGTCACTCTGCCTCCTGATCGGCTTATTCAAGCTCCATATCTACACGATATATTCTAGGGAAGCCACTGCTATATTGAGCTGTCATTTACCGGATACTAATCGAGATAGGAGCTGCCTTTACCTTAGGTTCTTAGCTTAATAAGCATGATAGGTGCCCTTGAAGGCACAGAATAGAAAATCACCTGTTATAGACAATAAACAGTTATAGATATTTTCATATGCATACAATGGGTGGAATGATGCAGTTCAGGGTAAAAGATGGTAATATACAGGCAAACGGAGTGACTGTGGAGATAAAATAGTATACAAGCACCTAGTGCAATATTGTACAGTATAATATTTGTAAACATAAGGTGTATAATTCAGTACTCACAAAGGAGGAGCCAATAGATAATGGCTCAATCAAAGTGCCTGTGGGATAGTTTGAAGGGATCCCACTCCCTTACAGGATACAGGTGATCTTTCACTAATTCCAAAATAAATGTCCACACCAATGGGATATTGGGGACTAAATTTCTTTTAATAATAAACAATAAAATACAAGTATGTAAAAATATAAAATAAGAAAAGGTAAAGACTTAACACTAACCTGTGGTAAGATAGGTAAGTCCTTTGTAAGGTCAAAAAAAGTTGCAAAACGCGTTTCGCCCAAATCGTGGGCTTCCTCAGTTGCTAATAGTGTCCATCGGATAGTGTGTATTTATGCCCGTCCAGGAAGGTGGTTTCTTCCGCGTTCGCGCAGTTTTTCTATTTCCGGTCGCATGTTGATGACGTGTTTCCGGTCCGCGGGTTGTTGATTAGATCGCTGTTGGAACGCATATGCGTTCTACACATTCAACAAACTTTATTCTTCCCTTTAGTCCATGAACAATATAAATATCGATTTGTATACCCAGTATTGAGTAGGAAAAAAATGGAAATAACTACATTCTATATATGGAAAATCTCATAAACATATATTGTAAAAAATCATTTGAAAAGTCATTTAAAAATTATATAATAGAGTTCACACACATATAGGCAAAAATCCATAATAGAAACGTTCAAATAGTGAGAATAATTTAAATAACATAAATAGAAATACATATATAAAAAATCAATAATCTGTATAAAAAATGAAGCTGTACTTAGTAACTCCTGAAATCCTAATGTTACTACATAAGTATGTTTCATATAAACAATAAGACAGAAAAAGTTGTAGTGACATATTATAAAAAATGGCAAATTTCGAAATCTGAATTAAGACCGTTTGGTATGAGAGTGTTAAAGTTAAAAATAAATTTCATTTCTTCTTTACCCAGCTTGTTGGTATAGCTACCTCCCTTCCAATCCCTTTGAACTAATTTTATTGCACAGAAAAATAAGCCCGTAGGGTCTTGGTTGTGTTGAATTTTAAAATGTTGGGAGACATAAAGAAAAAATTTGAAGAATATATTTTAAAAGGAAAGGAACGAAAAATTATTAACGAAAAAGAAGCCAACTATTTATCTATTGATTACCCTAAAATACCGGTATTTTATCACCTACCTAAAGTACATAAAGACCAACAAAACCCACCGGGTAGGCCTATAATATCAGGTATCGATTCTGTATCCACACGGATATCAGAATATATTATGAATATATTATGCTGCAACCTCTAGTGGTGAAAAATCCATACTACCTCAAAGACACCATCCATATGCTTCAAATATTAGAACAGACTGAATAGCAGGAAGGGAACTTTCTAGTTACATGTGACGTTAGCTCCTTATATAGCATAATCCCCCATGAAAAAGGACTTGAAGCAGCGAAGTATTTTTTAGAAAAATCATTTTTTAAAGAAGAACAAATAGAGTTCATTTTAGAAGGTATTTTACTTATTTTAACTAATAATTTTTTTTGGTTCCAAGACCATTTTTATCTACAGATCTGCGGTACAACAATGGGCACCAAGTTTGCCCCCAGTTATGCCAATTTATTTATGGCATACTGGGAAGAACTTTTTATTTCCAGTGGCCATGGCTGGAGGGCAAACTTGGTGTCCTACCGCAGGTATATAGATGACATATTTTTTATCTGGAAAGGCAGTAGTTATGAATTGACACTTTTTTGGAGTTTCTCAATACTAACGACTGGGGCATTAAATTGTCTAGTAATGTGAGTAATACTGATATTAACTTTTTATATCTTAATATCTATATAAAAGGATCTAGTATTTATACTAGAAATTATTTTAAACCGGTGGACTCAAATAGTTATATCAATCGAACCAGTTGCCATCACACCCCCTGGCTCACCAATGCCCCTAAAGGGCAATTCAAAAGGATTAGGAGGAACTGCAAAGAAGAAGAAGAATATACCAAACAGGCTGAATATATAAAAAATCAGTTTATAGAAAAAGGGTATGATAAAGATGATCTAAAGAAAGATATGGAAGAAATCAGACTCTTGGAAAGAAACCAATTGTTGAAATATAAATCCAAAAATAAGACATATAATTCTAATGAAGTCCCTTTCATTAGTAAATATAGTGGGAACACGAGAAAAATACAAAGAGTCATTAATAAACACTGGCATATTTTAAGAGATGACCCCATACTTAAGGATATTTTACCTCCTCAACCAAGAATGATTTATAGAGGTACAAATAACCTCAGGAATATGTTAGTTAGAAGTAATTTAGAAATAACAAGACCTAAGCATTTTATTAATAACTTGATAGGCTTTTATGGTTGTGGGGAGTGTTTACCATGTAGAGTTACAAAGAATAAAAAAAGACATTTCGTGGATATAGGTGAAATAATAGGACGATCATATAAAATAAGAGATCACCTTACCTGTCATTCTAAAGGAATTATTTATGTCCTGAAATGTTCATGTAATCTCCTCTACATAGGGAGAACTTTACGACCTTTGAATGTAAGGATTGCGGAACATGTCCGCAACATCAAAAAAGGTCTTGAAACGCACTCAGTCTCCCAAAATTTTAAAATTCAACACAACCAAGACCCTACGGGCTTATTTTTCTGTGCAATAAAATTAGTTCAAAGGGATTGGAGGGGAGGTAACTATACCAAAAAGCTGGGTAAAGAAGAAATGAAATTTATTTTTAATTTTAACACTCTCATACCAAACGGTCTTAATTCAGATTTCGAAATTTGCCATTTTTTATAATATGTCACTACAACTTTTTCTGTCTTATTGTTTATATGAAACATACTTATGTAGTAACATTAGGATTTCAGGAGTTACTAAGTACAGCTTCATTTTTTATACAGATTATTGATTTTTTATATATGTATTTCTATTTATGTTATTTAAATTATTCTCACTATTTGAAAGTTTCTATTATGGATTTTTGCCTATATGTGTGTGAACTCTATTATATAATTTTTAAATGACTTTTTAAATGATTTTTTACAATATATGTTTATGAGATTTCCCATATAAAGAATGTAGTTATTTCCATTTTTTTCCTACTCAATACTGGGTATACAAATCGATATTTATATTGTTCATGGACTAAAGGGAAGAATAAAGTTTGTTGAATGTGTAGAACGCATATGCGTTCCAACAGCGATCTAATCAACAACCCGCGGACCAGAAACACGTCATCAACATGCGACCGGAAATAGAAAAAACATGCGAACACGGAAGAAACCACCTTCCTGGACGGGCATAAATACACACTATCCGATGGACACTATTAGCAACTGAGGAAGCCCACGATTTGGGCGAAACGCGTTTTGCAACTTTTTTTGAACTTACAAAGGACTTACCTACCTTACCACAGGTTAGTGTTAAGTCTTTACCTTTTCTTATTTTATATTTTTACATACTTGTATTTTATTGTTTATTATTAAAAGAAATTTAGTCCCCAATATCCCATTGGTGTGGACATTTCTTTTGGAATTAGTGAAAGATCACCAGTATCCTGAAAGGGAGTGGGATCCCTTCAAACTATCCCACAGGCACTTTGATTGAGCCATTATCTATTGGCTCCTCCTTTGTGAGTACTGAATTATACACCTTATGTTTACAAATATTATACTGTACAATATTGCACTAGGTGCTTGTATACTATTTTATCTCCACAGTCACTCCGTTTGCCTGTATATTGCCATCTTTTACCCTGAACTGCATCATTCCACCCATTGTATGTATAAGATTTTATGTTATTTGTTGTGTGGATAGAGAGGTTACCACACGGGTGTTTTTTGAGTGATTTGGTATCCATTTGGGTCACACGCTGAAACTCTGTACTTGCATTTCTAGTTATAGATATTTGCTGCCCTGAGCCCTTATCTATAAGGAATCTATCCAGATAGGTGCTGCCTCTATCCTAGATACTTATTCTAATCAAGAAGTAGACATGTGCAATTCGTTTCGGGCCGAATATGAATTCGGACGAATTTCGGGCAATTCGGACATTAGGGTACTTCCAAATGTCCGAACAGCCGAAGTGCCGAATTACCAAGGTCCAGAAGTTCTGAAATTACCGAATTTCTGAAGTGTCGAAGTGCCAAATTGCCAAAGTACAGTATTGCCTAAGTACTAGTATACTTACCCAGTGGAAGAAGACTGTATACAATTTGCAACACTTACAACAATCAAGTAACACACATTCATATAAAATGTAAGTTACTTGGCCAGTCAATGTAATGACAGGAATGAATAAGTAGATAACTCCCTAATTCCCACGTTATTAGGGAGCTATCTACTAAAAGGCTGAAAGACCTAAAGATTACTTAGTATTAGTAAATTATGCCCTTACTCGCTATACCGCGAGTAGGGGCATGTCTATTTAACAGTGAGCAGCCTGAGCGGTGGGTGGGGGCCCTAAATACTAATTGGGTGGGAGACCTAATCTCCTCCCCCCTGGCCCCCATCCCTGAGCAGTGGGTGGGGGCCCTAAATTAGAATGAGGGGGTAGGACCTAATGTCCTCCCCCCTGGCCCCCACCCCTGAACGGCGGGTGGGGGCCCTAAATAAAAAAAATTAACCCCCCTTCCGCCAGGTGACTAGGGGTCCCCAAACCCCTAGTCACCCCACTCCCCCCAAAAAATTAACCCCTACCTAGCCCCCTCACCCTAAAAATAATGAGGGGACCATTTAACTAAGTACCTGAAAAAAAATAAAATAAGATTTTAGAAGAAAGAAAACATCAAATGGTAAGTTTTATTTTTTCAGCCCCAAAAAAGGCCAAATAAAAAGCCATAATAACCGACGCACTTAAAAAAATAAAAAAAAATAAAACCGAGCGCAAAAAAAAAATCCATCTTCACCCGGCGAGGGCTCCGCGCAGACTGAGCTCTGCAGGGAGCGGGGGAAGGCTTATAAAGCTTTACACCGCCCTGCAATTAGGCTCAGAGCACTCTGATTGGTGGGTTTAAGCCATCCAATCAGAGTGCTCTGACAGGTAAATGAAGAGACTGACAGGTAAGTCTCTACATTTACCTGTAACAACACTCTGATTGGTTGGTTTTGAAATCCACCAATCAGAGTGCTCTGTCTCATTTTACACAGCGTGGGAAAGTTCTTTGGAATTTTCCCACGCTGTGTAATTTGACTCATAACTCTCTGATTGGTGGATTAAGTAACCAATCAGAGAGTTATGTCAGTCTCTTCATTTACCTGTCAGAGTACTCTGATTGGATTGCTTAAATCGCATTAGGTCCCCCCCAATTAGTATTTAGGGCCCCCACCCATAGCTCAGGAGTAGTTTAGGTCCACAGCTTAGGTCCCCCCCTAATTATCTTTTAGGGCCCCCACCCACCATTCAGGGGTGGGGGACAGGGGGAGGACATTAGGTCCTCCCCCCCCTTATTCTAATTTAGGGCCCCACCCACTGCTCAGGACTGCTCAAGGGTGGGGGACAGGGGGGAGAAATTTAGGTCCCCCCCTAATTAGTATTTAGGGCCCCCACCCCCCGCTCAAGGGTGGGGGCCAGGGGGGAGGACAATAGGTCCCCCCATTATTTTACTTTAGGGCCCCCACCCGCTGCTCAGGGGTGGGGGCCGAGGGGCAATAGGTCCCCCCCTTATTCTAATTTAGGGCCCCCACCCACCGCTCAGGGGTGGGGGCTCGGGAGGGGGTACCCTTTTTTTTTTTAAAGGCTGCTCACTGTTTACTAGACATGCCACTACTCGCGGTATAGCGAGTAGGGGCATAATTTACTAATACTTAGTAATCTTTACTTAGTATTAGTAAATTTGGCTGAAAGACCAATTTAGGTCTTTCAGCCTTTCGGTAGAAACCGTGGTAATTAGGGAGTTATCTACCAAGCGGCTGCAAGAGAAGTTCCGAAATTCCAAAGTTGACGAAGTTCCGAAGTGTTGAAGTGGCGAAGTTCCGAAGTGCCGAATTGCCAAAGTCATGAATTTCGGAATGCCGAACCAAAAATTTTTCCCATGCACATGCCTATCAAGAAGATAGGTGCCCTTGAAGGCACGGAATAGGTAATTACCTCTCAGCAGACAGCTAGACACTGCGAGTAGGTTAACTTGATAAAAGATTAGGGATTAGGTGCTCATTAAGGCACAACTTAGAATCTCTGCCAAATCACTATCAGCCTTACCAAGACAGCTCTCCACTATCATGGATTAAAACTATTTGGACTACTTAAAGGATCACTATAGTGACAGGAAAACAAACTCGTTTTCCTGACACTATATCATCCTTAGGACCCTCCCTCCCCCCCCCTCAGGGTCCCCCTCCCTTGGCACTGAAGGGGTTAAAAACCCCTTCAGCCACTTACCTTTATCCAGCGCCGGGCTCCATGGCGCTGGTGACCTCTCCTCCACGCCGAAGTCCGCTCCCGAGAGGAGCTGAATGCGTATGCGCAGCAAGAGCTGCGTGCGCATTCAAACAGTCCATAGGAAAGCATTTCTCAATGCTTTCCTATGGACTTTCTGCACGCTGGATGCGAATTTCGCATCCTGCGTCGCAGAAACATAGAAACATAGAATGTGACGGCAGATAAGAACCATTCGGCCCATCTAGTCTGCCCAATTTTCTAAATACTTTCATTAGTCCCTAGTCTTATCTTATAGTTAGCCTTATGCTTATCCCACGCATGCTTAAACTCCTTTACTGTGTTAACCTCTACCACTTCAGCTGGAAGGCTATTCCATGCATCCACTACCCTCTCAGTAAAGTAATACTTCCTGATATTATTTTTAAACCTTTGCTCCTCTAATTTAAGACTATGTCCTCTTGTTGTGGTAGTTTTTATTCTTTTAAATATAGTCTCCCCCTTTACTATGTTGATTCCCTTTATATATTTAAATGTTTCTATCATATTTATCCAGCTCTAAAGGGTCTGAGGGATCCCCTTTTAAAGGTTGCTGCCTATAAGTTATCTAGCGCTGTCTCATTTCTATTTTTGAAGTGGTCTGGGGTCTTGGTTTTTATAAACCAATTTCTTTGAAACTACTATGTTTACATCTGAAGGGTTAAAATCTGGGGGACCCGGCACCCAGACCACTTCATTGAGCGGAAGTGGTCTGGAATCTCTGGATGACTATAGTGTCCCTTTAATGTTTTTCTCTGTTACTATAGTTTGACTAGCAATCCACATTTCTGGACATAATCTAACACTGTCTATTTATTTAATAAAAATGTGCAGTAGCAACTACAAGACACATATGTTGCCACTTCTATTAATTGTCTGGCTGCCTGCCAGCATAAGGGAAGTTTAATCAACTAAAGTACAGCTGTATATAAACTTTTCTCTTTTTTCTCTTTTTTACTATAGGGTTTACAAAATCACTATTTTTTTCACAATAGCACTCTCCTCTCACAGCATCATAATAAACTTTTTCTCTATTTTAAATGTAATAAATAAATGACAAGTTTTAATTTATCTCTATCTGTAGATACATTTTTATGTGGGCAATTTCTGAATCTAGAAAATTAAACAGAGATAGTATAGAACAATCAAATATCAACAGTAAAAGACAGAGTTGAGGTAATATCCAAAATCTGACTTGACTTGTGATGGAGCAGCAAACAAAATATGAATTGCTACAGTTCCATGTGCCTCTTGTAAGCTTTACTTGCTAATGATTGGTTCTTGTTTTTGTCATGTTGTAAAATTAGCCCAGATCTTGAATGCCAAACTCTTGTCTACCAGAGTACTTACATACCGAACAGGAAACATGTTGGACCTGTTTCCCACAGACACCATAATAAACTGAATTGTACACCTAATGTTCTGCCAAACCTGACTAGCATTCCACATTTAGCTAAATATAAATGGAGAAAAAATACCATAAAGGTGGGCGTATTCAAGTTTTTATGTAGTAAAGGACCATTATAGGCACCCAGACCACTTCAAAAATAGAAATGAGACAGCGCTAGATAACTTATAGGCAGCAACCTTTAAAAGGGGATCCCTCAGACCCTTTAGAGCTGGATAAATAGAAATAATAAAAAAAAGCTGCGCACACAGATAAAAATGAAGTCCAATATAAAGGAAAAGAAAAGTCCCAATGTTTTATCCTTACAAATGGTCTTTGCTAGTGACGTCTTCTCTTAATGTAGCGGTTCCACTTATATGAAAGAGAAAAAAGGAGAGAGAAGGGCGACCAATAGTGTAGTATGTAAAATTCCGATGTGGACGTGAAAAAATAATAGTATAGAACTCACATTTACCAGAGCTACTGTCCTAGCTCTGGGGTAAGGCGCATACAGCGGTTTAATCCCCGCTTGTGGGATTTAAATGGGTTCCTCTCTGTGATAGGTGTCCAATTCTCGGAATAAAAGAAACAGCCAATAGTGCTCACTGTATAGCAATATGGATAAAATAATAAAAGAATGTACTTACAAAGCAAGAGCAGATCTACTGCTCCGTGATGACAGCTTGGGTGGATTGATCCCCACCTAGGATTTCTTTAAGTGCAGGAAACTTCCAGGGATTTTCAAGGTTTTTATAAAACCAATATAAAAGGGAATAAAATAATTAAAAGGCCAGGATAAAAAAAGAAAAATTATGTGTCTATAAAAAAGATTATTGGCACAAACAAATAACCAAAAATACTTTAATATATAAAAAGAACACAATAATTTAAATTTCCATAACGCGTTTCGTCAGAGACTTTTTCAAATGGAATAACAAGTAATACATGGCTTAATGGTGTTATATAGGAACATAACTGATTTATATTTGGTGCCAAAATTGGTCCGTCCAATCAGAGACAAAAGCATATATAAAACTTTAAAACATAATTTTAACTTTATCAGTGCATTATCTGTGATATTGTAACACATTCCTGATATTTATAAATAAAAAACGAGGGTGGGAAAGTATAATTTAAAACGTTTTAAAATAGTCACGTGGCATACGGCACTTCCGCATTTCGGACGTCTAGCCGCAATGCCACATGGGGGATGTAGTTGCAAATGGCCGCAACCGGCGGCCGCATACAGAACTAAAAAATCTATAATACCAGATAGACACAGGGAATCCCGTGCAGCCTGGGAAATCCAAAACACAAAACGAAGGCACACATACAATTAATAAGCTGATGTGCAAATTTATCGGCACTTCCGCAAACCGGAAGTTAAAGCCGAAGTGCCTGATGGGGAATGTAGTTTGGGCTTAATAATTGGCTATAGAGGGTAGAATTAAGAAATTGGATACTAAAAGCTAGTACATTAAAAAATAAAAACTAATTAAAAGATACAGCAATAAAAACATGAATAAAAACATGATATTAAAAGGTATTGGCATCATTTTCTTTTCTTTGAAAGGGTATTATAAACAACATTTGGAATATAGAATTAAAGGTACAAGCATCATTATACATCCGTTTTCATAAAAAATTGTATAGATCAAAGTCTGCATTAAGACCATGGGGTATAAGGGTCTTAAGTTTATACACCCATTCCATCTCTGTTTTACCAAGCAGCTTTTTTATATCACCTCCACGCCAAGAGGTAGAACATTTTTTTATACCTATACATTTTAGTAGGCGTGGATCTTTGTTGTGTATAATAAAATGCTTGTATACTGTATAATTTAAGTACCCATTTTTGATATTTCTGCAATGTTCGCTCAGCCTTATCTTTAAGCACCTTGTGGTCATCCCCACATATTGGAGGCCACATGGACACTCAAGCAGATAAATAACATTTTTCGTATTGCAACAAATAAAATCATAAATATTATACACTCTTTTTGTTCGATTAGACATAAAGTTTGTGACTTTAGATGGAGTAGAATGATCTGTGGTTTTACATACAATACATTGTTTACATTTGTAAAAACCTTTCGTCTGAGGAAAAAAGGATAGATTTTTTTGAGGAGATTTTTTAGTAAAATTTGTAGTTAAGATGGATTTAAAATTTGGTGCTCCTCTAAAAACAATATTCGGATGGGTGGGTATAATGGGATTGAGTATCTCGTCGTGTTTGAGTATATGCCAGTGTTTTATTATTCTTTTTTTAACATCATTACTTTTATTATTAAAATTAAAGATCACTGGAAGTACTATTGATTAGTTTTTTTCTTCATTTTTATACATCAGAAGTTCTTTTCTTTCTTTTTGTTTTACTGTATTAATTGTAGTAATTAAATCTGATTCTAAATATTTATTTTCCATAAATTTGTCTTTTAAAAACTCTGCTTGCTCATTAAAATCTGTAAGTTCTGAACAATTTCTACGAAGACGTAAAAATTGGCTTTTTGGGGCACTCTCGAGCCAGGGTTTATAGTGGCAACTGGATTTATCTATGGCCGTATTTACACATACTTTTTAAAAAAAAGTTTTAGTTTGGAGTAGTCCCTTGTTAATAAAAATGCTAAGATCTAAAAAATTGATGGATTTTTTACTAAATTCATATGTAAGAATAATACCCCTATTGTTGGTATTTAAATGGTTAATAAAATCAATAAGATGGTTTTCTGATCCATCCCAAATAAAAAAGAGGTCGTCTATGTATCTAAACTAAGCGACTTTTAAATAAGGGTCTAAACTTAAACATTTTAAATAAACAAGAATTTAACTTTTTAAATAAGGAATTCCCGATTACCGCTGTCATCTACTTTCTCCCCAAAATTCATAAAGATGAACAACACCCCCCAGGCCGACCAATCGTTTCTGGGATAGGTTCACTTTTATGCAATCTTTCGCAATATATTGATACCCTTCTTCAGCCTTCGGTCAAACTCATGAAGTCCTATTTAAAAGACTCTATGTCACTTTTAAAAATTTTAAGTGATTTTACTTGGAAAAATTGTTTTATATTCGTTACATGTGACGTACAGTCTCTTTATACCATTATTCCTCATGATATTGGTTGTCAAGCTATAAAAGAAATTTTAACTCAAGAAGCTAGGATTCCTGATATTCAAATAGATTTTATAATAGAAGGTAACAATATTATTTTAAAGAACAATTATTTTTGGTTTTTAGATTCATTTTATTTGCAAAGAAGAGGTACTGCTATGGGGACTAGGTTTGCCCCCAGTTATGCTAATTTGTTTATGGCTGACTGGGAATCAGAAGCCATTTGGGGCAATCATCAATGGCGGGCAAACCTAGTCGCTTATTTTAGATACATAGACGACCTCTTTTTTATTTGGGATGGATCAGAAAACCATCTTATTGATTTTATTAACCATTTAAATACCAACAATAGGGGTATTATTCTTACATATGAATTTAGTAAAAAATCCATCAATTTTTTAGATCTTAGTATTTTTATTAACAAGGGACTACTCCAAACTAAAACTTTTTTTAAAAAGTATGTGTAAATACGGCCATAGATAAATCCAGTTGCCACTATAAACCCTGGCTCGAGAGTGCCCCAAAAAGCCAATTTTTACGTCTTCGTAGAAATTGTTCAGAACTTACAGATTTTAACGAGCAAGCAGAGTTTTTAAAAGACAAATTTATGGAAAATAAATATTTAGAATCAGATTTAATTACAACAATTAATACAGTAAAACAAAAAGAAAGAAAAGAACTTCTGATGTATAAAACTAAAGAAAAAAAACGAATCAATAGTACTTCCAGTGATCTTTAATTTTAATAATAAAAGTAATGATGTTAAAAAAATAATAAGAAAACACTGGCATATAGTCAAACACGACGAGATACTCAATCCCATTATACCCACCCATCCGAATATTGTTTTTAGAGGAGCACCAAATTTTAAATCCATCTTAACTACAAATTTTACTAAACAATCTCCTCCAAAAAATCTATCCTTTTTTCCTCAGACGAAAGGTTTTTACAAATGTAAACAATGTATTGTATGTAAAACCACAGATCATTCTACTCCATCTAAAGTCACAAACTTTATGTCTAATCGAACAAAAAGAGTGTATAATATTTATGATTTTATTTGTTGCAATAAGAAAAATGTTATTTATCTGCTTGAGTGTCCATGTGGCCTCCAATATGTGGGGATGACCACAAGGTGCTTAAAGATAAGGCTGAGCGAACATTGCAGAAATATCAAAAATGGGTACTTAAATCATACAGTATCCAAACATTTTATTATACACAACAAAGATCCACGCCTACTAAAATGTATAGGTATAAAAAAATGTTCTACCTCTTGGCGTGGAGGTGATATAAAAAAGCTGCTTGGTAAAACAGAGATGGAATGGGTGTATAAACTTAAGACCCTTATACCCCATGGTCTTAATGCAGACTTTGATCTATACAATTTTTTATGAAAACGGATGTATAATGATGTTTTTACCTTTAATTCTATATTCCAAATGTTGTTTATAATACCCTATCAAAGAAAAGAAAATGATGCCAATACCTTTTAATATCATGTATTTATTCATGTTTTTATTGCTGTATCTTTTAATTAGTTTTTATTTTTTAATGTACTAACTTTTAGTATCCAATTTCTTAATTCTACCCTCTATAGCCAATTATTAAGCCCAAACTACATTCCCCATCAGGCACTTCGGCTTTAACTTCCGGTTTGCGGAAGTGCTGATAAATTTGCACATCAGCTTATTAATTGTATGTGTGCCTTTGTTTTGTGTTTTGGATTTCCCAGGCTGCACGGGATTCCCTGTGTCTATCTGGTATTATAGATTTTTTAGTTCTGTATGCGGCCGCCGGTCGCGGCCATTTGCAACTACATCCCCCATGTGGCATTGCGGCTAGACTTCCGAAATGCGGAAGTGCCGTATGCCACGTGACTATTTTAAAACGTTTTAAATTATACTTTCCCACCCTCGTTTTTTATTTATAAATATCAGGAATGTGTTACAATATCACAGATAATGCACTGATAAAGTTAAAATTATGTTTTAAAGTTCTATATATGCTTTTATCTCTGATTGGACGGACCAATTTTGGCGCCAAATGTAAATCAGTTATGCTCCTATATGACACCATTAAGCCAGGTATTACTTGTTATTCCATTTGAAAAAGTCTCTGACGAAACGCGTTATGGAAATTTAAATTATTGTGTTCTTTTTATATATTAAAGTATTTTTGGTTATTTGTTTGTGCCAATAATCTTTTTTATAGACACATAATTTTTCTTTTTTTATCCTGGCCTTTTAATTATTTTATTCCCTTTTATATTGGTTTTATAAAAACCTTGAAAATCCCTGGAAGTTTCCTGCACTTAAAGAAATCCTAGGTGGGGATCAATCCACCCAAGCTGTCATCACGGAGCAGTAGATCTGCTCTTGCTTTGTAAGTACATTCTTTTATTATTTTATCCATATTGCTATACAGTGAGCACTATTGGCTGTTTCTTTTATTCCGAGAATTGGACACCTATCACAGAGAGGAACCCATTTAAATCCCACAAGCGGGGATTAAACCGCTGTATGCGCCTTACCCCAGAGCTAGGACAGTAGCTCTGGTAAATGTGAGTTCTATACTATTATTTTTTCACGTCCACATCGGAATTTTACATACTACACTATTGGTCGCCCTTCTCTCTCCTTTTTTCTCTTTCATATAAGTGGAACCGCTACATTAAGAGATGACGTCACTAGCAAAGACCATTTGTAAGGATAAAACATTGGGACTTTTCTTTTCCTTTATATTGGACTTCATTTTTATCTGTATGCGCAGCCTTTTTTTATTATTTCTATTTACCCAGACCACTTCAGCTCAATGAAGTGCTCTGGGTGCCAGGTCCCTCTAGTGTTAACCTTGCAGCTGAAAACATAGCAGTTTCAGTGAAACTGCTATGTTTCACTGAGGGTTAATCCAGCTTCTAGAGGCGCTTCTGCGATTCTCAGTGTGAAAATCACTGTGAGAAGACGCTGGACGTCCATAGGAAAGCATTGAGTAATGCTTTCCTATGGGCAGTTTGAAAGCGCGCACGGCTCTTGTCGCGCATTGTCAGGGTATTTATATCGGCAGACATCTTGTGCTATGATAGAAACTAAAAGTGTATATTCTGAGTCACTCTGAACAGACCAGACTCCATTTTGTTATTTTCAAGTTAACAAAAAAGACACAAGATTTCTTTTTGTAAGACTAGCCACTTTGCCAGAGCTAAGGAATGCATAGCATAGTATAAACAAGTGATAAGAAGAATATAATCAAATCTAAACCCAGACAATTGTGACAGAGAAGATTAAATAATAATATTTAACTGTCTATATATATAAGGTACCATTGTATGGAAAAGGGTAAACTTAGTTCATGATCTGCCATATCAGAAATTATAGCAGATTTGCCAGACACATAGTCTGGACAAAATTTAAGAAACCCTTTGAAATTTTAAATTATGGCACTATAAAGATAACGCAAAATGACGTCAAAATAGCCACCAGGAAAAGTTAACTCTTTCCTGGATAGGTATGTTTAGTGGGACAAGACTGCCCTCTATAGACCAAATACCTAATTTGCGATCTGGAAGATAACCACACCTCTAGTGCTTCTATTGTGTTATCAAATGATGACGTACAGAGAGTCTGGCCCTTTAAAAGTTAAGACAAAGGGAAGACAGGGGAGGCAGATCCAAGAGATATGCAAAGAAAAAGAGGAGAGAGGAATTGGAAGTTGGGGAATCCAACCTCCATGCAGAGAGACATCCAAATAAGTTCCTGAGACTACCAATCGGATGAAATATCTACTCAACTGGTAATTATACTGGTTTCATTTAATTAATTAAATTAATTAAAATGTATTAATAGCATTATATATGACTGGATAAAGCACGGTCAGATTTCCATATTAAGAAATCTTAGTTAACTAAGAATATATAGTTATAAACATTCCATTCTGCAGGTGGAATTAAGAATAATTATATATTGATGTGATATTATCACGTGTTAGCATACCGTTGTTTTTATCCAGGTGTATTGATTTGCTCTAATTAGGATAAGATATCTTTTAGACAAATTAAAATCTGCTTATATAATCATGGTAGATTCTCTTATTTGATGGTTTCAGGAAATGACTAATGAACTGGTTTAAATGTTATTTTATTTAAAATTACATAAGAATAGATCTTAACTACCTAGGAGATCTAGCCAGCATTGAAAGGGTTATTCTAACTGTCTGCTAAACTTTACGACCTTACGCTGCACTCTGAGGAATTCTGTTCTTCGCTGTGAAAAGTTTCACTATGTCTGTGTAAGCATAGTCATAAATTATAAAGTCTTGACAGAAAATGCTGTAATAGCCATTGAAACGTGCATACCCATTTCTTTGTATTGCATATCATTTTATACTGAATATTCATTGATTATTGTCATGCATGTTACATGTTATTATTAATTAATTTGTTATTAAAAATAAAATCTATTTTTATACATTGTGATATTATTATATGAAATACTTCTCACTTACGATAAACGTTCTTTGGGATCTGAGAATTGAATTAGTGGGCAATTCTCAACTGTTTACTATTATTATCCCATAAATATCCCCACAGCATGCGCATTCTGAGCTGACGTTGGTAGAGGGGGGAGAGATCCCCAGCGCCGAGGGAGCCCGGTGCTGGAGAAAGGTAAGTGGCTGAAGGGCACTGAGGGTGGGGGGACCTAATGACCCTATAGTGCCAGGAAAACAAGTTTGTTTTCCTGGCACTATAGTGGTCTTTTAAGGAACCCGTGCAGTATGTGATATTATCTTAAAAATATACCAATTAAATAGGCCCAGATATCAGTATATATTCCAGTTTGCATAACCATTCATTGTATGCAAAATAAAAAAATAACCTATAATAGGGTAATGTCATATAAAAATTAAAAACCCCTTTGCATTTAGTAAAAGTAATGGCTCTGTAAATAAGAGCAATAGGTATGCAGTAGCTAAATAGCCTCTGTGGCCGTTTCAGATTTTTTTACATAAGGTGGAAGAATGTTTACACTGCTGATGTTTGCCAAATGATGGAGAATACAATAAGTATGGGACCTCATCCAGAGTGCCGAATGTAGTCCGAAAGTGCAAAGTGACGACCAATTTTGTTGTTCAGTACAACTTTTTTAAGGCAATACTGGAAGTGCAGCCCCGCTTCTGCATCTCTGGTCTGCACACATGTGAGGACCTGGTGGACCCAGTATCTTTTGTGGTACAGCAGGAGTGCTTGGTCAAGAAAGAGAATAGCTCTTTCCTCTTCTTGCCTGGCACCCACAAGGGTGATGGCAGTGCTCTAACCTTGCGCTACTACACCTGGCTGACTCCAGGGAAGAATAGAGATGCACTGAGCGGGTGGACAGAACAGCGGACTTGGCATTTTAAAAGATAAAGAATATGATACTAAGTTTGGGTAGGGGAACAAGTGAGGAATCGGGAGAAAGACAAGAGGGGCAAGTTAGAAGAGGGGAACTAGTGAGGTAATGGGAACAAGTGGAGGGGATTGATTGTAGAAAGGAAAAATTATTACAGAAAGGGGGAGAGGAACAAGTGAGAGGGAGATAAATGTATAGAGGGAGCTGAAGAAAAATAAAAAGGGGCAGATGGAAACTGGAAACACAGGGCACACTATAGGTACATGCACACTAAAACTTCACACAAATATGCTTGTATGCCTCTATGCAGAAACTGTCACTCTATAAAACACACCACTAACACACTGCACAACTACAAGATGACACTACAAAACTATGCTCCTACGCACATATTGCCATTCAGCCACCTAACTGGCCACATACTGTAAACCGATCATATTTCCTATACAACCAGTCAGTCCCATCTCACCATCCAGTCATACCCACTCACCCTGTCACATTCACATACCTGGCCATATAACTGGCCACCTACCCTCACCCACCTTGCACTTATTGCCATCCAGCCACCCACGAAGTCATAATTATCACACCCCAAACTAGTCTCCTGCATCCTTCCAATCACACACACCAAGCTTCATATATATGGCAGGCTGGGGTGGATTGAGGAAACTGTAGAGAGAATAAATCTGGCCCGGTGCTCTGGGCAATATTCTGCTTGGAAACCTTGGGTCCTGGCAATCATTATGTTTCTTTGACACAAACTTCATACCTAGGGATTGTTGCAGACTACATACACCCCTCTATGGAAACGAGAGTAATCTCAATGTATCCTTACTGGTAACATATTTTATAAATAAAATTAAGTGAGGTGGGTTCACTTGTCCCTGTCCTTTTAACCCTGAATGTAAAATCTAGCAGTTTTTATTTCATTTTTTTTTTTATTGCACTGTTGATATAGCATTGTTAAGTCTAGTGATTGTCTGTATATGACTGTTACTAGAGACGCTTACATTGCACTGACACTGTCCCATGAGGGGCATGCCTCCTTGGTGATGAAGGTACTTCTCTGAATCCATATGTTTGCTAGCAAACATCACTGACGAGGCCAAAAGAAGGTGGAAACGATCATCGGAGTTTGCTGTATCTCTTGTGCAGAGAGAACTTTGAGTCATTTCCATTCTGGACTGCCCTTATGGGTGAGATCAGTCTGATATGTAAATGGTATATGTTCTCTTTGAAATGGCACATGTAAGCCAAAACTATTTTGAGACCTCAGCTGGGATTTACCAAAGGACAAGCTAATAAATTATTCTATATAATTATTCTAATTATTTTGTATGTCACATCAAAAGCAAGCCCTTTTTGTAATTTGAAACACGGTATGCAATATGTGTTGGTTCAATTAACTAGAAATATTGAAATTGTGGTTTAAAACACATGGCAATAAAACTAAAATTACTTTTTACATTAAAGGATTATACCAACCACCATGAGCACTTCTGTTTTGACAAGTGGTCATAGGCGTGCGCACGGCGTGTGCCGGGTGTGCCTGGGCACACCCTAATCCCGCGGCACCCCTATGTATATTGAGACCGGCAGGGGAGATCTCAGAATCTTCCCTGTCGGCTCATGCAGAGCAGGCAGGAGAGGACCAGTGGAGCTATTGCCGGCAGCCCCGCCGGGTTCCTCTCGCGAGATATGAGCATTGCCGCGGCAACGCTCAAATCTTGTGAGAGTGAACTCTAGCCCCACAGGGGCTAGAGTTCACTCTCCACTGGACCACCAGGGATGGAATCAGCAGCACGATCCCCCCTCCCTACAAAAGGTAAGAAGGGAGGGGGGATAGCAAATAATGTACCCCCACCTCCACCCCCACAATCACCCACCCACATACAGCACACATACAGCACCCACACACATACAGCACCCACAGACATACACAGCACCCACACACATACAGCACCTACAGACATACGCAGCACCTACACACATACAGCACCGATACACAGCACCCACAGACATACACAGCACCCATACACAGCACCCACACACATACAGCACCCACAGACATACAGCACCCACAGACATACAGCACCCATACACAGCACCCACAGACATACACAGCACCCATACACAGCACCCACAGACATACACGGCACCCACACACATACAGCACCCACACACATACACAGCACCAACACACATACAGCACCCACACACACATACAGCACCCTCACAAACACAAACAGCACCCTCATACACACACAGCACACTAACAGTACCCTCACAAACACAAACAGGACCCTAACAAACACACACACACAGCACACTACCAGTACCCTCACAAACACAAACAGGACCCTAACAAACACACACACATAGCACACTACCAGTACCCTCACACACAGTAAATTAACAGCACCCTCACAAGCGCACACACACACACAAACAGCACCCTCACACACAGTACATTAACAGCATCTGGTAGGTCTAGTGGGATTAGTAAAGAGAGATACATTGTATACTGTCCATAGAGCTGCGGAGAGCTCAGTACCGCTGGGCGAGCAGGGTGGGTGCTGCAGGTGAGTGATGGAAGAAAGAGCCAAGGCAGAAAGTATTGAGACTGCAGGGAATACACCAAGACTGCAGGGAATACACCGAGACTGCAAGGAATACACCGAGACTGCAAAGAATACACCGAGACTGCAAGGAATATACCGAGACTGCAAGGAATACACCGAGACTGCAGGGAATACGCCGAGACTACAAGGAATACACCGAGACTGCAAGGAATACACAGAGACTGCAGGGAATACACACCGAGACTGCAAGGAATACACACCGAGACTGCAAGGAATACACACCGAGACTGCAAGGAATACACCGAGACTGCAGGGAATACACCAAGACTGCAAGGAATACACAGAGACTACAAGGAATACACACCGAGAATGCAAGGAATACACCGAGACTGCAAAGAATACACCCAGACTGCAAGGAATATACCGAGACTGCAAGGAATACACCGAGACTGCAGGGAATACGCCGAGACTACAAGGAATACACCGAGACTGCAAGGAATACACAGAGACTGCAGGGAATACACACTGAGACTGCAAGGAATACACACCGAGACTGCAAGGAATACACCGAGACTGCAAGGAATGCACAGAGACTGCAAGGAATACACCGAGACTACAAGGAATACACAGAGACTGCAAGGAATACACCGCAACTGCAAGGAATACACCGAGACTGCAAAGAATACACAGAGACTGCAAGGAATACACACCGAGACTGCAAGGAATACACCGAGACTGCAAAGAATACACAGAGACTGCAAGGAATACACACCGAGACTGCAGGGAATATACACCGAGACTGCAAGCAGGGCTGGATTAACATAGGGGCTGATGGAGCTGCAGATCCAGGCCCAGGCCCATGGAATAGGCCCATTTAAAAAAAAAAAAAATTTTTTACTACTCTTAGATTTGCCACCTGACTGGTATTTTACTTGCACAGCCGGTATTTGAGGCTGCCTGGCCGTGCCGGTATTGCAGTAATACCGGCAATACAAATGCAGGTATTTTTCTCAGAATAAATGGAGATTACTCTGCAATACCAGTACCAGCCAGTAGGGGTCACTGTGTGTGGAGAGAGGCAGGCATAGGAAGTTACAGCATATCCCTGCCTCTCTCTACTACTTACTGATCTGTGGGGGAGCAGCAACACAGCACAGAGTCCAGACAGCAGCTCTACAGCTCAGGTAAGTGAGGGATGGGGACACATGTGGACACTGAGACACTAGGGGACACTGAGACACTAGGGGACATATGGGGACACTGAGACACTAAGGGACACAGACACTAGGGGACACTGAGACACTAGGATACATGGGGGCACAGACACTGGGAGAACTGGAAACACTGAGACACTTGGGGACACTGGAAAACATGGGGACACATGGGAATATTGGGAGACACTGAGACATTGGGACACGGAGGCACTATGTCCCCATTTCTCCCAGTGTCCCCATGTCCCCCATCCAGTGTCGCTAGTGTCCCTAAGTCTCACAGTGTCTGTGTCCCGTGTCTCTCAGTGAGCCTAGTGTCCCTATATGTCCCAGTGTCCTCATGTCAATGTCCACAACTGTCCCCAAGTCTCCCAGTGTCCCCATGTCTCTGTGTCCCTAGTGTCTTAGTGTCCCCAAATGTTTCAGTCTCCCTATGTCTCCCAGTCTCTGTGTTCCTAGTGTCTTAATGTGCCTAGTGTCCCCATGTCTCCCAGTGTCCCTATATGTCCCAGTGTCCCCATGTCTATGCCCACAACTGTCCCCATGTCTCCCAGTGTCCCCTAGTCTCCCAGTTTCTGTGTTCCCATGTCTTAGTGTCCCCAAATGTTTCAGTGTCCCCATGTCTCCCAGTGTCTGTGTCCCCATTTATCCCAGTTTCCCTAAATGTCTCAGTGTCCCTATGTCCCCATGTCTCCGTGTCCCCGGGTGTCTCTGTGTCCCCATGTCTCAGTGTGTCCCCAGTATCCTAGTGACATGGGGACACACTGAGACACTGGGATACTGGGAGAAATGGGGACACTGGGAGAAATGGGGACACAGACACTGGGAGACTAGGGGACTGGGCGACATGGGGACACTGACACTGTGATACATAGGGACACTGAGACACTGGGTGACTTGCGAGACTGAGACACTGGGAGCAATCCATCTATACAACAGAATCAAACTGTGAGTAGTTTGTTGGTGATTTTACAGAATTTTATCTGATGTCACTCCTTGTGATTATACAAATGATTAAGGCTGGTATTTTTTTCCAAGAAAGGTGGCAACCCTAACTACTCTTCACATACTCTTGCTTAAAGAAGCACTATAGGGTCAGGAGCACAATCATGTATTTCTGACCCGATTATGTAAAAACCAACACAATGGCCCCTTCTTGCCTCCCTAAGTATTGTAAAATATAACTTGTATTCAAGTCTGCAGCTGCTGCCTCTGCCTCTGAATTGACTGTCTGCTGACATCATCAGAAGTGGTGGTCTGAGCAAATTACAATACTTCCCCATAGGATTGGCTGAGACTGTCAACTAGGCAGATCAGGGGCAGAGCCAGCACAAGTCCAACATAGCCCTGGCCAATCAGCATCTCCTCATAAAGATAATTTGAATCAATGTATCTCTATGAGGAAAGTTCAGTGTCTGCATGCAGAGGGTGGAGACACTGAATGGCAGTGCTGCACACTAGGCAGTACTGCCCCAGGAAGCACCTCTAGCAGCCATCTAAGGAGTGGAGTTATTTTCTCTGAAAAGACAGTGTTTACTGCAAAAGGCCTGAATGGAATGATTCTACTTACCAGAACAAATACAATAAGCTGTAGTTGTTCTGGTGACTATAGTGTCCCTTTACATTTGGAAGATTAAGAGGGATGTATGGGAACAAAACTTGTGTGGACTAGCTGACAATAGAATTAGTTTAGGTAATGCAGACGCTGGTCTCTCTAACACTGTGGCATGTCCCCTTTCTTCTACACTCACTACATACACCTTTTCTCTGTCTCAGACTATATACCAGGAACTTCTGCCTGCTAGTAAGAAGGCAAGGAGACAAGTGGACCAGCGAGTGCTAGGGGACAGTCCTTAGAAAGCACAGAGTGAGCGCATCATTAGATGCATTTATGTCAAGCTCATGGTGCTGCTGCATAGTATGCCCTTAGTTGGACAGCCTACAGGATTGGCGGGCAGCCTGACATGCATTCATGCCAGACTGTCCTTCAAATTCTTTGGACAGACATGCCCCCTTTTTGGGCATGTTCTCCCCTTTTGGCAGGTCTGGTCACGTGATTCGGACCAGTGGCCCACCCTTTTACCCCACCCATTGACTTCCTGCTTTACTGGACACTGCTGTTAGGGGTTATGGATTTACTTGAAAGATTAAAGCATAAATTAGAGAGAGATTACCATAGAGTATGTGTTTTCCTATAGCTGCATCCTATGAGTTTCCCTCCAACACCATCTCCATCAGTTACATGACGCTTGGGAGGTATGACTGTTTTAGTGTTTTTGGTCGATAAGATTCCGTAATTAGGCCCATCATATTTGTCAGCACCAGGCCCAGTGTGCTCTTAATCCGGCCCTGACTGCAAGGAATACACAGAGACTGCAAGGAATACACTGAGACTGCAGGGAATACACCGAGACTGCAGGGAATGCTCTGGTGTCAGCCCGGGGAAGGAGAGTCCCTGCACGAACTCATAAACCCTTCCCAGGAAGGTATCTCGGGCTCTGGCCGGTGCAGCATCCGCGATCCCTCACGTTTGTTTCTGGACCTCACATTTGTTTCTAGAGAGTTCGGGTAAAGTTTGGCGCAGTGATAGAATTCAGTCACCTTCGGAATGCACAGACTGTCAATGGACCCTGCTGTCTGCTCCTTCACAGCTGCCAATCACGTGATACAAAGTAACCGGACAGCTCGTGTTGGAACGTTCATATTGTGCTTCCAGATTCTCACGTACTGACAAGAGAGCATTTTATTTTCTTCTATTTATAAATCACAGAAAAACAAATCTCTAGCATCTCTCTTCCCCCTCCAACACTCAGCTGCTTCCTCGGCTTTGATGGCTATTAATGCTCGGCTAGTTTTTCTTGCAGATCTGCTATTTGTGCTGAGATTTGGGCATTTGGATTTACCTCCGCTGTAACTGACTTTAGTTTGTGTAAACCATGTATAAACTGTGTGCTAATAATCAGCAATGGCTGATACTGACTGCTGTAACTGACATTACTTTGTGTAAACCATGTATAAACTGTGTGCTAATAACCAGCAATGGCTGATACTGACTGCTGTAACTGACATTACTTTGTGTAAACCATGTATAAAATGTGTGCTAATAACCAGCAATGGCTGATACTGATTGCTGTAACTGACATTACTTTGTGTAAACCATGTATAAAATGTGTGCTAATAACCAGCAATGGCTGATACTGACTGCTGTAACTGACATTACTTTGTGTGAACCATGTATACAATGTGTGCTAATAACCAGCAATGGCTGATACTGACTGCTGTAACTGACTTTAGTTTGTGTAAACCATGTATAAAATGTGTGCTAATAACCAGCAATGGCTGATACTGACTGCTGTAACTGACATGACTGCTGACCCCGGACCAAAAACTCCCACCACCCGTTGCCCAATAAATACACAACACCTTCTGTATGGGTAAGGGCAACGGCCACAGCTTTATTAACAGAATTAACATCGATTATCACCAGCGTCCACAACCTGTCAGCTGTTGGGGGATTACCAACAGACAGCTCTATCAAATGACCCACGAGTCCAATGCAGCCTGCCCCCGCCATCAGCTCTCAGCAGGCTGCGACTCCCCAAGCCGCTTGGGCACTTTCTTCCAAACCTCTTCGCTGGCCAGGACTACCGCGAGCTGTGACAAAACAAAGAAACAACAGCACACAACCAACAACAACACCATCATAACACACGTTTGTGGGTGGGTGGGTGGGCGGGAAGCTAGCAACACTACACCTCTGCCCAGGAACTGGTGAGTACCCTCCCCTTTTTCCCCATCTTAATGTCCCCCATGTGTAACAATGTATCCCCTTGTGACCCAACCCCTTATCCCTGCCAGCAGTCATGTCCTCCCTTCCTTAAGATTTCCAGGGAGGTACTTGACTGCTGACCCCGGACCAAAAACTCCCACCACCCGTTGCCCAATAAATACACAACACCTTCTGTATGGGTAAGGGCAACGGCCACAGCTTTATTAACAGAATTAACATCGATTATCACCAGCGTCCACAACCTGTCAGCTGTTGGGGGATTACCAACAGACAGCTCTATCAAATGACCCACGAGTCAAATGCAGCCTGCCCCCGCCATCAGCTCTCAGCAGGCTGCGACTCCCCAAGCCGCTTGGGCACTTTCTTCCAAACCTCTTCGCTGGCCAGGACTACCGCCACCGCGGTTCCTCCCTACCTACTCCCCTGGGAGGGACCGCGCCCCCCCGCAGCCAGCGCCTCCTCAATACCTGCCTGAAGACCCGCATTCAGGATATCCAATCCTATGAGGGAAAGGTGTACCCCATCCTTCCGCATCAAGTCGGAATTGTCCCCTTCCAGCTCCCTGTGCCTAATGACAAAACCACCAATCCGGCAGACAAATTTTCCGATGGCCATGTTGAGCCTGCGCCTACTACGCTCCACGCCCTTAGCATGCGGCAGCGAACGCCAACGCGGCCTGGACACTATATCCGACCAGATCAGGGTCAACTTGGGGAAAAGAGCCATACACCGAGCCAGATCGTGTCTAATCGCATGCAGGAGGTCCACTGACCTGCTGCACCCCAGGTCATTTCCCCCTGCATGAATTACTAGGGTCACTGGCCCTGACACGTACCTACGAAGGGATACGCACTCCGAATACAGCTGCTGCCACAACATAACCCTAATACCCCTCCACCTTACCCTGGCTATCTCGTAGGAAAAACCCAAATTCCTCCCGTAGGGACGCTCCTCAGCTCGCCGCGCTGCCCAATAAACGTAGGAATGTCCCAGTATCCAAATGCAGCGGGGCCGAGGACCTACGGAGAAATTGGATTATAGTAAATGAGGTCTAACATAGGACCTCTAGCGCCGTGAACCCCATCTACCCAAGCGCTGAATCGCTGCGTCCGAGAAACCCCACAAACTAGCCTGGGTGGCCGCCCCTATCCGAAAAGAATGAGTAGAATAATGGCGAGGATTCACCCCGCATGCAACCAAGGCAGCACGGAACCTAGCTGAGAACTGATAACGTGTGAGGGGGGACCCATCCCTATGAACCAGAAAGGAGAGACCGGCCTAATCTGCAAATACTCTGAGAAAAGACGGACTGGACAAAACCTGCCTCCCGTGGCACTGATACGCACCCATGAACCCCTACCTACCTGGTCTGTCTTGGAACGCCTTATGAAAACATCTACATAGTCCTCGGACCACCGGATATCCGCCAGAAGCAGCGGCCCCACCGCCCAACGGTTGCGTGCCACCAACTCGCCCACCCTAAAAGCTCCAAAAAAACAAAAAGCAAATGCAATCCAAAATAATGAGGCTTTGTAGTCTGAGAAACTAACTGCCCCCAGAGCCGCCAGGATCCGTCCCAGCAAGTCGGCTGACACCGGGCGGTGGCAGTCTGGGGCCCTCCTAAGTCTCCAACCCCGAATAACTCGCTGTATACCGAACCACCGAGAAACGTCTTGCCAACCCATAGACCGACAAAGAAAGGATAGGGCGCTCAATGCCTTCTCGGCCGCAGAACAAGCCTCCAAGCGCCCGGACTCCGACCCCAGCACCAGGCCCTGCGAAAACGAGGACAGCCACGTCCGCCAGACGGCTTGATATGCCTTCCAGGAAGAGTCAGCTAAGGAGTCCGACACCAAGCTCCTCAATCCTCCAAATCGATCTCCCATAAGGAAACCGGACATCGGATACCCACTGCCTCCGCGGCTGACGCCGACTCCCGAAAACGGTCCCACTGAAACCGAAAAAGAGAGTCAGCTACCACGTTGTGAACACCCGGCACATGACAAGCTCTAATCCAAACATTGAACTTTAAGGAAAGAAGTACCAACCGTCGCAGTAGCGCAAGAACTGGAGGGGAACTGGAGGTGGAACGGTTTATCACATGGACAACACTCATGTTGTCCGTGTGAAAAACAACAGTCCTGTTGGCCAGAGCCTCCCCCCAGAGTTCCAAAGAGACAACGATGGGAAACAGCTCCAAAAACGTCAGGTTGCGCATAAGATCCAAACCCCGCCATTGTGCTGGCCATGCCTCCGCGCACCACTTACCCTGAAAATATGCCCCAAAACCCACGGAGCTGGATGCGTCCGTGAAGAGGTTCAACTCCGAGTTAGACGCAGCCTCCAGCAACCAGCAGGAGCATCCATTGTAGCGCTCCAAAAAGGAGCTCCACACCTGGAGGTCCGCGCGCAGACGCCGCGTGACCCGGATAAAATGAAAAGGCTCCCGAACCCCTACCATGGACAAGGAGAGACGCCTGCAGAACGCACGTCCCATGGGAAGAACTCGGCACGCGAAGGCCAAGTGCCCCAGAAGCACCTGCATTTGTCGCAACTGCACCTTCCTCGCCCCTCGAACCAGGTCGATCAGCCGCAAGAGGACCGACAACTTCTCTTCCGGCAGCCGGAAAAACATACCGACCGAGTTGATCTCAATCCCCAAAAATGACAAAACCTGAACCGGGCCCACCGTCTTAGCCTCTGCAACGGGGACCCCGAAATATCCCATAACTGCCCGAAACGTTTGTAAAAGCTGCTCACACTCACCCGAACCCGGAGGGCCAACGAAAAGGAAGTCATCCAAGTAATGAGTAGCAGACTCCAAACCCGCCTCCTGTCTCGTTACCCATTCGAGAAAACAGGAAAACATTTCAAAATAAAAACAAGAAATAGAACAACCCATGGGCAAACACATGTCGTAGTAAAAAACCCCTTGAAAAAAACAGCCCAGTAGGTGAAAACAGGAGGGGTGAACAGGCAACAGACGGAAAGCTGATGCTATGTCAGATTTCGCCAACAAAGCACCTTGCCCGGCCCGACGAACCAACTCCAAAGCCCTATCAAATGATGCATATCGCACGTGACAGATGTCCTTGCCAATGGCATCATTTACCGACTCACCCGACGGGTAGGACAGGTGCTGGATCAAACGAAAGGAACCTGGGTCCTTTTTGGGAACCAAGCCCAGAGGGGAGACCCTTAAGTTAGGAAAAGGTGGCGCACTAAACGGGCCAGCCATGCGACCCGCCTGCACCTCCACCTGCAATTTTTGCTGTAAAATATCTTCTTTGCCCTTAACCGAGCGGAGATTGTCCGCGAACTGAGGCAAGGAAGAGGGAACAAAGGGGATCCAGAAACCTACCTGAAAACCGTCAAACAATGTCTGTGCATCGCGACCCCTATGATACCGGGCGAGCCACGGGAACATCCTTAGGACGTCCACCGGCGTCCTCTCCCCTAGGTATGTCATCTCGAGAGGGACCCTTTCCAGACACTGGTTTCCCCTTTCGGAAGCAGCGCACAGCTGGGTGCGCTCCCCCGCAGTGTGCACATTCATAGCGGAACCTGCAGGAGCTGTACCAGCGGCAGTGGCTCTCGTTAAAGAGCCAACACACACCTTTCCTCTGTCCTGCTCAGGCCCGGGAAAGGGGGATGGTCTACTGGGAGTCATAAGTAACAGCCAGAGACTGCCATCCTGTACGGCGAAATCCATACCCGGACACACCGCCATCTTTTGTCGGAATTGCTGGTCATAGCGATACCAGCATTGCCCGCCATATATTTTATAGGCCCCCCAAATAAGATCTAAGTACCCGAACAGGGCCGGAGCCTTATCTGGGAACCGGCGCACTAGGATACTGGCAAATATGTTAAACCCCTGCAACCAATTACCAAAGGTTCTGGGTATCTGCTTACCTTTGTCCGCCTCGGGAACCTCCCCACGGCGCGGTCTGTCCACTGAATCCTTGTCGGGAGAAACCAAGGACAGCAGATCCACATACTCACCTCTCCAAATCTTCTCTTGCATGTCCATAGGGACATGCAAACTTAACGGTGCAAGATCACATCCCACCGAACCGGCACGAAAAGCCCCTGCGGCAGGCTGACCCCTAAGGGTTTGGGAACATCCCTGCACCTGACCCTCAGCCTGCCCTGGCAGACCCTGTCCCTGAACCTCTCTATTATCCAGCCCAGTAAAATGTGAAGGGAAAGTGGACACTAGGGTCCTAAGCAGGCGCAAACACTCACTAGCCTGATCCTGGGCCCCAGTCCCTGGCACGCCAGCGCAGGGCCGCCATCAGGGGGTGACAACCGTGACAGTTGTCACGGGCCCAGCGGCCCTGGGGGGCCCGGACTGCTCTGGCAGTCCTGGGCCCCACTTTGTTTCTCTGCACACATAGATAGTGAATATCGCTATCTATGTGTGCAGCTGCAGGCCCCCGGCTCCCTGTTACCGTCCGCAGAGGGGGCCCAGGCAGCACAGGAGCAGCTTCTCCTCCTCTTTTCTCATAACTCTCGCGAGACCCGGTTACCATGGCAACGCTCCGCGGGTCTCGCGAGAGTTATTAGAAGAGAGGAGGAGAAGCTGCTCCTGTGCTGCCTGGGCCCCCTCTGCGGACGGTAACAGGGAGCCGGGGGGGCCCCCACCGGACCACCACTGATGGAATCTCCCCCCTCCCTGGACACAGATCACACATTTACACAACACACACTGCATACACTAACACAACACACACTGCATACACTAACACAACACACACACTCTGCATACACTAACACACAACACACACACACTGCATACACTAACACAACACACACACACTGCATACACTAACACACAACACACACACACTGCATACACTAACACACAACACACACACACACTGCATACACTAACACACAACACACACACACACTGCATACACTAACACAACACACACACACACACACTGCATACACTAACACACAACACACACACTGCATACACTAACACACAACACACACACTGCATACACTAACACACAACACACACACTGCATACACTAACACAACACACACACACACTGCATACACTAACACAACACACACTCTGCATTCACTACACATTAACACACTCTGCATTCACTACACTAACACACACACTCTGCATCCACTACACACTAACACAATCTCTGCATTCACTACACTAACACACTCTCTGCATTCACTACACATTAACACACTCTCTGCATTCACTACACTAACACACACTCTGCATCCGCTACACACTAACACACACTCTGCATCCGCTACACACTAACCCACTCTCTGCATTCACTACACTAACACACACTCTGCATCTGCTACACACTAACCCACTCTCTGCATTCACTACACATTAACACACTCTGCATTCACTACACTAACACACACACTCTGCATCCGCTACACACCAACACAATCTCTGCATTCACTACACTAACACACACTCTGCATCCGCTACACACTAACACACTCTCTGCATTCACTACACATTAACACATTCTGCATTCACTACACTAACACACACTCTGCATTCACTACACATTAACACACACTCTGCATTCACTACAAATTTACACACACTCTGCATTCACTACAAATTTACACACACTCTGCATTCACTACAAATTTACACACACTCTGCATTCACTGCACTAACACACACACTACATTCATTACACTGACACACTCTGCATTCACTACACACTAACACACACTCTGCATTCACTAAACTATGCATACACTATGGATTCACTATACTGACACACAATCTGCATTCACTACACTAACATCCTGTATTCACAGTACACACACTACATCCACCACACATTGAAACACTCTGCATTCACTATACACAGACACTGCGTCTAATACACGCACTACATCCACTAAACACATTTCATCTAGTACATACAAACACTACATCCACTACACAAACACACACTACATCACTGTACACACACTATATCCACTACTCAAACACACTCTGCGTTCACTATACACACTGCATCCGCTACACAAACACACACTGTGTGTGTACAAACAGTATCTAATACACACAAACACTACATCCATTACACATATTCTAATTCACTTCCACTATACACACCACATTCAGTCCTGCATCATTGTCAGCGGACCAGGTAGGGCGTGTGCGGGCCCAGGAGGGAGGGAGGGGGGGGGGCCAAACCTGGTGCTTTGTCAGGGGCCCCAAAATTTCTGATGGCGGCCCTGCACCAGCGCAATGTAACCACTCCCCGGACCGCTGGGGAACTTCTGGCACCGAAACCTCCTCTTCTTCAGAACCAGAATCCGACCAAGAGCTCCTAGGGACATCTCCAGCTGGACCTGAGCTGTGCTCCAGGTGAACATCACCGAAACCGGCTGCCTCAGGGTGATGGGGGTTGATTCCGGATGACTGGGCGCTCCTGTAGTCTCCTCTTCTTCCTGCCGACCGTGCTCTGCGTCCGGCGCCCTGAGAACTCTGTGTTCTGGACCGGGCGCCGACGTTACGAGTCATTTCCGGTTGCAGGACGCCGCCGGTGCGCGTCACTTCTGGATGCCGTGCTCCGCCGGGGCACGTCACTTCCGGTTGCGCCCGATGATGACGTCCGGCGGCCTGACGCACGCCGACGCTGCCGCTCACTTCCAGCGTCCTCTCTCTTCCCGCCGTTGGGACCGGAAGAGACGGCGGGCTACGAGATCTTCCCGCCACGCCGCCATCTTGTCCACCAACGATGATGGCCTCCACTGGTCTCCTTCCACTTCTCGGCGGGGAAGACCTGGCGGTGCCAATCCGCTCATCCCGCTGGCGACCTCTACGTCTGGACACCGGACTGGGGGACAGGCGCGTAGGAGGCCTGGAACGCCTGGCCCTCCTACTGCCATCCAACGGGAGCAACGAAGTCCCTGAAGCTGCAGCAGGAGCCGGGCGGTTATCCACCCCGGCGATCACCTCCTCCAAAGCACCGGATCCATGAGTGTCAAGGTACGCCTGCAATAAGGCTACCACATCTTCCCTTGATACAGCTGAAGCCATTCTCCTGATGCCAGATGAGGGAAAGGTAGGTAAGTAGAAAATGCGAGCAAAGTGAATGAAATTAATAATTGAAAATTCTTTTTTTTTTTTTGACAGTCCCAGGGGAAGCTAGCAACACTACACCTCTGCCCAGGAACTGGTGAGTACCCTCCCCTTTTTCCCCATCTTAATGTCCCCCATGTGTAACAATGTATCCCCTTGTGACCCAACCCCTTATCCCTGCCAGCAGTCATGTCCTCCCTTCCTTAAGATTTCCAGGGAGGTACTTTACTTTGTGTAAACCATGTATAAACTGTGTGCTAATAACCAGCAATGGCTGATACTGACTGCTGTAACTGACTTTAGTTTGTGTAAACCATGTATAAACTGTGTGCTAATAACCAGCAATGGCTGACACTGACTGCTGTAACTGACATTACTTTGTGTAAACCATGTATAAAATGTGTGCTAATAACCAGCAATGGCTGATACTGACTGCTGTAACTGACATTACTTTGTGTGAACCATGTATAAAATGTATCTTGCGGTTTATTGATGTCAAGTTCAGATCCTGGCCGGCAGATTGCGAGCCGTGACAGCACAAGCCTCTCCTGTGGGCATGGCACGTGTGCTTTAACTTTCATGTGAGTTTAGCTGCAGTCTCATTACTTTTATTTATTTATTTTTAATCTTTCAAGATTTTTTTATTTATTGAGAATATATATTTTTTTTATTCATATAACACAAACATAGCAGAAATTATAAAATTGCTTTTTCAACCACCATGACCACTTTTGGTTTTTGAAGTGGTCCTGGTGTTGGCAATCTGTGTTTGGCGTTTCAGCTTGAAACCACTGCCTGTACAGAGCAATCTGTCATCCTATTAATCAGCATGTCTTGGTTCCAGGCGGATTAATGGGATAAAAACCAATGGAATCATTTTGCTGGGTCCCAATTTGTCTCTTAATATATATGTTCTGCCTAGAGGAGTATTTGGATATTGAGAAAGTTCCCTTCCTGTTGTTTAGCCCGGTTAATACCAGGGGGATGTTTAATTCAGAAGAGAGGTTACCAACTTAAAACTCCCATAATACTCAGCAAGCACAGCTCAGCATCATGGGATTTGTAGTTGCCCACAAAGAAGAGCTGTGCTGTGATAGAAAAAGGACGACGTGGGTGGGCACATCCCAACAAGGAGGTACCGGGCGTTACACTCCACCAGTGTGAGAGGAGTAGGCGGGCATTAGATTAGTTAAAACCCTACACCCCATTGTCATTCACTTAGCTCCAGCAGGACACCGTATCGTGCAGCCAGGATAACGAGGTGAGTGATGAGAGAGTTTGGGGGCAGTGATAGAATTCAGTAACCTGCGGAATGCAGCTGCCAATCACGTGATACAAAGTAACCGGACAGCTCGTGTTGGAACCTTCATATTCTCGGTTCCCAAGTGCGGGCAAGAGGTTATCTCTTACTCTGCGCATCCTACACTACCAACATTCCTCAGCTGCTTCTTCAACTCTGATAATTTCTAACTAATGCTAAGCCAGTCTGTGCCATTTTTGCTGCTATTTTACCCTTTTGTTTTGGCGATCGCTGTAATTCCGACTTTAATTTGGGTAAATCCTGTATAGATCGGTAGTAATGATTTAAAAGAAACGACTTATCTGACAAAGTATTTTGTGAATACACATGGCGATTACTATTTATTCAGGTAAAATGTTTTTGCAGAACACTTACCTTTCTGTAAAACCCATATATTATGTTATGCTCTGCCTGTGCCACGTTATTTGTTTTCTTGCGGTTTTGTACATCGGAAGTTTAGATCTGGGGCTACTTGACCAGAGACTACTGACATCCTACCATTTCTGTGGTGAAGGTGAAAGTATTCAATATGTCATGGCTATAAAACAACCTGTATTTGTGGTGCTTTTATTTTCATGTGAGTCTAACTGCAGCCATACCAGGTCCAAATCAATCTCTCTAAGAATGAGTCAGGTGAATTAAATAAGCCATGGTCACTGGGTCATGATTAATTTGAGGCTTTGGTAGACCGTGTAGGGACTGGCAGTTTATTTATCTTTTTATTTATTATGGTATTTATAAAGCACCAACAGATTCCACAGTGGTCTACAATTAGTGGAGAACCTACAATATACACAGACAAATACAAGAGATAGAGAGCGCCCTGCCCGTAAGCGGAGATCTAGCCATTGGAGCTCGTTTATACAAAGTGCTTAGCTAGATGACCCGTGAGCTTACAATCTAAAAGATACCGTGGGGATTTGAGACAAAGGGTAGCAAGGGAAATTTGGAGGTGATGGCTAAAAGAGTTAACAGAGAGAAGCAGCTATTGGTAAAATGTAAAGGGAATGAAGAGGTAAATGAGTGAGAATCTCAAACAGCTGGAGGAGCATGCCATATATTTAGGGGAAACGTGGGTGGGTAGTGCTGAGGAAAAATGCAGAGCTCCTGTATTGTTGGTTCAGGAAGTGTAAGGTGAGGCCACCTAATGAATGACTTAATGGAGTCTTTGCTGAATCTGGACCTTTTCTACGTTTGCTTCATTTATGTGAGATGTTATGCTCTTTCTTACTAGAACCTATTGCATTGTGTAAATTCTCAGCTTTAGCATTGATAGTTAGCTGTGTTGTACTTGCAACATTGTATCAATATATCCTACCATCATATCATTATTCTATCCTAAGTGAAGTTCCTCTTCTGAGTACTAAGGTTGTGGTGGTGGTTGTTGTTTTGAATTACTTTTTTTTTTTTTTTTCCTCACCAGTTACATAGTAAGACCGTTTAGCTCTGTGGATAACAAGTACATGCGTATCTGCCACAAAATATAATACTGTTGCAGAAACCTATTGTATATGAGAGATGCCCTTCAAATAAAGATATAAAAAACAATTATAAAGATTATCTAATCTATGCATAAAAGGGATAATTGGACCTCGACTAACGCTGACTTCCAGGATCTGTTGACTTGACTGAAGACACCTGACGGGACAAAAGA
Source organism: Pelobates cultripes (assembly GCA_933207985.1). Classification (NCBI taxonomy): domain Eukaryota; kingdom Metazoa; phylum Chordata; class Amphibia; order Anura; family Pelobatidae; genus Pelobates; species Pelobates cultripes. The sequence goes on along the minus strand of OW240912.1, from coordinate 384,091,641 downwards.
CTACCTTGACTGAGAGAGCAACTACACAAACAAACAGAAAAAATACCAGAAACAACATCATAATAAATTAAACACCCCCTCCCCCTCTTCTCCCCTCCTACCCCCCTCACCCATTCCCCCCTGGGGGAACTCGCGGGCGGGAAGGCGACACAGTAGAGAAGTTGATAGGACGTAGAGGCTCCGGACGGACGAGCACCCTCTAAACAAAGAAAGGAAGGGAGAGAAAGGATAAGGGTAGCAAAGGGGGAAAGAAAAAGAACAGGAAGGGGAAAGACAAGAGTAAAAAGAGAGAAAAAGAAAGGAGGGAAAAGAAGGAAGGAGAAAAGAGAATAAGAAGGGAAAAACAGGAAAAGAGACAGGGGTTCACGGTTAAGGATAAGGAGAAACAAGCTTGACCTCGCACCCACGTCAAACGCGGGAGTCAGTGAGCAGACAGGATTAAGACAGTACAAACCACCTCCGCTCCAGCCAGATTAACAGGGGTCCACTCCACCGACACCAAAAATCCTAGACCTGAACTCGCAAGGCACGCACAAAATCCTGTTTCTCCCCCATACGGTTGGTCACTACACGCTACCTGTCTTGGCACAGGACACAAACCACCTCTGTCACACTAGCCTAGAATAGCCATAACAACCATACGCTAGAGGGAAAGCCCTACCCACACAAAGGTTTTTAGGACCTATGAGTCCAACTAGAATGTTTCTTAAGACTATTTGATGACTTGCATGTCACCATGGTTGTTCACTATAACTATCTCAAGTCTGAGACGTAAAATGAAAAAGCCTTTATTGGACCTGCGTGTCCGCGATACTGTTTATGCATAAAATGGAAATTCTTTGAATAAATTTTTTTTTTTTTTTTAAAAAGGGATAATTGTCATCAAGGTGGACTTATCAATATCTCCAATCTTACATCTTACTCATCTAAGAAAAAAGAAGAGAGAAAGAGGACTACAATAAGTCCTCAGTGGGAGAGTAATAGTTAAGGGGAAGGGGTCCCTACCTTTAATAATCCTAAAGGAAAACACAGATTAAAAAGGACAGATAGGAGAAAGGAATATAAAATGGTGAACCACCTAGAGACAATTGCACAGAACAGGTGTCTACTATCAAAGAGAGACTGCCTGGTAATTTCTAACCTAAAGGTTGAGCACATGCATCCTAAGTCTCATAGGTAACCAATCCAGGTATATAGAGATGGCTAGTACACTGAGCCTGTATAAGGAGGTGAAAAAAACCCTCTATAGGAGGAGTAAAAAATACCCCAAGTGTCCCAAAAAGCAGACTCCCTATCAGTAGGAGGCTTCCTCTAATTACCTCGGCACTGTGTTGCCACAGGTGCCTACCCGGATACCTAGTCCCTATACGTCCTAAAAATTACAAAGATTAAATAACTAAATCCATAAGTGCTACCAAAAAGAGGTGGACAAAAAGAAAATAATTAAATAAAATTAAATTAGCTTGACGCGCGTTTCGGCGTTTCAGCACGCCGTCGTCAGGAGCAATAAACTTTTAGAGTTCCCTGTATCCATTTAAATACCTTTTGTTACAATCAATTAAGATTGTGAGATGCTGTGTGTGATATCCTGCCGAAAATACTAGTTCCTCATTGGTCCGGTATCCAGCCAATGTGATCCCTTATCGGCCGCATCACGTGACGTCATGACGTGAATGGGGGGGGGAGCGTGATTTCGGGAACGGATGGAGCCCACGTGGGGGCAGTATGGGAGTGGTTAGGCTGCTGAATGACAGCAGTGCCCCATACTTGAGGGAAAAAACCCTCTATTTGTGATCCGACGAGATAGAACTCTCGTTTTGAGGAGTGGAGTTATATATCTTGATGCCCAGAGCACGAAATAAGTGTCATGGGAGTATTATAATTTATACTAATATGGGGAAGCAACTAAATGTTGCATAAATCCCTGAGCCATAATGTACAAGGGTAGATCAGCCAAAGGGCTAAATAATTACTGTATACTTCACGGGTTATATACTTGAGGTTTTGAAAGATGACATTTATGAATCAACTTAACTGTCATTGGGTCAATTGGATCACATATCCTTACTTAAATGATACTATGATCACTAGATCATAATACAGATTGATGGATTAACCAAAGGTATTTAATTAAGTGATAAATATGCATTTCAAAAGTCATATATATAAGAACTGATGGAGTATACTTATATATCCATCCTCATGGATCGCGTAGTCCCATGTTTTATAAGGGAGAAAAGTAGGCAGACAGGAAGGATATGATGAATAAATCAGGATACTACATAAAAGATAATGTGATACGTGTAACATATATACAGTGCGATGTTTATATCCATATGAGGATTTGGTAGGTATTTCCCTGCCAATTATACATCCGAAGAAAAGAGAGTTAAAAGAAGAAAAAGTAATTAAAGGAAGGCTACGAATGAGAAACCCTCATTCAAGCCTGCAGGGGAGAGGGTCTTGAGTTTATAAATCCAGTAGGACTCACGCTGTCTCAATTTCCTATCCCAGTCCCCCTTCCTTTGAGTTTGTGGGATGTGTTCTATGCCCATAAACTTTAATTTGTTGGCAGAATTCAAATGATGAACTTTCAAATGACGTGATATTGGGGTTTCCAGAGGTCTTCTGACCGAATTGACGTGTTCCCTAATCCTTAATTTAAAAGGTCTGAAGGTTTTTCCCACATATTTGATACCGCACGAGCATGTGAGTAAATATATGACACCCTCTGTCTTACAGTTGAAGAATGAATGGACAGGGAAGGTTTTTTCGTTATTGCTGTCCGTGAATTCCTTGGATTTTTTATCAATAAATTCACAGGCGCTACAGCGTCCACATCTATAAGTCCCTTTAGGGAGATAGTTGCTAATCCCTCTTTTTAGAGGGGCTAGGTGGCTCTGTACCAGTGTGTCACGTAGATTTTGTCCCCTGACAAAGAACATTTTTCATTTTAACGGTACCATTTACCAGCAGATAAGGGGGACAGCGATGGGGACATCCTGTGCCCCCGCCTATGCAAATCTTTATTTAGGTACCTGGGAGAAAGATATAAGATCAGCCCCACACCTGCGCCGGTTCATAGGGATGATATCATGCTGGAAACGGTACATCGATGATGTACTAATTGTATGGACAGGGAGCAAGAAAGACTTTGAAATATTTGTAAGTCTCCTAAACACAAATGATCTTAATCTAAGATTCACCAGTGAGATTGGTGGAAAACAACTCAACTTCTTAGATATAACTGTGACCATCCAATCTGGAGATGGAGTGTCAACAACTCTTTTCAAAAAACAAACTGCCACTAATAGTCTCCTTAACTGGCATAGCCACCACCCTCAACCTCTCAAGGCAGGTATACCAATAGGACAGTACTTACGATTGAGGCGCAATTGCTCCTCTATTGAGGACTTTAAAATTAAAGCCTGGGACCTCAGGCGTGCCTTTAAGGACAAAGGCTACCCCAATAGAGTTTTACGTAAAGCATACGCTAGAGCAATCAGTACTGCACGTGATTCACTTCTTACTGACGAAAAAGTACAAGACCAGGATCAAAAATTGATCCGTTGCATTGCTACGTATGATGCGGGATGGGACTTTATGATGAGCGTATTGAAACGCTATTGGCCAATCTTGACCTCTGACCCACAAGTAAAACAAGTAATCACTACATTCCCCTCTGTGACAGCACGGAGGGGGAAAAATCTACGTGACACACTGGTACAGAGCCACCTAGCCCCTCTAAAAAGAGGGATTAGCAACTATCTCCCTAAAGGGACTTATAGATGTGGACGCTGTAGCGCCTGTGAATTTATTGATAAAAAATCCAAGGAATTCACGGACAGCAATAACGAAAAAACCTTCCCTGTCCATTCATTCTTCAACTGTAAGACAGAGGGTGTCATATATTTACTCACATGCTCGTGCGCTATCAAATATGTGGGAAAAACCTTCAGACCTTTTAAATTAAGGATTAGGGAACACGTCAATTCGGTCAGAAGACCTCTGGAAACCCCAATATCACGTCATTTGAAAGTTCATCATTTGAATTCTGCCAACAAATTAAAGTTTATGGGCATAGAACACATCCCACAAACTCAAAGGAAGGGGGACTGGGATAGGAAATTGAGACAGCGTGAGTCCTACTGGATTTATAAACTCAAGACCCTCTCCCCTGCAGGCTTGAATGAGGGTTTCTCATTCGTAGCCTTCCTTTAATTACTTTTTCTTCTTTTAACTCTCTTTTCTTCGGATGTATAATTGGCAGGGAAATACCTACCAAATCCTCATATGGATATAAACATCGCACTGTATATATGTTACACGTATCACATTATCTTTTATGTAGTATCCTGATTTATTCATCATATCCTTCCTGTCTGCCTACTTTTCTCCCTTATAAAACATGGGACTACGCGATCCATGAGGATGGATATATAAGTATACTCCATCAGTTCTTATATATATGACTTTTGAAATGCATATTTATCACTTAATTAAATACCTTTGGTTAATCCATCAATCTGTATTATGATCTAGTGATCATAGTATCATTTAAGTAAGGATATGTGATCCAATTGACCCAATGACAGTTAAGTTGATTCATAAATGTCATCTTTCAAAACCTCAAGTATATAACCCGTGAAGTATACAGTATTTATTTAGCCCTTTGGCTGATCTACCCTTGTACATTATGGCTCAGGGATTTATGCAACATTTAGTTGCTTCCCCATATTAGTATAAATTATAATACTCCCATGACACTTATTTCGTGCTCTGGGCATCAAGATATATAACTCCACTCCTCAAAACGAGAGTTCTATCTCGTCGGATCACAAATAGAGGGTTTTTTCCCTCAAGTATGGGGCACTGCTGTCATTCAGCAGCCTAACTACTCCCATACTGCCCCCACGTGGGCTCCATCCGTTCCCGAAATCACGCTCCCCCCCATTCACGTCATGACGTCACGTAATGCGGCCGATAAGGGATCACATTGGCTGGATACCGGACCAATGAGGAACTAGTATTTTCGGCAGGATATCACACACAGCATCTCACAATCTTAATTGATTGTAACAAAAGGTATTTAAATGGATACAGGGAACTCTAAAAGTTTATTGCTCCTGACGACGGCGTGCTGAAACGCCGAAACGCGCGTCGAGCTAATTTAATTTTATTTAATTATTTTCTTTTTGTCCACCTCTTTTTGGTAGCACTTATGGATTTAGTTATTTAATCTTTGTAATTTTTAGGACGTATAGGGATTAGGTATCCGGGTAGGCACTTGTGGCAACACAGTGCCGAGGTAATTAGAGGAAGCCTTCCACTGATAGGGAGTCTGCTTTTTGGGACACTTGGGGTATTTTTTACTCCTCCTATAGAGGGTTTTTTTTCACCTCCTTATACAGGCTCAGTGTACTAGCCATCTCTATACACCTGGATTGGTTACCTATGAGACTTAGGATGCATGTGCTCAACCTTTAGGTTAGAAATTTCCAGGCAGTCTCTCTTTGATAGTAGACACCTGTTCTGTGCAATTGTCTCTAGGTGGTTCACCATTTTATATTCCTTTCTCCTATCTGTCCTTTTTAATCTGTGTTTTCCTTTAGGATTATTAAAGGTAGGGACCCCTTCCCCTTAACTATTACTCTCCCACTGAGGACTTATTGTAGTCCTCTTTCTCTCTTCTTTTTTCTTATACTAACCTCGTGGGTTATTCCCCAATCAGGGAGAGTAATCTTAGGGCTCTTTGGCACTGATTCATTGGTCAAGTATTGTGACCTCTGAATCTGAGTCACTATTATTCTTTATATCTTACTCATCTATCTTATATCCAGTGATATATCTATAGCGAGGCAAACAAGGCATTTGCCTTTGGTGGCACTTTTGCAGGGGGTAGCAAGAAAAGACGCCCCCAAATGCAAGGGGGGTGTTTGCCTCATGTTCTAGGGGGCTCAAGAGGTGGCCACTTTTGAGCCCCCCAAGGCGGGCAGTGAGGAAGCATGCTCAGCTGAGCAGGAAAATCAGAGCTGCCTGCGCAGCAGCCCCACTGTACTGCAGGTAAGTAATCCACTCCAGCTCTCACAGGGAGGCTGGGTAGATTTAAATTTAAAAAAATAATAATTTGTGAGTGCCTGTCTATCAGTGTGTCAAATTGGTGAGTGTGTATGAATCTATCAGTGAGTGTCTGTCAAAGTGCAGCCTTGACAGGAAAGAGTGGAAAAAATTTAAATTAGGGGAGTGTGCCGGAGCACCATCCTGCCTAGGGCAGCACAACATAGAATGTGACGGCAGATAAGAACCATTCGGCCCATCTAGTCTGCCCAATTTTCTAAATACTTTCATTAGTCCCTAGTCTTATCTAATTAATCCTATATCTTTCTCCTCTATCTTATATCTTGCATCTTACTTATTGCTCTCATCTCCTTCCATTTCCCCCCAGTAACGGGACGAGACACAGCTCTGGGAGTTCAATACGATTTGATTATGCCACACACTGCCCTTGCAAGGGGTCTTCCACACAAACAGGGGATTCCATCCCAGGACCCTCTGTGCCTGGGAGTCCGGGCACGGAAAAAGGGACCTAGTCTCTTTGTCTCCCAGGCACCGAAAGCCTGCCAAAGTAGCCAGGGCCCCAAAAGGGGGTATCTCCCCCCTGCCAACCTTAGGAACACAAGTATATTTCTCCGACCAGTCTCCATTTGTGAGGCTTCTGTGCGAACACCAGGCAATGGAAGTGTCTCTATTCATGATATGAATGCTCCCCCTGGCTGGTGTTCGTCTATACGAAATTATTAATTCCCTTGCGGTTTCGCATTTATGTTACTGGTGTAAACGTTCTAATTAATTGGGGTGCTCCCGAACAGGAGAGCAAGGCACCACACACGAAATACAGTGGGAAAACACACAGGGGAAAACATACGAATAAGCAGTGGTTCTGCCACAAACCGCATTAAACTTTAAACATATAGCCTTATGCTTGTTGCAAATCTTGCATAAAGTCCTGAATAGGCCAAACAATTTAATTTTAAAAATGTTAAGTCCATAATTAGATATTGCATAATGCAGGATATGTCCATAACTATGGACCAGGACTGTTCCAAGATCATGCTGTAATTTCTGATAAGCAGATAATATACTCAGCAGACAGAAGGGGAAAAAAAAGGAAAGGGATATACCCCTTAGCTATGCACGGTCAATCATTAACCTAACATATAAATTATGTAGATCTATCTCTCTTGAAATACCAGAGTATTGCAGTATGCAATGATAACTTTTTTTTATGTATTTTTTTTTTTTTTATTGGACTAATATGGCTAATCCTCTCTCTTTCTCTACAGAGCTTGGCAGCTGCTTCTAAGTGCTGCTACAAAGTGTGTGATTGGAGATATTCCGGAGAGGTTTACAGAATCTTCAACTGTCTTAAGATTTTGCTAAATCGTCTTTTTTTTTTTACTGTTACAGGTAAGATTAATCTGTAGGAAAAGGTTACTGATTGCACAAGGTTTGATTCCCTGTTGGTAATTGGTAAGGCATTTGATTAGTTAGGTTTTTGCTATTGTTTGTTGATTGATTAGCTATTGTTGGCAATTAAGCATAGGCCTACCCAGGTGTTAAACATTCCTAGTGGGTGGTGCCTTTAGGAGTTGTAGGCTACTAAGTGCTGCTAAGTGTGTGATTGGAGCTTTCTGGAGGTAATCTGAGGTATTCAGGAGGACAATTTTTTTTTTTTTTTTTTTTAAAGATTTGTTTGGTTTAAATTATTCACCTCATTAAAATGTCAGACTTAGTTCAGTGTAATAGTTGCTATGCATTTGTTTCACGTTCCACTTTTTGGAGATTTGGATGCTGTCTAATCTGTAGACGGTTCTCTATCTTGCGGCAGGAGATTGAATTTTTGAAGTCTGAGAAGCAAAACTCAGGCTGGAACTGCTGCAAAGCCAATGCCGTAGAGATGTACTCGGAATGGCAGATGGATTACTGTAGGATCTGGTTGTGGATAAAAGGCATGTTGCAGTCTGTTGCTCTACATAATTAATTTTCTGCACTTTCAGAGTGTAGTGGTGTTGTGGAGACAGGCACAGAGGGTAGTGGTGTTGTGGAGCAGTTGTTGGGGGATTCTATCATAAGAGGTGTGGAGATGGTCTATTGAGTTGTCTTCCCGGAGCTACTGCTTGGCTTGCAATGAGGTTTCAGAGGTTAAGGAAGATTTTAGTGTTTTTGCCAATGATATACGGCAGGTTGCTTCCACACTGTCATTCTCTAAAGTTCTGCCTTTGCATAACACTCAGAACGACAGGCGGATGCGTATTAGGGATTTTAAATTGTGGCTTGGTGAATGGTGTCGGGAGCAAGGATTTGGCTTTATTTCTCATGGTAGCTCTGTTTGGAATGGAAATAACCTGTACAAAAAAGATGGTTTGCATCTTTCTCAAAAGGGAACAAATGTTCTCAGTGAGCAGTTCAGAGGTTTTGCAAGGACGTATTTAAACTAGGAAGGGGGGCAAAAGGGTGATAAAACATCAATCCATTTGCCCCCCAAAACAAGGACAGAAGGTGCCTTTAGCAAGTGTGTTTAAAAAAATGATACGCTTAGCTTCATGTCTACAAATGCTCGCAGTTTAGGGAATAAGATCCATGAACTTGTGGCAATAATGGCAACTGATAATGTAGATTTGGTCGCTGTTACTGAGACATGGTACAATGAGAAAAATGACTGGGACATAGCAATACCAGGGTACTCTTTATATAGAAAAGGCAAGAAAGGGGGAGGGGTGGCCCTGTATGTGAAGGATGGCATAAAATCTAGCCTAATAAAAGTTAGTGAGGCGAACATAGAGTCCGTTTGGGTTACATTAGAATCTGGTAATTTGTGTTGGTGTGATTTATAGGCCCACAGGACAAATAGTTAGATAATCAACTAGTTGAGGAAATTGCTAAAATGACAATGAAGGGGGAAGTTATCATCATGGGTGACTTTAATCTTCCTGATGTGAATTGGAAAACCAAAATAGCTGCTTGTGCCAGGAGCACACACATTTTAAACTCCCTAATGGGTTTGTCACTAAAACAAGTCGTTGAAGAGCCAACTCGTAAGGAGGCCATACTTGATTTAGTGTTAGCAAACAGAGATTTGGTATCAGATATTACTGTAGGTGAAATTTTAGGATCCAGTGATCATCCGTCAGTGTGGTTTAATATAAGAACCGTGTCACACCACACGAACAAAAGCTTTTTAGACTTTTGTCTAAAATTAGAACGTGTAAAGGAGTCATTATCAGACTGGAGCAATTTAAATGGAGTCCAAGAGAAATTGGATTATTTAAAAGTTGCACTGCTGAAGGCAACAGAATATTGCATTAGGCTTGTCAGTAAAAGCAAAAAATTCAAGAAACCACTGTGGTACTCCGCAGATGTGGCCAAAATAGTAAACAAAAAGTTAGCATTAAGTAATTCTATAAAAAATAAAAATAAAAAAAAAAAACAGTTAGGAAGACAGAATGATCTATAAGATTAGGCAGAAAGAGGCTAAGCAAGTTATAAGAGCTTCCAAATCACACAAAGAAGAGAAAATAGCAGTCTGTGTGTGTGTAAAAAAAACAAACAAAAAAACAAACAAAAAAAAACAACTTTTTTTTCAGATACATAAATGAGAAGAGGAAAGTAAAACAAGGATTAGTTAAATTAAAAACAAAAGAAGGAAGGTATGTAGAAGAGGATAAAGGTCTAGCTGACTGCCTCAATGAATATTTATGTTCTATATTTACAGATGAAAATGAAGGAAAGGGGCCTCTGTTAGGAAAAAGGACAAATGAGCCATTTATTACATGTGAATTAACAGAGGAAGAGGTTCTATTTCAACTGTTAAAAGTAAAGACAAATAAGTAAATGGGACCTGATTGAATACACCCAAAGTTATTAAAAGAGTTTAGTGGTGTACTAGCAAAACCATCAACAGATTTATTTAACCAATCATTGTTAACAGGCGTAGTCCCAGAAGATTGGAAGTTAGCGAATGTTGTGCCCATTTACAAGAAAGGTAATAGGGAGGAGTCGGGCAACTATAGGCCAGTAAGCCTTACTTCAGTAGTGGGGAAAGTAATGGAAACCATGTTAAAGGATAGGATTGTTGAACATCTAAAAACACATGGATTTCAAGATCGGAGATAACATGGGTTTACTGCAGGGAGATCATGCCAAACTAATCGTATTGATTTTTTTTGATTGGGTAACTCAAATAATAGATCCTGGTGGTGCAGCAGACATTGCTTACCTAGATTTCAGTAAGGCTTTTGACACTGTCACACATAGAAGGCTTATCAATAAACTGCAATCTTTAAAGGACCACTATAGTGCCAGGAAAACATACTCGTTTTCCTGGCACTATAGTGCCCTGAGGGTGCCCCCACCCTCAGGGTCCCCCTCCCGCCGGCTCTGGGGAGAGGAAGGGGTTAAAAACCTTTTTCCAGCGCCGGGTGGGGAGCTATCCGGCCTCCCTCCCCGGCTGAATGCGCGCGGCGCAGTCACATAGGAAAGCATTCATAATGCTTTCCTATGGACGCTGGCGCGCTCTCACTGTGAAAATCACAGTGAGAAGCACGCAAGCGCCTCTAGTGGCTGTCAATGAGACAGCCACTAGAGGAAATAGGGGAAGGCTTAACCCATTCATAAACATAGCAGTTTCTCTGAAACTGCTATGTTTATGAAAAAATGGGTAAGCCGAAGTGGTCTGGGTGCCTAGAGTGGTCCTTTAAGTTTGTATTCCAATCTTGTTGAATGGGTAAGGCCAGTGGTGGCTCTAGACTTTGAGGCCTTAGGCGAAACTCAAACAAGAGGCCCCCAACTAACACTCATAGTAAAAAAAACATATAGGGGTTGCAGCGTGTGTATAATGAGCTGTTGTTATAATGTATGACAGGCCTGCAGCGCTGGATACAGAGAGCTAGTCTCTGTATTCACTGTTGGGGTGAGTGTGGCACGATTTGAAGGAGAAAATGTGACAGGGCGAGGGGAGGTGAGAGTGACAGGATGAGGGAGGGTTATGTGACAGGATGAGTGACAGGATAGAAGTTAATGTGATAGGGTGAAGGGGGATGAGTTTGACAGGGTTATGTATTGCACGGCTGGAGGAGGGAGTGTGACAAGGCGAGGGAAAGTGAGTCGGACAGGATTATGTGACAGGGTGAGTGTGGCATGGTTGGGCCCAAGTGAAAGGGTTAATGTGAAAAAGGATGAGTATGACAGGGTTGGGGGTGAGTGTGACAGTATGAGAGAAAATGAGTGTGATAAGATTAGGGGGTAGAAGAGCAAGGGCCGGTAATTGTGGTATGGATGGAAAGGGTGAGGGTGACAAGATTAGGAGAGGTTAATGTGAGCAAGGCTGGGTGAAGGGGGCATGACAGCATGTGGGGGTGACAGTGTGGGGGGTGGCTGTATGTGTGTGGAATTGTGACGGTGGGTAGGTGAGAGTGTGGGAGGCAGTGTGTGGGAGGGGTGTATGTGTACCACTGTATGTATTGGTGACATAGTGTTGGGGGCTGACAACATGGGGTGCAAGTGTGTGAAAGCGTAACAGGGTGAGAGAGCAGTGTGGAGGAATGTGACAGTTTTGGGGGCAGGGTGTGAGTGGGTGACAGTGAGGAGGAAGATGACAGTGTGGGGTAGCAGTGAGGAGGATGGTGACAGTGTGGGGGGACAAGGTGTGTTACAGTGTGGGAGGGCAAGGTGTGTGGGACACAGTGTAGTGAGGCTAGGGTGTGTGACAGTGTAGGAGAGCAGTGTGTGTGACCGTGTGGGTGGCAGAGTGTGTGGGAGACAATGTGGGGGAGCAGGGTGAGTGACAGTGGGGGCATTTTGTGAGAAACTGTGTGGGGGCAGAGTGTGTGGGGGAAGGTTATGTGGTGGTCATTGTGGGGGTCAGGGTATGTGGGGGACAGTGTCTATGGTGGTCAGTGTGATGGTTAGTGTGGGGGCAGTGTATGTGGTGGTCAGAGTGGGGGACGGGTATATAGGGGCAGTGTATGTGATGGTCAGTGTGGCAGGCAGTGGGGGTGGGAGGGTAGTGTTGGGGCAGTGTGGGTGGGGGGGCAATGTTGGGGCAGTGTATGTAGGTGGGCAGTGTGGGTGGGAGGGCAGTGTTGGGACACTGTGGGTGGGAGGGCAATGTTGGGACAGTGTGGGTGGGAGGGCAGTGAGGGTGGGAGGGCAATGTTGGGGCAATGAGGGTGGGTGGGCAGTGTGTGTAGGTGGTCAGTGAGGGTGGGAGGGCAGTGTTGGGGCAGTGAGAGTGGGTGGGTAGTGTATATAGGTGGACAGTGCGGGTGGGTGGGCAGTGTTGGGGAAGTGAGGGCGGGTGGGCAGTGTTGAGGGCGGGTGGGCAGTGTTGGGGCCGTGAGGCAGTGTTGGGGCCGTGAGGGTGGGAGGGCAGTTTTATAAACCTTGTTTTATAATATAAGTCCCTGGTGGTCTGGTCAGACCTTGTTCTCGCAACGCTCTGTGTGCTCGCGAGAACCACATTATGTGATCTGCAGCTCTGCATTCGGCGGAGCTGCAGATCAGAGGCTGGCTCTCCCTGTGGGCAGACCATGTGGAGGGGCCACCCGGCGGCATACTGCGCAAGCCACCGGGCCCCCTATCACTGTCGGGTCCTCGGTCATTGACCGAGGACCCGACAGTTCAGTCTGCCCCAAGGTGATTTAGGCGTCCGTGAGGCCCCAGAAACCACGAGGCCTTAGTCGGCCGCCTAAATCGCCTAATTATAGAAGCCTAGTGATAGGCAACAGAGGGTTGTAGCCAATGGGGTATATTCAAAGCATGGTCTTGTCACTAGTGGGGTACCTCAGGGATCTGTACTTGGACCCATTCTCTTTAATATTTTTATTAGTGATATTGCAGAAGGTCTTGATGGTAAGGTAAGTCTTTTTGCTGATACTAAGATATGTAACAGGGTTGATGTTCCAGGGGGGATAAGTCAAATGGCAAATGACCTGGGTAAATTAGAAAAATGGTCAGAGTTGTGGCAACTGACATTCAATGTGGATAAGTGCAAGATAATGCATCTTGGACGTAAAAACCCAAGGGCAGAGTACAGAATATTTGATACAGTCCTAACCTCAACATCTGAGGAAAGGGATTTAGGGGTGATTATTTCTGATGACTTAAAGGTAGGCAGACAATGTAATAGAGCAGCAGGAAATGCTAGCAGAATGCTTGGTTGTATAGGGAGAGGTATTAGCAGTAGAAAGAGGAAGGTGCTCATGCCATTGTACAGAACACTGGTGAGACCTCACTTGGAGTATTGTATGCAGCACTGGAGACGTATCTCCAGAAAGATATTGATACTTTAGAGAGAGTTCAGAAAAGGGCTACTAAGCTGGTTCATGGATTGCAGGATAAAACTTACAAGTAAAGGTTAAAGGACCACTATAGTGCCAGGAAAACTTGTTTTCCTGGCACTATAGTGCCCTGAGGGTGCCCCCACCCTCAGGGTCCCCCTCCCGCCGGGCTGGATGGCAAGGATGGGGTAAATCTTACCTTTTTTCCAGCACCGGACGGGGAGCTCTCCTCTCCGCCTCTTCTCCTCCTCTTCGGCTGAATGCGCATGCGCGGCAGGAGCTGCGCGCGCCTTCAGCCAGTCTCATAGGAAAGCATTCACAATGCTTTCCTATGGACGCTGGCGTCTTCTCACTGTGATTTTTCTGTTAAAAATGCACATCACCACTACACTTGGTACAAGCTAGCTGGAAAAATGATCCCACGCTAAGGTTTAAAATCTGCCTGAAGTCCACATATACCTGGCAAAGGTACATACTGGGGTATTGCTGTACTCAGCTGACATAGCTGAGCAACATATAAAGTATTATACAGTGGTAGCACACTTAAGGTTTGCAAAATATACTGTGCAAACTCACTTTGTGTGTCAAAAAGGCAGAAAAAATGCTTATTACTACTACACCTGGTACAATCTAGTGGAAAAATGATCCTACGCTAAGGTTCAAAATATACCTTTTGAAATACCCTGGGGTGTCTACTTTAAGAAATGGTAGGCCTTTGTGGGGTAGTTTGCATTTAAACCCTGCTAAGATGCTTGGAAATTGCACATAGGCCCAGCGTCAAAATTCAAAGTTCGGTAAAAACTGATATGGCTTGGTCTCCTATATGGCACTGTAGCTTCACAAAATAGTGCCAAAGACATTCATTGGGGGTGTCTTTTTACTCAGACTTAGCTGAGCTTAATGTGGGGGGTTTGAACTTAGTGGCACATGTGAAATATACAAAATGCCCAGCAAAAATGCAATCCATATGTAAAAAACGCACAAAATTTTTTTTTTTTTTTTAATCTCATACTTTGGCATATATTGGTGAAAAAATGGGGGCATGTTAAGGCACAATATGCACCTTATAAGATACCCTGGAGTGTCTACTTTTAAAAATGGTAGGCCTTTGTGTATATACACATAAGAATTTCTTTGTTATAAGTTTGTGTGCCAAAAACACAATTTTACTCCAATATTTAGCAGAGGTTGGCGGTGAAATGGCTATGTAGAAAGTGTCAAAACAACCTTGGGTAAATAGCTTGTGATGTCTACTTTATATAAGTATATACTTTGTGTGGCAATTTTGTTTTCTTTTATGGCTATTAAGCTTACAAGACAAACATACCAAATTCTAAAATCGCTCCACATTACAAGTTTATTTTACTCCTTGTGTTTTGTGACCTGTAACTACCCAAAAAAAGTAAAATCCTAGACACATATTATATATATTTACTGTAAATCAGAACAACTAAATGAATTTTTTAATTACTTTCCTTAACCTGCACTAATTATGCACACATTATTATTGCAAAAACTGTAAAAAGTTTTTTGCAAGTTTTTTGCTTTTTTTTTCTGTATTTTTTTTTTTATAATATGTATATATAATTTCAAATTAAAGCCCTTTCTGTCCTTTAAAAAACTGTATAATATGTGTCGGTGCAACAAATTAGTAAAATGCAAATTGCAGTTGAACGCAGTTAAGTGAAAGACAAGCTTCTGAAGTTCTGTCCTTAAGGGGTTAAGGCAGGAGGCAATTGTACATGTTCTGATCAAAGCAAAACCTGGAATTTGACTGTCTGTTCAACCACAATTCACCTTTTTCATATGAAGTGCCTCTATGCTCACTTATATATAATTTTTGTTCATGAGAAACAGATCTTTCGTTTCACATAAAATCTTCATATACAAAACACAACTTAATAGAAATACAATCTAAAGTGTGAGATTAAGATATATTGTTTTTAGTTCTGTATGGCACTTTAACCGTACCATACCGTTGGCTTTTACTGCAATAAAATACACATTTGTATTCAGCGATCTCTCAAGTACAACAGTACTTCAGTTTGCCAGATTGGTTTTCTGAGCCTATGTTGCCTTTGAGACCATATGGCAATCCACAAATGAGAATTGCCCCATCATGACATACCATTTGCAAATGTTTATAACCCAGAGTATTCAATATGGGTTATGTCCAGTCTTTTTTAGTAGCCATTTGGTCACAAAGACTGGCCAAAGTTAGCGTTCATGTTTGTTTTTTGCATTTTTCACACACAAATATGAGCTAAAGACTGGACACACTCTATTTGCAATACCTTGGGTTGTCTGATTTGACAAATGATATGCCACCATAGGGGGTAATTCTTATTCATAAACTACCATACGGTCTCAAAGGCAACATAACCAACCTGTCAAATTTCAATGTGAAAAAACTGAAATGGGCAAACCTTATATTTGACCCTGTAACTTCTAAAAACACCATAAAATGTATACATAGCAGGTAAAGTTATACTCCAGAGACTTTTGCTGAACACCAATATTAAAGGACTACTATAGGCACCCAGACCACTTCAGCTCAATGAAGTGGTCTGGGTGCCAGGTCCCTCTAGTTTTACCCTGCAGCTGAAAACATTTCACTGAGGGTTAATCCAGCGTCAGTGAGAATAAGAGGGGAGGGACCTAATGTCCCCCACCCCTGAGTGGCGGGTGGGGGCCCTAAATACAAATTGGTCCTCCCCCCTGGCCACCACCCCTGAGCGGTGGGTGGGGGCCCTAAACTAGAATAAGGGGGACCTAATGTCCTCCCCCCTGGCCCCCACCCCTGAGCGGCGGGTGTGGGCCCTAAATACAAATGTAACCCCCCCCCAGGTGACTAGGGGTCCCAAACCCCTAGTCACCCCCTCCCCAAAAAATAAACCCCTACCTACCTCCTCACCCTAAAAATAATGAGGGGGGACCTTTAAGTACCTGTAAAAATAAACTTACCATTCGATGTTTTCTTTCTTCAAAAACCTTCTTTTTTCAGCCCCCAAAAAGGCCAAATAAAAATCCATAATATCCAACGCAATTTAAAAAAAAGAAAAACAGAGCGCAAAAAAAAAATTAACCCATCTTCACCCGGCGAAGAGGTCCGTGCAGACTGAGCTGGGTAGTCCTCACTGACTGCTGCTGCTGTATGCTGGCTGCTATCCACCCCTCCCTGACCTAAGGTAAGACCCAGGGAGGGGGGAATTACACTTTAGTATTTTTTTTTTCCCCTTTGCTCAGCCCCTGACCCCTTCCTCAGCCCCATAACATCCCCACTACAGCTCCTCTCCCCCAATTGCAACCCATATTACCCACACCATAGCCCCTTTCCCAAATTGTAGCCATCAACCTACTTCAGCCCCTATCCCCCCCACTACATTTCCTAAACCCCCAATTACAGCTTATACCCTCCACTACAGCCCTGTCCCCTTACTCAGCCCCTGTCTACTGGCTTTAAAAGTGTGTGTGTGTGTGTGTGTGTCAGAGAGAGTGCCTGCGCGTGTGTGTCAGCCAGTATGCCTGCGCGTGTGTCTTTCTGCCTGTCAGTGAGTTTTTTGGGGGGGGTTTTTGTGTGTCATTGAGTGTCTGTTTAGGTGACTGCCCCTCTCCCCCCATATCACCCACACCACAGCCCTTTCCCAAATTGTAGCCATCAACCTACTTCAGCCCCTATCCCCCCCCACTACATTTCCTAAACCCCCAATTACATCTTATACCCTCCACTACAGCCCTGTCCCCTTACTCAACCCCTGTCTACTGGCTTTAAAAGTGCGCGTGCGTGTCAGCCAGTATGCCTGCGCGCGCGTGTGTGTCAGCCAGTATGCCTGCGCGCGCGTGCGTGTCAGCCACTATGCCTGTAACAGTGTATTTCTGCCTATCAGTGTATTTTTTATTTTTTTTTGTGCGTCTGTCATTGTCTGTTTAGATGACTGCCCCCTTCCCCCGCTTCAATCACATGGGAAAGGGGTTTTAACTCTCCACTTAGTTCCAATGGGCCACTTGACTGTATTTGCCCCCCAGGCCTAAGGCTGCCAGCCCTTCCCTGTTCAAGGCTTCCCCTTCCCTGGTCCAAGGTAAGACTCAGGGAGGAACACACTTTTTTTAAACCTCTAAGCAGCCCCTATCCCCACTTAATATAGCCTCTGTTCCCCCTTTCAACTCCAGTGCCCCACCACAGCCTCTCTCCCTGTGCCCACCTCAATATGAGGTGGGCACATGGGAGACTATATGACCAGGGATAAGGTGGTCTTGGTCACCTCTCCGCCCCTATGGCCCCACCATAGCCCTTGCTCCCTTTTTAAAAAAATTTTTTTTTTTACAGCTCCTCCTTCTACAGCCCCCGTCCCCTCCCACCCAGAGTAGGCCACAAAATGCATCTTTTCAGCCCAGTGGCCCATCCTGCAATAGGAGACTGGGTGCTCTGTGTCCCTCGTTCAACTGGACATTTAAATGTAACAGAGTTTCTCTTAAAGGAACACTATAGTCACCTAAATTAGCTAAATAAAGCAGTTTTAGTGTATAGATCATTCCCCTGCAATTTCACTGCTCAATTCGCTGTCATTTAGGAGTTAAATCACTTTGTTTCTGTTTATACAGCCCTAGCCACACCTCCCCTGGCTGTGATTGACAGAGCCTGCATGGAAAAAAAAACTGGTTTTTACTTTCAAACAGATGTAATTTACCTTAAATAATTGTATCTCAATCTCTAAATTGATCTTTAATCACATACAAAAGGCTCTTGCAGGGTCTAGCAAGCTATTAACATAGCAGGGGATAAGAAAATCTGAATTAAACAGAACTTGCAATAAAGAAAGCCTAAATAGGGCTCTCTTTACAGGAAGTGTTTATGGAAGGCTGTGCAAGTCACATGCAGGGAGGTGTGACTAGGGTTCATAAACAAAGGGATTTAACTCCTAAATGGCAGAGGATTGAGCAGTGAGGCTGCAGGGGCATGTTCTATACACCAAAACTGCTTCATTAAGCTAAAGTTGTTCAGGTGACTATAGTGTCCCTTTAAAATATACTTTTTTTTTTTTGGTTTGTTTTTTAATTCTTTATTTTTGTCGTGCATATACAACAGTACAAGCACGCCTTGCCACAACAGCAATCGAAGACATAAGAATAATAAAGAAAAACCTAGCTATTAACAGTGTGGCACAATTTTTACATTTTGTAGGACAATGTATATTGTATGGAGATAAGTAGTACATAACCGTTAAGTACAATGCTGCATCAAATACCCTCTGAAGTTAAGAAAATATATTAGTGAAAGGGGTATTGAAGGGTATGGTGTATCTTGGCCCCCAGTGAATTATATGCTGGCTTAGAGGAAAGGACCTCTGTTTGTTGAGGGGGTTAACGACTCCACTTAAGAGGTGGTGAGATGTAGCGGGAAGGGGGGAGGGGGAGGGGGGATTTTGTAGGGTTCTTCAGGCCGTTAGAGGTGCCTGATAGGCAGTGTTAAGGCACTTTGAAGTGTGAGTCGGAGCCATACACTCGCTCCTAACAAAAACTTTAACAGTGATAAACAGAAAACCCCCAGAAATTTCCAAGGTCCTGTAGGTTTGTGCTTTTTGGACACCATAGTGAGATCTTTGACACTATCAGTGCACCGACACTGTTGAAGGGCTTCCCCTGTGAGCTGCTGGTATGAACGGCCTGGCCCTCTCCGGATCCCAGGTTGCCGATTTCGGCTGGGGTGTGGTCTCTGTGGCTGTTGTGGATATTCCTAGTTGGAGCAGGATGCCAGGAATTTCAGAAGCCTCTAGGACTTTCACATTTCCCGGGTAATTAGTAGGCAGCGAGGCGTACCCCATTTGTATGTTATTTTGTTAGTGGCTTGTGCCTGTGTGAGGTCGCAGGGATCTATGACAGTCCATGGTGGCCTTAGATAATTCTGAATAGAAGGTGAGGTTGTGCTTTTGTGGCGAACTGCCACCATGAAGGCTGTAAGATCTTGCCTCTGTTGGAAGCAGAGGATTATGTCTCTGCGCTCCCGTAGCGGGTCCTGGAATGCAGTACCAACCGTTCAGGTTGATAGCCTTTGCCTGCTTGGCAGAGAACAGCATTGAGAGCAGTCTGCGGAAGAAGTGCGGGAATTCAGCCACCGCCATAGTATCGGGTAGGCCACAGACCTTGATGGTTTTTCCATCTCCACTTGTCTTCTAGTGCCGCCATGTGTTCCTCGGAGTGCGCTTGGGAGTGTTGGAGTTTGATAAGGGACTACTCTAGGGTCATAATTCGGGTCTCATACTCTGCTGTGGTGCGCTCTGAGTTGTGGAGACGGACAGCAAACCAGTTTACCTCCTCCCGGAACTGGTCAATATCAGCTGTGATGTTGCGGCGGAGTTCAGCTAGCATGCCCCTCTGTGACCAGAGGCTTTTCAGGTTGCTTCTGAGGTGAGTGCTGCATCTTGTTTGGTAGCTGGGCCTCATAGGGCGTCTCGCCGTACAAGGATTTTTCACTGGTAGTGCGTGATGGAGCGGCTGAGAGCGGCGCCATGACAGGCCTCTGTGAGGAGTGCGGCCTCCAACAGTAAATCGCCGATATTGGCTGTGGATGGGGGTCGATCAGGCTTGATCTTCTTGCTCCTGTGTCCCATGATAGTTGGTGAGTATCTGGCTCAGCTATTGACAGTGGTTTTACGTTTTTTTGTAGGTTTATTTTCTGTTTTGGTGACAGTGTGATCGGAGCTGTAATGATGTGCAACTTGCCAGTCTGGTGCAAGGATTTGCTGCCCTAGGCAAAAGAAAAGCTTGCCGCCACCCCATGTGACATCACAATGCACCACCCATATGGTTTGCCATATTAACCAATGCGTGTGCTGCACACAGTGTGTGTTTACATTTAAAAGCCTGCAGGGACAGGCTATAGATACCACAATCACTGCAATAAAGTTCAGTGGTTCTGGGGACTATAGTGTCCCTTTAATGTGAGGTTAACTGGAGATTAGTGCCACGAATAATATACTAGATGAGGATGATGGGCTCTGGCTGCAGTCTGGTGTAGAACTCTCTGGAGGCGGTTTGTAACTGTGGTCACATAAATCAATGTTCTAGGAGAACAGGAAGCAACTCCCTTTTATGGGGGGGGGGCCCTTACACAGCTTAAGGTCTGGGCCCCAGGGCCTGATGGTGAGTATGCCCTTAAGGTCGACTCATAAGTCCACCTACATGTTCATATAAAGTGTGTGTGTGCGCGCTTATGGAATTTAGTGTATAGAGATATCAGTTGGTGTAGGTGATGGGTGTGTCTAAGGGATAGAAAGCAGTGTGTGTGTTTAAGGGATGCATTGTGTGATCTGTTTGTATGTGTAAGAGATGCAAGGTATTTTTCTGTGTATGTAAGGGATGCAGTTTGTCTGTAAGGGGTGCATTGAGTGTATATAAGGGAAGCATTGTGTGTTTGTGTATGTATAGGGGTGCATTGTGTGTTTAGTGTGAAATAAGAGTTTGTGGGGTAGGATAGGGGCAGTTTGTGGGGTAGGATTTACTTCTCTCCCCTCTTGTCCCTTAGACCTCTCCCATACTGTCCCTTTATTGCTCTCCCCTGTCCCAATTCCTTAGAGCTCTCCCCAGTCTGTTACTGGTCTCTCATGCCCTCCCCCCCAAGTGATCTCCCTGCCCCATTTCCTTTAGTGCTCTCTCCTACCCCACCCCCCCCCAAAAAAAAATAAAAAAGACTGGACATACCCCATTTTGAATACCCTGGGTTGTCTACTTTAAAAAAATATGTACATGTGAGGTGTGATTCGGGGATTTATGACAGATAACAGTGATCGCGTATCGTTATCGCGTATCGTTATCGCGTATCGTTATCTCGTATCGTTATCTTCTGTAGATAAGTAAAAGATTTTTCAAGTAAAAGTCCAAAATGTGTTTGGTTTTTTTGTTTTTGTTTTTTCAATTTTTCACCATATTTTATTATTTTTTAAATAAAATGACATGATACACATAATGGTATGTAAAAGCCCTTCTTGTCCTGCAAAAAACAATATATAACTTGTATGGGAACCGTAAATGAGAGGAAAATTACAGCTAAACACAAACACCACAAAAGTGTCAAAACTGCTCTGGTCCTTAACGTACAACATCGCAAAAACAGACCGGTCCTTAACCCCTTAAGGACACATGACATGTGTGACATGTCATGATTCCCTTTTATTCCAGAACTTTGGTCCTTAAGGGGTTAATGGGTTAATGGCGAGATGGAAAAAAATTTATATACATTAACCCCTAGTTAGCCTAACAACAAATTTCTCAGTAGCCCCCCCCCTTCGCCCCCCCCCCCACACTAGGTAGCTAAACACATAATTTTAAAATATTTAAATTCATTAATGGAATAAATGGAACCCCTAAGGGTAAAAAAAAAAAAAGGCAGGGAAGGGGTTAATTTTAATAAAGATGGGTGAAAGGGGTGTGTGCTTTAACTTTTTTTATTTTTACATGGAGAAGATCACTGCTGATCCCTCTCCCTGCACTTCACACTGAACGTGGATGAGTAGGGAGGCAGATCAAGAGTCCCTAATCACAAATACCGAGGCAGACCGGAGGAGTGTTAACCCCGCGATCAGTGATCTGGGGTTAACTTTAGTAAATGACGGAAATTTTCCGTCATGCGTCCTTAACGCAAGGACAAGTATGACGGGAAATTTCCATCTAGTGTCGGGAAGGGGTTAAGGAAATCTCATTCATTCATTGTACATTTATCTGTTCAGATACGAAACTTTTGTTTTGTTTTTTTTTAATGCAAAAGACCAAAATTGCAACAGAAAAGGTTTGCTAGCAAATGTATAGATTTTCAGGTGTCAGTCATGCCTTGGCGTGCTGAGGCAATGACTGACAAAGGAGAGCAGAGAAAGTAATTCTGCTCTCCACCCATAGCAACCACAGCGCAGCTTGGGAGTATAGGAATGGAGTGACATGACTAAGCCAACAGGCCAACGTCTTTGAGGAGGTTTTCTCTGCTTGGGGATGCATGCCAGCAAATCAAAGACTGCAGGAAGAACAGAAGACAGCCCAGAAGTGGGTGTCACTCTTTGTGTAACACCTATGAAGTAGCATTGGCACAGAGGGAAGCTGAGTAAATCTATTTTACATTTACTACTATTTGTATCTTTGTGACATGGTGTAATCCAAGCATGTCAAACTCAAAGGCTAACATGGGCTAAAAGAAAATAAGGTTTAAGTTTATGTGGGCCGCAAAAAATAAAAACTTTACTTTTTTAAATAAACCTACATTTCTATGAAAACTGCAGTATAAAAAAAGTTGCCATCCTGACGCTTGTAGGGCTTCAAAGTAAACAAAAGAGCAAATTTATTTTAAGGAGACGCGTGTTTGCATATAACCAATGTATCCGTCCAACTACCTTGACATAGTAAGAAAAGTTTGGTAATGGGACTAAAATGGTGGATGTATGCTGTTGCACAGCTGTAAAAAAACCAATGATGTTCTCTTGTTGATTCTGAAGTCATATGAGTGTTTTTCACTTTGGTTGTGATCATCAAACTTGATGATCTCTGCCAATCCAATTATTTCCCGTAGGAAGTCAGCATCCCATGAGGAGCGTTCAGTGTCTCAATGCAGACCCATTCGAACATTGCCCCCAAATCCAATACACTTCCCCTCTCCCTCCACTCTAAATTAATACACCCCCAATTTAACACATTGTCCTCCCTCTCCCACCACTCAAATACACTGCCCACTACCTCACCCAATATAATACATTGCCCTCTTCCTCTAAAAATGAATACACTGCCCCCCCCCCCCCTTAAATTAATATACGGTCACCCCTCGCCTCCCCTAAGTAATACACTGCTCCCTCCCACAATATCATGCAAGTTAATAGTTTTTTTCACAAAACATTCTCTTTAATGCCTTTTCGAGGGCATGGATGATCCAGCAGATTTGGTATAAGCAAGTTCAATCCCTGCTCACATCAGGGAGTCTTGGGTATCAAAGCCATTTTTAGTGGCCCCAGGATGACAGATGAGCTCTATGGAAGTCAGCACTGCATAGCACTCTTTAACTCCATTAAGAACACTGTGGCTGTGCGATTGCATCCAGCCACACTGTTTCAGTGCTGAAGGGAGACCTCCTTGGAACAAACACATAGCACATCAATTCTAGGTTGTATTTCCATTCAGAACTTGGACAACTACCTTTCTTTAATCGATTCCTCTTCTCTCCCTTCTCTTGTGGCTCAGTTGGGGGGGATACTAGGGTTTTGTGTGTTTGTTTGTTTGTTTGTGTGTGTTTTTTTTTTTTTGTGAGCAACAAGCTGCTCACTGTTAATATACATGCCTCTACTCGTAGTATAGAGATTAGGGGAAGAATTTACAAATCCAAAGTAATTTTTACTGAGTATTCGTAAATTTGGCTATAAGACCAATTTAGGTCTTTCAGCCATAAGTAGATAGCACCCGAATACCGTGGGAATTAGGGAGTGGTTTTTTTTTTGTTTTTTTTTATGAAGCGGCTGCAAGATGCAGCCGCGG
Organism: Pelobates cultripes; assembly: GCA_933207985.1. Classification (NCBI taxonomy): domain Eukaryota; kingdom Metazoa; phylum Chordata; class Amphibia; order Anura; family Pelobatidae; genus Pelobates; species Pelobates cultripes. The sequence continues at coordinate 384,067,801 of OW240912.1, read as the reverse complement.
CACAAATGTTCGGAGTTTCATTCATTTGACTGAAATTCCAATCCGAACAAAGTTCTCATTCTGTTAGGACGCAATTCGGCAGTTTCACCAGCGTTCTGTCTAAATGACAGGACATTCAGGAAAAGTGAAAGGAAGCATCGCGGGAACACTGAGGAAAGGTAAGAATTGTGGGAAAATTCCTCTGACCACCAGAAATGAAGCACAATTTGCTCCTCCGCTGGTCAGAGATGGTCAGGCGTTGTCCCTACTTTCTTATTTATTTATTTTTTAAAGAAAATTAGAGCAGACAGGAAGAAATGATTAACAGATCCTGACAGAGGGAGAGAAGAGGAATCGATTTAAAGAAAGGTAAGTTCGGCATGACAGTACCGCTTTAAGTGGTGAAAGAATAAGATACAAAATTAACTTGTTTGTACTTTTATGTATTACTTTGTTATTTGGGGGGGAAATGGTCAAGCTCAGAAAAGTCCTATAAAGTGTCACTATTGGAATTTACCTGCTTATTCCTTGGTGATTTCATCAATTTTACAACTTTGCATTATTTTTCCAACTACAGAGTTCATAACCACGTTGTATGTTACTCTAAACAGGACTAGGAATATCATCTTTTATATCTTATTCCACGTTTCCTTGGACATCAGGAAAATGTCAGGAAATGAAAATCTTGGTGAGTTTTCATTTTATTTTAGGTAACCTGGGTTATATGGCTATTATAGATTATATTAAATGTGAATTTCCACTTATTTCACTATATTGTGCGAATTTGAACAAAATAATGGAGGTCTCGGGTCCTAAAACAAAGTAATTTTTAATACTTGAGGGTTGATCTTAAACCTGATACTTTAATGTGATACAACTTATTGCATGTTCCTTATTAAAGGGGATGTCTACGCGTCATACCAACTACTTTCCGTCTTACTAGATATGAAATTGGTAAAGTGTGTGTGTGTGTGTACCCATTCAGATTAGAGGCAGTGCTTTACAACTGGGATTTCATCACCTGGAGGGAAAAAACAGGCAGACAATCTCCCAAACTTCTCAAGAACCTCCCCCAATTAATCTTTGGCCTTAAATTGCTTCCTCCAGGTGCCAATATCTTTATTTTTATTCTCCGGGTCAAGATATTGGTTTCCAGGACTTAGTTGTTGGTGGGTAAACAGCCTCTCTAACTGTTGCCAGGTGCACTCAATCTGTTGCAAGTGTGTTCTCACCAACCTCTAACACTCTGAGGACATTTAAGGTAAGCCTTTTTGCTTTATCTTAAATGACTCTTGCCTGAATAAGTTCATTATTTGTGCTGCAAGATGGATAAGCTAAAAAAAAGCGCAAATGTTTCTAAGTTGGAGAGTATTTAGCTTCTCATCACTTAAAGATTATTACCAAAATCTTAAAACAAATAGTGCTTTGAAAGGGTAAGCACTTAGTAGATCGGGCCCAAAATAGATTATTTTTTGAGTAAAGCCTATGAAGGGTATTAGCATATACTTTTACATAATTCTACTGGGAAAATTTAAGTTTCCTTTCTGGCTCAAAATAGCTGCTACACAGTGATTAGTTAATATGGGTTTCAATAATCACTAATTACTGCAACAGGGTCAGCAATTAAAGTTGAAGTGTTCCAGTGGAATATATTCCCAAGAGCAAGACCCATATGACTATTGTAGGATTATCCTCTGTACGTTATCCTTAGGAGGCTGATATTTAAAATCTAGTTTTGGTTAAGTATATACTGTTGTAGCAGATGGATTCTTTTAAATGCCAGGATCCTAGCCGCAGTGTTTATTTTCTTAAACATGCAGTAGGCTTTTAGCAATTGCTGTAGACAAAGCTCTGTTGCAATTAGCATTCTCACCACCTCAACTAGTTTCACCTGATATCAGTTTCAAAAAAGGCAGAACTTTTCCTGTGCTTCACCCCATGGTTGCACATCTTATGTTTTATCTTGCATTCCAAGTCTTATGTTGTCAGGTTTGAGCTAACTGACTGTTTGATTGGAAATGTTAAAGAAAATGCTTCCTAATATTGTTTGCTGCAGAGTTTGCATCAAACAGGTTTTGAAATGCAGTTGCAGCTATTCTGTCTGCTCTAGCCTCTGCTTCCCATATACGGCTAAGGAAGGCCTGGATCATGGGTATTGTCTTATGCAGACTGTATATCTATGTAATCAGTCTCGCTTCCACCAATAAAGATGGTAACCTGTATGAACTAGTCTCCATGGAAAATTATTTCTTCCTCATGTTACTGGGCTTGAAGCAAGTTCTAGTACAGCTGCAAGCCTATTGATTAAGGTGTAGTTCCACCAGGTTCAATTTGTTCCCTGCACTGCAATAGATACGATATAACTGGGATGGTTTACTGCCTAGGTTTGTCTGCAGTTTTCTTTTAAGAAAAAGCTTATGGCAATTGCCCCTTGAGATTCTCACTATGCAAAATGTTGCCATCCATACATTTGTTGACTTTGTACATTACTGCTTCCTCAGGGGCACCTAATTATTTTTTGTTTGTACACCAGCCAGGTTAGGGTGTTTCTACAGCATACAGGTGGATGCTAATCAATCTTCTGATAAAGAATTCCCTTTTCAAGAAGTGTGCAGTTCTGGTGTTTGTCAAGGAACAGTTCAGGTGTTAATATTTTGAGAAGGGTTTTTGACTCTGAGAATGGTAATTCCCTGAAGAAAAAAATTATGGTTCTCTCTGTCCTTATCACCTGAAATGTCTCTTCTACTTAAGTAGACCAGATACTAGGGAAATAATTTTCTTTCCCGTCTTGTAAGAACCTGCTTGGTCTCTTCAGCTTCTATAGGCATAGCTCTGTTTACAGGTCCTTCAGTGGCCAGATACAGTTGCTAATAAGATTTTGCAGTAAAATCCTATACTTCGGTCATTCCTTTCTGAACCAGGCAGAAATGAAGGATGCCAGACGGTTCTTACTTTTTGTTCTAGTTCTCAAATCGATCGTTCAGAATTTTACGACTGATGCTTCACGTCTCAGTTAGGTTCTCATAGGGTTGAAGGGAAATTAGCTGAGATAATTTGTAAAAACTTAGCCTTCGGTCCTATGTAGTTGGATATCTGGCTAGCTCTCTTTGCCTTTCAGATAAAGAATTCTCAAGGGTACCGCTTCTCAAATTTGTTGTAATTCAGATGTTGGTTCATAGAAAAGCAGGCATCCGCTTCCAAGTGTTAACCACTCCCCTCCTCCCTTTCGGATAGGCTTTGCAGATGGTTTTAAGCCAGAGATCTTCAAGGTCAAATTTCGGTTATCAGTTGACTTTCAGAGGTTTGTCTCCAAATCACCAGCATCTGCTAGGCTCTTTCGTGGTTAGTTCCTATCTTCAGGGAATCTTTTCCGCAGGGGATCTTCTTTTGGTGTTTTTTACTCTGCTGATTTGAGTTTTCACTCTAGGTCTTAGGGAGTAGTCGCCCAAAATATTTTTGGGAAGAGCTTCAAGTTCTTCAAGTTTCCATTTTCAGCAGGAGAAAGTGGAGTTAAGTTAAATTCTTCTCAATCTTCCATCTAACATTATTTTTCTAACTTTTCCCAACAGCGTTCTAGGGTCTTGGAATTCTAATTCCACTGCCTGGGCATTTAGTTCTCGTCTACGTTACCTTAAAGGTCTGCATTCATTTGGGTTTTTTCTTTTCTAACACCTATCTCCATTAAAGCTCCTTCGATCACAGTTATGTTCAGATCGGTTGCCTGAGGGCTTCTGCTATACATTCTTTCAATTTCCTAACAGCCACGAGGTGATCTCTTCACTCAATTTGGTCTGTTGCTCTTGGAAGATACAGCTTTGGTAGCAGGTTTTTTGCAGTGAGACTTGAGTCCCGCCCTAAGGGATTGCTTTTGGTTATCCCAGTTGTAAAGCACTGCCTCTAATCTGAAGGGAAAAAACCAAATTTTTTACTTACGGTAAATATTTTTTTTTTTTTACCCCAGAAGATTCGAGGCAGCCCCTCACCAAAGTTGTTAATAGTCTGATTGGTACGGTTATTCGGCTTTTGTAATTTCTGGGGATGTCTTGGGTAGGAAGCAATTTAAGGCCAAAGGTTAATTGGGGGAGGTTCTTGAAAAGATTGGGAGATTGTCTGCCTGTTTTTTCCCTCCAGGTGATGAAATCCGAGTTGTAAAGCACTGCCTCTAATCTTCGGGAAAAAGAAACTTACGATAAGTAAAAAAATTATTTTACCCAATAAGTAGTGGTCCCCATGGCTAAAACTGAAATTGCTAATGCATTTGTGAATTTACTACATCTGGCAAATGGGGGGCCAGGCTGCAGGTGTCGGGTCAGTATAGGTTTTGGTCAAACTGCTCAAAAATAGTATGACCAAAGGGAGAAGCAGGTGATAGATGCTACACTGTTCTTGCACCATAACTCTGCATGTAGTGGTTATGGTGTTCAGACAGCCCTCTGAAATGCTTATATCATTAACGTAATTACTGAAAAATAAGGATTTGTTTAATGTCAGGCTAAGAACAAACTTTGTACTCCATTTTATAATATTTTTATTTATTTTTTTTAACATTTTCTTTCAGCAGTTAATGAGCAAAATTCACCTTTTAGCATTTGGAATTTGATGCCACATGTCATCCGTGGAAAAAATTTCCTTAGTGAGTAAGTAAATATTCCTCACTTATACATGTTGCCTTTGTGTGTTTTACTGCAGAAAAATAGTCTAAGGTGGTTAGAGAAAGTTGTTATGATGTAAATATAAAATCAAGACACGAGTATATTATACATAGACTCCTTGAGTCCTTGTGGATAATGTGGTACTGAGGCTGCACGCCCCGAGGCCTTATAATCCCTTCTATGGCCCTAGAAGGGACTGTACCACATGAGCCAATAGAAACATGATTATCCGTCAGCCCTGGTTCCCATGCTGAATTGGTGTTCACCAGGCACGGACGGGCCATCGGGCACCCTGGGCAAATGTCCGGTGGGCCGTGGTGGCCATGGGCTGGGATCACCCTTGCTGGTCTATGCAGGGCTGGCACTGAGCGCTGGCCCTGCTGCATTCCATGACTGGCCAGTGGAGAGATCAATGATCTCACTCCCTGGCCCACATGTAGTGAATTGAGCTCTATATCTTGCAGCTCTGCCGGGTTCCTCTTGTGAGATTCGGAGTGTTGCCATGACAATGCTCAGTCTTGCGAAAGTAAACTCTAGTCCCTCAGGGGCTACTCGCCACTAGGACCACCAGGGATGGCAGCAGCACAATGGGTTTTTAAAGCCCTTTTTTTTTAATGGGGATGGCATAGAACGGCGTTAAGGGGTTAAACGTTTTTGTGGTTGTAGTTTGTATTTATAGTAATTAGCAAAGAAATTGTATTGCCCTTATAACTACATTTTCTTGTATGAGGTTATTACTGATTAGAATTATCACTAAGGAGGGAAATTCATTTGATATTTTGTAGTCATGATTTATTTTTGTTACTTATCACATTAGGATGCCCACTGGGTATTGAGGCTTATGTCACATTTTGGGTAGGTAAAACACCAGAAAATGTTGCCAGATAAAACTGATTATTTGAACAGTTGCTTCACTCTGTTTTCTCTTGATAGTACAGGTAATACCGCACTATCTGTATATTTTTAATAAAGGCATGTCATGAGGGGTTTTCCCTGATACAGCACCTTATATTTTTGCTTGAACCATTTGAGTGCCAGTAATGTATTTTTTTATTTTTTTTTTATTTACATTTTTTGGTTGGAAAAGCATTACTGCACAAATCTCGTATCTATGTGAAGCATTATTTGTCTTCAAGATTTTGCAGGTTGATATAATATTCATATGTTGTCTTTTAGAATATGGAAGCTACCTTTTGGAAGAAAAGAGAAACTCTCAGTAGAGGAAACATGCAGTCAAGATCATGCAGTTGCAGTTCCTCCTCCTTGCTCCAGCGTGACACCCTGGAATTTAGGGAAGGGTTTTATAGATGCCAAAAAGGCTTCTTTGGACCACTGAAATTTCAAGATGGGCACCGATTTTAGTTAGGAGTGGTGGATGCATGACCCCAATTCCTGGGTTTTATTTAAAGTAAAATGATGGTATCCAGAAACGTGTGTGTGTGTGTGTGTGTATATATTGCTGATGCAATAGTGTTAAAAACCTTTAGGTTTTTAACCCCCTTTTAAAAAAATCTTACTGTATTCAAGCCTGAAGCTGTAAATCTGCATGCTGTTAGACTCAGAAAAACAAGCAGACTGCTGACATGTGGTAGCCTAATCCAATCACAGTGCTTTAGGATTGGCTGAGACTGACAAAGAGGCAGATCAGGGGCAGAGCCAGCATGATTCAAACACAGCCCTGGCCAATCAGCATCTCCTCATAGAGATGAATTGAATCAATTAATCTATGTGAGGAAAGTTCAGTGTCTGCATGCAGAGTGAGGAAATACTGAAGTTGACAGCAGATATTATGCCTCCATCAACTCCGAAGTCCCTCTGGTTCACTCTGAGTGACTGCAACTGGAGGTGTTCCTAGCTTTCAATGTAAACACTGTATTTTCTCTGAAAATACAGTGTTTACATGAGAGGCTGCAGGGAGCTATAGTTCTCACTTAAACAACCTCATTAAACTGAAGTTGTTCAGGTGACTATAGTGTCCCTTTAATGAGAAACCACTTACTGAAACACTCCTCTAGTGGGTGTGGGCTGCTAAATGATCTTAGTAAGACCATTGAAAATCAAGAGTTTACAATCAAGAGTTTACAATGTCATGACACCCAGCAAAACGAGGCCAGGCACATTCTTGATAGAGAAGCATTGGATTATGTGTGATGACTGCAGGATCACATATACCCCATGACTTTAATCCAATCAATGCTTCTAACTGGGAAGCATTAAAGTCATTGGAACGGATGACTTCATCCAAGGATGAGCTGCTGTACTAAGGAGACTGGATGGGCACTGACATAAATTAGCTTTTTAAAGCAATTTAACCTTAAAAAAAAATGCTATCACATTTCCAGTTTCTCCAAACTAAAGATATTGAACCTTTCTTCATAACTAAAATGTTCCATTCCTTTTATCAATTTTGTAGCTTGTCTCTGCACTTTTTCTAGTACCATAATATCCTTTAGAATAGGTGACCAAAATTGCACAGCATATTCAAGGCGTGGTCTTAACAGTAATTTATAAAGAGGCAAAATTATATTTTAATCCCGAGAATTAATGCACCTATTTATACATGACAATACCTTACTGGCCTTGGCAATTGCCAATTAACTTGGCACATTGTTGCCTAGTTTGTTTATAACCATTCCCTCTCCTGTTCATTTTATAAATGTTAAATAGAAGCGTTCTTAGAACTGAGGGACACCACTTACTACTTTTGTCCAGTTTGAAAATTTACCACTGACAACTCTATTTATTTTTAAGCCAGTTTTCTACCCGAGAACAAGAATTTTCATCTAGAAAATTTTTTTAGTTTGAACACTTTCCTGTTGTGAGGAACCATATCAAATGCCTTGACAAAATCCAAGTAGATCATTCACTGCAACACCCTGATCTTCTATTTACTTATTCGTAGAATGCAATTAGGTTAGTTTTATATTGCCTATTTTTAATAAAACCATGCTGATTATTGCTACTAACAATGTTATTCCCAATGACTTACTAAATCGTATTCGTGAATAATCCCTTCAAATACTTTTCCAGCCACAGAAGTTATGCTCACGGGTCTATAATTTCCAGGCAAACTTTTTGAGGCACTTTTTTTTTTTTTTTTAAATATTGGAACCACATGTGCCTTTCTCCAATTCCTCGGTACAATTCCTGAAAGGAATCTTGAAAGATCTAAACCAGAGGTTCACTTATTTCCACACTTAGCTCCTTAAGTACTCGTGGGCAAATACTGTCAGGCCCTGGATCTTTGTTTATATAAACTTTCTTTAATTGCTGCAGCAACTTGTCAAGTCATCCAATCAAATTTATTTTGCAGCAATCATTTGCATATCTCTTCCCATAGGATCCTCCTTAATATATACTAAGAAAAGTTATTTTAAAATACTTTTTTTAATGAGTTTTCTTTTAAGAACCAATAACTAATCATGACTATCCAAAATAATTTACTAAATGCAGAGCCCTAGAGAGCGGCAAGCACAAAATAAGCAGAACATTTAACATTAGCATTAGGTCTTAAGTGCCCAGATTGAAAACCCGAAGGATTTATGAATGCTATGCTTAACCCCTCTACTATTAAGTACTTCTTGTTTGGAAAAAATATTAGCATAAGTTTTATTTGTAAAAAAAAAAGGGATGTCCAGCTAGGATTAGTTTTACTTTTGTGTCTTTAAAAGAGCTTTTCTTTGGTTTTTATATACTTTTTGTATATATTTGTTCACTCTAATAAAAATGTGTTGCATAATTATATTTATTTTGATACCTTAATGTCCCCACTCACTTCTGTAATACCCAGACTTCAAAATGCAATAAATGTATTTGGGGGGAGGGGGAGGGGGAGGGGAGGGAGTTATTGTGTAATTTATCACCTGTATTAACTCCGAAAACAGTGAGATGAAAGTTAAATTGCAAACTATAGGGAAAAGGGTCAGCCTGGCCATAGTGATTTATATTTTGTATAATTCATATAAATAATTTTATAATTTTTTTTTTTTATTTTGTGCTTTTTGTCCTTTCAAATGTCATACTTAAAAAGTTGCTCTTTGTTTTTTACTATTTATATTGGCTCCCCTTGTACCCAGTAGCCTTCTCTCCCCCCAACCTGGGCCTAACACCCTGAGATGGAGAAACTTTTTTGTTCTCTCTCATGGCCCTCTTTCACTGTTTTTGTTTCACCCCTGATAGGGGTATATACCCAAGTTTTTTTTTTGTTGTTTTTTTTTTTCCCTTTTTTTTTTTTTTTTTTGCATCCATTATTTAAAGCTCAGTAGAAACGTTTCTAGACCACAAAACACTGCAATGCTTCATACAAAAATGCATACTATGTGGCATCAGCAACTTGCAAAAATCTGTTTATTCACTATTCCTGTACACAAAAGTACACAGCTTGAGTTTGTTTTGACAGTATTGTTGGACTTGCATGTTTCTCTCTTGGAAGGCGCTTGCTTGGACTCTCACAAAATTGAATGTTCTTTTACCCTTTACCAGGTATTACTGTTCCATAAACCATGGTTTTAAAATGTCATTTAATGTGAGAGGCCTCAACACCGCCCACAAGAGACGATTATTATTCAAAGAAGCAAAACCCAACAAATCAGATGTAATCTGTGTACAGGAAACACATTTTAAAGATGATAAAGACCATAAGATTATGTCAAAGCTTTTCCCAGTCCAATACCATTGCACTTATAAATCCAAGTCTAGAGGTACATCGATTTTCTTTCACAGGAATGTAGCATGTTTGACAAACAAAGTAATAACGGATGATGACGGGAGGTATTTAATATGGATAGGATCACTCAATACTATTGAATATACTATTGTGAACATGTATTTTCCAAACACCGGTAACTTGCAGTTTTTTAGGAAATTGATGGACTTAGTGAATGAGAATGTGAGAGGCAGCTTGGTAATGTGTGGCAACACGAATTTTGTTATGGATGGAGAATTCGATAACGCTAGGGAAGAACGTGATAAGCATCATAGAGGGGACAGTGACAGATTAGCACATAAATGCTCCAGATACATGATTGAATGTGGCTTAAACGACCCTTGGAGACGGATGCATGAGAATGAAAGAGATTTTACGTATTATTCTGTCTCTAAAAATATGTATTCCAGGCTGGACCGGTTTATGGTCCAGGGTGCTTTAATCCCGCACCTCTTGAAATCTGATATCTTAAACATCAACTTGTCCGACCATGCTCCAATCATAATGCATATTGACGAAACTGTTTAATCACCCCCTAACAGAACCTGGAAATTAGGCGATTATTTGTTAAATGATGTTGTGAACAGGTCATTGACGGAGAAAGCTTTGAGTGATTATTTTTCGGAGAATGCCTCGCCCGAGGTTCCTGGCGAGGTGACTTGGAATGCGCATAAGGTGCATAAGAGGTCATTTTATTTCTAGAGCGTCTCACCTGAAGAGAATTAATAGCAATAATTTAAGAACATTGGAAAAAGAATTGTACAATTTGAACCAGGCTAATAAATTTGGTCCATCGTCCTCCCTATCAGCAATGATAGGAGAAATTACGCTAAAATTCTAAAAATTAATTTAGATCGTACATCTCTCATTGTGAGACGTCTCAGGAAAACATTTTACTTAAAAGGCAACAGGGCCTCAACTCTTTTGGCATCCAAACTCCGCCATGTGAATGCCCAATCAAAAATAGCATATTTACTTGATGATCAGGGGCGAAAAGTGTTTCATCCAACTAAAATTAGTGATATGTTTGCAGAGTATTATAGTAAACTTTGTAATTTAGAATGTAATTTAGACCTTCCCCAGCCTTCTGCAACAATAATTGATACATTCTTAGACAGTGTCATTGTCTTGGCTGTCTCCAGGACATTTAGAAGGCTTAGAATGTGAAATATCAGCAGTAGAGATAGCTGAGGCAATCAAACTTATGCCATCTGGAAAAGCCCCTGGTCCCGATGGATTCACTATTTTATATTATAAAACTTTTCCAGAAATTTTAATTCTCCATATGACTAAAATGTTAAATTCCTATAAGTGGGGGGAAAGATGCCGGAGGAGTCCTTGTGCGCACGAATAGTCACCTTGCCAAAGCAGGGAAAAACTCCTGATAGATGCCCTTACTTTAGGCCCATTTCTATGATTAGAATAAATCTTTGAATCATTATTAAAGTTCTCGCTAATAGATTAACCAAATTAATCCCTTTGCTAATTTAATAAGGATCAAGTAGGTTTTATACAGGATAGACAGGTGCCAGACGGAACTAGAAGATTCATAAACTTGATTCAGCATATCAATATGACCAAAATGCCTTCTTTGCTTCTATCTCTAGACGCAGAGAAGGCGTTTGACAGGATACATTGGGGATATTTATGGAGAACATTTTAGAGAGGTTCAACATACCATCATCCTTTATCACAGCAATTAAGGCGCTACATTGCGCACCCTCCGCCCATGTCTCAGCTTCTGGCTTCACATCCAAAACTTTCTCTCTAACCAACGGAACGAGACAGGGGTGCCCTTTATCTCCAATTTTGTTTGTCTTAGCGATAGAACCCCTGGCAGAACGAATTAGAACGACCCCACAAATTGTAGGAATTGCTATTAAAGAATCCGTTCACAAAATTGGCCTGTTTGCAGACGATATAATCCTAGCTGTCAAAAACCCAAAGGAATCTTTGAGACACCTCAAGGACATTTTAACTCAATTTGATGAGATATCGTACTACAAATTAAATGAGTCCAAAACTCAGGCCCTCCCGTTTCATTTAAACAATTTGGAAACCATTGCCCTTAAGAAATCATATTTGATTGGAGAACTGACTATATGGAATATCTTGGCATTAATTTATGTAAAAATTTGGTCAATATGCACAATCACAACTTGAGGAAAGCATGATTGGACTTACAAAAAGAGATGGAGAGATGGGGCGGGATGGAGCGCTCATGGCTGGGGAATGTCGCATCTATTAAAATGACGATACTCCCCAATATTTTATTTTATTTATTTTTAGGACCATTCCTCTGTCCATTCCATTATCATTTTTTAATAAAGTTCACTCGACAATGCTGAAGTTTATCTGGAGGAACAAGCCTGCCCGAGTGAGGCTCACTTCCCTGCAGCACCATAAATCGAATGGCGGTATCGGTGTCCCCGATATCTACAAATATTTTGCCACTAACGCTGCAGTGGTTGTGAGCTTTAACAACCAGGTTGATAAACCCAGATGGATGGAAATAGAAGAATCAAACATTTTACCGGTTAGATTATCAGAATTACCTTGGTTAAATCCTAAGAAAAGACCTGGAATTACAAAATTATTTTTATCTACCAAGACTACGCTTAAGGCCTGGGACAAAAATGACCAGTTTATATAGAGCAATGCCTATTGAGTTATTGAAAGATTATATACCATCCTTGAAAATAGAATTGTTGAAGGATTGCTCTATAACTAATCTGGATATTTTTATTTTTATTTTTTTTTTATGGCAATGCTATTCTTTCTTTGGAAAAATTGAAGCTTAAAGGACCACTCTAGGCACCCAGACCACTTCAGCTTAATGAAGTGGTCGGGGTGCCAGGTCCCTCTAGGATTAACCCCTTTTTTAATAAACATAGTTTCAGAGAAACTGCTATGTTTATAAATGGGTTAATCCAGCCTCCAAATCCTCTAGTGGCTGTCTCATTGACAGCCGCTAGAGGCATTTGCGTGCTTCTCACTGTGAAAATCACAGTGAGAAGACGCAAACATCCATAAGAAAGCATTGTAAATGCTTTCGTATGAGACCGGCTGAATGCGTGCGCTTTCAGCCGAAGGGGAGGAGAGCGCCCCGCCCGGCGCTGGAATAAAGGTAAGTTTAACCCCTTTCCTCGCCATCCAGCCCGGCGGGAGGGGGTACCCTCAGGGCACTATAATGCCAGGAAAACTAGTGTTATGGCAATGGATAAACTAGTGTTTTCCTGGCACTATAGTGGTCCTTTAAGTATGGATTATCAAATCATTGACAAACTGAAAGAACTATACCAGGTATCTGAAACAGATAAAAACTATAAATCACTTGAGTTATCTCCTTTAGAGAGGTTGTTTTTTTATTTTTTATTTATTATATACAGCCCCGCTAGTAAAGGTATGATATCCTTATGCTATGTTTCATAATGCCAAGCCCTTAGTTAAATTAAAACATATGTTGTCCTGGGAGACGGAGTTGGGTGCCCAGTACGATTTAGAAGAATGGTTCGTTTTTTTTAAAGGTTTAAAAGGTATTTTGTATTGCACCGACCATTTTGAAAATCATTATAAAATTTTATATCGCTGGTACCTGGCTCCGTCTAGATTGCACAACATGAACAATATGTATTCTGACCGGTGTTGGAGAGACTGTGGGGGAGTGGGCAATATGGCCCATATCTGGTGGTCCTGCCCCAAGTTAACTAATTATTAGAAAATGATTCATGCTCTAATTATTAAAGTGAACAGAACCATTAGCATCTTAACTTCGGAACTAGCCTTATTTAAAAAAAACTCCCGGAGTCCGTTAATAGTTCAGATGAAATAATCATAGGCCACATTCTGATCGCTGCTACATCCTGTTTACCTAGACATTGGAAGTCCCAAAATGTGCCATCTCAGAAGTTTTTAATTTGATTCTAGAAAAAAAGGCACACAAATTATCGCATAGAGCCAATATGCATGGTTTCCCAATATTAAAATATAATTGGGATAAATGGGAAGAAAAAATCAATATTTATTTAATATAATATAATATTTATTGTTAAAGTGCATTGATGTACAAAATATGCCATATACATTATGTTTATTTCAATGATGGATGGATACCCCTTCCCATTTCCAAGTTACCCTTCATTTCCTACCCCTAATACAATGTTTGTATTATCACTTGTTATACAAAATTTTAAAACTTTAATAAAAATTGTTTGAAAAGAATCTGCTTTAACTCATGGTGTGGTTGATATCAGGGGACTTTAGAATATCCACAGAATTTCAGAGACAATTTAAAGATTACTCGCCGACAGGGCTCCAGGTACCACGAAATCTTATTGAAACGCCTGGAGCATGGTGCATGGAACAAGATTTGCATCCCATATCTTCTACGTGTAACAGCCATTTTAGATTTCTTGTATCATATGTGTGAATCAGGAAAGGTTTATCAAACCATTAATCTTTATAGATCAGCAATTTCAGCAAGTCATGATGGATTTTTAGGTTCTTCCGTAGTAAGGCATCCACAAATATGCTGTTTAATGAAAGGCATTAAAATATCTAGGCCACCATCATCTAGATATTCTTATATTTGGGATGTTAATAAAGTTCTTACCCTCTTATTTGTGGCCAGACAATGATGAACTCACTCTTTGACAAATTTCTGGAAAATTAGTCCTTTATTATGCCTCTTCTTCCTGCAAATATGTTTAAGATGTTTGTGCCATAGATTTAACAGCACGTATTTACATCCCAGAAAGAGTATGTTTTAATAACTCACAGAGAACAAAAACCAACATTTCTTCAGTATTTTATCCAGCTATTCCTCAACAACCTTCACTTAGTCCAGTAATGTGCCTAAAGAAATACAAATATCTATCTTCTGGACCCAGAACTCCAACAGCATTTTCTCTTCAGAAACCCCACAAACCTGTGACTACTGGAACTAGCTCATTGGGTCAAATGGTCTTTGGACTTGGCTGGGTTTGACATTTCTGTTTTTGGTTCACATTCTACTCGTGGTGCAATGGCTCAAAAAAATATTTACATTGGGAAGTAGAATGGAGGATATTATGAAATCCGCTGACTGGTCTAACGAGCATACATATTTATTTTAAACCGATTCAACATATTTCTTCTATTATTTCTCAGCTTTAAACAAGCATAAGATGAGCCTCCATGTCTTGTAATATAATTAAATAATTTTGCCAAAATATGACAAAGTCATGATTTTTTTTAGACACGGAAGCGAGTATTAGCCCACCTGATTTCCTCTATTGCCTCCCTTTTTATTAATATATAGCTTATGGTATCTATAATTCTTATGGTTTCCTGAGGATTAGGCCTGCATTTGGAATTCCTGTTCTGTTATTATTCACTCAAGTTTTTCATCATTTGAATAGTTTCATTTTATGGGACTGCTACCTGTTTTGGTTGCAAAGAAAGAGGACTTTGGAATGTTGTCAACAGTACTTATAACCTGATGGCTATTCGTCAGTTTATGTGAATTTTAAAAATCTGTTCCTATTTTACTAATTCTCTTTGCTGCAATAATTAGGTAAAGAAAGAGAAAGGATAATACTCGCCTCTGTGTCTTTAATAAAATCATGACTTTACATCCTGTTTTAGCACAATCAATGAATCTCTCAAAACACATTTGCGCTGCTCCAGAGCCTAGTGGGGCATGCTTTAAACAACTCCAGCTGATGCTTTGCATTGTGCATGTTTAAGTGAGGCTTGTTTACAGCTGTGAAAAAAAGGTCTTCCTTACGCACAGTTCTTCTGCTAATGTGGTTTCCAGAGGCGGTTTATAATACTGTAGGCAGTAATGAAATAGGTGATTTATTTTCTTTTAAACACTTTTTGCCCCCCTACCGCCACCCATTGCAAGTAGCCAAACAACTTTAGTATGGTTTCACTTTTCACAAAGGGTTTGTCACCACTCTACACCTCCAGTACTTCAGTCAGAGAGCTTCAATTTTTGAGTCGGAGCTAATCCTGGCATTGCAGGCTGACACTTTCAGCCAAGAAACTTGCCCTGCTGTGCAGGGCTTAGCTCAGAAGAGTAAGTAGAAGCTTTTGGCTTTCAATTGTCAGTAGTCGAGACAGGGACTAGTGCACGGCAGGTATGAATTCAAATCGTTCTAAAAACAGATGTCTTATGGACAGAGTGATTACTATATTGGAGATGAAGTACAAGTTAGAAGGAGTATCCTCACATTAATGTACCCTGTGATGCATTGCATGGTGTAATTGGAAGTTTGCTTACAATAGGAAGGCGCCATGGCACTCCTGGCACAATAGCCACTAAAGTGAATGGTAGTGGTTATGGTTCTTGGAGTCAACCTTTAAGAAATACAAAAAAATTAAAGCCCCGGGACCTGATGGCTTTACCATGATATATTATAGCTCTTTCTTTGCTATATTGACACCATACAGAACTAGATTATTTAATAAATATTGGACTACAGGTGTAAAGCCAGAGGAGGCCTTATGTGCACAAATAATACTACCCACACTTGGTAAAAATCCTACAAATTTTCAGTCAATATCTCTGAACAATAATGACAAAAATTTACTCCAAAATATTGGGAAATAGATTATCTCAAATTCTTCCATCACTAAATGACTATGATCAGGTGGGTTTTGTTTTAAATCGTCAGGCCCCAGCTAGTACAAGGCGTTATATAAATTTAATACATCAAATTAAACAAAATCACACACTTTCTTTGCTGTTATCGTTAGATGCGGATTAGGCGTTTGATAGGATACACTTCATTTGAGAGAAGTTATGCCGCAATGTAATACTCCCAAACTTTTCATCAGGGCTGTGTTTGCTCTATATTGTTCTCATACAGCAACAGTCTCTGCAACTGGTTTCGTCTCTGAAAGTTTTTAACTTTCTAATGGGACCAGACAGGGGTGTCCATTGACACCACTATTATTTGTGTTGGCAGTTGAGCCCTTGGCTGAAAGGATTAGAAACTCTGTAGAGAAAGGGGGAATTGTGGTTGGAGACAAAATTCATAAAATTGGTCTATTTGCAGATGACATTATGTAATAACTAAAAAACTGATGTCCTCAATTTTACCCCCTTAATGTCTATCTTGCAAGAATTTGGTGAAATTTCCTATTACAAATTAAATACCAAAACGCAAGCACTCCCATTTTTTACACCATGGTTTGAATTAGATATAAAAAAATAAAAACCAAACGGTTTGACTTTGATTGGAGAGACTCTTACATTTCCTATTTAGGTATCAATTTCTGCAAAAACCTGGCTAGGATGCATGAAAATGTAAAAAAAGTCAGGCCCGCGCTTAGGAACGACATGGAGAGATAGTGCAAACTAGAAATTTCATGGTTAGGTAGGATCAATTCGGTTAAAATGAATATACTTTCAAAAATATATTATATTATAGCCATACCCTTACTCTCCCTCGATCATGTTTTAGGTAAGTTCACTCTACCCTTTTGACATTTATTTGGAATAGGAAACCGCCAAGAATCAAGTTATTCGTATTGCACAAACCTAGGGTATGTGGGGGTATGAGTTTGCAGACCTTGCTCATTATTATCACGCTAGCAACGCAGCTGCTGCATTAAAATTTAATTTAGGTACTGGACAGCCCCAATAGCTCGAAATGGAGACAAAAAACATTTTCCCCACATCTTATTAAAGAAATAGTATGGCTTCCTCTATCTCGATGACAACATTACATAAATATGTTCCAATTCACCAAAATTACTATAAAATCCTGGAACATATTATATAAAAAAAATTAAACCCTTTCCAATTTGCTCTAGGGCAACTCCATTATCAGTTAATGTCATCCCCGACGTAGATTTAGATTACTGGACATAACATTGATCATTTACATTAATCAAAATTAGAAAATTTGACCAAATGAAAAACAGATTTGATTACAACATTTCTGATGAAATAATATACAACAAAAAAAATGAATCTTATTGTTAATTGTGGCCTTTCAGGACAGGAACCGAACCAAAGTAAACTGGAATTATCAAAATTAGAAAAAATATACTATTCGGATCCTGCTCGGAAAGGAGCTATTTCTATATGCTACACTCATTTGGTCAGGGAACTAAATAAAAAAATTGATAAAATGATCAAATTGGAGACAGAACTGGGTAAAACATTTGGCATCACAGAATGGATTAACTTTGTAAATGCGTTGAGTGGTATAACACAGTGTGTGGCACATTTAGAGTTCCATTATAAAATTTTATACCGTTGGTACCTTACTCCCTCCAGATTACACAAATTGAATTCAACACATACAAATACATGCTGGCGGGTGTGTGGAGAAAGGGGATCGTTGTGTCACATGCTGTGGTCGTGCTTTAAAGTTAGACCTTATTGGAATTCGATACATAAAATGAAAACTTCAAAATCAACGGCCAACTATCTGGCCCAGTACATATTCAGAACAGCACAAGACAGGGGTGCCCCCTCCTCTTTGTTCAAATTATCGAACCCTTCCTTCAAGGCATTAAGGCCAACCCTAACATACACGGGATAGGTGTAGTACATGCGGAAGACAACATTTGAGGACGATCTTCTCTTTGTAATCTCTGTCCTTATCAGCACTATGCCTCATGTCATAGAAGAAATTAATCTATATAGCCAGCTATCTAATTTCAAAGTCAACTTTACTCAGAGTGAGATCCTTACCCTAAACATATATTTGGAAATTCAGAACATTCAGATTTCAGTTCCCTTTTACATGGGCCATCAAATACATAGGCGTGCTGCTCCCCCATTCTTTAGACAACCTTTACGAATTAAACTTTACCCCGCTGTTACAGGAGATCTCACATGACCTCTCCAACTGGAATCTACTTCAATTTGGCTGGCTAGGCAGAATTAATATTTTAAAAATGAATGTTCTTCCCCGTCTTCTGTACCTCTTACAAACTTTACCGATTCACCTTCCTAAGTCCTTTTCAAAGAAGTAAAACAATTAGATAAATTGTCAAAGAAATGAAAGAAGCGTGTTGGAATGTGGAATGTGACACATAACTAGAGGAAATAAATACCAAAATAAGGATTACAAAAATGAAAAATTGGCAAGTTTATGTTCAACATACTTGTTTTCTCAGGGCCTGTTTGACTCTTGGAGAATCCAGCATGAAAATTATATGTTTACGCAACATCTTGTAATAAGTATTCACGTATTTATAGGTTCTTAGCGAATGAACAAATATTTTAAAAACAAATTCTAGGCATCAATTGGTCAGAATATGCCCCTATTGTACTACATCTATATGAATCTTTTCAGGCAAACCCAAATAGAGCTTGGAGACTTAGTGTCACGGTTTCCTGGGAATCTAACACACAGATAGATCACAATAGACAGGATTGCAATACCGGTCCTTAGAGTGGCTGGGTTATGCAGAGAGAAGGAGTAGTCAGAGTACAAGCCAAGGTCAAGGATAAAGGAGATACGATAGAACAAGCCGAGGCCAAGGATCACAGAAGACAGAGTAAACGAGAAATAAAGCCAAAGTTCGGTAACCAGTAATCAAAGTATATCGCGCTATTGGGCTAACAGAAGACCACAACAGGGCAACAAGGCAAAGAGGAGGCAAGTTTAAATAGGGTTAGGGTGACTGGCCTGTCTCCAATTAGAATTATCACATGTGGGAGTTACCTGTACCTCCCACTTTGACCTGTGATGTCACTATAGCACACCGAGTCAGGTGACTGACTCAGGCATCTATTGAAACATGATGCACATGAGCGTGTAGCGTGCAAAAGGCTACTTGGAGATACTGATCCAGCCATGAGCAGCGCTGGAAACCGCTGTGAGCGGTGAGGTAACCTGTGACACTGACGGCCAGGAGCTGCGGAACACACGCAGGGGACCTGACACTTAAAAGAAATAACTTTAACAAATTACTTTGACGAAAATTCAAACCCAAATTTATCTGATTCTTCTATTTGGAACGCCTATAAAGCAATTTTAAGACGAGATTTCATTCAAAGGATTTAGAAAAAGAGCTTTATAATTTAAATTGAAAAACAAACTGGTTCCTTCTTCATCTCTCAGTATAAAAATTATAGAAATTAAGAATGAAATTAATTTGATTTAATTACAACATACGTTGTTGTTAAGAAGACAGAGGCTAATATTTTATTCAAAAGATAACAAGGCCTTATCACTTCTGGCCTTTAAGTTAAGACATACCTTTTCCCAAACAAGAACTGAATACTTAACAAATGATGATGGTTCTAAAACAACCAATCCTCATAAAATTAGTAATACCTTTGCTAATTTTAAAAAAAAATTATATATTTGGCTACAGACCCTAATGTAAATCAAGCCACCTACAAAACAATATGTTCGTTCTTGGATAAAATCCCATTGACAGCCTGCAGCCAGAGAAGCTGCTCGACGTTTGCTCTTTTGCTCTACCTGTTTTTTTTTTATATATCTACTACTTACCACCGGACCACCAGGGCTAGCAGTGTCGACGTCGTCCCCCTTCACCAAAGCTGCCAGAGATGTCAGTCGCCTGACATCTGCTGCTTGTCCTCTTCACTTTCCTGACGTACACACTAGATTCCACTATAGTACACGGGATGTCTGAAACCCTGTGTGGAGGGGAGCTGGTGGACACGCTACAGTTTGTTTGTGGAGACAGGGGCTTCTACTTCAGGAATAATGAGCTCCTCAATCGCAGGCCAAGTCATTCCATTGTGGAGGAGTGTTGCTTTCGGAGCTGTGACTTAGACCTGTTGACATACTGTGTGAAACCTGCCAAGAAGGAACGGGGCTTATCCACAGGACCAGTTATGGCCATGCCACCATTGAAAAAGGAGCTGTACCACAAGCATTCCCACACAAAGTATTCCAAATATGACATTTGGAAGAAGAAGTCTGCTCAACGACTGCCTAACGACTATCAATCAAATAATCTTTAGAGTGCAGAGAATTATGCTTTGACCTGTATGGCAGCTTAACCTATAGTTGCCCCCCAAGTAGTATAATATAGACTAACTCGGAGGTTAAATGTTTAAACACCGCTTACGTTTGCTCTTTTGCTCTCCCTGTTTTTTCTTTCCTTTTCTCTCAAATTTAAAACATTGGTCCAACAACGGTCAAGACTCCTGGCTTCACTGGTTACTGCCTCACGACAGAGGCACGACTGAGCCTTAACGTGGCTACCCACAGCACGACGCATATTCCTAATACCCCTACAAGGCCTACATGCATGCAACGCTACCTAGGGGTTTTTAAGATCTCTCCTAAGCAACCCACACACCCGACTGGGGGCAAAAATGTGTTTTAATGGAAAAACTCTAATGTCCCACGATTCACTTTATAATGACCAACTTGTAGGAACATAGTCAGTAACCCCAATGTCATCTCAAACGACTCAAGACTACACTCTGGCACCATAAGCGCAACCCGCATACTCATGGTAGTTAGCGCAATACTCTATAACACAGTCTTCCAAACTGGGCCGATCTGCGCAACAGGCTATCTAACTCGGTATAAATCTGTAACTCCACTAGAACACTGAAACGAGTAGTCACGGAGTAATGCTACCTACATGTCATGTTATGAGGTCACTATGTTTTGGTAATACTTATTTTATTTTCTTACCCAGCTGAGGCATGCTACTGTTACTTTATCTAGAACACCTCACATGCCAGGGAATCTTCAGATGCATAGCTACAAATGGCACTAACAATAATCACTCAACTGCTGGCACAATCACATAGTCTAACCGCACTAGCCTGTTAAACAACTTGCAGAACGTTCCTACATTAAACATACTGATACAAGCGTAGTTTAAGTGCTATTTTAGCAATTTTCGTAACAGTTACGACCATGCCATTACTTTTATGCATGCACACTTTGCTATTAATCTACATAACTTGCACACTTTTAGAACATATTATTTTTACATAAACACACACTATTTATTACTAAAACATGAAATACAATATACTGGCTTGTTCTATCCATATTGTACTTAAAAATGTGCTACATACTCAAATGCCTTCTAATGCTATGTCTAATCTCTCTTTTGTCATTACTGTTGGGGCATTGGCAAAACGTCTGTAAAATCACATGCATGCAAAATATAAAGGATTAAAAAAACAAAAAACAACATTCAATTACAATTCTAACCCCTGAAATTTCTTTATTTAAAAAAAAAAAAAAACCTCCCCTTAATTTACCTCATAACAAATCAATTATATTGAAACAATTATTAATTGCAGCCAACAATTTAATACCCAAATACAAAAAATCTATAATTATCCCATCCATTAAAGAAGTCTTAAATTTGGCAATGGAAAATAAAAGATGTGAATTGTTTTTTAGAGAAAAAAAAACTACAACAAAATATGAATTTGCATCATGAATGGGCAATGTGGGAAGAGGACATAGTAAAAAAGTACCGTATGGGGTGATGGCCCCCCAGTCGACCAACAACATTTAAAAAAATGTTCCATTTATTATATTGCATTTTTATCCATTTCAATTATCTTCTGTACATATACTTATCATATTATTTTTTCTATTTTATGTAAAAACGTGTGTATATTTTATTTATATGTATATATATATACACACACACACACACACACACACATATATATATATATATATATAAAAATGATCTTTTCTCTTAAGTTTTATGGATGTATACATTGTTATTTCCCCCTCTTTACTCAAATTTTTTTAATCATTTCTGTTACTTTAGTATTTTAA
Source organism: Pelobates cultripes (assembly GCA_933207985.1). Taxonomy (NCBI): domain Eukaryota; kingdom Metazoa; phylum Chordata; class Amphibia; order Anura; family Pelobatidae; genus Pelobates; species Pelobates cultripes. The sequence continues at coordinate 384,045,719 of OW240912.1, read as the reverse complement.
AACTCAATAAAAATTATTTGAAAGAAATCAAAGAAGCGTTGTGCTGCATGGCTCTGGACATAGAATTGGAAAGATAAAAAATACACACTTCCAGGTGAAAAGATAATCACTGTATGAATGTCCAGAAACATTTTAATTTTATTGAATCTAATAAATAAATCAGTTTTACCACTGCTAAAAAAAGGATAAATACCCACAGGACATAAGGAGTTATCGTCCTATCTACTTAATTAATGTGGATTCAAAACTTTTTTCTGGGATAATTGTGAAAAGGTTGAAAATAGATATTGCCTGACATAATACACGAGAATCAAATAGGCTTTGTCCCAGGGAGGCAAGCTTGCGTTAATTCCAGATGTATGGTAAACATGATGGAATCCAGTGAGAAAAAGAACATACCCTTTCTGACCTTG
>OW240912.1:384025433-384045206 GCA_933207985.1 Pelobates cultripes | reverse complement strand
GAAAAATACTATGAAACGAGATTAATCTCCCATATTGCTATGTGCCAAAAGAATAATAAAGAGGGATGGCATTGGTTAGAATCAGATATGTGTCAAACCAAAAAGTTATCTAGAGTAGTATGGAATAGTAAAGCTGTTGATTATTCAGCCTCCTTTGTATTCAAACATATAATACCCATAGGGGAAAAAATTTAAAAGAAATTAGATATTAACAATAAGATCATGGACTTCCAGAGTATAGAAATCATCGAATTAGACATCCCAAATATTTCCTTAAAAAACTGGAAAGTAGTAAATATAGGAGATCTAATAATGGATAATAATAGGATGAAAACCCTCGACTTGTTATCAAGGGAATTCCATTTTTCAACTCAAGAGTCTTTTTCCTATTTAAGAGTGGAAAGTTATTTGAGGAATAAAATAATCCTTGATAAAGGTGACACATACAACTCGTTAAAATCTATATTCTCTAAATGTGTGAAATTATTAGATTCTAGAAAATTAGAAGACTATCCGTCCCCAATTAAGAGTTGTGAAAAAGTCCTGGACATTTGTATAGACAAAGAAGAATGGTTTGCCACAATAGCTAAGACAAATAAGCATGTTCATTACTAGTGATGTCGCAAATTTTTCGCGAACGGTTCGTCGCGGTTCGCAGCGGACTCCAGTCAACTGACACATCCCGGCCAATATGCAGCAGACCCTCCCACCTCCTGGACAGCATCCATATTGAAGCTGCCTTCAATATGGATGCTGTCCAGGAGGTGGGAGAGTCTGGGAGGGAGAGTCTGCTGCATATTGGCGGGATGTGTCAGCTGACTGGAGTCCGCTACGAACCGTTCGCGACATCACTATTCATTACCTCTCCTTAATAGAAACACACTATAAAGTGATTAATAAATGGTACCATCTAAATTATGAAGAATCTCACCCCGAAACAAAGATACATGTTGGAGATGTGGGGAGATAAAGGGGGATTATTTCCATGTATGGTGGAATTGCAAAAAAGTGGCCCGTCCTTGGCAAATGGCCAAATCCATACTAAGCAGGTTAGGTTATATCATAATACTATCTAGACCGGAAGTGATGCTGCTTCATTTAGGATGGCCTACTAAGAAAAAGCTAGAACAAGTGTTGATAATACACTGCCTTGTAGCGGTACAAATAATGGATATTGATAATCTGTCCCTTAACATTAACGTCACTGGGCAATATTAGTCATAGTGTGTGATGTCACTTCCGGGTTTCTATGTTACATCTTATTCAACAGGTTAAATTTCAGATTCAAATGGAAATAGGTGTAAATAAAATCAGAAATCAATACAGGGACATAAAGACATAAATACATGGCTAAACTGGTTAGAAATATTAGAACAATAAGAGAAGGAATTATTCCTGGGAACACCATAAAATGAAGTATGAAAATAGGCATAAAAGGGAGTAGAGAAAGGATAGGAGGAGGAAGGTTAGTGGAAAGAATAGAAAAAAAAGGTGAAAATTAGGGGAAAAGGAAGACAGAAAGAAAGGCCTGTGGATAAATTTCCCAGTGACTGAATATATTTTAGTTTTTACTGTACTTGTTGTCTAGTGTACGTTGGTATGAATGTGTATAGTTTGGAAGAGATTTTGTTTCTTCGTCTTTTTCTGTTGTTCTCTCTTTCTGTATGATCTACTGATTGGCCAAATATTAAGGGCTCTATAGATACTGTAAAAATGATAAATGTAGGAAAGCTACACGTCTCTTTTATCTATGTTTATAACGTAATGAAGAATAGAAACAGGTTAAGATAGGAAATAGATAGAGAAGTCCAGAACGAAATCATTTATGATGACAAATATACCAAAGTCTTAAATAAAGAAGTATTCGAAACTTGTCTTAGGATGGAATAAGTCTGAAATAAATATATAAAAAAAGACTGAGGAAAATTGTAATTTATATTGTCTACTGTGTCTTTAACATTATGTTCTTAATGAGTATAATATATATAAGGTTGGTCCTATACTATGACGTAAGTGACTATTGGAACATAGAACACCATAATATGGACCTATATCAACCAGGACTTTGCCAAAAACCAAGATGGCGGACAGAATCAACAGGAAGTGACGTAGGTAACGTCACCTCCCCAGTGACAAAAGGAATACTAATCCAATTGATCTTCCTTGTTGATAAGGAAAGAAAACCACGTGGGAGATCTTCCGTCAAGTAACTTAAGAAATATGAGGAATATTCGCGCAGCTAAATACCGACAGAATAAACCCGGAAGTGACATCACACGCTATGACTAATATTGCCCAGTGACGTTAATGTTAAGGGATAGATTATCAATATCCATCAGCTGTAAGAGTTATCCCTCCGCTGAATCAAGGCTCGTGATTGGTGGTATCATGAGCGTTATTCACCAATCACCACATATTTAGGGGTATTTAAGATTTAAAATGCAGCTCAGATACAAATTGAGAAAGCTGGGTCTGACCGGCGAAACATGTTTTGGACTGTGACCCACCTGGACTTTTCTGTATGCACTTCACATGCTTTGATTTTGATCAATACAATAAATTACACTATATATATATATTTTTTTTTTTACTTTCTTTTATTTTTTTCCTTGTAGTCCGATAAAAAGGGTTGAGGGTACAGAAAGGAAAAAAGGGAGGGGTTGGAGAGTTATTGCAAATAAGCACATTCAACATATGGTATGCAACATTTACAGTATTCATATATTGATACAGTATTTGGAGTCTAGTCACATTGTTCACTATTGAAGTTTTCTAGCTATGGTTGCCACAAGGTATTGAAGGTTTTGGTATGTTTTTTGGATGTGAGGGACATCCTCTGATACATATAATATTGGTTAAGCTTGTCTATTAGCTGAAATTTGGATGGGCATATTTGTTGCTTTCAGTGGAGGGCTATTAGATTCCTAGCTGCTAATATAGTAAGCATTACTAGTAGTGATGTCCCGAACGGTTTGCCGCGGACTCATCATTGAGTAAACTTTGACCCTGTACCTCACAGTCAGCAGACACATCAGCAGCAGACCCTCCCTCCCACCTCCTGGACAGCTCACTAAGAATGCAGCTTCACAATGAATGTAAAATGGATGCTGTCCAGGAGGTGGGAGGGTCTGGGAGAAAGGGTCTGCTGCTGATTGGCTGGAATGTGTCTGCTGACTGTGAGGTACAGGGTCAAAGTTTACTCAATGATGAGTCCGCGGCGAACCGTTCGGGACATCACTAATTACTAGTTGTCTGAATTTGGTAGGTAGGTTTCTAGGTAAAGATAGGAAGAAGCCTCCATGTATGTCTATGGGCTTGGTTATAGCAACAATGGGTTGTAAGAGTTTGTTAACTGCGTCTCATAGCGGCTTCAGGGCTTTACAGCTCCACCATACGTGTGTCATTTTTCCCTCATCCTCAACACCTCCAGCATGAACAAGGCACATTTGAGAATACTATATGGAGTCTGCTAGGTGTCAGATACCATCTATATATAAGTTTTCTGTGTGCCTCAATTAAGGCGTTAGAGGAAATTCATTCTGTTTTGGTCAGGGCAACAGTAGTTTCTGTGGCCCATTGGGTAATATAAGTAGGTGGTTTACGTGGGATCCCTTGCATGATGGTTTTGTAGCAGGTTGATAATTTAGGTTTAGTAGGCGTTTTAAGGCACCTTTCATGAATTGTGTTTGCTTTAGTAAATAGGGGGGTGGACATTTCAGCCCTGGTGTATACATGAGTTGGGATAATGCTCTTAACTTGTAGATATGGAAACAAGAGTTTGGTAGGTTGTATTCTTTTTGTAAATCTGAGAAGGACACTATGCCATGTTGGCGTATTAGCGTGTCAATTGAGGAGATTCCAGATATGTAAGGTGTAGGTGTAATGGTAGGTGTCTTTTAACAGTGAGAGACGAATAACCAAAAAAAAAATCCAGAAATATAAATTTCAAAAAAGTTATAAATTGATTTGCATGTCAACGAGTGAAATAAGTATTCGACCCCTTCGACTTAGTACTTGGTGGCAAAACCCTTGTTGGCAATCAAAAGTTCAGACTTTTCTTGAAGTTGGCCACCAGGTTTGCACACATCTCAGGAGGGATTTTGTCCCACTCTGCTTTGCAGATCCTCTCCAAAACATTATGGTTTCAAGGCGGGCGTTTGGCTCCCTCCACAGATTTTCTTGAGCCACTCCTTTGTTGCCTTGGCTGTGTGTTTTGGGTCACTGTCATGTTGGAATACCCATCCACGACCCATTTTCAATGCCCTGGCTGAGGGAAGGAGGTTCTCACCCTTTGATGTGGTGCAGTTGCAAAGAGCTTGATTTTAGTTTCATCTGACAACAACATTTTCACCCAGTTCTCCTCTGAATCATTTAGATATTCATTGGGAAACCTCAGACGGGCCTCTACATGTGCTTTATTGAGTCCAGTCCTTCACGGTATAGTACGTTACCAATTGTTTTGGTCCCAGCTGCCTTAAAAACATTAACAAGATCCTCCCGTGTAGTTCTGGGCTGATTCCTCACCGTTCTCGTGATCATTGAAACTCCACGAGGCGAGATCTTGGATGGAGCAACAGACCGAGGGAGACTGACAGTTATTTAGTGTTTCTTCCATTTACGATTAATCGCACCAACTGTTGTCACCTTCTCACCAAGCTGCTTGGTGATGGTCTTGTAGTCCATTCCAGCCTTGTGCAGGTGTACAATCTTGTCCCTGACATCCTTCGACAGCTCTTTGGACTTGGCCATAGTGAAGAGTTTGGAATCTGATTGATTGCTTCTGTGGACAGGTGTCTTTTACACAGGTAACGAGCTGAGATTAGGAGAACTCCCTTTAAGAGAGTGCTCCTAATCTCGGCTTCTTACCTGTAGAAAAAGACACCTGGGAGCCAGACATCTTGCTGAATGATAGATCAAATACTTATTTCACTCATTGACATGCAAATCAATGTATAACTTTTTTAATATGCGTTTTTTCTGGGGGTTTTTTTTGGTTATTCTGTCTCTCACTGTTGAAATACCATTAAAATTATTGACTGATCATTTCTTTGTCAGTGGATCTAATACTTTTGTCCCCTCACTGTGTGTACAAAATATATATTATATATATATATATACACACACACACACACAATTGATGCTCTGCGCTCACCCCTTCCGTTTCTTGAAGCCTCTGTGAAACCAGCATATGAAATATATACAAAGCAAGGGTGAAAGAGAACCTGAGGGGTCGAAACGTCGATTGGGACATCACTTGAATAACATTAAATAAATTTACACTTTGGAACAAGACCTGTGAGTGCACCTCCTTGCTTTGTGTGTGTGTATATATATAATATATACATATAGTTATTTCTTTTTTTTTTGGATTCAAGATTAGTTTATTTTACAGCTTTTATTACAAAACATAGGGTTGGGAGGGACTAGTGACAAATGCCCAACATGGCCCTATAAACACAGTTGAGCGTATAAAGAAAAAGGGTTGGAGTAAACCTTTAAGTTACATTGTTCTTAAAAAGGTTGTCCTATAACTCTTGGCTCTACAACTCTTATTGGTATCCAGAAGTATCTAGAAGGCTTACTGTTGAGCATGTTGTAGTTAAGGCAGCGCTGTATGTGATATGGTAAAGTAAACTAATTTTACCATACTACTAGAAATTGAATATTTGTTTCCAAGACTTATAAAACATTTATTTTTTTTATTTTAAATCAGCCAAGTTACAGTTTAAATATTCACAAAAGAAATTTTGAAAAAATGAAACCTTTAACTTGAATCTTTGTAGAATAGTGAATGGTTGTAAAATATATTTCCCCTTTGGCACTGAAAGGCTTGTACAAAAAAATTAGATATAATAATTATAACTTTTTTTTTCCTTTTCTTTAAACGTTATGTAAGAACCATAAGAAAACATACAAAACATATAAAAAAAAAATTCAGGCATTGTATAACAATCAATAACGAACTCGGAAGTGCTCATTATTAAGAAAGTTGCAGTATGCAGTATTTAGCAAAAAACAAACAAAACAAATTTCACATTTTTAAGATTTTTGGGGGGGCATTTTATTCGGTTTGATCTAATATATAACAGTTTAAGCTTGAGTTTCTTATCTTCTGTAATGTAATATATATATTTTTTTTCTGCTGCAGCTCAATATTAACATGAAGGGCCCTTCTGATTAGCAAGATAATTCTTTTACCTATAGAAGTCACTTTCTCTATATAATGTGTACAAACATGTATTACAATGTTATTCTATTATCACAGTGTCAGTTTAATCAAACCGGGTCATTTATTCCTGAACAGGGTACTTTGCCTAATTGTTTAAATTTCAAGTATAGTGTTATTTATCTATCTATCTATATTTAAGATTTTTAGCAAATATTTGATACTTCTAGACTTAAAAAAGTTTTTTAAAAAAAGTTTGACAATAGATCACAGATGATTACTTTGTTTAATAAATTGAATAATGTTTTTCTATAGGGTTTATCCACTATATGCTATGTCGTAGTGAACTGAAAATAATTGGGAAATGTTGGCAAAAATTATGCAAATCTGCTACCGTAGCCGTTGGGGTATGATTACTTTAATCGTGCAGTTCACTACAAATGGTTTAGTGAATAAACTGTGAATTAAATAAGAATGGCCTTATGAAGAGATAAAGGATGTCTTCTGTTGATAAACAGGTGCTTTTGCTTGATAAGTGAAATAAGCTTTAGAATTGACTAAACCCATTTCAGTAGCTTTTACGTGATGGGGGATAAAAAGCTATTTAATTGTAATTATTTTAACAGGGGACTGTCACTTATCTGGAATTTACACCACTGAATAAAACGAAGAAAATCATAGGTAAATTGTGCTAATTTTATTTTAAAGATTGAGAAAATAACGTAATCTCGTAATCAAGCTCGGACAGGTAAAGCCAGGGCAAGCAATCAAACTGTAGAGGAGAAATAGAAACATTGTTTCATTTCCCCTCTTCTCTGTTTGCCTTCTCTAGGGCTGATGTCAAATGCAGAGGACAGAGCTTATAGCAGTGATTGACAGGGAGCTAAGATGGATGCGCCCAGTTGTACGATAAAGAGGTGTAGATTTCTACATTTTAGATTTATTTTTCACACCTCACAAACATTTTCTTAAATGTACTGATAAGTAAACAGAACTTTAAAAATCGTGCAAAGTGACAGTTGCCCTTTAAGGAGTATAATAATGGTGATCCCCAACCCAGTCCCCACGGACCACCAACAGTCCAGAATCTATGCATTTCCCTGTTTTATTCCAATGGAGATACTGAAAAAAAAACAGACTGCCGGTGGTCCACGAGGCCCAGGCCGGAGAACACTGGCCTAGATCATGTCAATTTCTTCCTACCTTGTTTTTCACCACTGGTGGAATGGTATGATCAACCTTATATAGTTATTTCTAATGGGTATAGTACTGCTAAAGGTGGGGGTGTATATTATATGCAGTACTATACCCACTGGAAATGACAATATATGAATAACAGAAAACAAAACACAGCCACAACAGGAGTCATATTCCAAAGGATTTAATTGTATGGGTATACCGAGATACCCCATAAACCCCCAGTTTGAAAGCCACCAATGGGCTCCAACCTACCTAATTAAACCATGTAAATTTTGTTACCGCACTTCAAACATACCAGCTACCTACCCCCGATTTCTAATCCACCCCTTCCCCTAGCTTAGAGCTTGACTCCTCAAGACATCTGAGCGCCCCACCCCCGCAAAACCAATGCGCGCTGCAAGCCTTCCTGAAAACCCATATTAAGGAAATCGTTCCCTATGTCAGAGAGGTGCACCCCATCATGCCTAAAATAACCAGGAAGCATGGTTTCTAACTTACAGTGCCGTACAACTACTCCCCCTATACGTCTAACAAAAACTGACAACAGCTTGTTAACCTTCCCTCGACACTTGGTCACTGCCACAGGATCACGGGCATTACGCCAACGCAAACGGGGCACCATCTCTGACCAAATTATCAATACACTTGGAGCAAGACTCTTCATCTTATCCAGATCCCTCTTCATACATTGCACCAAGTCCTTCTGAGGCACTTTACCTAAATCATTCCCCCCAGGATGGATTAAAAGAAAATCTGGTAACTGTCTGGAACCTAGCAGCCTGAAAATCTCAAAAGAAAGCTCCCTCCAACTAAACCCTTGAAAACTAAACCAACACAGTTGTAACAAAGACCGTGGAAAGCCCAGCTGTTCTCCATAATGTGCAACTGCAGCTCTCTCTTGCGCCCCATGGATGTGGCCCACCAACCAGGCGACCCGACCTACAAAAGAAAGACAACATGTTACCACAGACAAGCAGATAAATATACCAACCCAATTTTAAACCAAATGGTCCAGGCCAACTTAGGACTGGAACCTCACGGATTTCCACCTTCCCACTAACTAACTTACTCACCTGAAAAGCCCCAAGGAATGTCCAAACAAAAGCAATCATGAACAATAAAACCTCATGGTGGAAGAAACAGAGATCCAGCAGCACCCCTATTAAACTGTGTAAAAGGTTAAAAGACACCGGCCTACGGGTGTCTGGTGTTCTCTTACCCTTACGAAAACATTTCAATGTTTGATAAACTAGAAAATTCTTGGTGAAGTCCTTCCAATCATTTAACTTGAACAAAAAAGGCTAAATCCGCCATATGCCTATCTACCACCGAAGGCAAAGCTCCAGTAGAGAACAATCCACACAAGTACCATAACAGCATATCCAACCATACCTCAGCTAAGTTGTGTCCTCCAGCACACACATGTGACTCATCCTATGTCCTCCACACCTTGACATGCCAACCAAGTACTAGAAGCCAAAGACTCTTTGATCAATCATACAAACAGGAGATCCCGAGTTATCACACGTCGACTGGGCAGGCCTGACCCTTCTTCTGCGCTCCGGGAGCCGCCGCTCTAAACCTCTCCCACGAGAAAGCACGTCGGCAATGATATTCAAGAAACCAGGCACACGACGCGCCCGAAAAACAATATTAAGCTGCATGCAAAGCAATACAAAACGCTGCAACAAACAAAGAACTGGCATGGAAGAGGCAGATAACAGATTAACCGCAGATACCACTGACATGTTGTCCACGTAGAAGATCACTTTTTGGAGGCACAGGGTCTTCACAGCTCGTTGGAGGCAAGTAATGCCACAGTAGGACACTGAGCATAAGGCAGCAACAATGTCATCATTCACTGATGACCCTCTTGGGTAGGAAAGATGATGTATGAGACGGTACTTCCCAGGCTCCTTCTTAAGAACAACCCCCAATGAAGATTGGGTAGTGGAGGGTCCTCAGAGGGCCCATCCATCCTCCTTTCCCAATTTGTCCCTGAACACATATGGAAACTCCACAACAGATTTCAAATTATGGAAATGCTGATCCAAAACCCTGTCCTGAAACGGAAGTCATTCATAAAACCTTCCCTTCAGTAGGACTGCATCTGCCTGGTTAACATAACGGTTTAGCCAAGGCAGCATAGCGCCGACCCTCACTGGCGTCAACCCCAGTGGAAGTAGATGGCGTTGCAGAACCTGGCCCACACCAGGTGATCGTCTTTCCACGTTTTCCACCTCACCCAGAACACTGGTGTTTAAATCTACACGCGGTGTCCCACTTACACTGCCCTTCATTGAAGAGTCAGCTGAAACCTTTTTTATGTAAGGCTGACGAGACAGTGGCAGAGTCTGTGCCGGCCCTGGATTGAAAGAGTGTAGCCACTTTTTGCACCATTTTTAACTAGATCCAGAGTAGCAGGTTCATTTGGTCCCACCGCATATCTGGATTCACCGAGAGATGCTGCCGAAATTGTTCATCGTAGCACCACCAAGCTAATCCCCTATATGTCCGGTATGCCTCCCATACACCATCAAGGTAGCAAAAAAAATTGAGAGCGCAGCTCCAAAGATTTTTCACCCAAAACTCTAACCAAAATGCAAAAAGCGTGCAACCAATTACTGAACGACCTTGGTATCTTACTATACCTCCGTCTCTTTTCTTCCTCCTTATTAGCTTCCTCTTTTAGATCGAGATAATCCTCCAATGGGAGAAGTGAGAAAATCTCCAGAAACTCACCTTTCCAGATCCTTTCTTTTAATTTCTGTTTTAAGTGACAACCGAGAGGCCCCGCAAACTAGACTTGCAAATTTTGGCAAAATAAATATAAATAGCAAATAGAAAAAGATTAAATTGCTGTTACCAGGAGATAGTTATTGCCACTTCACGTTCTCAAAAGAATATATCAACACTTAACTATACAGAAATATATTCTTTTGAGAACGTGAAGTGGCAATAACTATCTCCTGGTAACAGCAATTGAATCTTTTTCTATTTGCTATTTATATTTATTTTAGTATTTCTAACCTTAGGTGTGGGTTAATCTTCTGGGATTAGACAAGTTACATGCCCCTTTTGTGAGAACACTATATAACCTTCCTACCTACCAGATAGGATTGATATTTTCTTCTGGTAACTTTTTACTTTGCATATTTTGGCACTCTGCATCCGGAATGCTACCCACCATGCCAATGCGTTTACATCCTAATTCCGTAATCTCGGACGTCGATGCCACCGCCGTGACAATTGTTCCCATATCTAACAACTGTGAAAAACCCTTTGCACCGGTGCCAGAATTCCCCAAAACTCTACGTTTGACCCTGTCCTGCACTCCAATTGTCTAGAAAAACCCTGAGACCCTGTGAAAGATTCCCAGAATGATGAGCAGATGGTGACTCACCAGCTGAACCCCCAGGGGGTAGTGATTGTGGTGCTGCAGTCTGTTCACGACCGTCCAAGGACCCAGGAATAAACGTCAGCATTCTAGGACCTGCTTCCTGGACCAGTTTCTGGTCCGTGGGAGAACATGACAAAGACCTGCAAGGAGAAGAGAAACTGGGCAGGCCATCCACATCCTCCAAGCAAGCTCCCCGCCTCGAATCCCTCCTGCCTTGCATGTCATCCTGGCCCTTACGTCCATCACAACCTACTGATTCTTGAGTATATCTCCTATCCGGGGAGCTCCCGCTGTCGGACCTGGAAGCACTCCCCCTATCCTTCTGGAATGAAGCAGAAGATGAAGGCCGCTGTCGTCCTGGCCGCTCCCCCCAGGAACCCCTATCAACGCTGCGTAGTCTGCCTAGGGGCCTGTGCCTGGAACGCCTGCTGCTCCTAGATCTGCGCTTAACATTCCTGCCAGCCTCCCCCAGTGACAGTACGCTTGAAGATCTGACATCATGCTTCTGGATGCGGTGCGAGCTGCCCACCCGTAAGGAACTTGTCCCAATGAGCTCCCTGTCAACTCTACCAGCTGGAGACTCACTGCTGCTGTCCCTGACGCCCAGACTAGTCCCAGCTCTGCCTGAGCTGTCAGAAGTTGTGGTAGAGCCCCCTGCCAAGTATTCCCCTTGCCCCACAAATGTGACAAAAGGACCCCCGGTGCCTGACTCACCCGGTGTAGCCTGACCGCCAACCGACTCTCTCCCAGTACCGGCAGCTCTCCCCATGCCTCCAAGGCCTGCAGTAGGTGACGTTGCGGCCGTTCTGACATTCACTGCCATGAGCTGCCTCCTGTCCATAACAGGGGCTCCCTGCTCACTCGCAGCTGCACTCCTCTGCCGCTCCTGCATGCCAGGACTCCTGCTGCTCCTCAAACTGCCCTGATCCACCTCTCCGGATGCTGGTAGCCTGGGTAACGTACTCTGACTCAGACCCTGCGGCGGCCCTGTCTGCCTCGTGGGCCATCCTGCCTGTGCAGATGAAGGCCCTGGAACTGGAGCCGTCTCCAAGCACTCCCGAAGCCAGGCCAGACCCCTCTCCTGAACAGCTGAACGAAGCCTCTCCATCAGAGCCTCCACATTCGAATCCATCTGAAAGACAATGCAAACACCACACAAACCTGCAGCATATAACCACAGGCAAGTATGGATGATTAAAATGGCCCCTAATCTAAAATGTCCGCTATTATATGAAACCACATAACCCACCCCCACCCCCTGTCCCCACGAACCTTAACCAATAAAAACTCCTTAGCCTATATGCCTGTCCCTATCTCTGTCAAGGCCTATTTCGTTAGCTTTGCTGGTCCTTGGGCTACAGGGTCAGAGATTTACCCTGGTAAATTAATGGTTTACACCCCTCCCTCCTGTTTTTGTGCAGGTTAATTATAAATTTATTTAGGTTTCAGTTTAACACTTCTTACCACACATATACTATGTTTTCAAAATAAAATGACAATGAGTTAAGTGGTCTGAGGCAATAGTTACATTGGATTGTTATTATAGAACCACTTACTACACCACTGAAATAAATTAGGTGTGGGATGGAGACTCAAGATGCAAGCCACTGTACTTGATTGAACATTGTTTATTGTGTATGGCATGCCTATTTTACTGTTGAATGTAAACAAGTTGTATGCCTGTAATTTTACAAGTGATGCCCAAAAAAATTATAATATTGATTTACAGGGAAAAAAACAAAACAATTGCAGGACATTTCAAAGGAACCATAATGTAAAGTAGTATTGTTGGATCAAAAAGGGAAACACTGCAAACTTGGAATACAGGACAAAAAAAGAATGGTTACATGGAGCAAATCTAAAATATTGTGTGCACAGGAGCTTCTATTTGTTAATATCTCTTTGAGGGAGAATTGCAGGGGATGTCTGATTTCAAAAGAGAGGTTCACTAAGCTCACATCCGTGACAAGAAATTCCATATCAATGCATTACACAGCTTCAGCATAACTGAGCACAACAGAAAATAAATTAAATCTATGCTGGGTAGTGCAGCAGTTAAAGCTGACCATGCATGTGGTATTACAGTCTGAGGAATGGATCGCTGCGAGCAGAGGTGGCCTTATGCCATTAGGCACAATGTGCAAAAAAAAAAAAAAAAATCTTCACAGCGCCCGCCCCGTCATACACCTTCATCCATGTATGCGTGTTTGTATAGGGGATTATTACATTAATAATTATTTTAAAATATAAATTCTCCCTTCCCAGTTGTTAACCTGCAGTAAGAGGTGGAATGCTGATCTATGGTGTTCCAGTGTGCTGGGAACCTGGTTTGCCCCTTCACTGGGTGCATGAGTAACTGCCTCTTTACCTTAGGCATTAACAGTGTCAGAGCTTGCCTATAATAATCCACAGCAACACACTGATTGGCCAGAGCTAGGAAGACAGCTACTTATGGTCTGCAGCCAGCAGAAGTGCAGACCAAAGGTGCCAGGCTGCTCAGTTACAGGCAGACAGTCACACACACAAAGTTACAGTCACACACACACACACACACACACACAGGCAGCTACTTATGATCTGCAGCCAGCGGTGCCAGACTGCCTCCCCAGCATTACAGATGGGCAGACTAAGTATGTCTCACATGCTCAGTTACAGGCAGACAGTCACAACCACACACAGTTACAATCACATACAGGCAAAGTTACAGTCACACACGGACAAACAGTATCACACTCAGGCAGACAGTCACACAAAATGTACGGGCAGACAGTCACACATGCTCAGTTACAGGCAAACAGTCACAACCACACACACACAGTTACAAGCAGTCACACACGCTCAGTTACAGGCAGACACTCTCTCACACACACACACTCAGTTACAGGCAGACACTCTCTCTCACACACACGCTCAGTTACAGGCAGACACTCTCTCTCACACACACGCTCAGTTACAGGCAGACACTCTCTCTCACACACACGCTCAGTTACAGGCAGACACTCTCTCACACACATGCTCAGTTACAGGCAGACATAGTTACACAGCTGAAAAGAGACTTGCGTCCATCAAGTTCAGCCTTCCTCCAAAAGGCGGCAAAAAAAACAGTTTGAAGCACAATTTTGCAACAAGCTAGGAAAAAAATTCCTTCTTAACCCCAGAATGGCAGTCAGATTTATCCTTGGATCAAGCAGTTATTACCCTACATTGAAAGATTATATCCTTGAATATTGTTTTTGCAAGTATGCATCTAGTAGCTGTTTGAACATCTGTATGGACTCTGATAAAACCACTTCTTCAGGCAGAGAATTCCACATCCTGACTGTTCTTACAGAAAAAACAAACAAAAAAAAAACTTTCCTTTGCCTTAGACGAAATCTTCTTTCTTCCAGTCTAAACGCATGGCCTTGTGTCCTATGTAAAGTCCGGTTTGTGAATAGATTTCCACACAATGGTTTGTATTGGCCCTGAATATATTTGTATAATGTTATCATATCCCCTCTCAGGCAACATTATTTTAAACTAAATAGGTTTAAATTTGTTAACCTTTCTTCATAGCTATGATCCATTCCTTTTATTAATTTTGTAGCCCGTCTCTGCACTTTTTCTAGTGCAATAATATCCTTCTTTAGAACAGGTGCCCAAAATTGCACAGCATATTCAATATGTGGTCTTACCAGTGATTTATAAAGAGGCAAAATTATATTCTCGTCCCGAGAATGAATGCCCTTTTTCATGCATGACAATACCTTACTGGCCTTGGCCACTGCTGATTGACATTGCACATTGTTGCATAGTTTGTTGTCTATAACAATTCCCAAGTCCTTTTCGTGTGTTGTTATCCTTAATTCGCTTCCATTAAGGGTATACGTTGCTTGTGTATTCTTTATGCCGAAGTGCATAACTCTGCATTTTTCAACATTAAATGTCATCTGCCATTTAAGTGCCCAGTCCCCCAGTCTATCTAAATCCCTCTGCAGCAAAGTAATATCTTGCTCACATTGTATTATTTTACAAAGTTTTGTGTCATCTGCAAACACTGAAACATGACTTTCAATGCTTTCTTCAAGATCATTTATAAACATGTTAAATAGAAGGGGTCCCAGAACAGACCCAAATTTACCATTAATGACAACTCTTTGTACTCTGTTTTTAAGCCAATGTTCTACCAAAGAACAAAGCATTTTCATCTAGACCGATTTCCTTGAGTTTGAACATGAATCTATTGTGTGGAACTGTATCAAATACCGTGGCAAAATCCAAATAGATCACATCCACTGCAACACCATGATCTATACTTCTACAGACACTCACACACAGGCAAAGATTCAGTCACACACAGGCACGGTAAGCTCCTCCCCCGCTGATCAGTAATTCAACTCCCACCCCAGTCGCTGCCTCGCTGCTCGGTAATCACCCCCACCCCACTCGCTTTTGTCTTTCCCATAGACCCAGGTGGAGAATAATGAAATCCTGGTGCCCCTGCTCCATGTCGTCCTGTGTGGCCACACAGCTCGCACACCCCTAAGGCCAGTCCTGGCTGCGTCATCCCCCTTTGCAGCCGCTCGCTGATGAGTTCTGATTTGGAACGTTCACCGGGAGAGATTAATAGAACTCACCGGTGTCCTGTTAAAGTTCGTTCTCTGCACAGATGTGCTTCCACAACCCTTCGAAGGAGCACTGAGCCCATGTGAGCAGAGGAGGAAGGAAGGAAGGATGAATGTCCGCCAAAAGTCCTGAAAGGTCAATAAATCATCCATGCTTCTTTCCCCTACACCTAAATCTGGAACTATTTCTGGCAGTCTCTTTACTGTCCCTTACAATCAAAGTAAAGTTTGCATTTTTCTAAGCATATGTAATTAGCAAGCTTCTCTGTTTTAATTTTCTTTTTTACCTCCTGCAAATACATTCTATTGATATGCTATTCATTAACCACCTCAGCCTAGAAATCACATTTTACCACCTCCATGGACAGTGTTATTATTATTTATACTTTTCAATAAATGAGAACTGAAATTTTCTACAGGAACAGATTGCTGAGAAACCTGCTCGTCGCTGAGAAACAAGTTTACAATCGAGAGGAGAGCATGAAAAGGTTATTACACTACCACCTCATGTGGTATCTGTGGGACTGAAAGGGTAAATATATATCTTGGGGCCATAGTCACACGGCAAGAGGCTGGCAATCAGTCTTCTCCAATGCCCAGTGGCGAGGCTGGTTTTGCCACAATTATGTTAAGTAGTCATGTAGTGTAAGGCCTTTCAGTCTCATGGGGATGATAACGTGGGACTGAATGGGTTAATGAAGACACAGATCAATGCAAGTGTGTGTATATTAACCCTTTCAGTCCCAGAGAGGTTATATAAAGTAATTGTGTAGTACAAGCCCTTCCAGTCCCATGGGGATATTAATATGTGGGACTTAATGTATATTAAGTATTTATTGTTAAGTATTTATGTGTAAACCATTTCAGATAACAAAAAGGGACATTTGTGTTGCCCTGAAGTGGTTAATCAATACCCATTGTTTAATAAGACTGTAAGAGGAGGAGGCCATGTTTTATTTGCAGGTGGTAGTATAAGATATGGAGAAATGCTTTATTTGTAGGTGGTAATAGAAACCGTAAAATAAAAGAGAGCAGACTGGTAATTATATCTGGATAGATCTAGAGCTGCATTTTATTGATTGTAAGAGAGATAAAGAGGCTATCTGCCTTTTACAGGAGATAAGCAGGAGTGATCTACTAAGCTTTCAGGACTTTGAACAGCCACATTCAGTCTCACACAGCCTGCGTGCGCGCTCCTGAGAGATGCACTAACATCTTTACAGGGAAACCAACTTTACTCCGAGTTCCAAATCCAGAACGGTGAGAGAGGGGTCACGCTGGCACTGCCGGGGAGAGCTGCGGCAGCCCTCACATTACTATATAGACCGAGGGAGCAGGCAGGGAACCAGTGGGACAAGCGGGTATGCGACACAGGAAAGCTCCGAGCACAGCAATGGCAGCGCTGGGTATCGCCAGCCCTCCTCGACATTCAGAGGGATCCCGCCGCGAGTCCGGCCCCCGGGGTCCGTGGGGGTAACGGGGGGGGAGAGCGGCAGAGACCCTTACCTTCAAAAGATAGACGCCACGGTCCCTCAAGGTGTCCTCCCGCGAGATCTTCCCTCCTAAACCCCGCGAGAACTCACTGTTCCTCAATCCCCGCGAGATCTGGTGTTGGCGAGCTGAAGCTCCGTTATAGCATTGCGGCGGGCGGCGGGATCGGGGAGCTGGGAGAGGGGGGTGATGGTGTCTGAGGGGGGCTGTGAGAGGAGAGGGGGGTGATGGTGTCTGAGGGGGGCTGTGAGAGGAGAGGGGGGGTGATGGTGGTGAGGAGGGTTTTTTTGTTGTTGTTGCTTGTCTGTGAATAACTGGTGATTCCTGTCATAATATTCCAGTATGAGCAGTTTTACCCCAGTAGGGCCGTTATTCCTCTCACCACAGAGAATTGTATCGGTTTATACGCAGTGCCCGCCTGTTATCACCCTCTGTCTAGCCTGACTGAGTGAGAACAGATTTATAATGGCCTTTACAAGCCTCATAAAGGTTATACTGTTTTATTTCAAAGGTCATTCAGTAACCCTTCCATTGCTGGACACCGCGTTGTTGCTGTGATTGCTCTAAATAGTGCTTTAGTACTATTATCTTTCTTTTTATTGGACTGATTTTTATTTATTTTTCTTAATTTTAAATATATAAATTTAAAAATTAACACATTAAATTATTTTTACAGCTTTCGTGCTGTTTCTCTGATCATTGCTACATGTGTCCAGTCTACCTGTTAATTTTTTTAATTTTGTTTATGTTTACAATCTAGAATGGAATACAGAACCTCCTTAACGCCTGCCAAGTCACTAGTTTTCCAATATCTGGTCATGGTGGTAGTTGCAGCAATTAGAATATGACCTAGCATTATTATTTGGTAGGCGAGTTGGCAGTTTTTTTAAAGAAATTGGATCAGTAATTGTATATATTAATTTGTGAATTGATTTTCAATATCAACCAACCCTGGGACACATCCACAATATGTGACACAATGAGCCCACTTGCTTACACCTCCTCCCAACATTTGTCCGAATAAGATAATTTAAATTTATGTAGCCTAGAGGGGGTGAGATACCAACAATGACTAATTTTGTAGTGAGACTCTAATGCCTAGGGCAGCACAAATCCAAAATACACCACTGTGTAGGGCCATAGGAAATGGTACGGTTAGGGCGGAGCTACTGGCGTCACACTATACAATCCATTGATTGTCGGACAGGAAAACGTCAATGCTCATGACAAGTGACATTCTAGGCATTTGGTCTAAACCTCGCATGCCCCCTGGTCGTCCAACTTGCAGTGGAAACTTTCACCTGAATAGGCTGGACAATTCTAACCCTTCTGAACTGTACCGACCCATATTGCTTAGTGGAAACGAGGCATTAATTAATGCACACACACCCTATTATGCCCCTCAGTGCCACTGCTCATTCGAATAATTCTGTAATATCCAATTTAAAAAAAAAACCAGGAATTATCAAATAAAATTTTTGGCTGTTATCTAATAAATATGAATAACATTGAAATGGTTCTGTTTTTGCTGGGATCTGAAATGTGTATTTTTTTCTGAATTTCATAGTTTTGATGTACAGTGATATAAATTGTTTTCTGAAAGTGCACAGTTTATTTTAAGCCAT
Organism: Pelobates cultripes; assembly: GCA_933207985.1. NCBI lineage: Eukaryota > Metazoa > Chordata > Amphibia > Anura > Pelobatidae > Pelobates > Pelobates cultripes. Next base: position 384,026,720 of record OW240912.1, on the reverse strand, counting down.
TCACTTATCTTTTTTTTTTTTTTTGTGTGAGGCTGTCAATTAAATTAAATGTCTTTTTTAGTTTTGTAAATGGGGTTTGTTGGATGTAAAAATATCCGTTACATGGATAATTGAATGTGAAGTCCAATAGTCAATGCTTACTTCAGGGATGTATGATAGGAGCTGCTTTAGACCAGATTTTATTGGGGTTTATGCTTTTGAATCAGATGTCCCATACATTTATTGTGATTTTTGTTGATGGAAACATACTGATGAAACTCTGAGATGGAGGAAGCCAAATTATGTTATTAACCCATTAATGATGGACCGGGCCCGACATGCTGGGGAAGCAATTTATGGCGGGCCTGGTCCGTCATGCGCAAAAATTAACCCTAGACCGCTGCGGTGCCGGTAATCGCGGGATTAACGCTGTTGCTGGGTGTCTCCGAGTCAGTGGCAGACCAGCAACAGCAGATCGTGATGTCCCAGCACATGTGATTGCTGTGACAGCCAATCACAGCGGTCACAATGCTGCTGGGATATCAGATCCTCCTCCCTCAACCTCTTGTGTGTTTTGAAGTAGAGAGACGTATTGTTATTTTGTGTCCCTGAAGAGAATAAATTGTGTCAGATAAGGTTCCAAATCCACTAAAGTACCGCGATAAAAAGCTGTTAATCCTAATCACCATCCATGGTGAACGTGCTCGCAGGGTCACAGTTTGTGGCGGAGGGGAAATTAAACGGGTGCCAGTCTGCATACAGCATTACAATCTGCATATGGGGGGAGTTGACCTGTCTGATCAACTGATGCAGCCGTATTTGATCATGCGAAAGACCAGGGCATGGTATAAAAAAAGTGGGCAATATATATAATGCAATCCACAATGCCTTTGTAATTTGTTTTAAAAAGGCACGTGCTGAGCTGAAATGCACATTTCTTTCTTTTCAGTTTCTGCTCATTTCTGGGCTGTTTGAGTGCCACACAGTGGGACAACCAATGGAGCCTAGCAAAAGAATGGAGGCAGGTCACTTCTGATTCAGGATTCCATCAACCCCCAAAAAGAAAACCCCCCCAGAAAATGTGCAGGGTGTGTTACAAGAGGGGCGTAAGAGCTGAGACCAGTTATTACTGCCCTGATTGCCCCTCTCACCCTGGCTTATGTATTAGCCACTGTTTTAACATTTTCCACACTCAGCCTGAATAAGTAGACCGGTTTTGGGATGTGATTTTAGTAATCTGACTGATTGTTTGGTTACCGAATCTTGGCTTTATCTCTCGTTTATTCTGTCTTCTCTGATCCTTGACCT
>OW240912.1:384000275-384019820 GCA_933207985.1 Pelobates cultripes | reverse complement strand
CTGGAGGAGAGGTCTACCCACTGGGAGCTGGGTCCAGGGTGGAAGGATACGGCGAGACCCCAGCCAAGCTACAGCGGCTAGGGGCTGGAAGTGCTTATGGTGTTTGGTGAAGTGCTCATGGTAGCTTGAGGATGACTAATGTCAGGAATCTTACCTGGAGTGGGAGTCCGACACACAGAGTTAAAGCACCCTTTGCAATACGACACAAGCCAAGGGGACTCAAGGCAGAAATCCCCAAGGCTGTGAAACAGTGCACTGGGGCTGATAATAACCAGTGCTTCCAGGAACGCAGTACAGGCAAGAGCAAATCCAAAGAGAGTAGTCAAGGTCAATATCTGTAGTCAGGACAGGCGGCAATCAGGCATAAACGTAAGACGAGCAGAGGATCAAAACCAGGAGTCAGATGAATAGCAAGGATACCAAACAGGAACAACAACGATCTGACAACGAGACACCAGCCAGACAGGGTTTATATAGGAGAATATCAGCATCATCAGGAACAGTTGTGCAAACTCCAGGCGTACAGGCTCAGACTACAGGATACCAGGAACATCTGGAAACAGTCAAAGATGCGTGGAGCCCAAGGTAAGGATACTGATTGGGATGCAGGAAACTCAGGTTCGATCTGAGCCAGACCCAAATACACAATATTCTGTATATCACGATGGTGATCCTGACAACTAGGAAGTGTGATTGGCAGAGGTACCCAGTCGGAGTACCAGGTGGTTGACCACAGTTTTTTTTTATAAATTTTTTTTTATTATTATTATAAACTACTCCATCCCTGTTTTTTCCATCTTTCATTTGTCAAATCAATGTAGTTGATATAAAGCGTTGGTTTGATAGTGTTTAATGTCAGGGAAATTTACTCCTCCTTTGTTTATATTACTGTGTATACTCGAGTATAAGTCGACCCGAATATATGTCGAGCCCCCAAAAGCTGGGAAAACTTATTGACTCGAGTATAAGACTAGGGTGGGAAATGCAGCAGCTACTGGTAAATTTCTAAATAAAATTAGATCCTAAAAAAATTATATTAATTGAATATTTACTTACAGTGTGTGTATACAATGAACGCAGTGTGTGTGTATGAGTGCAGTGTGTGTATGTGATGCAGAGCCTTGGCTTTTTTTTTAATTATTATTATTTTTTTATTTTAATATTATTAAATGTTTTATTTATATATTTTTTTCGTCCCCCCCTCCCTGCTTGTTAGCTGGCCAGGGAGGGGGGGCTCTCATTCCCTGGTGGTCCAGTGGTGTGCACTATGTAGGAGGGGGGGCTGGCAGCGAGCTGTAACTTACCTTTCCTGCAGCTCCTGTCAGCTCCCTTCTCTCTCCTCCTGTCCGGTCAGCTCCCCTGTCAGCTCCCTCCTCCTCCACTGTAAGTCTTGCGGCCGCGCGGAGCGTTCCCTGCGGCTCTCGCGAGATTTACAGTGATGCTGACAGGGGAGCTGACTGGACCGAAGGAGAGAAAAGGGAGCTGCAGGAAAGGTAAGTTACAGCTCGCTGCCAGCCCCCAACAGGACCGTCGAGCTCATTACAAGTCTGTATTATGGCAGTGTAAGTCGCCATAATACAGACATTGACTCTAGTATAAGTCGAGTGTGGGTTTTTCAGCACAAAAAATGTGCTGAAAAACTCGATTTATACTCGAGTATATACGGTATTTCTTAAGCTTCCCAACCCTAATCACGTCTTTTTTCCTCTAAAGTTTCGAAAGCTGGCCTGCATCATATCCAGCCAGCTGCCTGGAATATTTAATGGGAGCATTCTAAAAAGAAATGTCCATTGAGGAAGAATATATATGTTAATTTTTCCCATCCAACTTAGAATGTTTCTACCCCAATTCTTAAGGATTCCATTTGTTTTATTTTTTTTTCAGTTTTCATGACATTAACTTCCATTATTTTATTAACATCTTTTATTAATGTTATACCTAAATAGTTGTTTGTTTTTCTACTTCTGCAAAATTACATTTTCTTAAAATATTTTTCATGGACAAATTATTGACTCTGGAAAAGAGAGCTACAGTCTTCTCTTGATTGATTTTATAAATAAATGAGGTAGAGGCAAACTGTGTGCCTACACAAATTTTAATATGGACAAAAAAGTCTCCAGAGTGCAGCAATATCATCACGCTGCAGTTCCAACAGTGTATAATAGCCAAACAGTAAAAAAGATAGGAGTCTTGCACAACTTGAATTTGCAGTGCACCCCCTGGTGCTACACCTTTAAGTAAAACAAAGTTTACAAAGTAAAACAAAGATTTTGGGCAATAGCCCTTTATCAATGCTATAAATTGATAAACGGCTATTGCCCGAAACGTTTGTTTTACTTTGTCCTTCTGAAATTAAAGGTGTAGCACCAGGGGGTGCACTGCAAATTCAAGTTGCTCAAGACTCCTATCTTTTTTCCGTTTAATTGATTTTATAGTTTGAACCCAAGCTATATTGTTCTGTTTCCTTCATGAGGTGGTGAGTAGAGACCTTAAGGTCAGTCATTGTTATGAGAATATAATCTTCGTATAAAAACACATTTTTTTAACGCTCCATTATTTGTTCGGAAGCTTTTAATCTCCAAGTTAGATCTTATTTTTATTGCCAACATTTCCAATGTGTTTATATATATATATTATGGGGGAGAGTGGACACCCCTCTTGGGTCCCATTGCCCAGATTGAACTATTCAGTGCACATGTCTACCCCCACTACTCGGGCAGATGGATTATATATCAGTTTAATTGCTTTTAGGATCCAATCTCTTAATCCAATGAATTCCAACATTTTAAACATATAGCCGGATCCGACCCTGTTGAACAATTATTGTGTCAATCGACAAGGTCAGAAAGGGTATGTTCTTTTTCTCACTGGATTCCATCATGTTTACCATACATCTGGAATTAACGCAAGCTTGCCTCCCTGGGACAAAGCCTATTTGATTCTCGTGTATTATGTCAGGCAATATCTATTTTCAACCTTTTCACAATTATCCCAGAAAAAAGTTTTGAATCCACATTAATTAAGTAGATAGGACGATAACTCCTTATGTCCTGTGGGTATTTATCCTTTTTTTAGCAGTGGTAAAACTGATTTATTTATTAGATTCAATAAAATTAAAATGTTTCTGGACATTCATACAGTGATTATCTTTTCACCTGGAAGTGTGTATTTTTTATCTTTCCAATTCTATGTCCAGAGCCATGCAGCACAACGCTTCTTTGATTTCTTTCAAATAATTTTTATTGAGTTTTAAAATACTAAAGTAACAGAAATGATTAAAAAAATTTGAGTAAAGAGGGGGAAATAACAATGTATACATCCATAAAACTTAAGAGAAAAGATCATTTTTATATATATATATATATATATGTGTGTGTGTGTGTGTGTGTGTGTATATATATATACATATAAATAAAATATACACACGTTTTTACATAAAATAGAAAAAATAATATGATAAGTATATGTACAGAAGATAATTGAAATGGATAAAAATGCAATATAATAAATGGAACATTTTTTTAAATGTTGTTGGTCGACTGGGGGGCCATCACCCCATACGGTACTTTTTTACTATGTCCTCTTCCCACATTGCCCATTCATGATGCAAATTCATATTTTGTTGTAGTTTTTTTTTCTCTAAAAAACAATTCACATCTTTTATTTTCCATTGCCAAATTTAAGACTTCTTTAATGGATGGGATAATTATAGATTTTTAGTATTTGGGTATTAAATTGTTGGCTGCAATTAATAATTGTTTCAATATAATTGATTTGTTATGAGGTAAATTAAGGGGAGGTTTTTTTTTTTTTTAAATAAAGAAATTTCAGGGGTTAGAATTGTAATTGAATGTTGTTTTTTTTTTTTTAATCCTTTATATTTTGCATGCATGTGATTTTACAGACGTTTTGCCAATGCCCCAACAGTAATGACAAAAGAGAGATTAGACATAGCATTAGAAGGCATTTGAGTATGTAGCACATTTTTAAGTACAATATGGATAGAACAAGCCAGTATATTGTATTTCATGTTTTAGTAATAAATAGTGTGTGTTTATGTAAAAATAATATGTTCTAAAAGTGTGCAAGTTATGTAGATTAATAGCAAAGTGTGCATGCATAAAAGTAATGGCATGGTCGTAACTGTTACGAAAATTGCTAAAATAGCACTTAAACTACGCTTGTATCAGTATGTTTAATGTAGGAACGTTCTGCAAGTTGTTTAACAGGCTAGTGCGGTTAGACTATGTGATTGTGCCAGCAGTTGAGTGATTATGGTTAGTGCCATTTGTAGCTATGCATCTGAGTATTCCCTGGCATGTGAGGTGTTCTAGATAAAGTAACAGTAGCATGCCTCAGCTGGGTAAGAAAATAAAATAAGTATTACCAAAACATAGTGACCTCATAACATGACATGTAGGTAGCATTACTCCGTGACTACTCATTTCAGTGTTCTAGTGGAGTTACAGATTTATACCGAGTTAGATAGCCTGTTGCGCAGATCGGCCCAGTTTGGAAGACTGTGTTATAGAGTATTGCGCTAACTACCATGAGTATGCGGGTTGCGCTTATGGTGCCAGAGTGTAGTCTTGAGTCGTTTGAGATGACATTGGGGTTACTGACTATGTTCCTACAAGTTGGTCATTATAAAGTGAACCGTGGGACATTAGAGTTTTTCCATTAAAACACATTTTTGCCCCCAGTCGGGTGTGTGGGTTGCTTAGGAGAGATCTTAAAAACCCCTAGGTAGCGTTGCATGCATGTAGGCCTTGTAGGGGTATTAGGAATATGCGTCGTACTGTGGGTAGCCACGTTAAGGCTCAGTCGTGCCTCTGTCGCGAGGCAGTAACCAGTGAAGCCAGGAGTCTTGACCGTTGTTGGACCAATGTTTTAAATTTGAGAGAAAAGGAAAGAAAAAACAGGGAGAGCAAAAGAGCAAACGTAAGCGGTGTTTAAACATTTAACCTCCGAGTTAGTCTATATTATACTACTTGGGGGGCAACTATAGGTTAAGCTGCCATACAGGTCAAAGCATAATTCTCTGCACTCTAAAGATTATTTGATTGATAGTCGTTAGGCAGTCGTTGAGCAGACTTCTTCTTCCAAATGTCATATTTGAAATACTTTGTGTGGGAATGCTTGTGGTACAGCTCCTTTTTCAATGGTGGCATGGCCATAACTGGTCCTGTGGATAAGCCCCGTTCCTTCTTGGCAGGTTTCACACAGTATGTCAACAGGTCTAAGTCACAGCTCCGAAAGCAACACTCCTCCACAATGGAATGACTTGGCCTGCGATTGAGGAGCTCATTATTCCTGAAGTAGAAGCCCCTGTCTCCACAAACAAACTGTAGCGTGTCCACCAGCTCCCCTCCACACAGGGTTTCAGACATCCCGTGTACTATAGTGGAATCTAGTGTGTACGTCAGGAAAGTGAAGAGGACAAGCAGCAGATGTCAGGCGACTGACATCTCTGGCAGCTTTGGTGAAGGGGGACGACGTCGACACTGCTAGCCCTGGTGGTCCGGTGGTAAGTAGTAGATATATAAAAAAAAAACAGGTAGAGCAAAAGAGCAAACGTCGAGCAGCTTCTCTGGCTGCAGGCTGTCAATGGGATTTTATCCAAGAACGAACATATTGTTTTGTAGGTGGCTTGATTTACATTAGGGTCTGTAGCCAAATATATAATTTTTTTTTAAAATTAGCAAAGGTATTACTAATTTTATGAGGATTGGTTGTTTTAGAACCATCATCATTTGTTAAGTATTCAGTTCTTGTTTGGGAAAAGGTATGTCTTAACTTAAAGGCCAGAAGTGATAAGGCCTTGTTATCTTTTGAATAAAATATTAGCCTCTGTCTTCTTAACAACAACGTATGTTGTAATTAAATCAAATTAATTTCATTCTTAATTTCTATAATTTTTATACTGAGAGATGAAGAAGGAACCAGTTTGTTTTTCAATTTAAATTATAAAGCTCTTTTTCTAAATCCTTTGAATGAAATCTCGTCTTAAAATTGCTTTATAGGCGTTCCAAATAGAAGAATCAGATAAATTTGGGTTTGAATTTTCGTCAAAGTAATTTGTTAAAGTTATTTCTTTTAAGTGTCAGGTCCCCTGCGTGTGTTCCGCAGCTCCTGGCCGTCAGTGTCACAGGTTACCTCACCGCTCGCAGCGGTTTCCAGCGCTGCTCATGGCTGGATCAGTATCTCCAAGTAGCCTTTTGCACGCTACACGCTCATGTGCATCATGTTTCAATAGATGCCTGAGTCAGTCACCTGACTCGGTGTGCTATAGTGACATCACAGGTCAAAGTGGGAGGTACAGGTAACTCCCACATGTGATAATTCTAATTGGAGACAGGCCAGTCACCCTAACCCTATTTAAACTTGCCTCCTCTTTGCCTTGTTGCCCTGTTGTGGTCTTCTGTTAGCCCAATAGCGCGATATACTTTGATTACTGGTTACCGAACTTTGGCTTTATTTCTCGTTTACTCTGTCTTCTGTGATCCTTGGCCTCGGCTTGTTCTATCGTATCTCCTTTATCCTTGACCTTGGCTTGTACTCTGACTACTCCTTCTCTCTGCATAACCCAGCCACTCTAAGGACCGGTATTGCAATCCTGTCTATTGTGATCTATCTGTGTGTTAGATTCCCAGGAAACCGTGACACTAAGTCTCCAAGCTCTATTTGGGTTTGCCTGAAAAGATTCATATAGATGTAGTACAATAGGGGCATATTCTGACCAATTGATGCCTAGAATTTGTTTTTAAAATATTTGTTCATTCGCTAAGAACCTATAAATACGTGAATACTTATTACAAGATGTTGCGTAAACATATAATTTTCATGCTGGATTCTCCAAGAGTCAAACAGGCCCTGAGAAAACAAGTATGTTGAACATAAACTTGCCAATTTTTCATTTTTGTAATCCTTATTTTGGTATTTATTTCCTCTAGTTATGTGTCACATTCCACATTCCAACACGCTTCTTTCATTTCTTTGACAATTTATCTAATTGTTTTACTTCTTTGAAAAGGACTTAGGAAGGTGAATCGGTAAAGTTTGTAAGAGGTACAGAAGACGGGGAAGAACATTCATTTTTAAAATATTAATTCTGCCTAGCCAGCCAAATTGAAGTAGATTCCAGTTGGAGAGGTCATGTGAGATCTCCTGTAACAGCGGGGTAAAGTTTAATTCGTAAAGGTTGTCTAAAGAATCTGTTTTTCATTTGGTCAAATTTTCTAATTTTGATTAATGTAAATGATCAATGTTATGTCCAGTAATCTAAATCTACGTCGGGGATGACATAAATTAAAACTGATAATGGAGTTGCCCTAGAGCAAATTGGAAAGGGTTTAATTTTTTTTATATAATATGTTCCAGGATTTTATAGTAATTTTGGTGAATTGGAACATATTTATGTAATGTTGTCATCGAGATAGAGGAAGCCATACTATTTCTTTAATAAGATGTGGGGAAAATGTTTTTTGTCTCCATTTCGAGCTATTGGGGCTGTCCAGTACCTAAATTAAATTTTAACGCAGCAGCTGCGTTGCTAGCGTGATAATAATGAGCAAGGTCTGCAAACTCATACCCCCACATACCCTAGGTTTGTGCAATACGAATAACTTGATTCTTGGCGGTTTCCTATTCCAAATAAATGTCAAAAGGGTAGAGTGAACTTTTCTAAAACGTGATCGAGGGAGAGTAAGGGTATGGCTCTAATATAATATATTTTTGAAAGTATATTCATTTTAACCGAATTGATCCTACCTAACCATGAAATTTCTAGTTTGCACTATCTCTCCATGTCGTTCCTAAGCGCGGGCCTGACTTTTTTTACATTTTCATGCATCCTAGCCAGGTTTTTGCAGAAATTGATACCTAAATAGGAAATGTAAGAGTCTCTCCAATCAAAGTCAAACCGTTTGGTTTTTATTTTTTTATATCTAATTCAAACCATGGTGTAAAAAATGGGAGTGCTTGCGTTTTGGTATTTAATTTGTAATAGGAAATTTCACCAAATTCTTGCAAGATAGACATTAAGGGGGTAAAATTGAGGACATCAGTTTTTTAGTTATTACATAATGTCATCTGCAAATAGACCAATTTTATGAATTTTGTCTCCAACCACAATTCCCCCTTTCTCTACAGAGTTTCTAATCCTTTCAGCCAAGGGCTCAACTGCCAACACAAATAATAGTGGTGTCAATGGACACCCCTGTCTGGTCCCATTAGAAAGTTAAAAACTTTCAGAGACGAAACCAGTTGCAGAGACTGTTGCTGTATGAGAACAATATAGAGCAAACACAGCCCTGATGAAAAGTTTGGGAGTATTACATTGCGGCATAACTTCTCTCAAATGAAGTGTATCCTATCAAACGCCTAATCCGCATCTAACGATAACAGCAAAGAAAGTGTGTGATTTTGTTTAATTTGATGTATTAAATTTATATAACGCCTTGTACTAGCTGGGGCCTGACGATTTAAAACAAAACCCACCTGATCATAGTCATTTAGTGATGGAAGAATTTGAGATAATCTATTTCCCAATATTTTGGAGTAAATTTTTGTCATTATTGTTCAGAGATATTGACTGAAAATTTGTAGGATTTTTACCAAGTGTGGGTAGTATTATTTGTGCACATAAGGCCTCCTCTGGCTTTACACCTGTAGTCCAATATTTATTAAATAATCTAGTTCTGTATGGTGTCAATATAGCAAAGAAAGAGCTATAATATATCATGGTAAAGCCATCAGGTCCCGGGGCTTTAATTTTTTTGTATTTCTTAAAGGTTGACTCCAAGAACCATAACCACTACCATTCACTTTAGTGGCTATTGTGCCAGGAGTGCCATGGCGCCTTCCTATTGTAAGCAAACTTCCAATTACACCATGCAATGCATCACAGGGTACATTAATGTGAGGATACTCCTTCTAACTTGTACTTCATCTCCAATATAGTAATCACTCTGTCCATAAGACATCTGTTTTTAGAACGATTTGAATTCATACCTGCCGTGCACTAGTCCCTGTCTCGACTACTGACAATTGAAAGTCAAAAGCTTCTACTTACTCTTCTGAGCTAAGCCCTGCACAGCAGGGCAAGTTTCTTGGCTGAAAGTGTCAGCCTGCAATGCCAGGATTAGCTCCGACTCAAAAATTGAAGCTCTCTGACTGAAGTACTGGAGGTGTAGAGTGGTGACAAACCCTTTGTGAAAAGTGAAACCATACTAAAGTTGTTTGGCTACTTGCAATGGGTGGCGTTAGGGGGGCAAAAAGTGTTTAAAAGAAAATAAATCACCTATTTCATTACTGCCTACAGTATTATAAACCGCCTCTGGAAACCACATTAGCAGAAGAACTGTGCGTAAGGAAGACCTTTTTTTCACAGCTGTAAACAAGCCTCACTTAAACATGCACAATGCAAAGCATCAGCTGGAGTTGTTTAAAGCATGCCCCACTAGGCTCTGGAGCAGCGCAAATGTGTTTTGAGAGATTCATTGATTGTGCTAAAACAGGATGTAAAGTCATGATTTTATTAAAGACACAGAGGCGAGTATTATCCTTTCTCTTTCTTTACCTAATTATTGCAGCAAAGAGAATTAGTAAAATGAATAGGAACAGATTTTTAAAATTCACATAAACTGACGAATAGCCATCAGGTTATAAGTACTGTTGACAACATTCCAAAGTCCTCTTTCTTTGCAACCAAAACAGGTAGCAGTCCCATAAAATGAAACTATTCAAATGATGAAAAACTTGAGTGAATAATAACAGAACAGGAATTCCAAATGCAGGACTAATCCTCAGGAAACCATAAGAATTATAGATACCATAAGCTATATATTAATAAAAAGGGAGGCAATAGAGGAAATCAGGTGGGCTAATACTCGCTTCCGTGTCTAAAAAAAATCATGACTTTGTCATATTTTGGCAAAATTATTTAATTATATTACAAGACATGGAGGCTCATCTTATGCTTGTTTAAAGCTGAGAAATAATAGAAGAAATACGTTGAATCGGTTTAAAATAAATATGTATGCTCGTTAGACCAGTCAGCGGATTTCATAATATCCTCCATTCTACTTCCCAATGTAAATATTTTTTTGAGCCATTGCACCACGAGTAGAATGTGAACCAAAAACAGAAATGTCAAACCCAGCCAAGTCCAAAGACCATTTGACCCAATGAGCTAGTTCCAGTAGTCACAGGTTTGTGGGGTTTCTGAAGAGAAAATGCTGTTGGAGTTCTGGGTCCAGAAGATAGATATTTGTATTTCTTTAGGCACATTACTGGACTAAGTGAAGGTTGTTGAGGAATAGCTGGATAAAATACTGAAGAAATGTTGGTTTTTGTTCTCTGTGAGTTATTAAAACATACTCTTTCTGGGATGTAAATACGTGCTGTTAAATCTATGGCACAAACATCTTAAACATATTTGCAGGAAGAAGAGGCATAATAAAGGACTAATTTTCCAGAAATTTGTCAAAGAGTGAGTTCATCATTGTCTGGCCACAAATAAGAGGGTAAGAACTTTATTAACATCCCAAATATTAGAATATCTAGATGATGGTGGCCTAGATATTTTAATGCCTTTCATTAAACAGCATATTTGTGGATGCCTTACTACGGAAGAACCTAAAAATCCATCATGACTTGCTGAAATTGCTGATCTATAAAGATTAATGGTTTGATAAACCTTTCCTGATTCACACATATGATACAAGAAATCTAAAATGGCTGTTACACGTAGAAGATATGGGATGCAAATCTTGTTCCATGCACCATGCTCCAGGCGTTTCAATAAGATTTCGTGGTACCTGGAGCCCTGTCGGCGAGTAATCTTTAAATTGTCTCTGAAATTCTGTGGATATTCTAAAGTCCCCTGATATCAACCACACCATGAGTTAAAGCAGATTCTTTTCAAACAATTTTTATTAAAGTTTTAAAATTTTGTATAACAAGTGATAATACAAACATTGTATTAGGGGTAGGAAATGAAGGGTAACTTGGAAATGGGAAGGGGTATCCATTCATCATTGAAATAAACATAATGTATATGGCATATTTTGTACATCAATGCACTTTAAAAATAAATATTATATTATATTAAATAAATATTGATTTTTTCTTCCCATTTATCCCAATTATATTTTAATATTGGGAAACCATGCATATTGGCTCTATGCGATAATTCGTGTGCCTTGTTTTCTAGAATCAAATTAAAAACTTCTGAGATGGCACATTTTGGGACTTCCAATGTCTAGGTAAACAGGATGTAGCAGCGATCAGAATGTGGCCTATGATTATTTCATCTGAACTATTAACGGACTCCGGGAGTTTTTTTTAAATAAGGCTAGTTCCGAAGTTAAGATGCTAATGGTTCTGTTCACTTTAATAATTAGAGCATGAATCATTTTCTAATAATTAGTTAACTTGGGGCAGGACCACCAGATATGGGCCATATTGCCCACTCCCCCACAGTCTCTCCAACACCGGTCAGAATACATATTGTTCATGTTGTGCAATCTAGACGGAGCCAGGTACCAGCGATATAAAATTTTATAATGATTTTCAAAATGGTCGGTGCAATACAAAATACCTTTTAAACCTTTAAAAAAACCGAACCATTCTTCTAAATCGTACTGGGCACCCAACTCCGTCTCCCAGGACAACATATGTTTTAATTTAACTAAGGGCTTGGCATTATGAAACACAGCATAAGGATATCATACCTTTACTAGCGGGGCTGTATATAATAAATAAAAAAAAAAAACAACCTCTCTAAAGGAGATAACTCAAGTGATTTATAGTTTTTATCTGTTTCAGATACCTGGTATAGTTCTTTCAGTTTGTCAATGATTTGATAATCCATACTTAAAGGACCACTATAGTGCCAGGAAAACACTAGTTTATCCATTGCACTAACACTTAGCTTTCCAATTGGGGCTGGTGAGTGCAGCTTGTGCGAAGCTAATTTGTGGCCCCCCCCCCACCTAAACATACACAAAGAGGAAAACAGTCTTTGTAACAAACTGTTTTTTAATTACAGATAATTTAAGTGCAAACAAGTACAATAATAAATAACTGGATTGACTGGTAACAATAATGTATATTAAATACACAGAACTCTCCACGATACCGGCTATAGACCTATCAGGTCCACTCCGACACCCACCCCGCACAACATTACATGAGAACCCGGGGGACACTACACTGTTGTGGCATCTTGACGAAGCTATTGTGGCTAACACAAATGAGCTACACTCTAATGTATATTTTTACCTAGTTAACAATGTGTTTTTCTTTTTAAAATATAAAAACGTGCGAACTATTAATGCCACTGTTAACTTTATGTTTAAATGTGTATGCAAATAAAGTATAGATAAATAAATAAGCATTGCAGGTATTCATCAAATGAATAAGACATCCAAACCTTGTATTTCCAGGTATAGATTAAATAACATAACACATGGAAACATAACATTACATGTGTAGAACAACTAAACATAAAAATCACAACATAAAAATCACATGCTAACACAGTAGTGAAGATATAGATCAACTATAGATCAGCTTCAATGTCACTGTCGGGGGTCTTTGCACATTTGGCAAATTCCCAGACAGTGACAGTGCCACTTTAATAGTATAATCCACAAAGTCAGTTTATGTATTGTAGAAACAAGAGCAATGTTGTCAGTACACTATATTTAACCATTTTACAACACTAAGCATGTATAGCCTCTCCCTCATTTCTTAAACCCACGTCTTTGTTTGGCCCCCTCTAGACAATTTCAGGCACACAATATGCCGCCTTCACCCCCTTCACCAAAACCCTTGGCCACTTCTTCAATAAAACCCCTGCCCCCTTCATCAGACCCTGCCCCCCTTCATCAGATACTGCCTCGTGCCTCTATTCATCAGACCCTGTACCCTTCATCAATCCCCAGGCTGCACCCCTTCATCAACCCTTTGCACCCCTTAATCAGACCCTGCCTCCCTTAATCAAACCCCTGCCCCCCTTAATCATAACCTGGCATCCATGCCCAGTCCCTTGCCCCCCTTAATTAGACCCAGTGTCACCCATAGCCAGTCCCAGTCCCCTGTCCCCCTTAATTAGACCCAGTGTCACCCATAGCCAGTCCCAGTCCCCTGCCCCCCTTAATTAGACCCAGTGTCACCCATAGCCAGTCCCAGTCCCCTGCCCCCCTTAATTAGACCCAGTGTCACCCATAGCCAGTCCCAGTCCCCTGCCCCCCTTAATTAGACCCAGTGTCACCCATAGCCAGTCCCAGTCCCCTGCCCCCCTTAATTAGACCCAGTGTCACCCATAGCCAGTCCCAGTCCCCTGCCCCCCTTAATTAGACCCAGTGTCACCCATAGCCAGTCCCAGTCCCCTGCCCCCCTTAATTAGACCCAGTGTCACCCATAGCCAGTCCCAGTCCCCTGCCCCCCTTAATTAGACCCAGTGTCACCCATAGCCAGTCCCAGTCCCCTGCCCCCCTTAATTAGACCCAGTGTCACCCATAGCCAGTCCCAGTCCCCTGCCCCCCTTAATTAGACCCAGTGTCACCCATAGCCAGTCCCAGTCCCCTGCCCCCCTTAATTAGACCCAGTGTCACCCATAGCCAGTCCCAGTCCCCTGCCCCCCTTAATTAGACCCAGTGTCACCCATAGCCAGTCCCAGTCCCCTGCCCCCCTTAATTAGACCCAGTGTCACCCATAGCCAGTCCCAGTCCACTGCCCCCCTTAATTAGACCCAGGGTCACCCTTACCTAGTCCCCTGCCCCCCTTAATTCAACCCAGGGTCACCCATAGTCCCTTGCCCCCCTCAATTAAACCCATGGTCACCCTTACCAAGTCCCCTGCCCCCTATAATTCGACCCTGTATTTTATGAAATGATTTTGGGATTAAAAATAAAAAAATAAGAACAGGTACTTACTTTGAAGTCTGCTGCTTCCTCCCTGTCTGCAGAGCACCGGCCGCCGCCCTCACACATTGAGCGGATCCTTCCGCGGCTCTCTGTGATGGCGCAGCACTTGCACGCTGCGCCCCCAAGCTCCTCCTCCACGCTCCGGAAACCGCAGTTCAGCTCACAGACAATCTCGGGCCGGCCAGTGACAGAGCGACTGCGAGCTGTGTCGGCCGCCCGGCGCCCCTGTTGCCATGGCACCCTGTGCGGCCGCACAGCTCGCACACCCCAAAGGCCGGCCCTGATTATAGTGCCCTGAGGGTACCCCCTCCCGCCGGGCTGGATGGCGAGGAAAGGGGTTAAACTTACCTTTATTCCAGCGCCGGGCGGGGCGCTCTCCTCCCCTTCGGCTGAAAGCGCACGTATTCAGCCGGTCTCATACGAAAGCATTTACAATGCTTTCTTATGGATGTTTGCGTCTTCTCACTGTGATTTTCACAGTGAGAAGCACGCAAATGCCTCTAGCGGCTGTCAATGAGACAGCCACTAGAGGATTTGGAGGCTGGATTAACCCATTTATAAACATAGCAGTTTCTCTGAAACTATGTTTATTAAAAAAGGGGTTAATCCTAGAGGGACCTGGCACCCCGACCACTTCATTAAGCTGAAGTGGTCTGGGTGCCTAGAGTGGTCCTTTAAGCTTCAATTTTTCCAAAGAAAGAATAGCATTGCCATAAAAAAAAAATAAAAATAAAAATATCCAGATTAGTTATAGAGCAATCCTTCAACAATTCTATTTTCAAGGATGGTATATAATCTTTCAATAACTCAATAGGCATTGCTCTATATAAACTGGTCATTTTTGTCCCAGGCCTTAAGCGTAGTCTTGGTAGATAAAAATAATTTTGTAATTCCAGGTCTTTTCTTAGGATTTAACCAAGGTAATTCTGATAATCTAACCGGTAAAATGTTTGATTCTTCTATTTCCATCCATCTGGGTTTATCAACCTGGTTGTTAAAGCTCACAACCACTGCAGCGTTAGTGGCAAAATATTTGTAGATATCGGGGACACCGATACCGCCATTCGATTTATGGTGCTGCAGGGAAGTGAGCCTCACTCGGGCAGGCTTGTTCCTCCAGATAAACTTCAGCATTGTCGAGTGAACTTTATTAAAAAATGATAATGGAATGGACAGAGGAATGGTCCTAAAAATAAATAAAATAAAATATTGGGGAGTATCGTCATTTTAATAGATGCGACATTCCCCAGCCATGAGCGCTCCATCCCGCCCCATCTCTCCATCTCTTTTTGTAAGTCCAATCATGCTTTCCTCAAGTTGTGATTGTGCATATTGACCAAATTTTTACATAAAGTAATGCCAAGATATTCCATATAGTCAGTTCTCCAATCAAATATGATTTCTTAAGGGCAATGGTTTCCAAATTGTTTAAATGAAACGGGAGGGCCTGAGTTTTGGACTCATTTAATTTGTAGTACGATATCTCATCAAATTGAGTTAAAATGTCCTTGAGGTGTCTCAAAGATTCCTTTGGGTTTTTGACAGCTAGGATTATATCGTCTGCAAACAGGCCAATTTTGTGAACGGATTCTTTAATAGCAATTCCTACAATTTGTGGGGTCGTTCTAATTCGTTCTGCCAGGGGTTCTATCGCTAAGACAAACAAAATTGGAGATAAAGGGCACCCCTGTCTCGTTCCGTTGGTTAGAGAGAAAGTTTTGGATGTGAAGCCAGAAGCTGAGACATGGGCGGAGGGTGCGCAATGTAGCGCCTTAATTGCTGTGATAAAGGATGATGGTATGTTGAACCTCTCTAAAATGTTCTCCATAAATATCCCCAATGTATCCTGTCAAACGCCTTCTCTGCGTCTAGAGATAGAAGCAAAGAAGGCATTTTGGTCATATTGATATGCTGAATCAAGTTTATGAATCTTCTAGTTCCGTCTGGCACCTGTCTATCCTGTATAAAACCTACTTGATCCTTATTAAATTAGCAAAGGGATTAATTTGGTTAATCTATTAGCGAGAACTTTAATAATGATTCAAAGATTTATTCTAATCATAGAAATGGGCCTAAAGTAAGGGCATCTATCAGGAGTTTTTCCCTGCTTTGGCAAGGTGACTATTCGTGCGCACAAGGACTCCTCCGGCATCTTTCCCCCCACTTATAGGAATTTAACATTTTAGTCATATGGAGAATTAAAATTTCTGGAAAAGTTTTATAATATAAAATAGTGAATCCATCGGGACCAGGGGCTTTTCCAGATGGCATAAGTTTGATTGCCTCAGCTATCTCTACTGCTGATATTTCACATTCTAAGCCTTCTAAATGTCCTGGAGACAGCCAAGACAATGACACTGTCTAAGAATGTATCAATTATTGTTGCAGAAGGCTGGGGAAGGTCTAAATTACATTCTAAATTACAAAGTTTACTATAATACTCTGCAAACATATCACTAATTTTAGTTGGATGAAACACTTTTCGCCCCTGATCATCAAGTAAATATGCTATTTTTGATTGGGCATTCACATGCCGGAGTTTGGATGCCAAAAGAGTTGAGGCCCTGTTGCTTTTTAAGTAAAATGTTTTCCTGAGACGTCTCACCATGAGAGATGTACGATCTAAATTAATTTTGTTAATTTTAGCCTTAATTTCTCCTATCATTGCTGATAGGGAGGGCGATGGACCAAATTTATTAGCCTGGTTCAAATTGTACAATTCTTTTTCCAATGTTCTTAAATTATTGCTATTAATTCTCTTCAGGTGAGACGCTCTAGAAATCAAATGACCTCTTATGCACCTTATGCGCATTCCAAGTCACCTCGCCAGGAACCTCGGGCGAGGCATTCTCCGAAAAATAATCACTCAAAGCTTTCTCCGTCAATGACCTGTTCACAACATCATTTAACAAATAATCGCCTAATTTCCAGGTTCTGTTAGGGGGTGATTAAACAGTTTCGTCAATATGCATTATGATTGGAGCATGGTCGGACAAGTTGATGTTTAAGATATCAGATTTCAAGAGGTGCGGGATTAAAGCACCCTGGACCATAAACCGGTCCAGCCTGGAATACATATTTTTAGAGACAGAATAATACGTAAAATCTCTTTCATTCTCATGCATCCGTCTCCAAGGGTCGTTTAAGCCACATTCAATCATGTATCTGGAGCATTTATGTGCTCATCTGTCACTGTCCCCTCTATGCTGCTTATCACGTTCTTCCCTAGCGTTATCGAATTCTCCATCCATAACAAAATTCGTGTTGCCACACATTACCAAGCTGCCTCTCACATTCTCATTCACTAAGTCCATCAATTTCCTAAAAAACTGCAAGTTACCGGTGTTTGGAAAATACATGTTCACAATAGTATATTCAATAGTATTGAGTGATCCTATCCATATTAAATACCTCCCGTCATCATCCGTTATTACTTTGTTTGTCAAACATGCTACATTCCTGTGAAAGAAAATCGATGTACCTCTAGACTTGGATTTATAAGTGCAATGGTATTGGACTGGGAAAAGCTTTGACATAATCTTATGGTCTTTATCATCTTTAAAATGTGTTTCCTGTACACAGATTACATCTGATTTGTTGGGTTTTGCTTCTTTGAATAATAATCGTCTCTTGTGGGCGGTGTTCAGGCCTCTCACATTAAATGACATTTTAAAACCATGGTTTATGGAACAGTAATACCTGGTAAAGGGTAAAAGAACATTCAATTTTGTGAGAGTCCAAGCAAGCGCCTTCCAAGAGAGAAACATGCAAGTCCAACAATACTGTCAAAACAAACTCAAGCTGTGTACTTTTGTGTACAGGAATAGTGAATAAACAGATTTTTGCAAGTTGCTGATGCCACATAGTATGCATTTTTGTATGAAGCATTGCAGTGTTTTGTGGTCTAGAAACGTTTCTACTGAGCTTTAAATAATGGATGCACAAAAAAAAAAAAAAAGAAAAAAGGGAAAAAAAAAAACAACAAAAAAAAAAACTTGGGTATATACCCCTATCAGGGGTGAAACAAAAACAGTGAAAGAGGGCCATGAGAGAGAACAAAAAAGTTTCTCCATCTCAGGGTGTTAGGCCCAGGTTGGGGGGAGAGAAGGCTACTGGGTACAAGGGGAGCCAATATAAATAGTAAAAAACAAAGAGCAACTTTTTAAGTATGACATTTGAAAGGACAAAAAGCACAAAATAAAAAAAAAAAATTATAAAATTATTTATATGAATTATACAAAATATAAATCACTATGGCCAGGCTGACCCTTTTCCCTATAGTTTGCAATTTAACTTTCATCTCACTGTTTTCGGAGTTAATACAGGTGATAAATTACACAATAACTCCCTCCCCTCCCCCTCCCCCTCCCCCCAAATACATTTATTGCATTTTGAAGTCTGGGTATTACAGAAGTGAGTGGGGACATTAAGGTATCAAAATAAATATAATTATGCAACACATTTTTATTAGAGTGAACAAATATATACAAAAAGTATATAAAAACCAAAGAAAAGCTCTTTTAAAGACACAAAAGTAAAACTAATCCTAGCTGGACATCCCTTTTTTTTTTACAAATAAAACTTATGCTAATATTTTTTCCAAACAAGAAGTACTTAATAGTAGAGGGGTTAAGCATAGCATTCATAAATCCTTCGGGTTTTCAATCTGGGCACTTAAGACCTAATGCTAATGTTAAATGTTCTGCTTATTTTGTGCTTGCCGCTCTCTAGGGCTCTGCATTTAGTAAATTATTTTGGATAGTCATGATTAGTTATTGGTTCTTAAAAGAAAACTCATTAAAAAAAGTATTTTAAAATAACTTTTCTTAGTATATATTAAGGAGGATCCTATGGGAAGAGATATGCAAATGATTGCTGCAAAATAAATTTGATTGGATGACTTGACAAGTTGCTGCAGCAATTAAAGAAAGTTTATATAAACAAAGATCCAGGGCCTGACAGTATTTGCCCACGAGTACTTAAGGAGCTAAGTGTGGAAATAAGTGAACCTCTGGTTTAGATCTTTCAAGATTCCTTTCAGGAATTGTACCGAGGAATTGGAGAAAGGCACATGTGGTTCCAATATTTAAAAAAAAAAAAAAAAGTGCCTCAAAAAGTTTGCCTGGAAATTATAGACCCGTGAGCATAACTTCTGTGGCTGGAAAAGTATTTGAAGGGATTATTCACGAATACGATTTAGTAAGTCATTGGGAATAACATTGTTAGTAGCAATAATCAGCATGGTTTTATTAAAAATAGGCAATATAAAACTAACCTAATTGCATTCTACGAATAAGTAAATAGAAGATCAGGGTGTTGCAGTGAATGATCTACTTGGATTTTGTCAAGGCATTTGATATGGTTCCTCACAACAGGAAAGTGTTCAAACTAAAAAATTTGGGTATGCTTTTTTTGGATTTTTTTTTTCTATCTAATGTAAATGCACTTAGTTGTCTGCCACTGCTGCCAGCTTCTGTGTCAGGCTCACAGTGCCCATTTCCCCAGTCAGTGCCACCAATTACATCTGGTGTCACAATAGCTTGGATTTAAAAACAAAACTTTTTTCACTGTTATAGATTGAATAGCAGTCAGTTGTCTGCCACTGCTGCCA
>OW240912.1:383984255-384000175 GCA_933207985.1 Pelobates cultripes | reverse complement strand
AGTCTGTTAATTAATAAGCAGAAAGTCGTTGTAAAGGAGTTGAAACTGTAAGAGGAATTCCTGTTTATGATTTTATGAACCTAGTTTGTTGTGATAGCAACCAGAAAGTATATTGAGGTTGCAGGAGTATAGTTTGTGTTGATTTTTTTTTACTCCTAGTTTGTGAGCTGTTTATTGTTGAGCAGGCCAAAGTATCTCATCATGAATTGCAGCTCCTATAATGCTTTGAGACTAAATCCCCCGGTTGCCCGTTATATTTCTCTTCCGTAAAGTAGAGGAACCCATCTTCACATTTCCAGCTATTGTTCAACTTCTTTATTTTCTGCTAATTGGGGCTAAGCTAAAATTTATTAGAATTATAGCCGAACAGCTGGAAATCTATTCAAAATATTTTGTCTGATTGGTTTCTTTCAGAAGAAGATAGTTGGAGATATATTTATGTCCTGCTTTTTTTAGATAAAATAAATTGGGTCCAGGCACTCAGGATTGCTGCAGGTAGGCAGGTTTATTGTAACAAAAACTGCAACGTTTCGGCTTACACCAGGGGTCCTCAAACTACGGCCGGCGGGCTGGGTCCTAAACACGGCCCAAGCACTCAGGGCCACCCGATGGGCCCTATATCTTCAGGGGCCCGGTCAGCGCTGCGGCTGTGCAATAGCACGACCAGGCCCCTTTTAAAAAAAAAATTGCAGCCGCAAAGTACTGCTGGGAGGAAGTGACGGCCGGTGGTCACTTCCTCTCAGCTCCCTCCGCACGGGAGGTAAGAGAGACAGGCTGCAGGAGCCACGCCGACTCCCATCAGCACCAGCCACCCTCCTGTAAAAAAAGTAAGCAAAATTAGGTGTGTGTGTATGGATTTATTTCAGTCTGTTTGTATGTGTCTGTATGTCTGTCTGTGTTTGTGTGTGTGTATCTGTATGTATGTGTATTTGTGTGTGTATGTCAGTATGTGTCTGTCAGTATGTGTCTGTCTGTGTAGGTATATGTATGTTTGTGTGTATGTATTTCAGTGTTTATGTGTATGTATGTATCTGCATGTATGTGTGTATTTCAGTGTGTCTCTGTATGTATGCCTGTGTGTCTGTCTGAATGTATTTCAGTATGTGTCTGTATGCATGTCAGTATGTGTGTATTTCAGTATGTGTCTGCATGTCTGTATGTGTATGCATGTATGTGTGAATGTATTTCAGTATGTTTGTATGTCATTATGTGTGGGTATTTATGTCTTTATGCGTGCGTGTGCATAGGTCTGAGGGACCGTGAATTGGCCCCCTGTTTAAAAAGTTTGAGGACCCCTGACCTACACAGAGGCCTTTATCAAGTTGTTACTGCTTTTTTTTTTATTTCAAGGACCAGTGCATATTGTACAGGTAGATTTTAAGCACTGTTTATAAATGTACTTTACAGTGATTGGTGATATTTCCTGTTCAAATAACTACTGTTACTTTTGTTTTTAGTGCATATTTGAAAGTTATATTTTCCAGTGTTGAAAATTGTTTATTTAAAGGGACACTATAGTGACCAGAACAACTTTTGCTTTATAAGCAGTTTTTGTGTGTAGATCATGCCCCTGCAGCCTCACTGCCCAATTCTCTGCCAAAAATGAGTTAAATCAATTTTGTTTCTGTTTATGCAGCCCTACCCACACCTCCCTGGCTGTGACTGACACAGACTGCATGGGAAAAAAATGGTTTCACTTTCAATCAGATGTAACTTACTTTGAAAGTTTTTATCTAATGCGCTGTAAATGGAACTTTCACCACACACAGGAAGCCCTGGTCTAGCAAGCTATTAACAGAGCAGGAGATAAGACATTCTAAGCTAAACAATATTTCCAATAAAGAAAGTGTAAACATTAGACGACTCTTTACAGGAAGTGTTTAGAAAGGATGTGTAAGTCACCTGCAGGGAGGTGTAACTAGGGCTATATAAACAGTGTTTTAAGTCCTAAATGACAGGGAATTGCACAGTGAGACTGCAAGGGCATGATCTATACACCAAAACTGCTTATTAAGCTAAAGTTGTTTTGGTGACTATAGTGTCCCTTTAAGCTAATTGCAATAACCTTGTCAGTATGAAAATCATACTGACAGGGGTATGTTTGGTTATTCATCATACTACTGTATAACTAAATTATATATAAATGTTTTCGGAATGTTTATAGGATTTGATACGATGTGTAAAATTGGTATTCTGAATGATTGTGATGCCTCATAAAAATACATGCCTCACCGTGCATGTCTTCCAAAACTTTCAAATACAGCTCCCATAAAACCTTACAAGATACCTGTTTCCTTTTAGTTTTGCTGGCAAAAGTTCATGGGAGTTGCGGCTTGTTAACCGGTTGGGATCTTCCTTTGCAATAGCAGTCTCTACCATTTCTCGCTGGGGTCTATTAACTAAAGACTTGATTGTAGTGATTTAAAACTGCATTGCAAAATGTAGGCTAAAGTAGGTAAGCTGTGACTGTAGCTGAATTTTAAGGTTTCCAAATTATCACTTTAAATTTAGATTTTCATTATAATTCAGTCTTCTTTAGTTAAAAAAAAAACAAAAAAACCAGCAGCTCCAAAATGTGTAGTCTTGTATTTTGCTGTCTGCTGCTTTACACTCTTCTGCTTGAAGTCCACAAAGCAGGGCATTGATTTTCATGTCCAAGATTGCATAGATTAATGTGCTTTTGTCTTGCCAAATTGCTGCTGATGTCATGGAATATATAATATATGTATTTAACTGAAGTACGGAAGTCATCCAAGAGTGCTTGTACAGGTGTAGAGAACCTGCAAGATTTTCCATTTAAAGGCATATTTTGTTATGCTGGTATGTTGGATGCTGCAAGGGAACCAATACTTTCCTGAGCTTGGGCTTTAAATGAAAATTTGTCCTCGTTAGGCTTCAGAAGGCCCTTACAGATGTGATGTCACTTTCAGGATTTTATGAGTACACGTCTTTGTATAGGTGCTGAGAACAGAGTGTTTATGACTGCTTAGAAATGAGAAATTTCGCTATAACAGGACTAAATATTTGCAATGTTTTGTTATAACAGTAATCTGTAGATTTGAGATTTAGTATTCCTATAGTAACCCCATTTATGGCCAAGGTTAAGCAGGTCCCTTGTTATCCTGGTAGTCTTCACGTTAGCCCCCCCGAAAAGATTACATTGAAGCTTCTTGATATTTGTTCTAATTATATTAGTACTTGGGCAACAATGGATGGGAGCCCACCCTTGCAAATGAGTTGCAAATGATTTAAATAAAACCTCTCAACCACAAAATATATAGATAACAAACCCTTCTTTATACATTAAATGGATACTTACCTAAATTCTGCTTGCTAATATATAGCTTAAAATTTTTATTAACTCCACCGCAATCTGCCTCCTTGACTGAGATCTGTTTAAAGGAATACACCAAGCACCATAACCACTACAATGTGCTCTAGTGGTTAAAGTGCCAGGAGGGCTCTAACACCACCCATTGTAAGTAGTCAAACCACTCTAGAAAGATTTGACTTCTTACCGGGAGTCTCCTGGGAACTGAGTACCACCTCCACTACCTCAGCCAGAGAATCAAATGCTCTCTGTCTGAGCTAATTATTTCCAGCGGTGCGGTGCTTAGTTTTTTGGGCTGAGAGCAATCCGCTCAAGAACTTAACAGACGCTCCTAACCTAATCTTGAGGTGGAGTGCGGAATCTGGTAGACCCCAGGAGAGAAGTCAATTCATTCTAAAATGGTTTGACTACTCACAATAGGTGGAGGGCTAGGGCACTCCAGCACCATAACCACTACAGTGTGCTTGTAGCTGCAGTAATGTGTGTATAATAAACAATAGTACCAGGGTTCAATGGGTGATAAAACACTCCTGAAGTTCCATAAACTATACAAGAATCATTTGTTGTTTTGGTGCTTGGTGAGTGCCTTTTAAATCTAAATGTCATGTTTTTAAATTACTTAATAATTGAAAAGCTGAGCCCGAGCACAATTGTTTGGTTGCACGTTGCTATGTGGGCCTGAAACTTTGACAATCAGCTGAGGCTGACAAAGCACAAAATCAACATTTCAGCCACAGTAACACCCTGGATTATTTGGCTGCTTTTGTTCTGCTTTCCCTGTGAGATGTGAATGTAGGAGATTAGACTGTATCTAGGAACCCATGCTGTGTTTCTCTGTTCTAATGAATAAAACAGTTACATTTGATAGCATTGCAAATGAGCAAGCACTACAGACTTTCTAATGTTTTTTTTGCCAAGTTGTAAACTAATTATATATTTATTTTGTTTTTGGGAAGACTATCAGTGTTATTCAATAAAGCTGAATTTTAAATTTAAAGCCAAAGAAGGAAAATTGGAAGCATAGCTGACCTAGAGATTTTTTTTTCTGTTACAGCTACTTTTATCTTAAAGGAACACTATAGGATCAGGAACACAAATGTGTACTCCTGATCCTATACTGTTAAAAACATTGTCACCCCCTTAAAAAAAGGAGAAAACTCAGCTTTAATCCAGACCCGCGCAGGTCTGCCGACACTAGCCCCACCCTCTGATTCACCCTGTTGGCTGAGATAATCAAAACTGACCATCTCAGCCAAGGAGGCGGGGACAGAGCCAAACACAGTGCTTGCCAATCAGCATCTCCTCACAGAAATGCATAGAATTAATGCTTCTCTATGGGGAAAGTCTAGCACCTCCATGCAGAGCATGGAGATGCTGAACGTCAGTGCTGCACATAATGCAGCACTGACCCAGGAAGCACCTCTTGTTGCCGACTGAGTGACAGCCACTAGAGGTGTCCCTAAGCAGTAATGTAAACACAACATTTTTTCTGAAAAGACAGTGTTTATACACATTGTACCACATTGTACCATAGGTTATGATGCAAATATGTTCCCTGTCTCCCTTCATTCTGTTCAATATAACTACAGTGGTTTGCTAACAACTGCTCTAGTCACAAGATAAGTCAGACCTTTACTGCATTGCATTTAGTGGCAAGAGTGTTTGTCTATATAGGGTAGTGTTGCTTTTCAACTTTGAAGTTCCAGAATAAAGAGTTAAGAGAAATCCTAAATTCAAACACACAGGTATGTTCGTTTATATATAAACCTGTTTTGTTTATTCATATGTGTTTTGCTTGCACACAGGTCTGATGCAGCAAAAAAATAATCACTTTCTTAAATTATCTGTAAAACACTTCTTGCAGGTGGCCTTTTGGATAGCTGATACCAGCGTCAGTGTGATCTAGTTTGTGCAAACTGTCGTGTGAATACTGGGCTTGTGAGTCCGTGGAATGTTGGTTTCTTCACAGAGTGCTTAAAAGCTGTAAATTTCCCTGAAAACATCATTTAACTTATCTCCTTCTAATGGGGAGGAAAGATTATGTGGAACTTTCCATTTGCTCAGGCATTGCCAAAATGTTGCTGGATTTTCACTTGATCACGCTTGAGAAATGTTGAACAATTGCAGCATATTTTCTTCTAATATATTATATTTATGGAGACTCTGGCTAGCCATTTATCCACCCTTTCAAGTAATGCTTGGAAAAAATATGCAAAATGTGGTAAAAAGATAATAAAAAATATATATATTAATATGTATGTAATTTATTATAGAGGTTTCCTGCTTGGAGATCTTCAAAAACAAATAAATATATTCAGACATCCTCCTATTAAACTTTCAATTTTATTATCCAAACCCAATGATAAATAAATTTGGTTCAAGATGCCAGTCTGTCTGTATCTATATACGTGTGTGTGTCTGAAACACACCCTGACACTGCCTCTCTTTGTTCATTTGCATTCTTGGAATTCTGGGATAGTCATGTAAACACGATTTCTCAGTTTCTGATATATGTTACAATACAAACATGAATCTATGTTTTGTTTCCACTGCAGTTTTTTTTTTCTTTTAATATGTGTGCATGCTGATTAAGGTATAGTCATTGTCCGGTTAAAGCCCCGTTGCTCCATATCCATTAATTCAGTAAAAGTTTAAGATTAAATGTAGAAAAATCCCTTTAGTCTCTCCGGGCCCCAGCCTGTGGTTTTCATGTATGACATGTCTGGGAATGAGTCCAACTTCACTGCATTAAGTGTTACATAGCTAAATGCTTTCATTTTCATTCTCCCATTTTCATGTGAATGCATATTTAAAGGACCATTAGCAACCAAAAAATAGAAACCATCATTTTCATAGTAACAGAGTATGTGTGTGTGTGTGTGTGTGTACACATCTCAATAATAAAATGAATCCACATATGGGGGGGTAAAATGTCTTGCTCATCTGCAAATTATTCACTAAACTGTGAATATAAGAATTGACAAGAGAGGCTAATCCTGCCTAAAATGTGCGATAACCTTGTAAAATCCATCGCCCTGTAATAGTCTGCAATTGTTCCAGTTCTACATTCATATTAGTAAATCTATTACTTTTGTGCACTTGTTAAATGTGTTGGGAATCCCGATTTTCTGTCGACATTCCTAAACCTGTGTTTGTTTAATGTTGGCATTCTCCAACTTCTGGGAAATAAAAATTTTACATTTATTTTCTGTAACAGGAATGGTCGGCTCCTGCTGCAGGTTTTCCCCAATGTGTGGAATAGCTTGTTCTGTTTAGCATAAACATTGTCAGAGTGGCCAATAGGAAGTGGACAGAATGTGCATGAAATGTTACTTACATCTTATGCCTTTGGGAGCAACATGCTTCTAGTCATTAGCAACTGTGAGTAAAGAGAAGACATAGTTATCTTAACTTGAATTTTGTTCTAGAACCAAAATGACTTGGAATTTGTACACAAAAGTACATTTAAGACACAGCGCATTTTGTTCAGACGGATTGCATCGTTCTTTATCTCTTCTGTGCTTTTGGTACAAAACAAAGCACAAGCTAAATTATTGAAAGCGTTGTTGTCTGTTTAACTTGTTTTCCTCTTAAACATAGCGTGTTCTATTATTTAGGATTTTTTCAAGAGTATCAAAATGCTGAAACCATGTTTGTAATATATACCACTGCAAAATATTATGGATGTATTTAAAGAAATATGTTACTAAATTCTCTCAATGGAGTACTCTTACATTAAAACATTTATATTTTTATTACATATATTTAATCCCTTGAGGACCAAACTTCTGGAATAAAAGTGAATCATGACATGTCACATATGTCATGTGTCCTTAAGAGGTTAAAGTCTTTATGAGAGAGAGAGATTTAGTGGCTGTCACAAACAATGTTTACATATGTCTTAGTACAAGGACATGGCCCTTAAACAGCTACCTTAGGATGTAGTGGTTCTGGTATTTAGGTATCCCTTTAATGCTGACACCATGTACTGACCTCACAGGAGACCAGTGGTTACATGTCTATGATGGTTTGTAGGGTATTTTGCATACAAGTAACTACGTCTTATAGCATAACTCGTGGCACAAAAGGTAAGGAAAGAAACTTGACTATGTGGATGTTGCCTGTTTGTAATGGGTGTGAGGCTGTCTGTGTATAACTGGAATAAACTGTCTGTATTGTTTACCAGGCATTCTAATTATGTCAGTTGTTGTAAATGGCAATATCAACAAGTGATGTTACCATTTGGAATCTGTTGTACGCTGGTCACTAGTTTGAAATATTCATAATTATATCTGAAAGATGCAATCATTTGGTCTGGAAATGTTTTCTCCATTTATCTCGTTGTATAAACACACGATTAAGCCTGATCCATCTGATCTTTTGAGCCTTAAGCATTTGTTTTGTATTGACATTTTCATGTAAGTGGGGATTTCGCTCTCTCTTTTTTAACTTGGATTTTGATTAATAAATCTCCTTGTCACAGCTCCCCTGTAGTAAAGGGGTTATGCATAGGTCAGTATTGGCCTTATCTTTGGCAATGCATTGACACACTTGGCTGGCTAAGCATCATGGGAAACCTAATTTACAGCAGCTGGAGTGGCAAAGGTTAAGTCATGTGTGTGAACAGTTTATTACTGTTTGGGTCAGATAATGTTGTCCTTCAGATATTCCAAAATCGTTTTATTCATATCTTTTGTTTAGATTTTAGAACAGCTTCCTTTTTTATGGGATTAACCCCTTAAGGACACAACTTCAGAAATAAAAGGGAATCGTGACGGAATATTTCCATCATGTGTCTTTAAGGGGTTAAACTGACACATTTCAGAGGGTTAATTAAACTAAACCAGCGTTTTACAATTTGAAGCAGCTTTGTCATGGTTTTTATCTACTTATAATGCGCTACCAGTCCCTTGTGCAAACCAGTTTTTTGTTTGTTTTTTTATTATGATGATGATTATAAAAGTTATACATCAGGAAAAGTAGGGACACCTTCTCTATGTGTATATAAGCTGCAGGTTGACAAAGGGTGGAGCTATAGTCAAGCGCCACATCTTTTGTCAACAGCTGTCAACCTTTTTGTGGGATCCTGAACTTCTTTAGTTCTTCACCAGGAACTCCGTATGAAGGACAGAGTTGGAGATTTCCAGCAGCTGCCACTATGGAAGGTGTGCTGTAAATGAAGACCTGGAGGGACCTTCACAACTTGATATTAGGATCAGCAGTCCTGGTCTGATAAAATTTTTTGGGGGGCTGTGGGGAGGCATAGACAAGCTGGGGGACAGAGCCATTTTAAGGCAAAGTATCTCATAAACCAGGGCTTAACAAATTTGCTTTGAATCTAGGAGTCAGCTAAAAAAAGTTAGGACCTAGCTATTCTTTTTTTACAACCACAAGAATACAATTATTAAAGGGACACCATAGTCACCAGAACCACTACAGCTTTATGTAGTGACTGATGTCTATAGCCTGTCCTTGCAGGCTTTTCAATGTAAACACTGCCTTTTCAGAGAAAAAGCAGTGTGTTTACATTGTTGCCTAGTAATAACTCTAGTGGCAGTCACTCAAACGGCCACTAAAATGTCTCCTATGTCAGTGCATTCAGCTTCTTCACTCTCTGCAATGTTCGCCATAGAGAGGCATCTCTATGAGGAGATGCTCTTTGGTGCTGCATTTTGCCGCACATGCTTAATAGCTCCCAATGTGGGAAAGCATTTAATTGGCTGAGATCATCAAGATTGATTATCTCAGGTATGGAGGCAGGCCAGCTGTAGCAAGATCAGCACAGTGTTGCGGAAAAAAAAGGCGAGTAAAAGCATTATTCCCATGCGATCGGAGGGGGGCTGGTGACATGAACATACACATACACTGACAGACAGACACACTCACAAAGACTATTATTTTTTTTTAGAAAATTGGGCGGACTAGATAGAAACATAGAATGTGACGGCAGATAAGAACCATTCGGCCCATCTAGTCTGCCCAATTTTCTAAATACTTTCATTAGTCCCTAGCCTTATCTTATAGTTAGGATAGCCTTATGCCTATCCCACGCATGCTTAAACTCCTTTACTGTGTTAACCTCTACCACTTCAGCTGGAAGGCTATTCCATGCATCCACTACCCTCTCAGTAAAGTAATACCTCCTGATATTATTTTTAAACCTTTGTCCCTCTAATTTAAGACTATGTCCTCTTGTTGTGGTGGTTTTTCTTCTTTTAAATATATTCTCCTCCTTTACTGTGTTGATTCCCTTTATATATTTAAATGTTTCTATCATATCCCCCCTGTCTCGTCTTTCCTCCAAGCTATACATGTTAAGATCCTTAACCTTTCCTGGTAAGTTTTATCCCGCAATCCATGAACCAGTTTAGTAGCCCTTCTCTGAACCCTCTCTAAGGTATCAATATCCTTCTGAAGATACGTCTCCAGTACTGTGTACAATACTCCAAGTGAGGTCTCACCAGTGTTCTGTACAATGGCATGAGCACTTCCCTCTTTCTACTGCTAATACCTCTCCCTATACAACCAAGCATTCTGCTAGCATTTCCTGCTGCTCTATTACATTGTCTGCCTACCTTTAAGTCATCAGAAATAATCACCCCTAAATCCCTTCCTCATATGTTGAGGTTAGGACTCTATCAAATATTCTGTACTCTGCCCTTGGGTTTTTACGTCCAAGATGCATTATCTTGCACTTATCAACATTAAATGTCAGTTGCCACAATTCTGACCATTTTTCTAGTTTACCTAAATCATTTGTCATTTGGCTTATCTCTCCTGGAACATCAACCCTGTTACATATCTTAGTATCATCAGCAAAAAGACATACCTTACCATCAAGACCTTCTGCAATATCACTAATAAAAATATTAAAAGAGAATGGGTCCAAGTACAGATCCCTGAGGTACCCCACTGGTGACAAGTCCAAGCTTCGAATATATTCTATTAACTACAACCCTCAGTTGCCTGTCACTCAGCCACTGCCTTACCCATTCAACAATATTGGAATCCAAACTTAAAGATTGCAGTTTATTGATAAGCCTTCTATGTGCAACAGTGTCAAAATCCTTACTGAAATCTAGGTAGGCAATGTCTACTGCACCACCCTGATCTATAATTTTAGTTACCTAATCAAAAAAATCAATAAGATTAGTTTGGCATGATCTCCCTGAAGTAAACCCATGTTGTCTCTGATCTTGAAATCCATGTGTTTTTAGATGTTCAACAATCCTATCCTTTAACATCACTTTCCCCACTACTGAAGTAAGGCTTTACTGGCCTATAGTTGCCCGACTCCTCCCTATTACCTTTCTTGTGAATGGGCACAACATTCGCTAATTTCCAATCTTCTGGGACTATTCCTGTTAAGAATGATTGGTTAAATAAATCTGTTAATGGTTTTGCTAGTACACCACTAAGCTCTTTTAATAGCTTTGGGTGTATTCCATCAGGTCCCATTGACTTATTTGTCTTTTACTTTTGACAGTTGAAATAGAACCTCTTCCTCTGTAAACTCACGTGTAATAAATGACTCATTTATCCTTTTTCTCAACTGAGGTCCCTTTCCTTCATTTTCATCTGTAAATACAGAACAAAAAATATTAACTGAGGCAGTCAGCTAGACCTTTATCCTCTTCTACATACCTTCCTTCTTTTGTTTTTAATCTAACTAATCCTTGTTTTACTTTTCTTTTCTCATTTATGTATCTAAAAAATGTTTTATCCCCCTTTTTTACTGACTGTGCTATTTTCTCTTCTGTGTGTGATTTGGAAGCTCTTATAACTCGCTTAGCCTCTTTCTGCCTAATCTTATAGATCATTTTGTCTCCCTCACTCTGGGTTTTTTTTATAATTCCTAAATGCTAACTTTTTGTTTTTAACTATTTTGGCTACATCTGCGGAGTACCACAGTGGTTTCTTGAATTTTTTGCTTTTACTGACAAGCCTAATGCAATTTTCTGTTGCCTTCAATAGTGCAACTTTTAAATAATCCCATTTTTCTTGGACTCCATTTAAATTTCTCCAGTCTGATAATGACTCCTCTACCCATATTCTAATTTTAGAAAAGTCTGTTTTTCTAATGTCTAAAACTTTTGTTTTTGTGTGGTGTGACTCAGTCACTGTTCTTATATTAAACCACACTGACTGATGATCACTGGATCCTAAACTTTCACCTACAGTAACATCTGATACCAAATCTCCATTTGTTAACACTAGTATGGCCTCTTTACGAGTTGGCTCCTCAACAACTTGTTTTAGAGACAATCCCAGTAGGGAGTTTAGAATTGTGTGCTCCTGGCACAAGTAGCTAATTTTGTTTTCCAATTTACATCAGGAAGATTAAAGTCACCCATGATGATAACTTCCCCCTTCATTGTCATTTTAACTATTTCCTCAACTAGTAGATTATCTAACTCTTCAATTTGTCCTGGGGGCCTATAAATCACACCTACACGAGTTACTGTGTGATTACCAAATTCTAACGTAGCCCAAACGGACTCTGTTTGCCTCACTAACTTTTATTAGGCTAGATTTTATGCTATCCTTCACATACAAGGCCAACCCTCCCCCTTTCTTGCCTTCCCTATCTTTCCTATATAAAGAGTACCCTGGTATTGCTATGTCCCAGTCATTTTTCTCATTGTACCATGTCTCAGTAACAGCGACTAAATCTACACTATCAGCTGCCATTATTGCCACAAGTTCATGGATCTTATTCCCTAAACTGCGAGCATTTGTAGACATGACTCTAAGCTTATCATTTTTTAACACACTTGCTACAGGCACCTTCTGTCCTTGTTTTGGGGGACAATTGGATTAATGTTTTATCACCCTTTTGCCCCCCCCTCCTAGTTTAAATACATCCTAGCAAAACCTCTGAACTGCTCACTGAGAACATTTGTTCCCTTTTGAGAAAGATGCAAACCATCTTTTTAGTTTAGTTTATTTCCATTCCAAACAGAGCTACCATGAGAAATAAAGCCAAATCCTTGCTCCCCACACCATTCACCAAGCCACAAGTTAAAGTCCCTAATACGCATCCGCCTGTCATTCTGAGTGTTATGCACAGGCAGAACTTCAGAGAATGACAGTGTTTAAGCAACCTGCCGTATATCATTGGTAAAAACACTAAAACTTCCTAACCTCTGAAACCTCATTGCAAGCTGTCATTTGTCCCTAGATGACAAGTACATCCACCCTCCTGCTTTGTTTGCTTGCACAATATTACAGATATCGCTCTCCCGTCTCTGTGGAGCAGTAGCTCCGGGAAGACACCTCACAAGACCACCATTGTCCATCCCCACACCTCTTATAATGGAATCACCCAACAACTGCTTTCTATTAGGCTTCACCATACTCTCCAAGCCGGGTTCCACAAATTAACCACTAGCCTCAGTGCCTCTCCACAACACCACTAGCCTCAGTGCCTCTCTCCACAACACCACTAGCCTCAGTGCCTCTCTCCACAACACCACTAGCCTCAGTGCCTCTCTCCACAACACCACTAGCCTCAGTGCCTCTCTCTACAACACCACTAGCCTCAGTGCCTCTCTCTACAACACCACTAGTCTCAGTGCCTCTCTCTACAACACCACTAGTCTCAGTGCCTCTCTCCACAACACCACTAGTCTCAGTGCCTCTCTCCACAACACCACTAGCCTCAGTGCCTCTCTCCACAACACCATTACACTCTGAAAGTGCAGAAAATGAATTATGAAGAGCAACAGACTGTGCAAAATGCCTTTTATCCACAGCTCTAAGTCTACCAGATCCTACAGTAATCCATCTGCCTTTCCTAGCATGTCTCTGCGGCAGTGGCTTTGCAGCAGTTTCAGTCTGAGTTTCTTCACCAGATAATTTACAAATCTCAGACTTCAAAAATACAATCTCCTGCCGCAAGATAGAGAACTGTCTACAGATTAGACAACAACCAAACCTCCAAAAACTGGAACGTGAAACAAATGCATAGCAATTGTTACACTGAACTAAACCTGCCATTCCAATTATAAGAATAATATAAATCGAACAAATCTTAGCTTTTTTATTTATCCTCCTGAATACCTCAGATTACCTCCAGGTTATCTCCAGAATATCTCCAACGACACACTTAGAAACAGCACTCTCCAGAATATCTCCAACGACACACTTAGAAACAGCACTCTCCAGAATATCTCCAACGACACACTTAGAAACAGCACTCTCCAGAATATCTCCAACGACACACTTAGAAACAGCACTTAGATGAAGCACCAAGCTATATTAGACAAGCTAATGGAACCAGGCCTTATATAACTCCTAAAATCACCGCCCACTAGGAATGATTAACACCTGGGTAGGCCTCTGCTTATTTACAAACAATAGCTAATTAACCAGCAATCAACAGCAAGTAACTAGCTTAATCAAATCAAATGCCTTATAATTACCAACAGAAATTCAAACCTTGCGCAATCAGTAACCTTTCCCTACAGATGAATCTTACCTGTAACAGTAGAAAAGAAAGCTCTTAGCACAACTCTTAGACAGTTGAAGCTTCTGTAAAACTCTCCAGAATATCTCCAACTAGACACTTAGAAACAGCACTTGGAAGTAGCACCAAGCTATATTAGACAAGCTAATGAGACCAAACCTTATATAACTCCTTAAATCACCGCCCACTAGGAATGTTTAACACCTGGGTAGGCCTCTGCTTATTTGCAAACAATAGCTAATTAACCAGCAATCAACAGTAAGTAACTAGCTTAATCAAATCAAATGCCTTATAATTACCAACAGGAATTCAAACCTTGGGCAATCAGTAACCTTTTCCTACAGATGAATCTTACCTGTACAGTAGAAAAGAAAGCTCTTAGCACAACTCTTAGACAGTTGAAGCTTCTGTAAAACTCTCCAGAATATCTCCAACTAGACACTTAGAAACAGCACTTGGAAGTAGCACCAAGCCATATTAGACAAGCTAATGAGACCAAGCCTTATATAACTCCTTAAATCACCGCCCACTAGGAATGTTTAACACCTGGGTAGGCCTCTGCTTATTTGCAAACAATAGCTAATTAACCAGCAATCAACAGCAAGTAACTAGCTTAATCAAATCAAATGCCTTATAATTACCAACAGGAATTCAAACCTTGTGCAATCAGTAACCCTTTCCTACAGATGAATCTTACCTGTAACAGTAGAAAAGAAAGCTCTTAGCACAACTCTTAGACAGTTGAAGCTTCTGTAAAACTCTCCAGAATATCTCCAACTAGACACTTAGGAACAGCACTTGGAAGTAGCACCAAGCTATATTAGACAAGCTAATGAGACCAAGCCTTATATAACTCCTTAAATCACCGCCCACTAGGAATGTTTAACACCTGGGTAGGCCTCCGCTTATTTGCAAACAATAGCTAATTAACCAGCAATCAACAGCAAGTAACTAGCTTAATCAAATCAAATGCCTTATAATTACCAACAGGAATTCAAACCTTGGGCAATCAGTAACCTTTTCCTACAGATGAATCTTACCTGTACCAGTAGAAAAGAAAGCTCTTAGCACAACTCTTAGACAGTTGAAGCTTCTGTAAAACTCTCCAGAATATCTCCAGCCACACACTTAGAAACAGCACTTAGAAGTAGCACCAAGCTATATTAGACAAGCTAATGGAACCAGGCCTTATATAACTCCTAAAATCACCGCCCAC
Source organism: Pelobates cultripes (assembly GCA_933207985.1). NCBI lineage: Eukaryota > Metazoa > Chordata > Amphibia > Anura > Pelobatidae > Pelobates > Pelobates cultripes. The sequence continues at coordinate 383,985,160 of OW240912.1, read as the reverse complement.
TAGGAATGATTAACACCTGGGTAGGCCTCTGCTTATTTGCAAACAATAGCTAATTAACCAGCAATCAACAGCAAGTAACTAGCTTAATCAAATCAAATGCCTTATAATTACTAACAGGAATTCAAACCTTGGGCAATCAGTAACCTTTTCCTACAGATGAATCTTACCTGTAACAGTAGAAAAGAAAGCTCTTAGCACAACTCTTAGACAGTTGAAGCTTCTGTAAAACTCTCCAGAATATCTCCAACGACACACTTAGAAACAGCACTTGGAAGTAGCACCAAGCTATATTAGACAAGCTAATGGAACCAGGCCTGAACTTCGCACCCCTTCTAGCAACCTTACAACTGGATATAAAACGGTGGACGGCCCAGTACATCTCCTGGTTTGGACGCATAAACGCGATAAAAATGAATGTCATGCCTCGCATTCTATACCTATTCCAGACATTACCAACATCTATCCCCAGAGGGTTCTTTCAAGCAATTACGACTACCATCCGACAGTTCGTCTGGAACCACAAACCATCACGCGTGAAACGGTCCACCTTAGAACGACCAAAAAGCCAGGGAGGAACGGGACTCCCGTCGATCACCACATACTACCAGGCAACCCACATACATCGACTGGTCGATTGGCACGCTAACCCGACCACTAAACAATGGGTCCACATAGAAAAACAACAAGCCCTAGGCAAAATCCCCGCCCAACTGTGGCTGGGCGAAACATCTTTTGAGAACATACGCACGGACAACCCAATGATAAACGCCACGCTGCAGGTCTGGTGCAGGGTTCGCTACAACGGGAACCTCACGACGTCCCCCAACCCGCTTACACCTATCACCAACAACCCAAAGCTGGCGGGAGGGCTTAGCCCGGCCGACCTCAGGAATTTGGGAGCCACA
>OW240912.1:383955423-383982277 GCA_933207985.1 Pelobates cultripes | reverse complement strand
AAATGACACAAAAAGGTATGGATAGTATTAGACTAATGACAGTTGCAGAAGAGGAATCAGTTAGGAGCTATTAACAGTTTAATTGATACGCTTTTATGAAGAAGTGGGTTTTTAATGATTTTTTGAAGGAGTGGAGACTGGGTGAGCATCTAACGAAGGAGGGAAGCGAGTTCCACAGGGACGGTGCAGCCCTCGAGAAATCTTGAATTTAACTTTATTGTTTTACACAGGGAGATCACTGCTGATCCGTCTCCTAGCACTTCACGCTGAACCCGGAAGAGCAGGGAGGAGGATCATGAGTCCCTGCAGCACATGTGCTCGCTCTGACAGCCTGCCAAAGCGATCACTGCTGCAGGGACAGCGCGATCAGGAGCTTCCGGTCTGCCTCTAATACAGAGGCAGACCCGAGGAGGGTTAACCACCGCGATCGCGGCGATCTGGGGTTATCTTTACCGCATGACGGACCTGGTCCATCATTCGTCGTTAATGGTTTCCCCGCCATGACGGACCAGGTCAGTCATTCGTCCTCAAGGGGTTAATGGCTGTGTGAGTTATTTTCAAGGGACAGCAAATGTACACTGGTATACAGGCTGTACACTTAGTTACATAGCTGAAAAGAGACTTGTGTCCATCAAGTTCAGCCTTCCTCACATATGTTGTTGCTGTTGATCCAAAAGAAGGCAAAAAAATGAGTCTGAAGCGCTTCCAACTTTGCCACAAACTAGGAAAAAATTCCTTCTTGACCCCAAAATAGTCAGATATCTCCTTGGAACAAGCAGCTATTACCCCGCTAATTAGAAATGATATCCCTCTATGTTATGTTTTTGCAAGTATTTATCAAATTGCAGTTTAAACATCTGTAGTGACTCTGACAAAACACCTCTAAAGGCAGAGAATTCCATATCCGTACTGCTCTTACTGTAAAAAAAATGTTTTTCTTTGCCTTAGATTGAATTTCCTTTCTTCCAGCCTAAATGTGTGACCTTGTGTCTTATGGATAGCCCTGTTTATGAATAGATTTACAGATAAAGGTTTGTACTGGCCCCGAATATATTTGTATAAAGTTATCATATCCCCTCTCAGGCGCCGTTTTTCCAACCCGAGAACCATGAGGGGACTTAACCTGGAGATCCTGCCCCCCAAACAACAAGAAACGAGCACGGTGACTCCATGAAGCCCTAGCCTGGGGGAGTGCACGAGGCACTCAATATGCACTGACAGAGTGGGAGACGGGGACCCCGGCCCGGCCCCACACCCCCGTCTGGCCAGTGGGGGTGATCCCGGCCTAAAAAGTCCAATTTTCGGAGGCTGAGGGTGGAGGCCCACTCGGCATGGGATCCCAACATACTCTGGACCAGAAGTGCAGACCGACGACCCACTCCCGCTCAGCAATATGGAACACCTTGCATGGCAGGGTCCCGCGCTGGGACACCTCGGCCCCAGAGATAGCAGATCCCTCGGATGGACTCCCCCAGGCGGCGAACCAGTCGACACAGAGCCGGCCCAGAACCTCGGATTTGGTGGTGGTCTGGGAGAATATGCTTCCAATTCTGCGAGCCCTGTGGAGCTGTGATGCACGGACGCCCGGGGGGGATGTGCCGGCACCAAGCGTGACACCGGAGGCGGGTGAGGCAAGACTGGGCTGGTGCTCCAGGGAGCACTGCTAGGTCTGGGGAAGTGCAGGAGAGAGGTGCCCAGTGGTCTTGCCCGGGGGGGGGGGGACCGCCAATGCCTCCGAGTGCCCACAGCGCAGTGGAGCCCCATGTGGACACAGGGGTCTGCCTTGGGGGTGGGGGAGTTTGCCGGGATGGGAGAGCCGGGGGGACTCAGATGTGCGCAACCTGCCAACCGCACATATATGGCTAATCCAACAAAAAAGCTGCACCTGTAGGAGACCGGAGGCGAAGCCGTTCACTCTAATGCCCCCAGCGAAGGGACTCACGATCTAACATGAGAAGGCATTTTAGAACTTTCCTTCAACCCGTCTCTAACTATAGAGGAAGTCCAGTCTAAGAACCCTTCAGTGGAGAATTGTGTTTACCAGCAAGAAAGCTGCCAGGTGCAGCAAAGAGTGGCCATACTCATTCCACACAGAAACAGAGAGAAGCACCTTCCCCACCTGCTTGATAACCTGCACCCATTCCTGCAGAGGCAGCAGCTGGAGTAGGGAATATACGTAATTCATCAGGCCGGGAACATGAAATTCAATCGAGCCAAGTTGCTTAATGTAGGCTATTTAGAGGCATTAAAGGAGATGAAAATGGGACTGCTTTATATTCCATGATGTCGATCTTGTGCCTGAGAATGATTTCAACCTTTACCTCTGTGACAGTGAACCCAAACACCTGGTTGTTGGCAGGAACGCCACCGGATACAGGCTTCGGTACAAGGGCTATTTTGGTGGTGTGAGTGTGATGACCCGAGATCAGTTTGCCAAGGTCAATGGATACTCCCACAATTACTGGGGCTGGGGAGGAGAGGATGATGATCTGCGACAAAGAGTTGTATTACAAAACATGAAGGTGGTTCGACCTTTTCCAGATATTGGCAGATACACCATGATCTTCCACAAACGAGACAACGGCAACGAGGTCAACCATAAGAGAATGCAGCTGCTGGACAAAGTTTCCAAAATCTGGATGGCAGATGGGCTGAATTCCTGCTCCTACAAGCTCCTGTCTACAGAACACAACCCTCTGTACATTGATTTCACTGTGGACATCAGAGGACCAGATGCCTAACTTTAACTCCCGGCACACAGTTGACCAAAGGATACGGTTTCTCAAACTCTGTTGCTGAAGAAATTGTATTCCACAAGAGTTTTAGATTTTAACATTTTTAGTGATAAAAATGGGTCACCAGCAATCATCTCTCAGAATGGCCCTTCTTTCAACCTTTCTCCTTCCCGTCCTCATCTTGGATTTTTCTTTGTGACCAAACTGGTGTTCTGGGCATTTTGGAAAAAAATTTGTTCTTGGTACTAAAAACAATCTTTCCTTCAAATATGCAGCTTTTCACTTTGTATAATTTAATTGACATAAAATACATCTTATTTTCACTAGCGTTATTTCATGGATTGAAAAGCATCAGACTTCCTGGGAGGATGCACGTTCTTTTAAAACTATTTTATTTTTCACATGTGCTGTTTGAGGAACTGGCGGATTAAGCTGATGGGACATTAATCTCAAAGCCAGCTGCAGAGACATTGTAAAAGACAAAGTAGTAAAATAAATCTAGCTTACATAATATATAGAGATTGTTAAAGTTACAATTTCTCTCTAAGTAGTGCCTCTACAGGTGGAGGAAGCCAATTATGTAACTTCTGCAACTTATTGTAGCCACTTGACTATTTAAAGGGAAGCTGACAACATATTTTTTTGTTAAATTCACATTAAAGCAGTGTTTTATATCAATTAAATAAAAATAAAAAAAGCTTGCCTTACACTTAATGACAAGAAATTTTTGCTGTTTGCGTGCAACTGCAATTTGCATTTTACTAATTTATTGCAGCAACACATTATATTCAGTTTTTTTAAAGGACAAAAGGGCTTTAACTTGATGTAACATATACATGTAGAAATGATTTTTTTTTTTTAAAAATGCAAATAAAAAGAAAAAATTTCCCCCAGTTTTTGCAATAATAATGTAGGCATAATTAGTGCAGGTTAAGGAAAGTAATTCAAAATAAATTAATTTAGTTCTGGATTTTAAGTTTTTTTGGTAGTTACAGGTCACATAATACAAGGAGTAAAAAATAAACTTGTAATGTGGAGCAATTTTAGAATTTGGTATATTTGTCTTGTAAGCTTAAAGGACCACTATAGGCACCCAGACCACTTCAGCTTAATGAAATGGTCTAGGTGCCAGGTCCAGCTACGGTTAACCCTTTTTTTTTATAGAAACAGCAGTTTCAGAGAAATTGCTATGTTTATATTAGGGTTACTCCAGTCTCCAGTGGCTGTCTCTTGACAGCCGCTAGCGTGCTTATCACTGTGATTTTCACAGTGAGAAGATGCCAGCGTCCACAGGAAAGCATTGTGAATGCTTTCCTATGGACAGGCTGAATGCGCGCACAGCTCCTGCCGCACATGCACATTCAGCCTTAGAGGAGAAGAGCTCCCCGCCCTGCCCTGAAGAAAGAGGAATGTTTAACCCCTTCCTTTCCCCAGGGCCCGGCGGGAGGGGCATCCTCAGGGCACTATAGTGCCAGGAAAACAAGTATGTTTTCCTGGCTCTATAGTGGTCCTTTAAAGGCTATAAAAGAAAACAAAATTGCCACACAAAAGTATGTATTTATATAAAGTAGACATCACAGGATATTTACCGAAGTGTTTTTTTGACACTTTTTACGTAGCTATTTCATCGCCAATCTCTGCTAAATAGTGGAGTAAGATTGTGTGGTTTGTTTGTTGACACACACACACTTATAACAAATATATTCTCATATGTATTTCGTAAAGTTGGTGTGTGCTATTCCTTTACAAAAAACTTTATTTTGTGTTCAGCTACTTCTGCTGAGTACAACAATACTCCCATTATATGTCTTTGGCACTATTTCGTGAAGCTACAGTGCCATATAGGAGACCTGTCCATTTCAGTATAACTTTGAAAGATGGATTTGATGGGCCTATGTTTCAGTTTGGGGTATTACAGCAGTTTGACCTTTCAAATAAAAGCCACAAAGGCCTACCATTTGTAAAAGTAGACACCCCATGGTATTTGAAAATGCATATTTTAAACCTTAGTGTACGATCATATTTTTGCTAGTTTATACAAAGTGTAGTAGCAATTAGCATTTTTTCTGCCTTTTTGAAACACACTTTGGGAATTTACTGTATATTTTGCAATCCTTATGTGTGCTACGGCAGTATAACACCTAATATGTTGCTCAGCTTTGTCATCTTAGTACAATATACCCATGTGTACCTTTTTCAGGGATATGTGGATGTTGAAGGGGTACATTTGAGACACACCAATTTCATATTTTTCAAAAGCAGATGCTGAGTCTAAGTCTCATTTTAGCAGCTAATGTTTGCAAATTACATCTCAAAGGCCACATCTATTTTTAAATACAAGCAGCTTGTCAATTCAAATTATGAACAAGTGTATGCTATTTGCTGTGAAAGGGGGAATATTTGGCCTAAACTTATGATGGGTAGTACCCAGTAATCTGTGTCACAGGCAACGCCGTCACGGATTCCGGAACCAAGAAAAAAAAAAAAAAAGAGACCACAAAGAGAGAGAAACTTGTAATACCGGTCCTTAGACTGGCCGGGCTATACAAGTAGAGAATAGTCACGTTAAAAAACCGAGGTCAAAGGAGTAAAGAGAAACGGAACGACAGTAGAAGTCGAAGTCAAGGATCAGAGAAGACAGGATAAATGGGAGATAAAGCCAAGATTCAGTAACCAAACAATCAGACAGATGACTAAAATATCCCAAAACTGGTCTACTTATTCGGCCTGGGTGTGGAAAAATTTAAAAACAGTGGCCAATACATAGGCCAAGGTGAGAGGGGCAATCAGGGTAGTAATAACTGGTCTCAGCTCTTACTCCCCTCTTGTAACACACCCTGCACATTTTCTGGGGTTGATGGAATCCTGAAGCAGAAGTGACCTGCCTCCATTCTTTTGCTAGGCTCCATTGATTGCCCTGTGTGGCACTCAAGCACAAAGGAAATGAGCATTTCAGCTCAGCATTTGCCTTTTTAAAAATTACAAAAGGCATTGTGGATTGCAGTCTGCATTATATATGCGCCCATTTTTTTTATTTTATACCATGCCCTGGTCTTTTGCACGATCAAATACGGTTGCATCAGTTGATCAGACAGGTCAACTCCCGCCATATGCCAATTGTATTCATGTATGCAGACTGGCACCTGTTTAATTTCCCCTCTGCCACAAACTGTGACCTTGCGACTGCGTTCACCACGGATGGTGGTTAGGATGAACAGCTTTTTATTGCGGTACTTTAGTGGATTTGGAGTCTTATGCAGCACAATTTATTCTCTTCAGGGACACAAAATAACGATCCGTCTCTTTCCACTTCAAAAACCAACAAGAGGTTGAGGGAGACGGAACTGATATGCGCTGGGACATCACGAACTGCTGTTGCTGGTCTGCTACTGAGGCACCCAGCAACGGCGTTAACCCCGCGGCGATCTGGGGTTAATTTAAGCACATGATGGACCAGTTCCGCCATCTGGCCAGTCGTTAAGGGGTTAACAACAATTTGGCTTCCTCCATCTTAAAAGACCAAATTTCATCAATAGGTTTCCATCAACAAAAATCACAATAGAAGTATGGGACATCCGATTCAAAAACATAAACCCCAATAAAGTCTGGTCTAAAGCAGCTCCTATCTCCAATCGTACATCCCTGAAGTAAGCATTGACTATTGGACTTCACATTCAATTATCCATGTATCGGATATATATTTACATCCAACAAACTCCATTTACAAAACTAAAAAAGGCATTTAATTTAACTGACAGCCTCACAAAAAAAATAAGTGAATGGCTTAAAATAAACTGTGCACTTTCAGAAAACAATTTATATCACTGTACAGCAAAACTATGAAAACTACTTCAGATCCCAGCAAAAACTGAACCATTTCAATGTTATTCATATTTATTAGATAACAGCCAAAAATCTGATTTGATAATTGAGAGAAAAAAACCCCAAAACAACAGGTCAGACTGGAGACACGAAACCATGATCAGAAACACAGCACAAAAGCTGTAAAAAAAATTTAAAGCGTTAATTATAGAATTTATATATTTAAAATTAATTTAAAAAAAATAAAAATATCAGTCCCATCAACCATCACAAAAAGCCCTCCTCAACCACCACCATTCCCCCCTCTCCTCCCAACCGCCGCAATGCTATAACGGAGCTCCGTGCGCGCCAAAACCAGATCTCGCGGGGGATTGAGGAACAGTGTGTTCTCGCGGTGTTTGGGAGGGAAGATCTCGTAGGGTTTGGGGGGGGGAAAGTCACGTGATGAGGAGGGGGCGGACAGAGTGACTGAGTTCTCGCGGTGTTTGTGAGGGAAGATCTCGTAGAGTTTGGGGGGAAGGTCACGTGAGGAGGGGGCGGACAGATCGACTGAGTTCTCGCGTACTTGAGTTCTCGCGGTGTTTGGGAGGGAAGATCTCGTAGAGTTTGGGGGAAGGTCACGTGAGGAGGGGGGGCGGACAGATCGACTGAGTTCTCGCGGTGTTTGGGAGGGAAGATCTCGTAGAGTTTGGGGGAAGGTCACGTGAGGAGGGGGCGGCCAGATCGACTGAGTTCTCGCGGGGTTTGGGAGGGAAGATCTCGCGGGAGGACAAGTTGAGGGAACATGGCATCTAATCTTTTGAAGGTAAGATTCCGGGTACCTCTCCCCCCCCCCGTTACCCCCACGGCCCCCGGGGGCCGGACTCGCGGCGGGATCCCTCTGAATGTCGAGGAGGGCTGGCGATACCCAGCGCTGCCATTGCTGTGCTCGGAGCTTTCCTGTGTCGCATACCCTCACCCCCCCCCCCTTTCTCTCTCTCTCTCTCTCCCCGGCACCGGCCGGCGGGCGGATAGAGGCCACACAGGGCTAGTCTGTGCCCTGCCTGCTAGTCCCCGGCGGCTGGCTGTCACCTGGCATCGCCCGTAGCTCCAGCATGCTGTCTGTGACCCTCTAATGAACTGTCTGGCAGAGCATCCTGGGAAACGTAGTTCACTGCAGCTGGAGGGTCACCGGCCCTTGTCTGGCTGATAAAGCTCTAGTATTATAACAGGATTCTGTACAATAAACATGGCTGGCAGAAAATGATGGGAAATGGGAGCTCTGAGAAGCTGGGGTGCCACTGCTGGACTTACAATAATCTTAATTTTGGGGCAATATCCTTCTTTTTTTTTTTTTCTTTAAAAAACAGCCTTAGTGAAGACTGTGAATGAGAACAGGGCTTCCTGTGACTTGCATTTTACAACAACTGGCGTGTTTGGCCATCTGTGCCCCCCTTTTGTGTCAGGTCAGCCTACAAACTCTGACACTCACTTAAAAATTGCTGCTGTCCTTCTGGCAAGATCTAATTGCATTGTGGGGGGGAGGGGAGAGGGGTTGTACATGTATATAATGAAGAGAAAACACTAATGCTAAATAGTGATGCAGTTGTTTAAAATACTCTTTGCATGTTTGGATAAGTCACTTTGAAAGACCAGATATTGTCAGAGGCAGTCTAGGTACCAAAACCACTATGTGCCATCCCCTTGAGTTTCTAGTGTAAATGATTTTAAGCGGGTTGAGCAGCCCAAGGGTCCTGAGGCACCCGCAGCATAGACTGCTGATCAAATCTTGCTAATGTGGAAGTGCAACAACAGTGGTGATGTAGTGGCTATAGTACTTGTAGATCCTTGTTAGTTTTCACACACTCTGCTGGCTCATTTAAGTTCATTCACACACCGTTACCTATGCCACACCAAAACCACCATAAATTAATGATGACATGGCTGTTCTTCGTGGACCCTGTTTCTGCAGTGTTTTGTTATTGTAATGGCTAATCTGTGGGGCTGCACCTTCAGCTGGTGGCTTCAACCAACCAGAAACTGAAGAATTTGTGTAACTTTGGTGTTCGATGTCCACTTGGACAGTATGTTGACAGTGAATACACAGCTGTTATTACTCCTGCTAGTCTAAGCTATGTACACAGCCCGATCCAACATGTCCCATACTCTTCTATCCCATTTTTCCCTTTTTAGGACAGACAGTCCCTACTTTGGGCATAAGTCCCTTTGTCACCATTTTCTAGCAGCTGATGTTGTTGCTGTGTCTTGAGTGTATAGCAGAGCTCCAAAGCAATGAGGTTTTAGGTAAACAATATAGGGTCAGGAATGCAAACATTTTATTCCTGAGCCTGTGGTATTAAAAACACTATTTAGGCCTCCATTGCCCCCCTTAAAAGGGATACTATAGTGCTAGGAATACAAAGTTGCATTCCTAGACTTCCTTCTAGGAAAGCATTGGATTGGCTGAGATTGTCAATTATGAGCTTATCCAAGGAGGTGGTTCAGGGACAGAGCGAAATGCCACTTTAATCAGTCAACATCTCCTCATAGAGATGCTTTGAATCATAAAAACATAGAATGTGATGGCAGATAAGAATGTATTTAAATGTTTCTATCATATCTCCCCTTTCCTCCAAGCTATACATGTTAAGATCCTTTTAACCTATCCTTGTAAGTTTTTATCCTGTAATGCATGAACCAGTTTAGTAGCCCTTCTCTGAACTCTCTTTAAAGTATCAATATCCTTCTGGAGATACTCCAAGTGAGGTCTCACCAGTGTTCTGTACAATGGCATGGGCACTTCCTTCTTTCTACTGCTAATACCTCTCCCTATACAACCAAACCTTCTGTTACCATTTCCTGCTGCTCTATTACATTGTCTTCCTACCTTTAACCCCTTAAGGACACATGACATGTGTGACATGTCATGATTCCCTTTTATTCCAGAAGTTTGGTCCTTAAGGGGTTAAGTCATTTGAAATAATTACCCCTAAATCCATTTCCTCAGATGTTGAGGTTAGGACTCTATCAAATATTCTGTACACTTATCCACATTAAATGTCATCTGCCACAACTCTGACCATTTTTATAGTTTAGCTAAATCATTTGCCATTTGGCTTATCCATCCTGGAACATCAACCCTGTTGCATATCTTTGTATCATCAGCAAAAAGACATACCTTACCATCAAGACCTTCTGCATTATCACTAATAAAAATCAATTAATCTCTATGAGGAATGTTCAGCATCTCCAGGCAGAGCGTGGAGACTCTGAACATTGTGCATCACTCACTCATGAAGCATCTTTAGTGGCCATCTGACTGCCACTGGAGGTGTCCCTAAGGAGCAATTCTCTGAAAAGGAAGTGTAAGTAAAATGCTTGCAGGGACACACTATATTCACCAGAACAATTACATTAAGCTGTAGTTATTTTGGTGACTATTGTGTCCCTTTAAACTTCAATAATTGTGCTTAGAAATTAGTATGTGTAAAGAAGATTCTGTTCTTAATTACATTTTAGTTGTTAATTGTTATTAGCAAGTAATCTAAAATGTCTCGGATAGCCTGCCCATGGGCACATCCCCACTCACACACCTAAAAATAAAGTGCCTCCCTTGACATGTTGGGAGATGTGCTGTCCTTTTCTTGACTCACTGCCTGGTTCACTGATTTACATCAATTTCTTCTCTTTAAGAAATACTGGGTTGGTTTAGTTGATAGCTGTCACTGAAATGCATGTGATTGGCAACTGCCCAGCTAGTGCCATATATCTTAACAGTTTGTGTTTATCACCATTCGCTGCATATGTCAAAAATATATATATATATATATATATATATATATATATATAATTTTTGTTTTTTTTAATACGTTATTCATGTATATTAAATACTATGCATTTATTAGCCTAGTAATTTTTTTTTTTTTAAAGTTGTCATCAACCTTGTTTGCAAATTAAATACTTTTCAGCTTAATTTGTTCTCATTTAGTGTGGGGTTACTCACTGTGGTGGAAATCTCCAGTTATGGGCCAAAATAGTTGAGCTAGATAGTTAATATTGCACCAAGCACTACAACCACTTTAGTGTTTTTAAGTGGTCATGGTGCTTGCTTGGAGTCTGCATGTGCAGTGTTGTAATATGAAATGCTGAACATACGTAATTTCTGTGCATATTCCATATACTCTTTTTAGAGGGGCAAAGGTTTAAAAATAATTCCAGGAAGTATTATTTTACAGAGAGGGTAGTGGGCGCATGGAATAGCCTTACAGCTCAAGTGGTAGAGGTTAACACAGTGAGGGAGTTTAAGCATGCGATGGATAGGCATAACGCTATCCTATTGTAGAAAAGAAAATGAGAGACTGTGTATAAAAGGTGCTTATAGATTGTTAAGGATAGTATAGAAAATGCTACAACACTCTTGTGGGGGTCCCTCACACCCACCTCAAATTGAAAAACTACAAATAAGGTGGAAAAGCCAAAGGCAGTTCACCTGTATGAGTGGAGCATATAGTGATAGTTGTGGACACCTACCCAGCGATAAGGGTCATCTGGTCTTTAGACGGTACTACAGCGCAAGTGATCTGAGCCTATCCTCATTTGGGCTCTAGAATACGTGAGTTGGCACTTCTCATGATTACTGCATAGTAATATACTATTATACAGATTTACACTATTGTTTTTTTTCTGTATATGTTTCTCTCTTTATTGTATATACGCTGAATTGGAAGTGATATTATTACAACATTAGGACCAGATGACCCATAACGCTATCCTAGACTTAAAGGGACACTCCAGGCACCCAGACCACTTATGCCCATTGGAGTGGTCTGGGTGCCAACTCCCACCACCCTTAGCCCTTCAAGGGTAATTATTGCAGTTTTTATAAAGTGCAATAATTACCTAGCATGGTTAAGTCCTCTTCTAGTGGCTGTTTATTAGACAGCCACTAGAGGGACTTCCGTGTTCTTAGAACACAAAAAGTGTTTTAAACGACGCTGGACTTCCTCGCGCTATGCATGAGGACCTCCAGTGTTGCCAGAATCCCTATCGGAAAGCATTGAATAATTTCCGCGCATGCGCATTAGGTTTCCCCCGCCGGCTGACGTTGGCGTGGGTGGAGCCTAACCCAGCGCCGAGGGACATTGGTGCTGGATTCAGGTAAGTGACTGAAGGGGTTTTAACTCCTTTAGCAACATGGGATGGGGGGTGGGAGGGAGAGGGGCAGGACCCGGCAGTGGAGAGTCCCTTTAAGATGAGGTACTAATGCACATATTTAGAAAATTGGGCAGACTAGATGGGCTAAATGGTTCTTATCTGCCATCACATTATATGTTTCTACTCTTGGTCAATGACTTACTGATGGGATCAGCATCTAGCGAAATTTGTTTGTGGGTGTGCAAAAAAAAACCACTTTTTGTGTTTATTGCAGAGCATGTTAAGCTGCTCACTCACTACAATATTTATTCTGTGTGAGAACATATTGGGTGTGCTGTGTGTGTATGTTGCATACACTTTGAACTAAGCAACAAATGTGCAGTGTATTCTTGATTAATTCCCATTCATCTTTGTAGAATGACGTGTATTTGCATCCCTGGACCATTTTTGCTTTTTAGAAATAAAGGAATAAAAGGAATAAATTAAAAAAAAGTTATTGGATAGTTATGTCTAAGGCGATGTAGTCTTATTTTCAGTAATACACAATTACTAGATGTGTTTTCTCCATGTATACAGGTTTGAAGTGCATATGTATATATTAAATACCTTTTTTTTTTTTTTCACCTGCCTTACCCATGTTCCACCCATGTTCCATGAGCAGCCACTTTTAAATCTTCTGAGACACCACTTACCCAATTGACAATACAGTTGAATGGTCATTAATTCAGATAACATGTGCGGACCTACAGTCCTTTGTGAGTCAGTTTCAGCAGTTTAGATTTGCATGTTCTTAGTTCCAATAAGCAGTGCTTCTGACCAAAGTGGACTGCAAAATTATCCTCTCTTGGAACAAGGCTAAGTGGAAGTAACAGTGAAACATGCTATTTACTTGTATGCATGCATTACAAAATAATAAACACATGTTATAGTGAAAGTGTATTTTTTATAGTTGAATATTTTTTTTATTTTTTTTTTTTAAAGGACAAATCGCAGCCTGCACACACTTACAATTAGCAAAAAGAATTTTCAACAAATGGAGGGTACACAGTTAACCCTGGTTTTGCCAGTAGCAGTGAAGCAACCAAATATCAGAAGGTTCTAGCACACCTATTCTTTTTTCCATTGACTAGCAATCCAATTTATTGTGTTAAAGGGTCACTATGAACACAAAACAACTCAAGCTTAAAGGGACACTATAGTCACCCAGACCACTTCAGCTCAATTAAGTGGTCTGGGTGCCAGGTCCCTCAGGTTTTAACCCTTCAGATGCAAACATAGCAGTTTCAGAGAAACTGCTATGTTTACATTTGGGATTAAGCCAGCATCTAATGGCTGTCTTCCGGACAGCCACTAGAGGCGCATCTGCGACGCTGGAGGCATATTATGCCTCCATTGCGCAGAGCGTCCATAGGAAAGCATTGAAAAATGCTTTCCTATTAACAGCTTGAATGTGCGGCGCATGCGCATTTGGCTCCGCTGACGTTGGTGGGGGGAGGAGAGGTCACCAGGGCTGAGGGAGCCCGGCGCTGGAATAAGGTAAGGGGCACCCTCAGGGCACTATAGTGTCAGGTAAATTGCTTTGTTTTACTGACACTCTAGTGATCCTTTAATAAAGTGATTTAGGTGTATAGCTCATGCCCCTTCGGTCTTACTGCTCAATTCTCTGGTGCTTTAGGAGGTGGATAGAAACATTAGACATCAAAAGTAATGTATAGGTAACATCAGTGTGTATATACTATATATATTTCCCGCTCCTCAGACATTTGGGATAAACACACTGCTGTTCCAATAGCTAGAAGCAGACTGTAGTTAACTATTGAAATTTGTGATTTTGTTTTTGTGTGTCATTTCTAAACACCCTCCAAACATTAACAGGTTCACTAAATACATAATGTGCTCACATAAAAATGCTGTTTGGAAGCATGAGGCTTCATATCTATTTAGAGAAGAGCACATAGCTCTGCATGACTATTTTTGTACTAGACATATATGGTGTTCCTTAAACGACATGCAACCCTAAATATGTAGGCCAAAATAATAATTTCTGTAAAACCATCTTATTTGAAAATTATGTGCATATTTTGTCATCTTATGTCTGATTTTGTAGTTGCTTCAAAATTTGTCCTTATGATTGATTATATATGAAACCAAGAGGTTTCTTTGGGGTACATCGACGTTGTTGTGGCAGGCTTATGCAATATATGATCATATAATGTAACTAAACTCCCATTATTTTTTGCCAATGTGAGGTGTTTTTAAATAAAATTACTAGAATCTCTAAGATTTGAACTCATTGTTTAGTGAATAAGCGAGTGCGCTGGATTCTGTGATTTGTGTGTGTGTTTTGGTAAAGATATTCTTCATCATTATGAATAAAATATATTATTATTATTCTGAAGTACAATTCATGATAAAGTTCTAAAGCTTTAACAATTCTCTGGGAAGCCAATTGAATTCCTGCTGTTTTCTATTGTTGTCCCAAAATTGTTATTTAGGAAGACGTTCCAAATCATCTTTTTAGTTTGCCTAATTTTATTCCATCTTCATTTACTTTATTAAAGGACCACTATAGTGTCAGGAAAACAAACTTTTTCTTGGCACTATATAACCCTTCAGCCACTTACCTTTATCTAGTGCTGGGACCTCTCCTCTCCCTCCGACGTTGGCTACCAAATGGAGCCGAATGCGAGGCCAGAGCCACGCGCACTAAAAACGCCCATAGGAAAGCCTTTCTCAATGCTTTCCTATGGACGTTTTGCGTGCTCAATGTGTGTTTCGCATTGAGCGTTGGGGAAGCGCCTCTAGCGGCTGTCACGAATACAGCCGCTAGAGACTGGAGTTTCTCTGAAACTGCTATGTTTACATCTGAAGGGTTAAAACCAGTGGGACCTGGCACCCAGATCACTTCATTGAGCTGAAGTGGTCTGGGTGACTATAGTGGTCATTTGGTTGGGCTGGTTTTAAATTGGTACTCTTAGGCAGCATAATAACTACAGCGTGCTGATTGTAGTCCGGGCACTGTTATCCAGTGTTATTTTAAACTTTTTAGCAGCAATTTAACATAACTGACCCTCCTCAAATGTATTGATAATTCGGCATTAAAGGGACACTACAGGCACCAAAACAACTTTAGATTAATGAAATAGTTTTGGTGTACATATCATGCCTTGCTGTTTCACTGCTCAATTCTCTGCCATTTAGGAGTTAAATCACTTTTGTTTATGTAGCCCTTATCACACCATGTGATTTACACAGCCTTCCTAAACACTTCATCTAAAGTGATATCTAATGTTTAAACTTCCATTATTGCACATTGTTTAATTTAGAATGTATCTCTTGCTCTGTTTATAACCTTCTAGAACCTGCAGGAGACTCCTGTGTGTGTGATTACATTTCAATTAACAGACCAGTTGATTAAAAACCTCTAAAGCAAATTTGAGACAACTGCAGTTCTGCCACTAAGCAAGAAACATTTGCCACAGTTTCTTACGTAGAAGCTAGTCATACTCACTGGTTTTCCCCCTGTCCTTCACCAGGCACAGCCCAGAAAAACGTCTACACTTCAATCCACCCGGTAGCTGAGCCTCGCAGGGAAAGCCACGAGTCTCCTAGTTATCACTCAGGCTGGCTACATGGAACTCTCCATTAGATTGGAAATCAACTGCGGTCAGCACTTTTTTGACAAAAGGAGGCGGAGAGATGTAAGACGTAGTTATTTGAGTCATTTAGCGGTTACTGATATAGTTATCTCCCAGGCTCCGAGGCACCATGTTGGGATTAACATTGTTTGAGCCATGGAGCACCTTAGCTTGTGTGTATAAAATAGTTTTTTGTTCTCCATTCACTCCTTACTAAGTCTTAGTGTTTAGGTAAGTCATCTATGATCACTCCATATATTCAGCCCTGAAAGAGAGTGACCCTTTACCGAGACACTCTGAGCTCCATCACAAAGTTAATATCTGATTGAAAATTAATTTATTCATTTTCATGGAGGTGTGGTTAGGGCTGCATAAACAGAAACAAAAGTGATTTAACTCCTTAATGGCAAATCCACTTGCTTCCTTTCTATATCAAGCTATTTCACAAACAACTAAAGTTAGTATGGAATGTTCAAGCAATGCATGGCATTAACCAAAAAGATAACAGTGCTATGAAAAGAAGTTTGCTAACGTTTTCTCTGCATCATACCCACTGGACCAAGATTTTAGTTTCATTGCTTATTGTCCCTTTAACCCCTTAAGGATACATGACATGTGTGACATGTCATGATTCCCTTTTATTCCAGAAGTTTGGTCCTTAAGGAGTTAAAGGACCACAACACAAGTCATTGAAAAGCCTGTGACTTGATATCCACGTGCACACACACGCCTGCTCGTTCACGCGAGTGTATGCAGTTGTTTGCCAGCTTGTGCACATGCGAAATCAGCACTTTTATAAATTGAGGTTAAATAAGGGTACTCCTCATACATAAAGCACTTCAGTAAGCTAAAGTGCTTTTGGGGTGTGGAGTAGTCCTTTAATATAGCACTCTACTGAACTGACCGTATATGTATATTGATAATAGACCATGGCTTGCCAACTCATAGGCGGCAGGTCGCCATGGCAACTAGAAAATTTTGTCTTGACGCCTGAGATTTGTAAACCCATTCAGCCCCCCAGGTGACTGACTGCCTGAGAACGGAGGCTGGCAGGCGGGCAGCTGACTGAGTGCGGAGGCGGCGTGAGAGCAGTAATCTCCCTGCATTGCTCCCTCTCTTGTCCACCAGTGATGCAAGGAGATGGAATATGATGTCACTCCTGCCCCAGCATCACTAAATGTACAGGGGAGGAGAGCAGGGAGATTACAGCAACCCAACTGGATCCCAGGGAAAGCCGATCCACGGCTGGCGCACCCCCTAACCCAGATCAATCATGACGATCTCCGGCAATTCAATACTTCCCCATAGGAAATCATTGGGAGACTATTGCCATGCTGTGATAGTCAACATTTCCTCATAGAGATGCACTGAATCAATGCATCGCTATGGCGAGCATTAGCTTAGGTGCTGCACAATGTGCAGCCCTGACCCAGGAAGCATTTCTAGAGGTCGTCTGAGGGACTGACTGTGATAAAATAGTTTTCTGTGTGATTTTCCTGGCGATTGAAATAAGTATTTTATGTGTATATCTTCTTGGATTAAAGGCTCACTAGGTTAATATTAATCTATATTAACCAAAAGTACTAATTCGCAATATGACTTACGGTTTCTTTAGGTTTATTCTTACAGTTGCTGATACATACTAAAACCACAAAAGGTGTAACAAAATAATGGATATTCAACAGCATATGGCAATTGCTGGACTCCGGAAGGGAGAGTTAGACTCTACATAGTTGGAGAACAGCTGGACAATAACCTCAAGCAACAGCAAGACTTTGTGGTCCTTTGTACACTATTCTATATAGATATGACCATAATGTTGTCAGACCTTTTGAATATATCTGGCCATATAAGGACACAAGACCCCCCATTACTATATTCCAGAGTTCTCATGGTACAACATAGCAACATACCATCTGTTCGTTTTAACCCATTAGACTCCATGCCTACTATAAATAGGAACATAGTAATATTCTACACAGACACTAGAGGTGTTACTAAGCAGCAATGTAAATGTGACAAAGTGCCCTTTGCCACTTGTGCCTGGAGAGGACTAATTACCACCCTTTTGCCGTATGACACTGGCCCCTGGAAGATTTTGCCCTTTAAATACGTTATTTGGGCATAGTGGATTTTATTAGACTGGTTCGGCCCTTTAACTGCTCTGGCAAAGGATCTGCAGTTTTGCTATGCACTTCGGATGCAGAGTGTGAAGAAAACCCCTGTTTTATGGACTTAGTTTGACTGTTTTATTCCCCCCCCCTTCTTAGAACACCAGTTTAACCCCTTAAGGACGGAGGGCGTACTATTACGCCCTGCAGGAGCCGGCTCTAAACGCCGGCGGGCGTAATAGTACGCCCTCACTTTAATGGCCACCCATGTGGCCGGCGCTAGTCGCCCGCTGCAGATCGTGGTCGGGGGGGATGCCCGGCCCCCCAGGCAACCCCCCCTGTGGCCGGTGACCGCGATCTGCAGTCACTGATCGCAGTGACAGGCTGTCACTGCGATCAGTTTTTAACGTGTGTCAGCCGATTTCAAATCGGCTGACACACGTGGCCAGCGGCTACCCCGTGCAGATCGCGGTCGGGGGACTTACCTGGCCCCCCAGGCAGTCCCCCTGGGGTCAGTGACCGCGATCTGCTAACTCTGATATCGCAGTGACAGGCTGTCACTGCGATCTCAGAGCGCTCTGATTGCAGTGACATCCTGTCACTGCGATCATTGTTACATGTGTCAGCCTATTGGCTGACACATGTAACTGGCACACAGATCCCCCTGCAGATTGGAAGGGGGGAGTGCTTGTACCACCCAGGCACTCCCCCCTGTGGCCAATTACCTAATCTGCAGGAGGTGATCACAGTGACAGGCAGTCACTGTGATCACTGATCCTGTGTGTCAGCCAGTGATGTAAAATCACTGGCTGACACTGTCTCTGCCCCCTCTCCTGTAAAAAAAAATAAAATATTAGTTAAAAAAAAAAATTGGTTACATATAAAATATACTTAGATCATATATATATATATATATATATATATATATATATATATATATATATATATATATATATATATATATATATATATATATATATATACACACACACACGAAGTGTATTTAAATATTAATATATATATTATATATATACTATCAAATTACACGTAGACTAATACTGATTAAATATATATATATTTATTGTTATATATATATATTTATATATAATATAAAAAAATGTAAATACGTAAAAAAATAAAATTAAAAAAATAATTAAAAATAAATAATAAAAAAATATATAGATGTTTGTTATTTCGTTCTAACTGTATTGTGATATTAATATATATATATTTATATCAAAATACACGTAGAACGAAATAATATATATATCTATATACATAAATATATACATATATCACTAAATATATACACCTATATTTAAAAAAATTATATATATATGTATATATACACATATGTATATATATATACATATATTAATTCTACACATATATTTATGTAATATTTTTACATAATTAGGTATCCTAATTAATTACAATTAGCGGGACCTGCCTGACAACCCATGCCGAAAGTATAGGGAATTTAATTTGCTAGCACTATATTTAACCCTATAACTTTCCAAGACACCATAAAACCTGTAAATTGGGGGTACTGTTTTACTCGGGAGACTTCGCTGAACACAAATATTAGTGTTTCAAAACAGTAAAATGTATTACAACAATGATATCGCCAGTAAAAGTGAAGTTTTTTGCATTTTTCATGCACAAACAGCACTTACACGGATGATATTATTGCTGCAATACTGTTTACTGTTTTGAAACACAAATATTTGTGTTCAGCGAAGTCTCCCGAGTACAACAGTACCCCTCATGTACAGGTTTTATGGTGTTTTCAAAAGTTACAGCGTCAAATATAAGGCTTGCGTTTCATTTTTTTCACATTAAAATTCGCCAGATTGGTTACGCGTTGCCTTTGAGACCCTATGGTAGCCCAAGAATGAAAATTACCCCTATGATGGCATACCATTTGCAATAGTAGACAACCCAAGGTATTGCAAATGGGGTATGTCCAGTCTTTTTTAGTAGCCACTTAGTCACAAACACTGGCCAAAATTGGCGTTTTTTGCATTTTCACACAAACAAATACTAACGCTAACTTTGGCCAGTGTTTGTGACCAAATGGCTACTAAAAAAGACTGGACATACCCCATTTGCAATACCTTGGGTTGTCTACTATTGCAAATGGTATGCCATTATGGGTGTAAATTTCATTCCTGGGCTACTATACAGTCTCAAAGGCAACATAACCAATCTGGCGAATTTCAATTTCAAATGTAACGTGCTATATTTGACCCTGTAACTCCCAAAACGCCATAAAACCTGTACATAGGGAGTACTGTTTTACACGTGAGACTTTGCTGAATACAAATATGTGTATTTTATTGCAGTAAAAGCAAACAGTATTGTGACACTGACCGTTAAAATGTCATGTAGAACTAAAAAAATCAAAAAAAATCTTATTTTCTCCCATTTTTTTCATATTAAATTATGTTTCATAGCTAAATATTTGATATTAAATGAAAGCCCTGTTTCCCCTGAATAAAATGATGTATAATAAGGGTGGGTGCATTTACTATGAAAGAGGTGTATTACGGTTGGACAGACATGTAGCGCAAATGCCAGGTTTTGTTTACATTTTGTTTCGTTCACAATGTGTACATTTGGCTCCGTCCTTAAGGGGTTAAACCCTTAATAACTGTCATATTGTCAAACTCTGTCTGACCCTTATAACTGTCAGTTTGTTTTCCTCTGAGGAGGATTTGTTTTGCTGCATTATTATTATTATTTATTATTGCCATTTATATAGAGCCAACAGATTCCGTAGCGCTTTACAATATTATGAAAGGGGATTTAACTATAAATGGGACAATTACAAATAAACTTACAGGAACAATAGGTTGAAGAGGACCCTGCTCAAACAAGCTTACATTCTATAGGATGAGTGCTGTTGCTTTTTGTGTGCTCATTAACCCCTTAAGGACGGAGCCAAATGTACACAGTGTGAACGAAACAAAATGTAAACAAAACCTGGCATTTGCGCTACATGTCTGTCCAACCGTAATACACCTCTTTCATAGTAAATGCACCCACCCTTATTATATATCATTTTATTCAGGGGAAACAGGGCTTTCATTTAATATCAAATATTTAGCTATGAAACATAATTTAATATGAAAAAAATTTAAAAAAAATTTTTTTTAGTACTACATGACATTTTAACGGTCAGTGTCATAATACTGTTTGCTTTTACTGCAATAAAATACACATTTGTATTCAGTAAAGTCTCACGTGTAAGACAGTACCCCCTATGTACAGGTTTTATGGCGTTTTGGGAAGTTACAGGGTCAAATATAGCACGTTACATTTGAAATTGAAATTCGCCAGATTGGTTACGTTGCCTTTGGGACTTTATAGTAGCCCAGGAATGAAATTTACAACCATAATGGCATACCATTTGCAATAGTAGACAACCCAAGGTATTGCAAATGGGGTATGTCCAGTCTTTTTAGTAGCCATTTGGTCACAAACACTGGCCAAAGTTAGCGTTAATATTTGTTTGTGTGTGAAAAATGCAAAAAACGCCAATTTTGGCCAGTGTTTGTGACTAAGTGGCTACTAAAAAAGACTGGACATACCCTGTTTGCAATACCTTGGGTTGTCTACTATTGCAAATGGTATGCCATCATAGGGGTAATTTTCATTCTTGGGCTACCATAGGGTCACGAAGGCAACGTAAGCAATCTGGCAAATTTTAATGTGAAAAAAATGAAACAAGCCTTATATTTGACGCTGTAACTTTTGAAAACACCATAAAACCTGTACATGAGGGGTACTGTTGTACTCGGGAGACTTCGCTGAACACAAATATTTGCAGCAATAATATCATCCGTGTAAGTGCTGTTTGTGCGTGAAAAATGCAAAAAACTTCACTTTTACTGGCGATATCATTGTTGTAATACATTTTACTGTTTTGAAACACTAATATTTGTGTTCAGCGAAGTCTCCCGAGTAAAACAGTACCCCCAATTTACAGGTTTTATGGTGTCTTGGAAAGTTATAGGGTTAAATATAGTGCTAACAAATTAAATTCCCTATACTTTCGGCATGGGTTGTCAGGCAGGTCCCGCTAATTGTAATTAATTAGGATACCTAATTATGTAAAAATATTACATAAATATACGTGTAGAATTAATATATGTGTATATGTGTGTATATATATATATATATATATATATATATATATATATATATAATTTTTTAAAATATTTTTATTTATATATAGGTGTATATATTTAGTGATATATATGTATATATTTATGTATATAGATATATATATTTCGTTCTACGTGTATTTTGATATAAATATATATATATATTAATATCACAATACAGTTAGAACGAAATAACAAACATCTATATATTTTTTTATTATTTATTTTTAATTATTTTTTTCAATTTTATTTTTTTTACGTATTTACATTTTTTAATATTATATATAAATATATATATATATATATATATATATATATATATATATTTATTTAATCAGTATTAGTCTACGTGTAATTTGATAGTAATATATATATAAATAATTATATATATTAATATTTAAATACACTTCGTGTATGTGTAAATGTGTGTGTGTGTGTGTGTGTGTGTGTATATATATATATATATATATATATATATATATATATATATATATATATATATATATATATATACTTAGATCATATATATATATATATATATATAATATATATGATCTAAGTATATTTTATATTTAACTGTAATTTTTTTTTTTTAACTAATATTTTATTTTTATTACAGGACAGGGGGCAGAGACAGTGTCAGCCAGTGATTTTACATCACTGGCTGACACACAGGATCAGTGATCACAGTGACTGCCTGTCACTGTGATCACCTCCTGCAGATTGGGTAATTGGCCACAGGGGGGAGTGCCTGGGTGGTACAAGAACTCCCCCCTTCCAATCTGCAGGGGGATCTTTGTGCCTGTTACATGTGTCAGCCAATAGGCTGACACATGTAACACTGATCGCAGTGACAGGCTGTCACTGCGATCAGAGCGCTCTGAGATCGCAGTGACAGCCTGTCACTGCGATCTCAGACAGTGCAGATCGCGGTCACTGACCCCAGGGGGACTGCCTGGGGGCCAGGTAAGTCCCCCGACCGCGATCTGCATTGCAGAAAGCCGCCGGCCACGTGTGTCAGCCGATTTGAAATCGGCTGACACACGTTAAAAACTGATCGCAGTGACAGCCTGTCACTGCGATCAGTGACTGCAGATCGCGGTCCCCGGCCACAGGGGGGGTTGCCTGGGGGGCCGGGCATCCCCCCCGACCGCGATCTGCAGCGGGCGAATAGCGCCGGCCACGTGGTTGGCCATTAAAGTGAGGGCGTACTATTACGCCCGCCGGCGTTTAGAGCCGGCTCCTGCAGGGCGTAATAGTACGCCCTCTGGATTTAAGGGGTTAAACAGACCTGCTTGACCCTTTCTTGAAGCTTGGCTCATGTTTGGGGGATGGGATAAGTCTGCAGTGCTGATGGTGTCGGCTGGAGTGCTCGGAGTCCTCAGCAAGCACTAGGAGCATCGATTGGCGGAGGTACTCGGTCTGAGTGCCAGGCGGTCCGTCACAGTAAACACTGCCTTTTTTTCTGAAATGCAATGTTTGCATTGAAAAGCATGCAATCCAGTGAGTGCATAGATCATTTGTTAGACGACAAACCACTAAACGAAAAATTTTTTAAAAATTCTTCATTTAGGTTTCTTTAAGCTGTAGTGGTTTTGGCAACTATAGTGTCCTTTTAAGAATTGTATTTTTGACGTAGCTGGCTCTTAGATTCCAAGCATGTGTGTCAAGCCCTACAATAGAACGTTTGCTATGGGTAGTGTGCTCAAAAGTTCAAAGGTTCTGGTGGGATTGTATGGAGAATATGTTTAGTTTGGAAGTCTGCATTGAGCAGCAGCATGCCAGTGTGCTGAAAAAAGTGAGCTAGGATTGCTCTCCTAACAGAAACAGTCTCTTTGGTCTGGGGAGATGTTTTAAACACTATTTAGGCAAAGCCCATTATATCATGACATACCTGGTATGTCATTTGGTCTCTAAATTAAATGTTGATTGCTCAAACTCTGGATCAATGACCGATAAAAAGTAAGTCTCCAATAAGTTTGGAACTACAACTTCCTGATGATCAAGCAACTTTTAACTTAATCATTTTCTTTATGACATCTGGTGTTTCACTGTAGCTGCAGAGCTTCCTGCCAATTACCCCAGTTGTACAGGGTATCTTTTAGACCAGTTAGAACATATGAATCATTGATAAAATAGGTGTTTCAGTGTTTCTATGCTTTAGTGGTATGCAGACAGGAACCGAATACACCGGGCATATTAAAGGGACGCTCCACTGCCCAAATAAAAAAATAACAAAAAATCACTGTTTATTAGATGTACCCCAATGAAAGCATGCATGTAGTTAATTGTGCATTTTTTCCCACTTGGTTATTTGATAAAAATAAAAACTGTGGAAAAAGCTGAAACTCGGTATCTGCTGCCTTGGAAAGGCAGCCTAGAATTTATGTGACTGTCCAATTTCAGACTACCCAATTACAGTTCAATTAGAAGTCTTCTCAAGACAGGTGCTCTCCACAATTGTTGCCTCTAGAGTTTAGCTCCACTGAGCTAAAAAAAAAAAAAAAAACGGAAGTAAGTTTGAATGTGATGAACAAGGGGGATGTAAGAAATGTCTATTTTTGTAGACTTGGGGGGGGGAGCTGTTATATATTGTCACATAACCGGTGTTTAAGCTCACTGCAGAGCCATTTGGCCTGCTTTAGTGATATAAGCAATTCTAATATATTTACAATATGTTTGTTAAAGCATTATCTCAAACTTGTTTCATTTTTGCTGATTGTGTTTTTAGGGGGTTTTAGGACACATGGTCAATGCATATATGTATGATTAAGATATAAAAAAATTATTTTTTTGTGGCTGCTCTGTATTTTGCTTATAATATCCAACAAAAAGTGCAGCTACAGAAGATGAACTGAAAATAGATTGACTTGATTTGCAAGTGAAATGCTGTTTGTAAAGCGAATAAAAAAAAAAAAAGTGTTGTATGCTGGCACTTTAATAGCAGTTACAAAACCAAATACTGCCACAAAAAAGTACATGGTTGCAGCAGATAGACACCAGCCTAGAGTATTTACTTCAAGGTATTTTGACATTTTAAAAGCAAATAAAAAGGAAAGGGTAAAAAAAATAATAATTTTCTTGGTTTAAAAAAAAAAAAAAAAAAAAAAAGATAGGTGAGTGCCGGTCAGTTTGAAATCTATTGCAAATTAGCCAAAAATAAGTAATTGGAAAAGTAAAGTCAGTTGGAACTGGCATGAAAGAAAATGCCTTTGCCTTTTATTTTATATTTAACATGTTGATTTTATTTTTTACTTGGGTTTTAAAAATTTTTACAGGGTCCACAGAATGTTACAATAACTGGACCACGAAACTGAGGAATTTCATTACTTATGTTTTGCTGATTTCTGATTATGTAAAGTTTTTACTTGCAGAATAAAGGTTCCCTTCAATTTGAGGACAAATGGGATTCCATGCGGCCCATAGTTTTGAAGCTGTTAAGACAAGAATCTGTCACAAAGCAGCAATGGTTCGACTTGTTTTCGTAAGTGAAAATTCCGTCCAATGTTTCCAGTTTATTTTGCATTTGGTTGTGTGACTTGGTAATAAATAGACTGTTTTGTTTGTTTTTTTTTTTTCTGTGCAAATGTAGTTGTATAAGATTTAGATAAATATCTGTATCCCAAATCAGGGGAGGGTTGGCAGCCTTAGGCCTGGGGGGTAAATTCAGTCAAGTGGCCCATTGCACCTAGAGGAGAGTAAAAACACATTTCCCATGTGATTAAAAGGGGGGGTAGTCACCTAAACAGACACACTCACTGAAAGGCGCACACACTAGCAAACACAAAATCACTGACAGGCACACACGCACACATACACACTGTTACAGGCATACTGACTCACACAGGCATTCTGGCTGACACACACACACACAAACTTGCACAGACATACTGGCACACACTCTCTCACGATGTCTGCCCGTCTCTGCTCTCATAATGCCAGCCTGCCCGCCTCCACTCTCACCATGCCTCCTGCCTCTGAGGGGTCAGGCTGACAAAACCCAGGCGCCAGGACGCAATTTTAAGTCGCCATGGCGACCTGGGATTTGTCGAGCCCTGTGCCAACGTGTGCTAAGCTTTCTAAAATAATACAAATGTGATGAACTAACAATTATGTAATTGCATGCATTTAATTTTCTCTTTATGCTTATATCTTTTCTTGCAGTAACATTTTAGTTACAAAACTCTTAATTGTTCAATTTGGAATTCAGTTTTTTACAGTTCAAACTAAAATAGCCTGTTTTTGATTATAGCAGAGTTGGGCATATATATTTTTTCCAATACAGCTATTTTAATCTTCATATTGTAATTTGGTCTCAGTTCACTGCAATCTTGAGTTTAGTGTATAAAACCCTTGCATTGTTTGAAAATGTGTGTAGGTGGTGATGTTATACTGTTTTAGCATGATTCTTGTTTAATCCCTTAACGCTGTTATGGCTGTCCCCATTTAAATGGGCTTTAAAGCCGTTGCGTCTGCATAGAACGCCGTAATGGCTTTCTATCCCTGGAGGTCCGTGGTACTTACCTCCGCATATATATATATATATATATACACACACACACGTATAATTACAAGAATAAATACAATAATAAAATAAATATATTTAAAAAAAAATTAAAATAAATTATATATACATATGTAATTTCATTCTAACTGTATTTTGTTATTAAAGGACCACTATAGTGCCCAGAAAACAAACTCGTTTTCCTGGCACTATAGTGCCCCCACCCTCAGGGTCCCACTCCCGTGGCGCTGAAGGGGGAGGAAGGGGTTAATCCTTTACCTTTTTTCTCTCCTCCCTCTTCCGACGTCCCTGGCTGAATGCGCATGCGTGGCATGAGCCGGGCACGCATTCAGCCAGTCCATAGATAAGCATTCTCAATGCTTTCCTATGTACGCTGGCGTCTTCTCACTGTGAAAATCACAGTGGGAAGCACCTCTAGCGGGTGTCAATGAGACAGACACTAGAGGCTGGATTAACCCATAGATAAACATAGCAGTTTCTCTGAAACTGCTATGTTTACAGCAAAAAGGGTTAAACCTAGCTGGACCTGGTACCCAGACCACTTCATTAAGCTGAAGTGGTTTGGGTGCCTATAGTGGTTCTTTAAAATATATGTGTATATATGTGTGTGTGTGTGTGTGTGTGTATATATATATATATATGTGTGTGTGTGTGTGTGTATATATATATATATATATATATATATATATATATATATATATATATATATATATATATATAT
>OW240912.1:383883562-383955323 GCA_933207985.1 Pelobates cultripes | reverse complement strand
GTGTGTATATATGTGTGTGTGTGTATATATATGTGTGTGTGTGTATATATATGTGTGTGTATATGTGTGTGTGTGTGTGTGTGTGTGTATATGTATGTATGTGTATATGTATGTGTGTATATTTAAGTAATCTCTTTTAGCATAATTATGTGATTTTATTAATTAAAATTTGATTGACATGCCTGACAACCCATGCAGAGATTTTAATTCGCAAGCACTCTAATTAACCCTGTAACTTTCCAAGACACCATAAAACCTTGGGTCAGGGGCCCACAGCGTGGTTGCATATCCCTTTACTTCAACACTACATTATCAAGAGCGCACATGCTCACGGTACTCGCGATCAGCTACCACCTCTACAACCTGTAACCAGCAGGACACGTTATATGTTATATTTTATATTTTATACATGACAAAATGCCTGTAACCCGCACACCCAAACCTAAACACGCACCACCTCAGGGCATAGGTCATAAACAATGCACACAGGGACCGCAATCAGAGCAAAACATAAACAGAAATTCATTATTGAGCGACCTCTAGCAGTCCCTAAACAAAGTCTAAGCATGCACTAAAAAATTTGATGCTGTATTAAAAAAAAAAAAAAAACTACTGCACCAGTTCTCAGAGTAATGCTAAACTCACTGTTATACATGTAATTGAACCATGCTTTTCCATTTTTCTTGTGTCCAATCTAACGAAGTATGCCGATTACCCATTGAAATGTTGTTAAAACAAAGCATCTTGAAAAAAAAAGCAAACATTATCATGACATTTACAGCTAAAATGTCAGGCAGAACTACAAATCTTTTGTAAAATCTTAATTTCTCAGTTTTTTTTTATTTTATTCATAATAAATTATGTTTCATATATGAATAGTTCATAAGAAGCTAAATCCCTGTTTCCCATGAACAAAATGATATATAAGTACGGGTGCACTTAATATGAAAAAGGTGAACTACGGGTGAACAGACATATAGCACAAATTCCAGGTTTTGTTTACATTTTGTTTTGATCAGAACGTGTACTATTGACTCCTTCCTGAAGGGGTTAAAGGACCACTAAATCTTTAGACTTATTGTCCCTGTCCATACTTATGTCTCCCTCCTTTTCCAATTTTTATTGATAAATGTATTTTATAAAACCTTAATTATTTGCTTTGTTCTATGATTTATTTATTTTTTACATAAAAAGATAACAAAAATTAGCAACTATTCAATGGTAGACAAAAGTCAAGAAACCACAGTTCGTTTCCTCTTCAGTTCTATGAACCATGGAAGAAGGATGTAAAAAAGGATCTCCGCACAAAGGGAAAAGGCTGCTATGGACTCCTGTGTAGCATTAACTTATTAAAAATGTTTTTCACACATACTGTTTAACTGCAGTTAAGTCATGAGTATCAGTTTCAAAGTAATTTTATTTATTTTGTGCCCAGGGATGTGCATGCAGTTTGCCTGTGGGATGACAAAGGCCCTGCAAAAATCCATCAGGCATTAAAAGAAGATATCCTTGATTTTATAAAACAAGCTCAAGCAGTAAGTGGCCTTTTTTATTGTATGACTCCTAAGTCTCTATAGAGATGTGCAAAGAGGTACATTGCTTCTAAAATTGTAGTTGTGAGCAATAATTTAACATTTTAAAGGACCACTAAAGACACTCAGACCACATGATGTCAATGAAGTGGTCTTGGTGTCGTGGCCCTTTAGATTTAACCCTGCACTGTAAAACATGGCTGTTAGTAGATACAGCATTGTTATGACTGCAGGGTTAACACATCTCTAGTGAATATCACACCTCTATGCGTTGTTTATGTTCCTAGATGGGTTGACCGGAAAGCAGAGGAGGCTGTCTACAAGGTAAAGGTTACGTTTTTACATGAAGGGATATGCACTGAAAAATATATGAAGAGATTCACAGCCAAGAAAAGGAATCATTTGTGTCTCAGTGAGCCCAATGCTGCTTATACGTTGTTTGTAGGAATGCCAAGCTAATAAAGTTCGTAGTGAATAGGTTGAAAAAGCTAAAACTCTCTAAAAGGTTTGTCTTACTGTAATCCTTGTTTTAGGCCCTATTTAGCCTTATCTTATGTGAGAACAAGGCAAAATGCTGTTTGACTCACGTGACCAGACTTTTCCTACTATGGACATTTTTGTGTGTGCTATCCCTTGTTCTATTAGTGAAAAATGGTTATATAATTAATTCAATTAATTAAATTGGACTTGACATTTTTAAATAGCAAAAGTTTGACCTCTTAGCGAGTCGAAATGTTGCTTTGCTTTTTTGAGCCAATACATTTGTCTATGGCTTGAACACCTGGAGATTTTTCTGATTCACTGTTGACATTTTTAAAAGTTAGAATTTATGATATAGCATTTTTTGTCAACCCTACTAAACCACCTTCAGGTCTACAGACCATGGAGCAAAGATGCTTACAGGATGTCAAATACCCACGGAGACTTGGCTCCTGTATGGATTACAGCTAAAGTATACTGTTGAATATGAACATTGTTGATTAAATATCATCCATGCATTTATATTGGTATATTTAAGACTACAGTATGTAATGTCGCTTTTTTTATCTTCTTTTTCTAAAGAGAGTACTAAGCCATCAAGATGACACAGCTTTACTTAAAGCATATATTGTGGAATGGCGGAAGTTTTTCACTCAGTGCGACATCTTACCTAAACCCTTCTGTCAGCTAGAGATTACTTTAATGGGCAAGCAAGGCAGCAACAAGAAATCCAATGTAGAAGACAGTATAGTGCGAAAGGTAAGCAAGGGATGCTCACCAGTTAACTGGAATGCTTTGCAGCAGTGAAATTTTTGTTTGCTTGAGTTGTTTAAATTCTCTGTTTTTGTTTCTCCCAATTTTATTTCTTCAAATTGCAGTTAATGTTGGATACCTGGAATGAGTCTATCTTCTCAAATATAAAAAATCGTCTTCAGGACAGTGCGATGAAGCTTGTGCACGCTGAGCGTTTAGGAGAGGCATTTGATTCACAGCTTGTTATTGGAGTTAGAGAGTCTTATGGTATGTGTTTTTGTTTGTCTTTCAAGTGTGTTGTTTTGCACTTATTTTTATTATCACTATTTTTTTAATTAAAGAAATGACGCTTTTATAACTTACAAAAGTAATGGAGTGCCGTTATTAATATAAATATGATGCAATATTGAAATTGGGATACAGCTGAGTGTCTAAGAAAAAAGATAACAAATAATAGTGCAACACTGTTGATAATCAAAGAGAGGTGCCCCCACTAATTGTGGAACTCACAGACTCCAAATGTTTAAGGCGCCTTAAGGTTGCCATCCCTTTGTGGGAGGTCATATCCTCTGTATGTTGTTCGTACTCCAGGCAGCAATCCTGAACGGAAAGCAATTGGTAGGGGAATGGACAACGCCCCCAACACACACTGGAGGACATCAGGAACATCCCTATATAAAGAAATGGGAACAGGGAGTGGGTAGTGACCTATTATTTGCTTTTATATCTTTTTAACACATTTGGAGCTTATAAATTCCTTATACCTACTGACCTGGTTCCTGATTGCTGCCCGGAGTACAAACAACATATAGAGGATCCTGACCTCCCACAGAGGAAAGGAAACCTTAAGGCGCTTAAACATTTGGAGTCTGTGAGTTCCACAATTAGTGGGGGCACCACTCTTTGATTATGAACAGTGTTGCACTATTATTTATCTTTTTTCTTAGATACTCAGCTGTATCCTGATTTCTGTATTGTATCAAACTGTGTTATGTAGCAGATTAACGATGCTCAAGTGATGGCAGACTCCTGAGAGTCTGCCCTCTGGATTATTTCTGTATTTTTGTAGTTAGCAATAATCATGCGAATAAAGGTGAAGTTTTAGATGGACACCTTTTTCTCCCAATACATTATCTTTTTAATGCTTTAAATTAATCATTCTCTTCCCCCTCCCCCCGCCCCTGTTTTTTAAATGCTCCCCCCTGTCTATTTATGTTTGGACCACCCACATTTCATAGGATTGCAGATGGTTTTGCAACTGTATTGGCAGTAAGAAATAATCATGAATGAAGTGTCCTTTCTTTCTTAAAGACCACTCCACCCCCCCCCCCTCCAAAAACACTTGGGTTATAGGTGAGAGAAATCAGCACTTTTATAAATTAACTAGGGAACACCCCCTGACTGTGAATCAAACAGCCAGGGACGATTCCTTCCTACTTCCGTTAGCTCCCCATAGCTAACGGAAGTGGCCTGCCTTCCCCTCCCTCCCAGACTTCAGACCAGCTCTTCATCTTCAGAAGTGCACATGCAATGGGGTGCATGCGTGTACACAAAACTGGAAGTCTCTTCTGGGAAAAAAGGGGAGGGCTTTCAAAGGTCATGGAGTGGTCCTTTAATTCAAATAAGCTAAATTAAAGGGACACTGTAGTCACCCAAATAACCAACTTAATGAAGCAGTTTGTGTGTATAGATCATGGGAGTTAAATCACTTTGTTTATGCAGCCCCTGTCGCACCTCCTTGCATGCCCATTGTACAGCGCTACAGAATTTGATGGCATTATATAAATTATATGGAGAGAGATCTATTGTCTAAACTTCCTTTATTGTACATTCTGTTTAATTTAGAATTTATGTTCTGTTCTGTTAAGTCTTCGAGCTCCTGTGTGTGATTAAAGGTCAATTTACAGAGTAGAAGTTACAAACTTCTATAGCAAGTTAATATCTGACTGAAAATTCAACCATTTTGTTTTTTTGTTTTTTTTTAATGCAAGCTACGAGAGCCTAAATGGCAGAGAATTGAGCAGAAAAATTTCAGACGCATGATCTATACACACAAACTACTTCATTAACCCCTTAAGGACCAAACTTCTGGAATAAAAGGGAATCATGACATGTCACACATGTCATGTGTCCTTAAAGGGTTAAGCAAATTTTGTTTAGTATCCCTTTAAGGCTTAGTTGGTATATGCCTGTTTGTGATTTGTCGCTCTTTCTGCTTGTAGTTAACCTGTGTTCGAATCCTGAAGACAAGCTCCAGATATATCGTGATAATTTTGAAAAAGCTTATCTAGATTCAACAGAGAGGTTTTATCGAACCCAAGCTCCATCTTACTTGCAGCAGAATGGTGTTCAAAATTATATGAAATACGTAAGTCCAACACCTTTATGCTATTTTACACCAGGCTATATTGCAGCAGTTTAGATTGTAATCTCTGTTTTGTTAACAGGCAGATGCCAAACTAAAGGAAGAAGAAAAGAGAGCCCTTCGATATTTAGAGACAAGGCGGGAGTGTAACTCCGTGCAGGCGGTGGGTATGCAGATACACTTTTCAGGGTACTTATCACTAACAATCTGGATTTATTACACATCCAAAGAACTCTTTTAAATGGGGTTTTCTTCTTGCCTTAATCATTCTGCATGTAACGTGTGAGTAACATATGCCCTGCATGTCTCTATCATCTCAATGATTTTTTTTGATTTTTTTTTTTTTTTTACTGCTGCCACCTTAAACAAAACAAAAAAACCTCCCTTCTGTTTTAAACATGATTCATATTTTTATTTTATCTAACCAAACTAAACTTAGCTATCATTTCAGTAATCTGATTCTCCCCCCAATGAAGGTGACTTTTTTGGTTTGTGTGTTTTGTACAAAAATGATGTACGTTACAGTGTGCAAGTAAAAATTTCCAACACTTAAAAAGACCGCATGTGCAGACATAGATGATCTATGATGGCTACAGAACACAGTAATCTTAATGTTGTTTTAAAATGTAATTGAATACGTGCAGAATAATTTTTTTAAAAGTGAGAAATATTGAGAAGGGATTCCTGCGGGAATTGCATTACAATTTGAAATAAAACTAAACTGCTTGAGGATATTTACAAATTCTATTTAATTTTAAATGTGATTGGCTTTTAGCACTCCATTATGCTGTGGGATGGAGATGTGTTTATCAAATTGTGTGACAATTACACTCGTCATGCGGAAGGACAGTTAAATAGAAAATAATTGCTAATCAGGTTGAATGCATGCAGTTCCTAAAGTGCTAATTGTATTTCTGATCGTTACTTTAAATGCTCAAGTTTAACTTCTGAGCAAATCTCTCTATTTTCTTTCTCTGCTTTAAAAATCACTTTGATTCCAATCACCGGTTTTCCATAAATTTTTATTTCTTTAACATTACTAGAACAGTAGAGCCATGATGTGGCCAAGGCCAGTAAGGTATTGTCATGCATGAAAAAGGGCATTCATTCTCGGGACAAGAATATAATTTTGCCTCTTTATAAATCACTGGTAAGACCCCATATTGAATATGCTGTGCAATTTTGGGCACCTGTTCTAAAGAAGGATATTATGGCACTAGAAAAAGTGCAGAGGCGGGCTACAAAATTAATAAAAGGAATGGAACATATCGGCTATGAAGAAAGGTTAACAAATTTAAACCTATTTAGTTTAGAAAAACGTCGCCTGAGAGGGGATATGATAACATTATACAAATATATTCGGGGCCAATACAAACCATTGTGTGGAAATCTATTCACAAACCGGATTTTACATAGGACACGAGGCCATGAGTTTAGACTGGAAGAAAGAAGATTTTCGTCTAAGGCAAAGGAAAGGTTTTTTTACTGTAACAACAATCAGGATGTGGAATTCTCTGCCTGAGGAAGTGGTTTTATCAGAGTCCATACAGATGTTCAAACAGCTACTAGATGCATACTTGCAAGAACAGAATATTCAAGGATATAATCTTTCAATGTAGGGTAAAAACTGCTTGATCCAAGGATAAATCTGACTGCCATTCTGGGGTCAAGAAGGAATTTCTTTCCTAGCTTGTTGCAAAATTGTGCTTCAAACTGGGTTTTTTTGCCTTCTTTTGGATCAACAGCAAAAAACAAATGTGAGGTAGGCTGAACTTGATGGACGCAAGTCTCTTTTCAGCTATGTAACTATGTAACTACTATGTAACTGTGTGCCATGCTGTATGTGGTTGACAACATCCAAATGTTTTTGATAATTAAGTGAGGAATTAATTTTATTCTTTATAGAAGTAGCTCTATATTTATCTGCTGTAGGTGTTGGTCGATCCCACCACAATAGACATTTATCATTTTTCATATGAATCGTGGCAGTATTCTAGGGATTTGCTATTGCATAGACAAGCAGCACTTATCTCTAAATTTTTTATTTACATAGGTTAGGACCATCCGGGATTCTACCTCCTTTAGTAGAAAACACTCTACTCCAAAACATCATGACTGTTCTAGTTAGCAGTTTGTCCCAATGTTTTTTTTATTGTACCTACAATGGTCAGTTAGCCAAATTCCTTGATGGCTGGCTCTGATGTTCCTGGCTGTTTGCAGCAGCCCACATCTGCTGCTTGTTTTAGTCACTGCATATCCGCCCTTCCAGGTGGATTGAGATGTGTTCCACCACAATTGTGTAGTATATTGCACATACAATTGTCCGTTATTGGCACAACAATTCAAAGTGCTAATGTTGGTCTGAATATTTAAACACTTTAAGCAGTGCAAGCCACCAGGTAGGGTTTTCCTGTTTGCTGTGTGCTCTCCCCTTTAGTCCTGTGCACACTACGGGTGCTTTATAAAGGCAAGAAAATTAGTTTTAAATGTCTCGTTTAGTTTAGAAATATTTCTGTTAGGGTGTCTAATCCACCAGGTAGACGGTTCTGTAAACAGCAGAAAGTCAATGCTACATTACAGGCTACATTTGCGGTACACAAGCTGCGAAACCGCATTGCTAAATGTTTAAAAAATAAATTGGATCATTTATGAACTAGTTTTAAGCAAATTTAAAGCAAATAAGAAAAAACATGCCAGTTGAAATATGAAACAGGAATCCAGTGGACATTCAACATCAAGTTCAGTAGCCTTGTAAAATGCTTCTGAGGACAGTGAAATAGGTGTCAATGTAGAGGGAAGTGGAGGAATAAGAAAGTGCTCCAAAAACAAAGTCTGAAGTCTTTAATTTTCATACAAAAGGTAAAGAACTGATGCTCACAGAATTCAAAACGTTATGCCTAAATAAAGAATTCATTATCAGAAAGGATGATAACCACTTAAAAGCTATACCATACATAGATATCGCTGCTGCTCAGCTGGACATAAATTTGGGAGACTTCAATCCTAAAATACGCAATTGATAATGCTGAGACATCTTTGCACAGGATTGTTCCAGCCTCTTTTGGCCTAAATGAAAGCAGTTATTTTTGGTACTTATGTGACCATTGCCATCCCAGCAAACTAAAACTTTTGTAGAATATCTACTTAGACTTCAAGATGCGGCAGCTCTATTAACAAAACTGTTGATAAGTCACACAGTTCCTATCAAAGGGAAAGACAATTGGTTGGTGGTTTCACTGAGCAGATTGGGTCTAAAACCCTTTTGAGAATGTGTTTTGACCTGTAACAGATCATTTTTGTTATCCA
This sequence comes from Pelobates cultripes, assembly GCA_933207985.1. Lineage (NCBI taxonomy): Eukaryota > Metazoa > Chordata > Amphibia > Anura > Pelobatidae > Pelobates > Pelobates cultripes. Next base: position 383,946,887 of record OW240912.1, on the reverse strand, counting down.
GAAGTGGATGTGATGGTTACATAGATAAAGAAGTTTGAGTCTCTGTGCTAAATCAACAACCTGGAATTTTTTGTCACTTTTTCAATTTCATTGAAGGTTAAGCTAGATTATGACTCCAATCCCCCCCCCCCATCCCCCCTGCATCTCTTCGAAAAGGGTGTTTTGGAAAATTCAACTCAACAGGTTTGGCTGTTAGAACTACAAGAGCTAGAAAAGAACGGTTTTAGATTCTGAAGAAAAGGATATTGGAGCATCAACCATCATTTCTCCAATCTGTTCCACAATTGCAGTCTCACAGCACATTTTTGAATGGAAATTGTATCTGCAAAGGGGATTGATTCGGAGCTAATCATATTCTTGTACAAGCTCAAAGGCATCTGCTAGCTGAATTTACCAGAGAAGTTGGAGTATCTCTTTGTAAACTGATTTTCTGCATGCTTCCATTCCAAAACATCTTACAATTTCTGAAAGAATAGTGCATTTGATTTAAAGCTTTTGTTCCATGTGGAGACTCGCCCTTAAGAATATTGTCTTAAATTCCATGTGTAGTACTGCTGCTATCCTTATAGAAAACCATAAATTCTGTTTCTCCTAAATGTCTATTGGATTAATCGTACACATTCCCTCACTTATTCCAATAAATGTATTTTGCGTGAATTCAGTGTATTAAGTGTGGTTCTAACCAAGGACAATTTAAATGTTATGGATAATCTGCTCCCTGTCCATACAGCAGAGGCAAAACCAAAGGCTAGTACCAAACTTCCACCAAACCTTTGGAAAATAACATTTACTGTGAGTAAAAATGTCATTCTTTCTGTCTTAATACCTCCCAGCAGTCCATTTGGTAATAAATTGTGGGGTTTCTGCTGCAAAAATATTGACATTAAATGAGTTGGGATGATGTGCTAACCTCTGAATTCCAAATTGCAGTTGATGGAGTGCTGTGTAAATGCTCTTGTGACATCCTTCAAAGAGACTATATTAGCGGAATGCCAAGGAATGATCAAGCGCAACGAAACCGAAAGTACGTGCAAAGTAAAAAAAATAAATAAATAAAAAATTGGGTCCTTATTGTAATTATTTTGTACAATAGTTATATCATGAATTGTTTTCTAATTGTTGATTGGAAATATCTTTCTAGAGTTGCACTTAATGTTCTCTCTAATGGATAAAGTTCCTAATGGAATTGAGCCAATGTTAAAAGATTTGGAAGAGCACATTGTCAGTGCTGGATTAGCGGACATGGTAGCAGCGGCAGAAACCATTACTACTGTAAGTAATCTCATTGTTTTCTTGCATGTCAGTTGCCATACTCCCCGCTGTCCTCCATCTAATAGACTTCAATTCCCATAGTTCTTTTCATACAGCAATTGGAGGGACTACCAATTGCTGAATGATTAACAAAAGTAAAAAAAAACAAAAAAAACCTTTTAACACAGATTGCATGAGTTTGTTTTTTTTTTGTTTTTTTCCTAAAGATTTTATTTTTATTAAATGTGACAATTACTGCTTTCGTACCAGTTTTTATTTATGCTCTTATGCCTTCTTTCATTCCTGAATGATAGGTTTTCAGTAAATCCTCCGTTACAGTGTACGAAGACATGCTTGATAATAATAGGTCTCCCCACACTTTCCAGGAAAATGCCTGGATTGTATCAATTGTAATGTTTATGTCCATTCTTCTATTTGAATTTATTGGAAGGTTGAATACTGTTAGGGAACGTAAATGGTTTTAATTTATCTTTTGCAAGTTTGTAGTGGTAAAATTATCAGTGTTTTAGTTTTTTCCTCCTCTTTGTTTTATTGAGGATGGTATTTTGCTTGGGGTAAAAAACCCTTTCCAATGTGTAAATGTTAAATATCCTTTTAGCCATAGTAGCCTAAAACGTTCATTTATATTAAAATTTAATTTTTCTTGTGAGAAATGTTTGTTTTATTTTCGCTGGAATTTTTATTTATTAAAGCAACCTTTCAATGTTCTTTCTTTTCCCATAGGATTCTGAGAAATATGTTGAGCAATTGCTGACCTTGTTTAACAGATTTAGTAAGCTTGTTAAGGAGGCTTTTCAGGACGATCCAAGATTCCTTACAGCACGTGATAAGGTATTTTTATGCCCTTTGTTAAAAAATATATTTTTTTTAATTATTTGCTTTCTGGTTTATACTTTGCTAGTTGAGTATATCTTGAATACTGTATATGTATCAAAGTCACTAAAGTTTTTTTGTTATTCCTTGTGTGCAGTTTTCTGCACTATTATAAATGTGAGCCTTTAGCAAATAGAATCACATTCTTTTATTTATCAAAGTGCCAGTGCTTTCAAAGGGTTATTAAGAGGATTTGCTTCGTCGAATATATATACAGCATTTAATGTAAAGAATAAATGTATATCAAATAAGGTGCCAGGTTTTGTCTTTAGTAGATTTAACTCTATGCCCACAACTTCATCAAGAAATCTCAACTGTATTGCACTATATTGGGGCACAGGCCGTCGTTTAGGAGCTCCTGCTTCCAACTCTTCTCCAGTACTGCAAATTTTGATTTCTCACCACTGCTGGGCCTGCTGGTTAGCGGTTGAATAACCAACATGTAGCATTGATCACACTGATTTTGGCATTCAGGGAATGGCTGTGATTTCTGCTCTGTAATTCCACATATGTGTCTGCTTTAACCCCTTAAGGACACATGACGTGTGACATGTCATGATTCCCTTTTATTCCAGAAATTTGGTCCTTAAGGGGTTAAAGGACCACTATAGGCACCCAGACCACTTCAGCTTAATGAAGTGGTCTGGGTGCCAGGTCCATCTAGGATTAACCCTGCCTGCTGTAAACATAGCAGGTTTAGAGAAACTGCTATGTTTACAAATGGGTTAAACCAGCCTCTAGTGGCTGTCTCATGAGAAGACGCCAGCGTCCATAGGAAAGCATTGATAATGCTTTCCTATGGACTGGCTGAATGGGCACGCGGAAGGAAGAAGGAAGACGGCAGAAGGAAGAGAGTCCCCAGTGCCGAGGGAGCCCGGCGCTGGAGAAAGGTACAAATTTAACCCCTTCCTCCCCCTAGAGCCCGGCGGGTTGAGGGGGACCCAAGGACCCTATAGAGACAGGAAAACTAGTGTGTTTTCCTGGCACTATAGTGGTCCTTTAACTGCAAAATGAATGAGAAATTTTTGAGGGTGTGACCAGCACTGTCCAGATTGTATCAAATAACACGTTTCTGTAGAAAAATGGAATATAAGTTACTATAATAATGCAATTGGTGAAAGATTAAATGGAGCCATGAGTGTAAGTGGGAGAACCTGGCATTTCTTCAGAGATCTTCAGCGATTTCATTGTTGAATTGGAACTGGTTCAGAGCCTTCAGTTTGCAGAACAATTAAAAGTATGTGTATTTTTGTTTGTTTGTTTGTTTAGGCATACAAGGCTGTTGTGAACGATGCAACAATATTTAAACTTGAGTTGCCTCTGAAGCAGAAAGGGTAAGGGAAAACCTCTTCTACCAGCATATTGCTATGTTTAAAATATTTTTTTCTATAGGAACAGTTTGTAATATCTTGTAAAATATTCCCAGGAAATTGTGTGAAACATGAAGGAGTACATCCACTACATAATGAGTAAAAAGTAAATTAAACAAAGTGAATCTTTAATTCCACTATGTTAACGGCTTGGTTATTTTAGGCTAAATATTGTAATGTGGGTTTGCCCCTGTTCAGATTTTATTGAATATAGTCTGAAGTTACACATTTATGTTTTAAAGGGCCACTCCGTACCCATAACAACCAAATCTCACTGTAGATGGTATGGGATCTGGAGCCCCCTGATGTTGCCCTATAGTGATTAACCATTTTCATATGGTTAAACATCTGCATTATGTCCCTGGGCAACATTCATGTCCACTCCTCTATCTTCTAATGCTTGTCTTTTTTTCCTCATATTACATTGTTCCTGTTTAACTGTAACAATGAGAATGTTTGTTTGTTTTTCTGATCTCATCTGCACCATTTTATTGACCTTTGAATCCAGACCCAAAAATTAGTTCCCATGACATTTTAGTGTTTCACATAGGCACACGTTCATAAAATTCATCATTCGCCAGGCATCTGCCCACAATGCACTGCTTACTCCGCCAGCACTGCTGCCCAGTGTAGTGAAGACCCCTTTTCACTGCAAAGCATCTAAGTTGTTTATTAAAATGTCTTTTAATGTTAATTATAGATGGAATGTTCAGTGATCTGAATTTCTAGTTGATATGCATTACTGATGATTAAGCCACGCCAGTTTGAATATATACATACATTTATTATAAAAACAAACACGGTTAACGGTTACCTCCTCTCTACTGTTATGTAATTGTTAAAACACCAATTATGTGTTTTTTATAGGGATTTAGAAAAATATACACAGGGTTTGCCACTCAAGTGAGAATCCAAAGTGAATTTCAAATTTAATGTCAAAATAGCCAAACTGCAAAAAAGAACAACCCATCAATGCTTTCAGTTCAGCTACTGTTTGAAATTCACTTTGAATTCGCACTTTAGTAAATAATCCTGGTAGTCTCAATGTACCATTTTCCAAAGTAATGTATAACGTGCACCTGTTGGTGATCTATAAATAAAATCTACATGCATGTCTGGTTTCCATCTAAGCCACAAAGTGGCTGCCGCTTGCTTAATACTGATGCGCTTAACGTTTTCATATTGTAATAAGACTGTTCTTCTTACTTTCAAGGGTGGGGCTAAAAACACAGCCGGAGTCAAAGTGTCCTGAACTGCTTGCTAACTACTGTGACATGCTGTTAAGAAAAACTCCACTCAGTAAAAAGCTTACTTCTGAAGAAATCGAAGCCAAATTGAAGGAAGTAGTAAGTACATAGAGGAGCACTGTAATTTTGTTCTGTTTATTTCTTTCTTTATTTTAGCAGCATCAATGCATATATTTAGATTGATGTGCACCCTCTTATAAAAATTTAAATGGTTATACTATAGTATACATAATATTTACCTTTTATTCCATTGCTGAGACAAATTAATCATACCTGCCCAATCCTCATATAGTCATCAAGCTTGATGTCCAATTAAATGTTTCACATTGAGAAGCAGTGTGTTATATATTGTGTATATGCAACTATCGCCACTATACGTTATAAATATGCATTGGGCGCACACTGATCATGTTTCGCTGGAATTCTGGATTCAGTTATTCAATCTGTTTTAATCCAAAGCACATTAGAGAGGTGTGGAAATTACAAAAATAAACCTAATCTAAACCTTTGGGGGTGTATCTCATTTGGATAACACTGCTTTAGTGCGTGTTTGTCCAACTGCAATGTGATGAAGTCCTGTTTGACTTTAAAGGGTAATTGTCACTTCCCACAATTTTAGTAATCTGTTTACTCACCCCCTATATTTAGCATGCTTGGTTTTATCAGGTGTGAAAATAAAAAATATAAATCCCTGGAGTAGGGTGTCGACTCCCTGGCAATAATGGTAATACATTTTGTCACTACAATTAAACATAGTGGAAGATGAGAAACAGAAATGTTCTTTGCTGAAACACTCTGTTTCTAGCTTTTTACCTAGATTTCTGAATAATTTGGTTCTCCGTGTACACAGCTCTGGCCCAGATTAAAAAATGTCTGCATAAAATGTAACCAGACACATTAACAATGTGGACAACTCTGGGCAAGAGAAATCTACAGTTTTGAATAAGTGATACTTGCGTGGATATTGTAGACCGAGACTGAAGAGAACATTTAGTTACATAAATTGGTTAAATGTGTAAGTGAAAGTATAGCGGCTGAAGTTTTTCTGTTGCTCACAGTTGCTGGTGCTGAAGTATGTACAGAACAAAGATGTGTTCATGAGATATCATAAGGCTCACCTTACAAGGCGTCTTATTTTAGACATCTCTGCTGACAGTGAGATTGAAGAAAACATGGTGGAGTGGCTGAGGGTAAGTAAACCTAGAACTTTTGTGGGATATTTATGGACAAGTTGCCATTGCATGTTTTGAATATTTTTTAGTTTTTTATTTTATTTTTTGCCTCTCTCTCCTCAAACCTGTATTCTGTGATTTAAACAGAGAACAGAGTAATGGTGAGGTTAGATGCAGATGTAGGGCTTTTAAGGGTTATCCAAGTTAGGGGGCCAACATTGGTGATATGTTTAACAGTCTAATTCAGTTGGAGAGTGCAGAGCTGAAACCGAATACATTGATGAAATAATGATCGAGTAGGGGTGGGATGGCCATCTCTCCTGTTGATTAAGTTGGGGGGATGGAGAGGGGGATTGGAGCACAGAGTGAATAACAAAGAAGACTAGAAGAGGCAATACAACTATATTTTGTTTGTTTCTTGCAGTTTAAAGTATCAAAGTTTACTAGTACAGTATGTAAATGTCAACGTTGTTATTTATCTGGAAGTTATTTTTGTTAAGCTTTAATGTGTCACATGCTCTGTTTTGCACATTTTACAGGAAGTGGGGATGCCTGCAGATTATGTTAACAAACTTGCCAGAATGTTCCAAGACATTAAAGTATCTGAAGATTTAAACCAGGCTTTCAAAGAAATGCATAAAAACAATAAATTGGCCTTGCCAGGTATGCATTGGATCACCATGACACAGGAGTACCGTTTGGTGCTCTTTCCAGTCTCCTTTACAGATCTCTTCCAGTCTGAGACTGTAACAGGCTACTGTATAGGAGCTCAATGAATACTGAACGAATTGCCTGAGTTAGTAGAAATAGGTGTATATTGTTTTGGTTCCTTATTATAGAGCCTGCTTTCTGTCTAAATTGGAATCTAGACTAGTGAATGATATTGGCCTTAAGAAATCCAGTAGAACGGTTAATCTTACTGGAAAATTTTAATTTCTTTATATGGAATGCCCTGTTATAGATGCACGAATTGTTCACAGGAAGCTCTGGGTGAAAAGACTATCAAAACCATTAAAATGTTAGCTTTATACAGGAAGTGTGGATAATTCTGAGCAATCACCTCTTATTGATGTAAAATTACATCTTCATGTAGATAGGAGTATGACACGTGGGTCTTGTATGATGTTCACTCTTAAGTTAAATTATAATGTTATGACTTGAACATGCAGGACAAGCAGCTTGAATTCGTAGCGTTTAATTCCTTCTGTAAAAATGTTCTTTGGAGAAGTGCAAGGATGAGAAATGTATTTCCCAGCCTACGGAAAAACTACAGTCCAATTTAAAAACATCAAAGTGACTCTATATTAGGAACAGCTTTGCTTTGTGCATGCAAATATTGTGTTATACTTTTCAGGTTTGCATGAGCAGGTTTAGTTTTGTGAATTTCAAGGATTTTCAAGGAACGCTCCTCTTTGTGCTTTGAAAATGTATGTCAGTGTGTGTGTGTGTTTGTTTGAATATATGTGTGCTAAGGGATATAATTTACTATATGATAAAATATAATATGTGTATATATGTATAATTTTAATTTACATGTTTTTATTAATATTAACCGAATTAGTTTTTCTTTAATGTACTTTCTATTTGTACAGTGGGGAGTTGTATCAGTCTCTCCACAATTTTTTTTGGTACCTAATATATAGAGTGTGTGTGTTTATACATGTATGTGTGTTCTACACTCCATTACAGTTCCCTGTTTAACAGAGTTAAAAATATATATATAATATATATATCTCTAAACATAAGCTTTGTGAAAGAAAACAGGCAGATTTACCGAATCACTCATTTAGATTTAATCCATAAATTATATTACTACAACTTAGGCTATATTTCAAGTTAAGTGACATAAAAATTTTAACTGTATCCTTGAATATTCCAGTTTTATCACTATAACATTTTACAATTTTGCGCTAGAATCAACTTGTTTTTTAGCTATCTTTTCCCTTTAATCATTTTTCTTCCAGACAGGCCAGCAGCATATTTCTTTGCTGGCTCCCTGTGCCCAAGAAAGCTGAATGGTTAGTGTTTATATCCATTTATATTATTGCATAGTAACTGTGTTTTCAATATTACCTGAATGCTTGCTTTGCTACTTCTGTTTATAAAAGTAAAACATAGCTTTCTTTAGAATATGATGACATTTTATGTAGTCGACAAGTGAATTGTAATCACCAACTTTGTTTCTTTTTCTGGCAGCCGATTCTGTGAATATTAAAATTTTAAATGCTGGAGCGTGGTCACGCAGCTCTGAAAAGGTTTTTGTATCCCTTCCTACCGAGCTTGAAGATCTCATTCCCGAAGTAGAAGAATTTTACAAGAAAAACCATAGTGGTAGAAAGCTACATTGGCACCATCTCATGTCCAATGGGATTGTGAGTCTCTCCACCTTTAACATAGTAACAAGTCATGGGTGTTTTTACTTTAATAATATATATGTTCCACTAGAAATTGTGCTTCTAATGCCAGTGCAAGTTTATCAAAAGTGTGTGTGTGTGTGTGTATGTGTGTGTGTGTATATATATATATATATATATATATATATATATATACACAAACATAGGAGGAAAAAAAATACCTGCAAGGTAAATATTCTCTATGAAAGACTGTATGTGGAGTAGTTCTCAACAATGTGTCCCGTAAACCTCTGCATGCATAGATTTAATGAGAGCTTCCATAGGAAAGCATTAGTTTAATGCTTCCCTGTGAAAAGTATTCTGTTGGACAGTGGCTGCATTTGTTGGGCACATTTACAATTACTGGGCGTCATGCGATAAGAATGGCTGCATACACCTTCCTGGTTTCCAAACCTTCCCAAAGTAGCAAAGGACCACTGACACCATTGCCTACTTCTAAGCCTAATGTTTAATTAAAATCTATTTCAATATATCCTGTAATTATTAGATGAACAATTTTACTCACCAGGTACCTCCATAAGCCTTCAACTAAAGGAAAATGACTCGTATAGAGAGAAGTCATAACAAGTGTTTTTTGTCAGAAAAGGAATTTAAACTTTTAGACCAAAATTGGCAATACATTAAAAAAAACTTCCCCCAATTCAATTTTTTTATCTAATTAATCAGTTTTTTATTTTTTTTATTTTAAGGTTTCACAGAAATATTAAAGGATCACTATAGTGTCAGGAAAACAAAGCTGTTTTCCTGACACTATAGTGCCCCCCACCCTGAGGGTCCCCCTCCCGTGGTGCTGCAGATGTTAAAACCCCTTCAGCAGCTTACCTTAATCCTGTGCCGGACTCCCTTGGCATGTGCCGCGCGCGCATTCAAAGTAAAAGTGTTTCATTTGTCTCCAGCATAGCAGATGCGCCTCTAGTGGCTGTCTGAACCCCAAATGTAAACATGGCAGTTTCTCTGAAACTACTATGTTTACATCTGAAGAGTTAAAACCTGAGGGACCTGGCACCCATACCACTTCATTGAGCTGAAGTGGTCTGGGTGACTATAGTGTCCCTTTAATGTTATTTATAGCAGTGATGTAATTCCATACTAGTAATGAACAAATACAAAACACAATTTTACATTCCCAATTAAACTGCTTTAATGTTGCAGATCACATTTAAGAATGAGGTTGGGCAGTATGACTTGGAGGTGACCACTTTCCAGCTGGCAGTGTTGTTTGCTTGGAACCAGAGACCCAAGGAGAAAATCACCTTTGAAAATCTTAAACTGGCGACAGAACTACCAGATGCAGAATTGAGAAGGACCCTTTGGGTATGTGTAAAGAAAGCGATATTCAAACCACCTTGCCCAACTGCACAGATGTTTATATGTCAACAGAGAAAATTGAGCATTTCCCAGAAGTGCCTGTTGACACAGTTGCAATAAAAGAAAAATTATTTGTGGGCTGAACACTTCTGCCACATTGCAGCAAAGATAAAAGGAACTGTCTCTTCAGAACTTTAAATACAACCAAATAGCTAAGAGGTTTGGTTGGGATAAATGTGCTTTCTTTAAAAAAAAAAAAAAAGTTAGTCCCTACCGTAAGTTACTGCATGCTGGAAAAAATACTGAGCCTGCATGCACCTTTACAAAATTTTCCGTAGATGCCTAGATAGATAAGTGCACCATCATTACCCAGAGTGCGGACATGCAGCTAAGGGAACAATGTAGTTTTAACTTGCGTCTCTTACTTTATTTACCCTGAAAATGCTGCAATAGCATTTACTGGGGTGAGGGAATGAGAAACTGTCATTTCTTATTACGTGCCCGTTCTGCTTTTTAATTTTTAAAAATTTTTTATTAATAAAGAGTTGGGCAAATTGTATTGCAATCTAGATCAACCCTGACACACAAGAGGCTCACATTGCCATAGAGGAGGATAAACAGACATTTTGGTGGAGATGTATCAGTATTGTGTTAAAGTTGGGCAATAGTGGAAATACCAGGAATACTCTTTCGATTTTACATTCTTGGCACGACTTTTCAAAACACAAACGTCTGACAAATTTCCCTCATTTCATTTTTTGTCTTCTCTCTATGCTGACCGACAGGTGCAGAATTCAGAACGTATAACAACTGTTTCATTGCACTCATTTTTTAATAGTAACTTCTACTTTGTCAACGATGATCTTTTAAAAGGGTTTGAATATCTATATATATATATATATTTTTTTAAATATGTAAAATCTTTATGAAATTCTCAGAAGTGACAGTGCAACTTTAAAATCTAATACTTTACATATTCCAGAGCTTGTCAGCCACTTATGTTTTTACAGGCCCACTTTAAGTAGCAGGTCAGCAGATTGATTTATTGTTTGTACGCAAATTATTTGTTTTGCATTTCAACTTTTTTTTATATAATATATATATATTATAGAAAGAGGGATGTGTTTTTTTTTTGTTTTTTTTTTAAATAACTTATTTGTCCCTGTATAGTCTCTTGTAGCCTTTCCAAAGCTGAAACGGCAAGTCTTATCATATGAACCATCAGTGAACTCCCCGAAAGACTTCACAGACAGTACTCTCTTCTCTGTGAACCAGGAATTCAGCTTAATGTAAGATTTCTTTCATTGGTTTTATTTATTTCTGTTGAATATTTATCAAAATAAGAAGATTGGCAACTATTTTTAGAACCTCAATGGTAGAGACAATAATTCACAGAATAGACACCTTTAACCCCTTAAGGACACATGACATGTGTGACATGTCATGATTCCCTTTTATTCCAGAAGTTTGGTCCTTAAGGGGTTAAAGAAACCTAAATGAAAAATTTTTTTTTTTTGTTTGGTTTTTTTTTTTGGTTTAGTGGTTTGTCGTCTAACAAATGATCCATGCACTCACTGGATATATTACTCTTATACTCCTTTTTTCCAATGCTTTGTGCCTTTATCATGTTTTGGTCTCCTCTTGTGAGTTGACATCAATGTCTTTCCCTTTTGTGTGTGTCTATCGGTTTCTTAGGCTTTGTGTTTGTGTCACTCTGTCCTTAAACTATGTGTGATGTTTCTTTCTAACATGTCTTTCACTTTGCCTCCTCTCTTTCTTTTCCTATATCTGTCTCTCTCTTTACCTCATCTGTCTCGTTTTTCCTTCTATGTGCTTGGGAAATTGACAGGACTGGGGAGAGGGAGTTACTAGAAATTGATATGTATGCTGTAACATATGACCTAGGTTTCTCAATTAGACCATCACGTGTTGTATCGAAAATGGGGTTTTTTTGTTTTTGTTTTGCGGCAGAAAAAATTCTAAAGTTCAGAAAAGAGGGAAAATAAACTTAATAGGACGCTTGCAGCTGACCACTGAGAGGATGCGGGAGGAAGAAAATGAAGGCATTGTGCAGCTGAGAATATTAAGAACGCAGGTGAGTGATTTAAACACATGAAATACAATTGTTAATAGTGTGTTTCACCTCAAAATTTGTCTAAATTAAATGTTCTTGCTATATGCTTCATCCTTGGTATGGGCTGTAGAATACTTATTTGCATCACTGGAGTGCGATCTGCACCAGAATGTAACTTTCTCTCTCTAGTGTTACCTTACAAACGCTTATGAAGCTGTCAAATTTTACTTTATACCTTTTGACTTGGGTTTATTCACTAAACTTCTAATTGTACCAAACTGTAACCTCAATGTCAAAATTAAGTCCAAGTAACAATGTGACAATTGTAGCCTGAATTTTGTAATTATGATTGTGAGTAACACTGATACTGCTGTACAGGAAATATTAAACTAGAACTAAACCATTTAACACATATTTGCAAAAAATGGGAAAGCATTGGATTGGCTGAGGTTGCAAATTCTGATGAGCTCAGCCAAGGAGACGGACTGGGGGGTGGGCTCAGCGCCAGCAGAGATGTGCGAGACTGAAATAAAAGTAAGTTTTAAAACACTATTTAAGTGGGTTTCGGGCACTAAATAATATTTTCCTGACCTTCTAGTGTTCCTTTAATATGAAATAGGTGAATTATGGTTGAACAAGCATATAGCTAAAATTCTAGGTTTTATTTTGGTTTGGTTTTAGTCAGAACTTGTACAATTGCCTTTGTCCTTAAGGGGTTTACCATTTGTTTTGCTTTCATTTGTATTAATCACTGGAACATTTCATAATTACAACCTGCAATTTATTTTGGGTGCATTTTATTTTTTTCTTGAAATGCTATGAAATATTTTATGTTAATATTATTTTGTTAACTGTGCCAGTTATGGCCTGATCACAAGAAAAGTGCTTGCAGGGACCATTGCTTGATGAGCACCTTTTTATGCAATTTATTTATCTATTTTCTTTTTCTCCCTATCCACAAATGTGCAAGAAACACCTCCATTATTGATCCTCATACTTTTTCCCCCATTTAGGAGGCTATCATTCAGATAATGAAGATGAGAAAGAAAATCACAAACGCCCAGCTTCAAACCGAACTTGTAGAAATTTTGAAAAACATGTTCTTGCCCCAAAAGAAAATGATAAAAGAGCAGATTGAGTGGCTTATAGAACACAAATATATACGAAGAGATGAGTCTGATATCAACACGTTCATATACATGGCATAAATCGGAGACCCCAACCAGCGAAACCGAAAAGCATGACATGAGTGCTTGGAGCAGGCCACCTCAGATATTTATGCTGAAAGCAAACTCTTCCAGACTTTTATATTGCATAAATATTGCAGTCCCTGCCTTACCTTTACCTAAAGACTAAAGTATTTTTGCCAATCTGCCAGCATGACAGCATCTCCTCCATGTTGCTTTTATCAGCATGCTGTTTTAATGGAAACACATTTTTTTGAAGAACTATTGTTAAATATATTTTTTTTTTCCTTTGGGTTTTTTTTTTTTGTCTTGACGGAAACAGTGTTTTGGGTTTTTCCCCATTAAGTTCTGACATTTCACAGTGTCATCACAATCCGGTCTTTTAAGGACTTATTGTGACATGGAATGTCATACTAATTTAAGCTGCTAGTAATAAATGGGAATACCATATCAGGACACCGTAAGGTCTTCAAGGCTTTCATTTTGGTGACTGTATGGAACACCATTGGTCTAGATGTACCTGTCATGTAGAAATGAAACGGGTGCACGGAAAACTTTTAATCTTTACATGAGGCCCGACACCTTTCTAGCAGCTGAATAGATCACTTATTTTTGTTAATAGATTTTCTTTTTAATTTGTTTTCTTTCTTTCTTTTAAATCTATATCATCATGATTTCTATGCCGATGGCGTAACTGGGTCAACAACAGCTGTACTAGTGAGTGGCTTGCATGCTCGCCCCAGAGCAGGGCACAGTGGATTGCACAAAATACATCTTAAGTTTACTTTTTGATCTCTCTGTTTGCGAGAACCATAGTTACCACAGTGTGCGGATTGAACTCTCCAAGCTTTTTCAATCCAAGTTGTTATCTGTAAAGGATTGATGCAAATGCATTTTAGCCATGGGCAGGGGGATTTCACGTTTCCACGCAATGGTGAGGTCTGCTGTTTGTGTAGTTTTGTTTTAAAAGGAAAAAAATGGACACCTAAGAAAAGACACTGTCACGTTGAGGTATGGTGTTGATTTCACATCAGCTCTCAATCCTTCATGTGTAAATGTTGTGAATATTTTATGCATATCATAATTAGAGGTTTGTGACAGTAAGCATGTTGACCACAACTATGTTTTCCATACGTTCATTGTAAACCATTTAAAAAGATAACGCAAGCCCGTTGGAAAATAGCATTTTTCTTCTTTTAATTAACCGATCCCGTCCAACATTTCTTCTTCTTTCTGCCCCCTGCCAAAATTGTCTATTCTGAAAATTACTGGTTTGCTTTATAAAAGATTAAGAAAAATGTTTTCATTATATAAACACTGAGATTGTTTTGAGTTTAAGTAACCTTTTTAATTTTTTGACTTCTACTTCATTTTGGATATTACAAGGGTTTTGGTCACCTAAATACTGTTTGTGTAAATGAATATCAGTCCTACAGTGTACACAGTGTACTGGCAAAATAAGAAATGGCTTTTTAAAAATATATATTTGTCCCCTTTGTAACATTGGTTTGTTGAACTATTTTAATTTCAGTTTGCACATTTTGCTGCATGAATATTCAGGGAGGCAGACCCAAGAGATTTAATGTCAAATTAAATCTATTGCCAGCATGAGCACAGTTTAGGTGACGATCTCTTTAATATTTTCCAGTTGAAAATAATACATTATTGTTTTGTGTGTCTAGATACAATTTCATATGAAATCCTCATACCCCATATCCTTAAGGAGCTGGGTATAAAAACAAACACCGAGTTAAATGGTCCATTTCATACACCCATATGCTGCACCTTTATGAAAAAAATACATTTTTACTTTTTTCATTAGTCATTTTAAAAGTGATACTACAATACACAGCAAACGCCTTTTATACAACGGGGACTGCCATCACAAAGAAACTGTGTTTATATGTATGTATGTGTTCTATGTACATATAGCATATATATTAATATATAGATCTATACACGTGTGTATTTATCTATACATATACTTGCCCGCGCACACAAATATATGTATACATTTAAACACATACTGTGTGTATATCTGTGTATGTGTATATACATATATGTGTAGATATTTTATGTACATAATGTATTCATATTGAAAAGTCAACACGGCGCTCTTTAAATATATATTAATAAATTAAATTGTGTGCACTTTTATTTTTGCTGTTTGCACGTAAATCTCACACAACTAACAAAACTTGTTTGTTTTTTGTTTTGTTTTGTCCCTTTCCCCCTTCAAGAGTACAATAATAAGCATCTAATTGATGAACTGGAGAGATGCCTTTTTATACGTTACTAGAACTGGTTTGTCTATTCTTGGTCTGTTGGTTGATTTTATACTCTATTTCTTAGAATCACCAGCTACTTAATGTATTCTGTATATTGCAGTCCAGAAGCTGCTTGCGAAAACAATGAGATATTTACAGTGATGGATTGTTGTGTAGCAAAGTTGATTGGACGCCACCTCCTAGCTGTTTAAAGGACAGCGCTTTAATTGTAACTTCATCTATGTAGGTCGCAGGCTAAAATAACTTGTTTCATTAGCAAAAAAAATTTACCCCTTATAGCAGGGGTTCTCAACGTTAGTCCTCAGGACCCCCTACCAGTCCAGGGTTTAGGGATTACCTGGGTGTGTCTCAGGTGTTTAGAAAAAGAAAACACCTTAGAGTCTAAGGTGGTTTTTTTTTTTCCCCCTTTTTCTAAACACCTGAGACACACCCAGGTAATCACCAAATCCTGGACTGGTAGGGGGTCCGGAGGACTGTGTTGAGAACCCCTGCCTTAGAAGAACACTCCAAGGACCATAACCACTACAGTGCACCACTGCTCAATGTAAGTAGTAAAACCATTTGCTTATGGGGATGTAATTTCATGCATCACAAGAGCCAGAAACTGCTGCTAGCCTCCATTTGCTCTCCGAGCTAACCCCTTATTGGATTCAGCTGATGAGTCAAGTCCTGCACTGCCGGGCTTGGCTCCGTGTAGAGTGCTTTGGGCTATGAAGAGGCAGGTAGTGGAACCTCATGGAACTCCGGTAAGAAGTCTAACAGTGTGACTACTTACTTGGGGGATGCCAGGGCACTCCTGCCAACATAACCTCTACTGTTTTGGTTCTGGTGCTGAGAATGTTCCTTTAACAAACTGTAAACCTAAACCCCAACTGTAAAATTTAGTCGATGGTAAATTTTATATCCGCATAAAATGTTCTGCTTATTTATAATTGGCAAGTCTCTATAGTATTTGTTGGGGTTTTTTTTTTTTAGTTTGTTTAATCAGAATGGCCCTCAAGAGTGCTCGGTAAATTGACTTTTGTCCAAAAGTCTCTAGATGGATTTTCAAAGATTAAATTTTTTTTTAATGTTTGATGGATCATGGAACTGAATGGGATATATCATTTCAGGAAAAAAGCTTTTAAGGAACTTTGTTTTGATAATTTTTAGACAATATTTGGTCCTTAAGTAGTTACTATTACAGATGTCATTGGGATTAACATTTAGTCAAACCTACCCAACTATTGGGACACAATATGGATTGTGAACAGATGCTCCATTGCATTTGTCCTAAGCCTACTTTTGAACAAGGACCCTGCAGTAGCATGGCAGTCTATTCCTCATATCAATAGAAAGCCTGTTTGCACTAGAACTGTTAAAATAAAGCAAAAGAACATAATTGTTGGTTTTCAAAAGAAAAAATAAGTTTGACAAAAAAATATAAATCTTGCAACTGAAGCATTATTGCCACAAATCGGTACCCCTACTCTCAAGTACATTAAAGGGGCACTCCAACAAAAAAAAAATTGTTTCCTAAAAGTAACGCTGTCATTTCCTTTTGCTATAGGGAGGGCTGAGGAGATTACATGAGTGGGGGAGGTTAAATCACTGAAGTGGTCATGGTGCTTGGCGTAAACCTCTTTATGTAGACTATTGCACACGAGAATGATGTAAATGGAGATCTTATTAATGGAATATTTTAGCTTTGTAACACCTGCAGCTGTTTTGCAACCTGTGAATCAGCGCATTCTATATACTCCCCCTTCCCCCACACACACATTTTTCTGGTTATATACAGATTTAATACCATTATAGAATTTGTTACATATGAAGATATTTTTCTTTGATCAATAAATGTTTTTCTCATCTGTACTCTGAAAATTCTTATACATTGCAAGTGTGGTTTCTTTCTATGCAGTCAAACCTTATCCCATATACCTCTGTACAGTTTTTAATAAATACCTGTTTGGGAGAAGTTGAAAATACAATTTACATCGCTAGGAAACATATAGATTTCTATAAAAAATCACGGTCCCCCCTCCCTCCAGGCAAACTGACTGTCAGCATAGAGTCTCTACTGATGTTGTCTGCCTTAGTACACACCTACAGGCTGTGTTTAGGCTGTTCTCATTATTTAGAAAGCGCCAACAAATTCCGTAGCACTGTAGTTCTCCTTGGCTATTTCATGTTGCTGTAAGGCACTATCGCCTGT
Source organism: Pelobates cultripes (assembly GCA_933207985.1). Lineage (NCBI taxonomy): Eukaryota > Metazoa > Chordata > Amphibia > Anura > Pelobatidae > Pelobates > Pelobates cultripes. The sequence goes on along the minus strand of OW240912.1, from coordinate 383,929,488 downwards.
TTCTTAGCATCATGTTTTAGGAAGAACTTTTTTTACAGGTGAAGCTCTTTTACCCTGTGTATATGGCGCAAAGGAGTTTTGCAAGCAATATACACATAATGAGCATTATTAGCCCCACCTGTCTACGCCATCATCTGAACAAGAAGGAATGACGACTGACAAAACTCCATTCAATGGTCTGATGTGCTAGCAATGAAGCCAGCTCATCGGCTTCATCATGGGGGGGCCGGGCCAGACGTAGAGCAGCCACAGAAGGCACAAACAGAGGCAGGACAAAGAGTGACTAATGACGACGCTGGATCAGTTCTGATTTGGTGAGTGTACCTGACACGCGACAACGCTCTGTAGAAGGCAAGTTAAAAAAAAAAACTACTTTGGGCAATTAGACAACAAGGGAAAAGGTTTCTTTTTCAACAGGTAGAAACCCACACCTCTTTCATTTTAGCTCTCAATCAGTTATTGTTGTAGCTCTGTCCTTTGCATCTTACAGTCTGCAAGAGAAAATATATAGAAAAAAGGAAAATGTTTCCATTTTTCCTCATTTGCAATGTGTTTCGCCATGCAAAGACCAAGCAATTCTGGTGCCAATTGCAAAATATTTAATATAAATTTTAAAATAAAACACTATAGCATATGACAGAACTATAACTTTTAATCAGTGGTGTAATTATCAGAAAAGTGATAGTTCTAATGAATTTTGAATCATTTATGCTTTTACATGATGACTCGCGAGCTATCATATGATCTATATAAGGCGGAGCTGCTGCTGGTCTTTTAAATGGTTTTAGATTAACTGGGGGGGAATGGTCTTTATCATGAGTTAGTTGTGACTTTTCTAATAAGGTTTTACTTTGAGGATACTTGTTAGTGGCTTGGCTGATCAAAATAGATTTAACAGACCCAAGACGAAATTGAACAAACTAACATTTTTACTGTGCAATTATTCACTATATTATCTGTTAAGTTTCACAAAAAATGTTAATGCTCTGCATAAGCGATTCGTCTTATGTAAAGTGAGATTTCATGTTAATGTTAATGTTACTGTGAATTTGACAGAATTTCATATTAGCAGGGAATGGATATTGCTGTATATATAGTTTGTAAATGTTTTAGATTTACTTTTGAATGGGCTGGCTACAGATTAAAACAGGTAGCACTCTCTGCTGTCGTTACGTTATCACATGCTATAATCCATAGATTGATCCATTTGGAATAATCTCTTGGAACCTACTGGGAGTGCAGCATTATTTGTGAAAAATTTCTGCCACGTGTCAGAATTAGAATGAGCGTTTAATAAATACTGGGTTCTGTTATTATATTTCTTCTTTTTACTCAAATCCTAAACAACATAAAAAAACATACCATAAAAAAAAAATTGTGTGGATAACTAAGCCACCTGCAGGTAGGTATACAACTTTAATCTATACATTGTGCCCTTTCAGAGATAGCCACATCAGATGATCTGAGAAGATGACCGCTGAGAGAGCCATATTTTTACGACTTTTGAGTACTTACGCTTTAACTGAGCAATTGACTTCACTCCACCCCACAGCCAATCACTGTCCTCTTATTATTAGTACTCTTTCCCAGTTCAGCTTTGAAATACTATACAGATAATCAGAGTACAGTGCTCAAGTCAGCAGCCCAGCTCACATTGGTCTCTTATTGGCTGAGCGGAGTATGTACTCAGAATACAACTACAGGAAGTGATGCTTTGTAAAAATGATTGTGGTTAAGTGTACAGGGTTATGCTGCAAAACTAAACAGACTTTTATAAAGGGAGTGAAATGGCATGAATGAGGCCATAGCCAATCAAATGCACTTAAATTATGTTGGTGCCCAGAGTCTTCCCGTGAACCCAAAAGTAAATAAGAAATTATTAAATAACTATAGCCAAAAAAGAGAAGGGAAGTCATCCGATTTCTACAACCCTCTCCCTCCCCTCCCAAAGAAGTAGTTATAAATTAATTTTAATTTATTTTTCTATTAACAGCAGGGATTTTACAATAAACCTTGAGTAGGGTGAGGACACAATTTATCCGTTATGCACTGAAAAGATTGAGTCATGTTCAAATTTTCTTAGTATATTGATACGGTGGGGTATAGGCAGTTTTTTAGGAAGGATTCCTTCCATATGTATACTGTCTGTTCTGCATTTTACCTGGGAATGCAAGCTTTCGATGTGGTTCCCAAGTGACATCTGTGAAGCTGACTGCAACACATGCTTTTCTGTATGCATAAAATATACGTAGTCTGGAGTGTTAAGCATACTTGACTTTCTAGAGTGTGACCTTTCTTCTATATATATGGTATTAACCATTTTGAATGTGTGCCACTACAAGCAGATGGATACTGTTGTACAGTCTGAGATTGTAGCAGTTCTGTACGGCAGTCCAGCAATGTACTGCTTCATTTTTGAATTTAATTTTTTAAGTTGTATAATTTATTTTCCTTCAAAATAAAAAGAAATGATTAAAGTCTACATGGTGTCCTATTTTCTATTATTTTATCTGTGTTTTGAATAACTTCCTTCAACCTAAGCAGTTTTGTATTATTGGTTGCTGTTTGAATATGTGTAACAGTTTACAGAATGTATTTAATTTTACGTAAATTTTGCTTAGTGTACCCATCAAAAAGTCTTTCTTCCTTTGTTAGTTAAAAATAAAACAAGTGGGGGCAGGGCTTGACCACCATGATAAGCAGTCACATGTCAAAGGGGGCTCCCCACCTAAATCACCCTAATTCCTGCAAATTATCGATCCTGCTGTGCAATCGACTTCTACAGCATCCCCTGGATACCTGCTGGTGCGACTCTGACTATCCGGCAGCGGAGTTCGATCCTGCAAAATCGAGGCTTGACACGGTCTGGTCTGGGAGTGGCGGCCAACTCCTCAGTGAACGGGGGCTGAACTCTGCATCCCCCCACCCCCTCTGGACTGCAGGGGGTTATCCCGGTCCCCACTCCACAGCAGCTGACAAACATACTCACCGTACCTCAAACAGCAGTGTGCTAGGTATCTGAGCCCATAGTGGTGGTGGTCCTGGCGCTTTGGCAGGCATCATCCTGCAATGCTTTCACAGCCAGCGACCCTCTATCTAGGCTGGATGCCCTCTTCCAATGCTTCTAGGAAAACCTCAGGGCTTCTGCCTCAGTTGCCGAGGCTAGACTGGGATCCTCCTGGAGCCTCTTCGTCCTGGAAAAGGATAGGGAACTAGCTCTATTTCCTCCCAGGGACTGGACGACACACAGTCCTGGGAGCTGTAGTCCTTAGAAGGAGTTTTCCCTGCTGAATCCTCCACAAGCTGGAACAAGATGCTGAGCAGGGATTAGCCCATTCCCCCTCCAGTAACTAGATGACACATAGTTCTGGGAGAACAACTGATTTTAATGAGCCAAACCCGGTGTCTGGGAGATAATTGAGTTAAAGATCGGTAAGCTAATTATCTCCCAGGAACAGAGAACCAAACACAAAAATATAAAAGAATCCCAAAACATAATAACATATAATAACTCCACATGTCCTACATCCATTAACAGTCCTGATCTGAGCGACCCTTTCGGGAGCTCCTGCATCCAAAATACGGGGAGCTCTGCCTGGCTCTCAGGAAGCGTTTGTCTCAGACACCTTCCCTCCAAAAAGCGCTCTCCTGGCCAGTCGCTAGGTGGTTCAAAACCCTGGACCAAGTTGTCCAGGAACCGCACGGTCCCTTACTGCCAAAAACAGGTCCATAACATTCCCAGATAAGTACCGCTGAGGTGACCAGGAACCACAAAGTCCTCATGCCGAAATTAGTTCCATAGTGTTCACCCACCTGGCATTTGCCTAGTTTGTTCGATTGACAGTCCAGGCCTGGTCTGAGTGTATAACAGAGCTCCACAGTAATAATACTCTTAGTAATGTGTCTTTAAACTACAATAAATGTGTTTAGAAATTAAATCAGACTGTGTAAATAAGATACATTGTTCTTATTCTACATTACATTTTTGTTACATTAATTATTAGTAAGTCACCTAAAATTTCTCAGAACAACCCTGCCACTGGCCATCCCCCACTCACACCTCTAAAATTAAAGTGCCCTCTTTGTCCATTTGACTAGTTGGGATTTTTGTAATTCACATCACCGTGATTTAATGATTAAACGGTGATAAACTGAAATCTAGATATGCATCATTTGTGCCAAATTGTGACTTTAGAGGACTGGACCCAAGTTCCCAATGTTACTGGCATTCTTGAACTTTTTGTTTGTTTTATTTTAATGTCAGGACTCTAAAGCACAGTAACCCATGCTACTATTGTCTTTTAGAGCAGATACCAGTAAAAAAAAAAAATAATAATAATAAAAAATAAAAAAATAAAAATTAAAAGGGACAATCTATAGCAAATCACAGTGTTTGGGCTATGACAACAGCACATTAACCCTTTGCAGGCCAGTGCCAGCATACTTGGGGTTTGGCCACACAGCTTTCACTTTGCTGTTATTTATTTATAACAGACTGTAGCCAAGCATTGGACCCAGCATGTACCTATGGCAACTCACTGGCATGCCCCTACCAAAAATGGCCGCCCGCTGCTATGGTTACTTCCCTTGGGCAGCGCAAGACCGCACGTGTCAATGACAGCTATCCCCGCCCCCCCCCCCACGCGCGTTCTACCCAATCGGCGAGGGAGGCTGGGCCGAGGTCGGCTTGTGATTGGCTGACGCTGTGAAGCTATGCTCGCTGACTGAAGGTGACTCGGGTAGACGTCGTGCGCGGGCTGAGCTGAGACGTGGAAGATGGCGTTCTGTGCCCCCCATACTGCTGCCAGGCTTGCCCACTCCGCCAGGGTGAGTGACCCACAGCCATATACCGCTCGTTATACTGAGGGGGGCCAGCCTTTACCCATAATGCCTCAGTAATACATTGAGTGAGCCAGTGTGCCAGGATAGGAAGCCACTAGCCACCTTGCAAATCCACTAGCCCTCTAGAAGACCCCCCCAATAATTATTTTATACAAATTTTCTTGGCTCTCCACCATTTTGTCAATGCAGAATAATGTAGTAATGTTCTGGCAAGGGTTTCTTGGCAGTCCCTTAAAGGTCATTTTAGAAAAATAAAGTGAATCTCACGGGATTTAAATCCCAATAAATTCAACAATTATTTTATTGTCACCGCTGATGGGGGAATAAACCCCATTGGTGCTTGCGGATTGAACTCCGAATTGCCTGACATGCTTCGCACCGTTACATGAATAGGGACTCCTTTGAATAATATTATTAGCTGGGTGCCTGACAAATACATTCTGCACATTCCCTTTAACAGATATACGGTCAATAAAAAAAAAAATAATTGCTATTTTATTACGTGTTAACCTCAATTTTATAACTACAACGAATTTTATTTTAAAATATACTAAACAAATGCTTGTCGTTTCCCCCAACTCCTTTTGCTAAGCAAAGAAGCAGTTCTCTACAATAAGAGCGAGAGAAACATTGAACCAGCTTTGATACTCCTGTGTAAAGAGATCCTTTAATCCCACTGTACAGAGCTATGGAATTTGTTGGCGCTGTATAAATAATAATAATAATAGCTCTTTTAAAAATATTACTTTTCCTTCCCCCCCCAATAAAAGACCCTACACATATTTTCAGGCATAGGCGACTTTTAGTCCTGTAGCTGATGTGGAGTAACCAGCGTCTTATAAAGATAAACCATACGTTTTCACATATTGTAGAAACATCTGAAAGTCATACGGTTACATTGTTTTATATTAAAAGAGTAAAAGTGGAACGTTTGCTTAATGCCCACGAAACATTTTGTCTTCCCTAGCTAAGTGCAAGGAAACTGAACTGCCTGAAGACACTAATACTTACTCCTTGCATTTTTTCCCATTGTCCTATCAAACCACTTTTTAGTTAATTTGCATGTGACTAGGGTCTCTCTGACCCATAAGGGTAATCCAGATGTTTACCCCCAGCTATATCTCACTGACGATGTACAGAGGACCAGTTGAATTTCTGTATCCCATGTCCAAAGGTGATTGCCGTTGTAGGTGGAATCCAGAGTAGGGACTACCTGAAGGGCAATCAGGCCCAGTTTTCATCTGTTTTCTCTTACGGACAGTTTTAGTTTATTTGTAATACCGGTAATTACTCCTCTTCGTATATTGCTGACAAGATAAAACTTCTAATAGCAGTATGTATAAAATACCACTGTGTTTATACAATACTCTGTAGGCATCGCAATCCGTAATCTAAATCCTTGTGTTGCCAAACAAATGGTTACAACATTCTGTTACAAGCAGTCATTGAGGAAAATATTTTAGTACAGTTTACATTATCCATTTTCATAACTGTCTGTGAGCATGTGTAATAAAATCGGTTTTCTGGCAGCTTCTGTAGTGGAAGAGGCCAGAAAGTGAATTTTATTACATATGTTCCCAGACCGTTTGGTCAAGTTGCCCTTTGTCCTCGTCTTTTGGTTGGCACTGCTTACTGGCATGTTCCAGTGACCTTGGCACATTTTTACATTATTGAATAATTGCTGGAGGAACAGACCTGAAGTGTAATGAAAGGTTAACAGTTTCAATGCTTTGTTAAGGCAGAAATAAACGGGATTGTCCTTGTGAGGACCCTGGTCAGGCAAATGTTACCATGATGCCCTCATGTGCCCTTTGTCTCAATAGGATTACATTTACCATGTATTAGAACTTTGTAAGTTATTTTTTTAAGATTTTTGTTTTGTTTGTTTTTGTGTTTGCCACATTTATTCTGCAGGATTAATAGTTATTTAGTAACTAAAAAAAATAAAAAATAATAATTGTGTATTGGTCTACTGATCCTGCTTTTTTCAATGAGCATTTAGTTCTCAAACGAAAGATCTTTTATTTATTTTTTTATCTTGTAATTATTTTCTCATTTATCTCCTGTTTTTATATTAGAGACACCTTGCCTCTCTGCATTTTAATGAGGATTGTCCAAAATAAGAAGCCTTTGCACCTAAGAACATGTTTGTGTAAAGTAAAGAGATCCGTTTGGGTAGACTCTTTGTTCAAACTTCTCGAACATGTCACAGTGTCTTTAATTATCTTTTTTTTTTTTTTTTAAATGACACAACTGCAGTTTTAAAATGTAATTATACAGTCTACGAATTATAGCCATTTCATTGTTTGCTCTCAATATAGATGCTATTCTGCAGATTTCTCGTTGTTTACAATGCAAGACATAGGATAAGTAATCTGAATCTGTTCTATGTGAAATTACTGTTTGATTGTACTAGACTGGAGCATAGGTCGCCAGTAACCGAATATCCAGATGTTGAACTCTAACTCTTCTAATCTTGGGCCAGTACTTTGAAGGACAGACGATTAGTGACAATCTTGTTATTGTGTTTTTGGTTTTTATGTTTTGTTTCCCCCTCAATTGCATAGCTTTGCATTTTATGTGTCCAGATGTAATAGAAAAACTGACTTTATTATATATATTACATGTTACAGCCATCATCCGTATGCAATGCTAATCTTTTGGCAAGCATTTTTTACTTGATATTGACACTCTCTGTGTCAGAATTAGATTGTGATCAGATCCTTGGTATATCTGTAGCTAGAAGCTTGAAAGCAGTTAGTATTATCCATAGGCCTTATTTACAGGGACAGATGAGTAGAAAAGGTTAGTATTTGCTTTACATTTTATGAAAAGGGTTAAACCGATCTTCATATTAACGTATTTATGAGCAGAGATCTGGACATCACTCTACACGCAGAGTGACCTACTACCGGTGAGTGAGTGCTAACTACAACAACCTATCCTGGCTTCTTTTTCAGTAATGGAGCAGACCGTTTAGCAAAGGTTTGTAATCTTTCCAAAGTTCTGTTTTAGAACACTGCATTGGAAAAATTCCAGTAGTTCCTTGGCTCTCGGCTAGCTGAGTCTGTCTGTGACTTGTGATAAAATTGAACACATGTGCGGATGTTTCTGCTCTGCTCTCTATTTTGTGCGTTCCGTGCTTTATGCAATCTGTGTGTGCCAGTGTTTACTGGCATCTGCTCTGCGTAGTTTGCCTTGCAGTTCTCCTATCGATCTGTGTAGTACCTGTAATACAGCCAAGATAACGAAATTCTATTGCTGTCAAAGACCTTTTTTAGGAAGCAGCCAGTAGTCTGAGTAAATACACCTATTTACTTTTTTTTTTTTTTTTTTTTTTACAGAACTTGAGCCCCGAGGTTAACAGCCTGTTGTACGAGGATTCAGTGTTAAACAAAACTATCATGAGTTAGATCTTTTTTTAATTGGAGAAGGGAATTTTATTGACATTACATTTATTTCTACACAATATTCACCAAACAAAAATTGTGGAGTGTACACAGGAGTACCGACAATAATGCAAGAACTGTACTAAAATGTTAAAATCCTTTATTCCATGTACAATGCAGAAAGTTACAGGTGTTGTGGCCGTGAGACAAGTCCTACACTTCAAGTTTTGCTAATATTGTTGTAAATTTAGGTTTTATTGACATAAAGAACACCATAAGAGAAACTAAATCAATTTTGTATGCAATAATTTAAATCTTTTCTAATCCGCCACAGCGATAGAGGAATTAATGCAACAAAATGAATAATTACAATAATTCTGAATTGTGTGGATTTTTATTTTTAAATGTAAATTAATTATTTTATTTCTTATTTATATTTTTAATGCATGTACAATGATAGGTTATCAATTTTTTTTTATTAAGACTTTAGATTTGTTTGGAACAGAAAAAAGAGAAGGAGTTAGGGAATATTACATTACATATGTGTATCACAGCTTAAGACCATAAACTCCTAGTAATAACTGCCTCATTTTTAGTTAAGTAACACAAAAGTATAAACATGGTATGTAGTTGTCAAGCCCAGTAACAAAAGTATACTAGTAAACATAACTAGATAAAGCTGGCTTAACCACATGGATTTTTAGGTATAACATATTCTGACACAAGGAGGAACTGTCTAGATAAAGGCAATTTAAATCAATAAGATTTAAGCATACAGTCATCTAGAGTGTGTATAAATACAAAAAGAGAAGTCCTGCGCTCACTCCCATCACTACTGGACCGACAGCAATGACTACAGTACACATCAGCCCCAATATATAGTAAAAACCAAAGAAAAAAAAAAGGTTACCTGCGCTCTCTCCTTAATCCCTATGTATATTTAGACAGATGAAGGTTATTTAGTTGCTCCAATGGCTATTGGAGGGAATGCCCGCCTGCCACCATCATGGCAACTACATTACAATATTTTCAGAAAAGGGCAGTAAGGAAATTCACACAAAAGTTATAGTATATTTATAAAAAAAAACACACAATCACAGATTAGGTATCTATCCATAGAGATCATAAAGAATGTCTGATCCAAATTGTTTCTATAGAAGTTCCCTTGTACAGACTAGTAATTCATAAATGCTGATACATTTCTAAAGTAACATTTAAAGTTAACCTTCCTATGTACGTATGAGTTTAAAATCCTAACCTGATAAAAAAAACAAAAAAAAAAAAACACACATTTTTACTTTTTCCAAGGTAATTCTGATTCTCGGACACCTAGAGAGGATTCTCAGAGCTGACTGACCTTGCATTCACTAAACTAACTACAAATGTCATCAGTACAAGTATGGAAAAGTGTTCAGCTTGCATGGAAAGGGAAATGACAGAAAACGAATACAATTCTAGCTCAAACTGGTTTACATGCAAATTGCCCATACCACTGACACCCCCATAGAAAGGAGTAAAACCATTTTGACATCTTACTCAGTCTGCTGGGCACTGCTCCCTGTCTCCACTACAGCTCAGTGAGAGCCGGAAGCTCTATTCATTGCGCTAAGCCCGGTGTGCAACCACATTATATTCTTAACTGGCTTGGTTACAGAGCATCAGCATCTATTTAACATGTATCTCTGAAATCTGATAAAACACATTCTAGGCTGACAATTCTGCCTCTTTATTATTCATTCTACTTCTGCAGGTTTATATAGATGACTTTTGTCCTTTTTGTACAGTTTGGTCAATGAGCAAGTCAGCAGAAAGTATTTAGAATTAAAAGCTTCCATTATCACTATCGCATATTTTGGGGGGTGAGGGGGGAGTCAACTATTTCGAGAGTGACATCTTTGTTACTTGTGTTTTTCTACCTAGGCATTAAAATATGCACACAGAGGCTACGCATCCCAACGCACTATTAATGTAAGTATATAGCATGAGAGAGTTCCTACCATTCAACTATGTCATTTTAAATCTATATATTCATAAAAATCTTGGCCTACACAATGTGTAGGGGAGGAGGGAGGGTAGATGAATATGTTGGACACCTCTTCCCTGGTGATTCTCAAGTGTATGTATGTAACATGAGTTTTAAACCCAATGGCATTGTTTAATTCTGTGCCAAGGTTAGTTACCATTCCTTTGGGACAAGGTCATAGTTGGAACATTATGTCTGTAACTCTTTTTGGATGAGCCATTTTTGTTTATGTTAATAATCTTCTAATATTTTTTATTTTTCTTTGTCATTTGCCGGACTAGGAAGTGGTAATAGCAAGCGCAGTAAGGACCCCGATTGGGTCATTTCAAGGGTCCTTGTCATCATTACCTGGAACCAAACTTGGCTCTATAGCCATCAAAGCTGCAGTTGAGAGAGCAGGTATGTTCGCGTTTACAATACACTTGGCAAGATCATTCACTATGTATGAAGTCTTGTTCTGACCTTTCTGGAAGTATGACTGCTGTACTCTTAAACCTGGAGGTAATATTGCTGCAAGGACTATTAATTTAACTCTTCGTTTTTAAGGTATTCCCGCAGATGAAGTGAAAGAAGTATATATGGGCAACGTGATCCAAGCAGGACAAGGACAAGCACCCACACGCCAAGCAACACTCGGAGCAGGTGCTTTATGCAAATACCTTGTGAATTGATAATTAAACAGAATCAAACTTTAATATGTTGTTTTGGAGTGGCTCTGCAAATAGAAAAAAATGAAAAGTCAAAGAACAAAATAGAACCGCATTTCTTCCTTCTTTTAGAGGTCACAATCCAGGGAGAAATAAAACCTTTCTAAATGTCCTCGGCTAGCTGTTTATTTTACTGGAAATACAGGATTAAAGTGGAGTTTTGCACAGTTATTTTATGTATTTGTTTTTGAGAAACAAAGCATGGCTTTTTATGCACTAGGAATGTAACAAACATCAGGGTACTACTTAGGGATACAATTACCGGCTGTCAAAGTAGTATTTCATTTTTTGTTTGTGCCCAGAGCTTTCTGTACAGAGTTCAAGCACAATGTAAAAAAGAACATTGAACAGTGAATTGCATAATTATTCCTCCACAATCATTTATTCCAGTGCTATAATAGCTCATGACTAATTACCTTACTATAACACTGATAAATAAAAACAGATTTTATAACCAGATTGTGAACTTGTCACGTGTGTCTCTAATAGGAACTTCCCATATATATATATATATATATATATATATGTGTGTGTGTGTGTATGTATATATATATATATAGTGTGTGTGTGTGTGTGTATGTATGTAAAAAAAAATGTAATTTTTTTTTGACATGTCTACTGGAAACCTCTCATGCTTGCGTGTCAATATTTCCCAGCTCCGAACACTAGGCTTTAAGCATGTACGTATATCAGTTTTGCGCCTTGCACTGTACTCACTGTACCCGTCCTTTATTGTAGGCCTGCCAATTTCAACACCTACTACCACCATCAACAAAGTATGTGCTTCAGGAATGAAATCCATTATGTTGGCAGCACAGAACCTCATGTGTGGAAATCAGGTTATTTTTTTTTTTTTATTTTTTTTTTTATATAGCGCCATCAGATTCCGTAGCACTGTACAGTGGGATCAATATGTACTTTACTACTTTTCCTGGCAATTTAGAATAAAACATTCTAATAGACACAGATTTTAGGAAACAGTGCGTCAGAAAGTTAGAGAAACCAGTTGGCTATAAGTTTTTGTTATTTGGAATACTACTTAAATCTCTCCATAACGTTGGCATTTATCCCATGGTGCTACCTCTAAGTGCCTGTAAAGTCTAGTTAATTCTTCACCATCTATTTAAAATTGTATAAATAATTAAATGGAATGCCACGTATTCTTAAAGTTCACTTCAACTACACCTGCACTCTATTTTTGTAATTTTCTTGAAAAATAGTTTATGGGGTCAGATACGAACATTAATGCATTTATTATAAGATCATTTTAATATATACTGGATATTACCAAAAGCCACAATGGAATAACTGTTTGAGTACTGATACTTTTGGGTATTTTGTTGGGACAGGACGTGATGGTTGCTGGAGGAATGGAGAGCATGTCCAACGTGCCTTACTGCATGAGCAGAGGAGCAACACCCTACGGAGGAGTGAAGCTGGAAGACCTTATTGTGAAAGATGGCCTGACTGATGTGTACAACAAATTCCATATGGTATGTTTTAACCATAGTGCGTGTGAGATACAAAGGTTCATTCACTGGAAAACAAATGGGTGAAAATTGAGAAACACATTTGAAAGTTTAAGCAAAAATAGCTGATTTGGAAAATTGTGCTAATAATCTTTAGTCATAGTTTGCCTATTTTAATTTCAATTTAGTAATTCTGTTTTTTGTGTCACCGCCATTTGTTGTTTAGTGTATAAACTCCCAAAGTTATTGTAAATATTGTTAGCGGTTGATCTTATTTTTAACTGTAAGAAAGTAGCTGCCAAACTGGTGCTATTTAGGACATTGTTGTCCCCATATACACAATATTAAGTATTTTAAGAAAGGCATGCATGACTTAATATATCACTTGTTTACAAAGCTTACATTCTAAATAGGTCTATTAAATACCTGTAAAGTGTTGATTACTCCAACATAGCAAAAGGAAAACGACTTCCAAGAATAATAGAAGCATAAAGGCACACTCAAAGCCGGAGTTGACCATATATTTTTCTATGCTTTATGTAGATAAAATTTGCATGCAAAAACCGTAAGATACAATTAATAAAGCAGTTTCTGCATTTGCTGGAAGTTTTGTATCTTCTGCGGTGAGCTCTTCTGCAACGAGGAAGCAAACAAGTGACTAAAGCTATAGGATATAAATTTAGAGCAGTTTACTTAAAGAAAACTGTCTCAATATTATCTGTACAGGGGAACTGTGCAGAGAACACTGCTAAGAAGCTCAGCATTCCACGAGAAGAACAAGATAGTTATGCCATTAGCTCTTACACCAGAAGTAAAGCCGCCTGGGATTCTGGGTTACTTGCAAATGAAATCACACCTGTTACCATTTCACAGAAAGGTACGTAGAGGACATTGTGTGTTACGTGTTTGTACTCAACCTGCCTCATTCATTGTGTATATATTTTATATATAAAGTTGGGTTGTAAGAGCCACTCGGTATTGCATACATCAAAGTTTAAGGGTGAAACTACTGAGGGGCAGTAGATGGCCACCAGGAAGATATGCGCTGCTTCTTTGGGAAAATACATTCGGCATTAATTTCCCAGTGAGGACTACAGTAAAACAGAATTCAGACTGTGCCCGAGAAAGGGTCTAATGGGAGGGCAGCTGCTCATTCCATATAATGCAAACATGGGTTTATCCTGTTGTCAGACGTAACCTCTGCTTTGGGGCCAGCCATTGTTATCCCTCCCCAACCATAATACCCACAGCATAAAACTGTACCCTATAACATTTTAAGACGTACCCTGTAACATTTAAAAACTGTACCCTATAACATTTTAAGACGTACCCTGTAACATTTTAAGACATACCCTGTAACCTTTTAAAACCGTACCCGGTAAAAAAAATTTCTTCAAGACTAATATTCATGAGTCTAACCCATGCCAGTGGTCAACAAGGATGTAACAGAGACACTGGACTGGCAGAAACCATTAAGCTTTCATAGAAATGTATACATAAAAATGCATAAGTCTATCCTAGAGAACATGTGTATGATGGGGATTTGTAAATCTGTATTGAAATGTCTCTTATAGGGAAACCAGATATTATTGTTCAAGAAGATGAAGAATATAAACGGGTTGACTTCAGTAAAGTTCCAAAACTCAAGACCGTTTTTCAAAAAGACAACGGTAAGCTGTATTGCCAAAGATGAATATGTTCAATATACTTCATTGCCAACAGCTAATACATTGATTGTTCTAGTTTACGCCCTCTACATATTAGTCAACATAATTCCATATGACTATCAGACAGTGCCAGGCTGGCAGACCCAGAGGAAATGGGTAGGGGCTGTGTCCGCTTTTGCCCGTGGAACTGTCTTATAAACCAGAACCGCACAGCAGATGACACATTTAATTCTTGACTTCTCAACCAGTAAGAGTATTTAAAATGTAACAAAAAATAAAACCTTACTAACAGTCATACAAAAACATATTTGGATTTACACATTGTTTATGGGATCTCTACTGACTATATTTAAACTATCAAACACAATTTAGTTTTAATAAGAATGTTAGGAGTATGTCATCACTATAATACCCCTCCCCCCCCCCCCAAACTTCTTACTGAAATCTGAATCTGTTCTGTTTTAGAAAATGTATTTATTTTGTAGCATGCGTACACCTACAGAGCGTGCTGTCTTGTCATATTAATCTGTAAGTTCTATCCATTGGTGTCTCTGTTAAACTTGTGATTTGTATGTGTGATTTCAGGGACTGTTACAGCTGCTAACGCCAGCACGTTAAATGATGGGGCTGCTGCTTTGGTTCTGATGACTTCAGATGCGGCTCATAAACTGAATGTTAAGCCACTAGCAAGAATTGTAGGTTTGTATTTAAAATTTATTTTATTTAAAAAATTATTATTTTTTTTTTAATATGTTTCTTACATGTTGTGTAACGTTTAGCACTGACACGAGCCACTGTAGCCATCAATAAGCTACTATTTCTTCAGTGCTGAGCTTTCATACCAACATGTGCACACTTTCTATTGAAACACACACAGGAAGGAAATATCTGGTGGGTGCGACTCTACGTATATAGGAGAGTAACAAGTCATTCGTTCCCTATGGCTGAAATAATAATTGGAAACCGCTGCCCACATGGCCCTTCAGGAGTTTAATTAATTTGCACGTGTTCTGGTTGTGCCAGGAGAGGCACACAGTGTAAAAAATAAACATGTATATTTTTTTTCACACAAAGACCCTTAATATATCATCCAGCTCTTTACATGTGAACCCTTTAGTGAATAAGCTGTGAGTCTGTCACCAGTCAGGTCTTATTCTAGTTCCCATGTGGAATTTGAATAGAGAAAGCCGTGTGTGGGTTAGAACGCATAGCCTGACATGTTAGAGTTCAGTTTAAAAGAACAAATTTCAGGAGTGCTGGTGGCAACATTTTTATGTGAAATGAGAAATCTCTATTTTGCTTTATTCATCACTGATACAACAAAAAGGGTTCACTTTCCCCTTTAGGCTTAGAGCTTCAGTCCCCACTGCTACCTCCATCCTGGGTTTTATAACTGAAGCCCTGTGCTAACTACAGCATCTTGTGAGCAGATCTGAAGACAATCTACTTTGACAGAGACCTTTTTTTTTTCCTTACCTACCCTCTAATTCTGCTGATGTTACTACCTTGGCTCACTCTGCAGATTTAAATGCAGTAGGCACAGACGTTTTGTTTAATTGCTGTATACTTTGTTATTCTAGGGCAGGGATGGGCAACCTTCGGGCACTCCAGATGTATTGGACTACATCCCCCATAATGCTCTTACACCCATAATACTGGCATAGCATCATGGAAGGTGCAGTCCAAAACATCTGGAGTGCCGAAGGTTGCCTGTGCCTGTTCTAGGGTATTCACTGAGAATAACCCAAAATGGATTAGAAGTGCCCGGCCAAGTTAGTTTAAATTTAGTTATCCACGACTTGTTGCATAACGAGGGCAACCAAGACAAACTGATTTGACTGTGTAGTCACTAATGGAATAGTAGCAATTAATATTAACAGGATTATGTACTAAAATGAGAAGGTTAAAATAGCTGAAAGGGAAAAATTCTCTAAGTCTGCTATGCTATCAGTTTGACTACTCTGGCCTTAAATTTGAAGTTTGTTTTGAATTCTCACATTAGTAAATACTGACACTGAGGTAGGGTACATACTTTATTTAAATGTATATTTTCTATTTAACAGCTTTTGCAGACTCTGCTGTAGACCCTATTGATTTCCCAATCGCTCCTGCCTACGCTGTTCCCAAGGTAATAAGAAGCTCATTTAATTTATTTATAAAAAAAAAAAATTGGCTTTGGAAAGTACATTAAAACTATTTGTGTCTTCAGACTAAAATGAACTTACTGCTATCTGCACCTTGTATTAATGTATTTAACTACATCGTAAAATAGGCATTGAAAGCCATGTTTCAGTGTTTGCAGATGACACAAAACGCAGTAAAATAATAAAATGTGAGCAGGATATTGCTTTGCTGCAGAGAGATTTAGATAGATTGGGGGACTGGGCACTCAAATGGCCGATATAATGTAATGTAGAAAAATGCAAAGTTATGCACTTTGGGGTAAAGAATGCACAAGCAACTTACACCCTATATCAAGGGTTCCCAATTAATTTTCCCGTGGTATCATTTGACATAATGCGCTAACAACGTGGAACCCTAAAAAAATGTTTGGTGCCATAGCGCAGATAGTAAACAGATAGTAGTACTCAGGAGCAGGTGTGTTTTTTGTGTGTACAGTTACATGGTGTTTGTATATAATGTTAGCGTTATCATACAGGGGTGTTTTTGGATGTTGTGTTGGTGTTTGATTGCTGGGATGTATGCACGTATGATTGTCTCTGTATGTACGTGCAATACAGACAGCAAACAAATTAACACACAGAAACACAAATAAAAACATTGACACATACACACACACATTCATATACACAGTGACATACTTTCTTTTGTTTCTAAGGTTCTGGATTATGCAGGTTTGAAGAAAGAAGACATTGCCATGTGGGAGATCAATGAGGCTTTTAGTGTTGTTGTCCTTGCCAATATTAAAATGCTGGGAATTGACCCAACTAAAGTCAACATTAATGGAGGAGCTGTCTCCCTTGGACATCCCATAGGGTAAGTGAATAATATAGATTTGTAAAGCTATAGATTTGGTTCTAAATTGCACAAGCAATCATGCGACTTTGGGAGAACCTCTGCAGATGGTATTTGATTCAAACTGAAATAAAATGCAAAGTAAATCATAAAAAAAAGGACAATTAACAAATATTTAGCTTTTAGAATAAGTCATACACTCTGAGATTGCTGTAGTGTTTGGGGCATTGTACATTGATATAGGGCACTTTTCGAATTATATGTTTTTATTTTCTCCACATTAAAATTTCTCAGCACCTTTGAACCCAGCATATCCTTTTTTGTGCCTTTTTGCTGGTGTATATTCTGATTGTTTAGTGACCCTGTGATTTTTAAGCACTCTTCTCTTTTAGTGGTGTTGAGTACCCAATCCACATTACAGAATTTTTTCTCCATCTTAATCTACCACAAAGAACTAACAGTCCAGATGTTCCCAGCAGGCCATCGTAGAGCAGGTTTGCCTGACCTGTATGTGGTTAATAAATGACACTCTTTCTCCTGTCTGCCTCTCTAGGATGTCTGGAGCGAGAATTGTCGGTCACATGGCCCATGCGTTGAAGAAAGGGCAGTTTGGACTTGCTTCAATTTGCAATGGTGGAGGTGGAGCCTCTGCGATCCTGATTGAGAAGCTGTAGAGTTCATCGCTAAAGACTTTCTGAAATCTTCTACAAAGGAGTGCGGTCACAACCTCTACGCTTGTCAGTTCATTACAACTTTTTTTTGAGTGGATAAAGCTTTATTTGTTTTCATAACATGTCTGCTCTACAAGGGTTTCTCTACACTACGAAAACGTCTGCGCTGCAAAGCCATCGCTGCTGCATTGCATCTTCTCTGCTATGCAAGGGCTTCTCAAGTCTGCTAAGATTTCTTCAAGGGTTTTTTTTTTTTTTTTAAAGTGTTTTTCTAATCTGTACACAGTCATTATTCATTATTTAAGAACTGATGGCAGACAAATCATTCTTTGAATGATTACACAATGCTTGTGGGAACATATAGCATTATTTTGTAATCTCACACAGTAAACCTGATTTTGGAAGAAATCCTTTGAGTCCATGATCTGTTTTTATAAGAATTTAGTTGAGCATTCCTTTAGTCTCTGTTCAAATTGCAAACTAACAGGGTTATTCACTAAACAGTGATTTGTTAGGAAAAGAAAATTTTGGCTGTGGCTTTTTGTCTAAAATTTGAAATGCCCTTGTTAGTGTCATGAATTACTGGTTTGGTGAATAACCCTAAGTGTGTCTAGTATCAGTTGCCATTTATTTATTTTTATTTTTGAGGACTGTATATCTTCTCCACTATGGTGGGGGTTTTTTTTTTTTGTGTGTGTATGTATGCTTAATTTTCCTCTCATTTATTTTTTTTGGTGACAGAGCCATTCTGGTCATGTTTTTGAAAATCATAAGTGTTTTTTTTTTTTTTTTTTAAACTCACTATAGTTAGAATACTGTGGCACATGTTTTTAATCTGAATCCTAATGATGACAAAGTCCCATGGTTGTATTCTCTTTAACAAGTTATCTTCTCCTTTTGTCACATGCTCTTTTCTTGACCCAAACATTGAATCACGACAGCCGGAGTGCAAAATCTTAATATACAGAGGAGTATGAAATGAAAGCTATGGGTCTTCATGAGTACATGCACTGATCAGCCACAACATTAAAACCACTCACAAGTGAAGTGAATAAAATTGATTAAATTGTTACAATGGCACCTGTCAAGGGGTGGGATGTATGAGGCGCAAGTGAACAGTCAGTTATTGAAGTTCATGTGTTGGCAGCAGTAAAAATGGGCAAGCCAAAAGATTTGAGTGACTCTGACAAGGGCCTGTCTCCTGAACTGGCGAGCACACATGGCTGAAGTCTATCTGCGGCCTCGTTGCCCCTCCCCCCACGACCGGTGGGGGTATTACCAGTCCACACTGGAGTGCTGATCTGCTTAAGACCGCAATGGCAGACAAACCCGGAAAGAGAAAAATGGTCCGCGTGCGATCCAAGAAGGCCGACTGAGCTAAACCACTCACCATTCAGCCGCTCCTATCAAGGGCCTTGATAGATGTAACTGACCGTTTTGCACACAAGAGGTTAAAAACCGTTTAGGTGATATTCCCCTTTTCAGAGGCACAGACAGCTACTGCAATCACCAATCTCCCAAACTGCAAACACATGAATTCACCAATCTCCCGAACTGGAACCAAGGGAATGCTCCAAACGCCCGAACAGGAAACACACGAATGCTGTAAACAGCCGAACAGGAAAAACCATATGAACAGTTTACACTCCTGGCACTCGCACTGTAACAGCATACAATCCAATTCCCCTCAAGAATGAGACGACACTTCGTTTGAGGGTCAAGCAGAACTGATTTACTGGGGCTACCTGCCCGGCTTTTATGCAGGTCTCCCATCTGGTGGACACTCCCCTAGGAGACCAGATGGAAGACTGGGAAACATATTGGACATTGACCAATCACAAGCTTACAATCCCTCCTCTCTGTCCTGGAGATAATTGGGAAGTAATCCAATTATCTCCAAGGACAGAGGCAAAACTCCATTAACCACATGGCAGACAAAGGACAATAAGAGACATTAAAGTACATACTGTTCCATTTATCACATAGGACATACATATTCTACCTATCCCCAGATAGCTTAGATCTGAGCGCACATTACTGCCGGATGGCGCTCAGATCACATACATACAGTTCAATCGCCATGGAGCCAAAGTCTTTCATACAGTCTTTCAGTATACGGCTGGGCTCCATGGCATAGCTATCTGGGGTAGCATGGTTTAAACAGTAAAGTACCGAATGGACTGTTGTTCGGATAATTGACTGCAGGTAGGAAAAGGGAGGTCGGCGGCTCAGTGGTGTTCGTGACTTTAACAGTCCGCAGAAAGGCACGAACCAGCCTTTCTGCATGGAAAAAGAACAGTGTTAAACATGGGATTAGTCCAGCGGCAGGAGGCGGGTGACCAGGCTCCTCCAGTGGCGAGGTTGGTTCCGCCACAATAGACACATGTGGCTCTGGCTATGACAAGAAGGCGGCCTCAACTCTGGCACACAATGGGCCTCCAAGCAAAGCTGCCCGCAACACAAGCACCGGCTCTGCCCAGCACAACAACAACCAGCGGTGTAGCCAAGTCTGACACAAGAGACTGTGTCCGGGTGCAGTTTTGGAAAAGCCGTAGGAGAGCACGGCGAAGTGCCGTTGCTCACCAAAAACCCGGTTCCACCTACAATCTTGGATCTCAGTCCACAGAGGGTGATTCCCGTGGTCACAGCTCACACGTTCGGAGGGTCACACTCACAAGCTTTGAGCCGGGAAGCCATGGCCAACAGGAACAGTGAGTCATGCTCGACTGTGGAAATGTCTGGGGCTGGCGGGGAGCTGGACTGTGGGACATGGCTGGCCCCTTTCTTCGGGGCATACTTGGGGGTGGGATGAGCATAGGCTCAGCGCCCATACTCTGCTTCATCTCCCAATCTGTAATTGCTTAGCCTGGGTTAAACTAACCTTAGACATGCTAAATCTACCACCCTGCACTTGAAGGATAACATGGCCCCTTGGTCACCTCACGTAGCCCTCACTATGCATGCAGTGGCATTATTTTCGTAGCCTAACCTTGTTGCCCTACAAACCCTGAGTAATTGCATAAAAAAGGTTTCTAGCTTTGCAACGTAACTACTCTATCATACTCTTGCTCAATCTTCATTATAAAAAATGTGCAATGTTTCTTCAATACCACACAGCTGTAATACCTTGTTTGCTGATCAGTTTACACCAGCTTTCGTGGCAGTGCAAAAAAATAAAATAATTGCATATGCTGACATATTCTGCAACGCTGTACAATAGGTGGATTAACAAACACGTAGTTGCAACAAAAGGAGGATGCTCCTAGCACTGCCTGAGTGTTTCCAGTACTCCAGCAGACACCATAACCACCGTAGACTCCTTCAGAGACCAAAACAGGAACAAGCTCTTACAAGAGCTTAGTAGTGATTTAGCAAGGGAGTATGACAAGCATAGCAATCTCTTGTAGCAGATTCCCCCAATAAGAGACGGCACTCCAAATTCGCGGGTGAAGTAGAACGGAAGCTTTTAATCAAACACTCTGCTTGTATGCCCATTCTACAACCATAGTACTGCCCACAGGGTTTTGAAGTACAACCAATCAATATGTACAATACACTCAGACACTCCCACACAAAATCCTCTCCTCTGCCTGTGATATAATTACTGAACACAATGGGTTAATGGAATTATCACCAGCAGAGAAATACAGTTTTTACACATGTACTATAACTTTAAAAAAAAATATACATTCAATCTTCATAAAAATGACATTATTATTCAGCACACTTTAATTATAAACAGTCAAAATTCAGCCAATTCCATCCAGGGGCTAAAAAGTTAGCTGTAAGTCCTTTTATGACCAACCGCAAGCACATTTTCATGTCCAAAACAGTTCCAGAGAATCAGGCTGTGCGGCCGGTCTATTTCCCGCGTTAAAGTCCGTTCAAACAGACGAACGACAACCATTCGAATTGTCGAATGCATTAGTTCCAGGGAAGGTAAAACTTCAGCGCTGTTCGTGCCGTTCTGTAGCCGATTTTAGTTCCATGAGTTTGACGGCACACACCGTTGACTGCATTCGAATTAATCAAAATGGCCGCCGGGTGTTCGGTTTTCTAACAGCGGCCACTTCGTCTGCATCCGAAGTGCCATGCCAAAACTGCAGGACCTTTTCCAAAGTACTTAAAGGACCAGAAACAGCACAATAAAATACAATATGCCCAAATACTGTATTTAAAGGGCCAGATCTTCCAGGGACCATAATCACATGGCAAGAAGCTGGCAATCAGTCTTTTCCAATGCCCAGTGGTGTGGTCTGTTTCACCACAGGTGCTAAGGGCCCTGCTGATGCAATCTTTAATTTAAAGGGAAATGGATTAAAATTATACAAAATATTTTTCAAACACAGAAAAAGTTAGTTTACAAGATTTTTTTCATTTGTTTAAAGGGACACTTCACTGCCCAAAATAAATCAAAACCACTGTTTAGTAGATATACACAAAATGAAACCTTGCATGCATTTTTTAATTGGGGATATTTCTAAAATCAGCTTGCAAAACCTGCAGTTCTCTTGTCTTCTGCCTTTCGAAACATGCCCGTTCTAACCCTGACCAGCGTTTCTGTAGCTGTCCAATCACAGACTTCCCAATACTGCTCAATGAGAAGTCTTGTAAGTCAGGTGATCTGGTCAATTGCTGTCTCTTGAGGTCAGCTGCATTGAGGTTAACGAAACCAGGAAGCAACATTTCATGTCTGCTTGAAAGCCAAGAGGGTGTAACCAGGTTAATTTATAAACGTGTAAATATCTATTGAAAGCTGAACTTTTTGCAATATGAAACCAAAGAGGAAACCCTCTTCACACACAAAGCTTTTCAGCAAGCTCAAGTTACTTAGGTGTCTGGAGTGACCCTTTTAATGATACAAAGGATAAGAAACGAAAGTGGTTAATAAGGTGTAGGGAGAAGGAATGATGTTAACTTTAATTGATGTCACTTTTAAGAAGCACATTTTTTTTCTTTCTAGGAATGGAGCCTGGGTTAGAGTAAATAAAATATAAACATAGGTTTATTAAAGAGACACATGTATTTTACTATTTTTGTATGCATTAACCAGTGAACCAAATGTGTAAAAACAAAATACATTGAGTTTTAGAACATAAGTTTGGTGCAAATTCCCCACAGTACAGGACCTAAAGACTGGTGCTCATAAGAGAAAATTGTTTTTTACTTAACATAAATTTCAGCATCCATAATGTGTTAGCTCAGCCTCTGAGGTGTCAGGACAGGAATTCTAATGATTTCATTATTAGGCGATAAAGCCCCCTAACGTCTAGCTTCATCAGCCATGTAACAAAGTTTGAATCCAGACGAGAGAGAGTGTAAGGCAGTCATGGAATATAGCCAGGAAAAGTACTTTACGGAAAGTATAAAATAATGTTCTCTTTTTCTGGCTAATCATGACCGCATGGTACCAAAGGTAGAGAAAGAATTGTTGGCAATGTCCAGTTTGCCGTGCTTGATGAAAGTCAATGGAGGTGACCAGGTAGTGGTTCTGCAGGATTTTTCCACCTGCCATGGATCTTGTAGAATACGCTTTAATACAAACTTTCCTTGAGAAAAAGTTAATGATATGTATCTTTGCAGAGTTGTGTATGAGGCTGCTTTTCCTCTTCTGGCTCCTACTGGCAAAATTAGTCTGTTGGATTTCCTGAATTCTTAGGCTTTCTGTAAATAGACTTGAAGACATCTTTGTACATCTAGTTTATTCCAATATATACTCCTCGGAATGGATGAGAGATCTTTTGATTAATACAGATGTTAACTACTTTAGGAAGAGATTCTGGAGAAGGTTCCAAAATTAGTCCATCTTGGTAAATCAGTAAATGATTCTTTGGTGGGCGAGGCATAAAGTTCCCGAAATTATTCTGGCTGAAGTGATAGCAACTAAGAAAACTGTCTTGTAATCTGAACATTGTCTTTAGCTTGTTTTACAATCAGATTTTCTTTCTTCTGAAATATTTTTTATTCTTCAATGTATATATTTTTATTGATCAAGATTTCCGACAATTGTAATGCTGCCATGAATAATGATCAGGAAAATAAAATTACGGTAAGTATGAAATTTTCCTTATTCCTGATCAATCATGGCAGCATTTACTCATGGGGAATACCCAAGCAGTATATATCGAGGGAGGGACAGAGTTCAAAAACAGCTAATAGCTATAAAACCATTATTGAGCTGCATAAACCTTAGAAGACTTTAAAAAAGCCAAACAAGTAATCAATAGGATATTGTCATAAAATCTGCTCAGACAAGTTAATTTACCCTAGAGGCTGCAAGGTCAGCAACCTCCTGGCATTCAAATGTCTGAAATATCCTGAATAAATATAGAGCCAAATAGGCATTAAGGCCCTGATAGCCTAGTCTAGAGAAGGAACAAGTCTAGAGAACCTCTATGAAACCCAGACACGGTCTAGAAATGATAGATCTATTATGTCAACAAGAAAGGATAATGTACTTCTCTGATATAAATTTAAAACCAAATGGATGGCATCATCAAATTAGAACCTTGACAAAGGCTTAACTTCCAGAAACCATACTGGAACAATCAGACACTGTTGGATGAGAACAGTCACACCATGCTATTAAACAGGGGGAGAATTACACTGAGAATCCCACTACTTTCTGGATGTATTTATTAAAGACAATTCACATTGCGTCCTCTTGCCTAGTGAACTACTTACCTGTAGATACAGGAAACAAATCACTATCTGCCTGTCAGAAAGAGGCAGAGCCTAGTAGAGAAATAAGAGCCGGTTATAAAAAACACTGCAACAATAAATATATATGGTAAAATCAGACTCACAACAATACTGCACAACCTGTATGAATTGATACAGTAATGATCAGTTACAGGAGAGGTATAAACCAATAACATTACTAGGCAAAGGCAAGAAGAATCATATACAGATTAGTTGAGGAAAAAAGAAATATCGGTATGAACGGTAGAATTTGTGGCAACTACTAAATTATAAGTAGGCTGTAACGGATCACCTGACACCCCGACTAGGTACCTCCGTTGAAGGATGCTCATAGCGCTTCCTGAGGACTCCAAGCACTGCAGCAGACACCACAACCACCAAACCGGAGAAGCATACGAATGCTCTCAAGCATTTGAATGCCGTAAACAGCTGAACAGGAAAAGCATACAATCAGCTTGCTCTCCTGGCAATCAGCATACAATCCAATTCCCCCAATAACGAGACGACACTTCGTTTTGAGGTCAAGCAGAACCGACTGTACTGGCACATACAGCCTCTTTTATTCACAATCCACAAACAGAGCACTGCCCACAGGGTTTTGAAATACAACCAATCAATCCGTACAATACACACAGACACTCCCACACAAAATCCTCCTCTCTGCCTGTGATATGATTACTGAACATAATGGGTAATATAATAATCACAGGCAGAGAAATACACAGTTTTTACAAAATATTAATAACTTCAAAAATATACATGCTTGAAATATACACACTCAAAAATCAGGGCAATCGGTTCAGGGGTTAAAAAGTTAAGGGAAAGTCCTAGTTGACAAAATGAAGCATGGTTTTTCTGCTCAAAACCAGTTCCACAGAGTCTTCTATCCTGGAGATAATTGGGAAGTAATCCAATTATCTCCAAGGACAGGGGCAAAACTCCATTAGCCACATGGTAGCAAAATACAATAAAATACATAAAAATATATAGCTGTGCAGTGATTGCATAAAACGGGTACATTCAACATATCCCCAGATAGCTTAGATCTGAGCGCAAATTATTACTGAATGGCGCTCAGATCACATACATACAGTTCAATTGCCATGGAGCCAAATTCTTTCACATGGTCTTTCGTTATACGAATGGGCTCCATGGCATAGCTATCTGGGGTAACACTGCTCACATAGGGAAAGTACCGAATGACCCGGCTTTTGGGTCTTTGCAGGGGAAAATCCAGCATTTCAACATGGGGCCATAGTCACATGGCAAGAGGCTGGCAATCAATCTTCTCCAATGCCCAGTGGTGAGGCTGGTTCCGCTACATTAGCAATGTAGGCCAACCATGTCAGTACCTACATTCAAAAGATAAACATATTGTAAATAGTACAGATTATTCCAAACAGTATAATCAAATTTAGTAGAGACTGTTGTGCAACATGAGTAGGAGATATGTAATAGGCACATGATACATTGTGGCAACAGACACATAATAAGCAGGATAGAAGATATTCAGTTATTCTTATGAGAAAAAACAATTGCATACTTACTCTTATCTTCAGATAGTGAAGAAGTACTTATGGCAGAGCCTATGATGATAATAAGAAGCTTGTTATATCTGCAAGATATCAACACCAATCCAAACATATAAATCACAAGTATTAAATCTATGCAATGTTAGGTGTGACCATAACTTATACAGATCTAGGTACAGGGACCATGTAAAACATATCAGTCAAATGTTTGTCATCAACAAGCTGCATTACATTATATTATGCAGGATGAATCAACCATGAATCAAGGCCACACATTGGTTGCAGTTCCAGATATAAGGACACCTAGAAGAATCCTCATGAATATCAGAAGAGAGGTCCGTAATGGAACTACCTGTTTAGGGATTTCCTCTATTGTTCTTGTAGCAGGTGAATTTTACCTGAAATAGTAAACCTGGTAGAATGGTCTGGGGACTAGAAAGACCTTCCAATGTCAATTAAAATACTTGCAATACACAGTATCAAAAGTTACCTGGAGCATATGAGCCTAAAAAAAACAAAAAAAAACTTTTATTGCAGAAAGGAAATTATAATGTTCCCCTTCACAACAGGAGAATCTGTGAGAAAATTCTGAACATTAACTCCTTAAGAACCAAAAGCATGCCACCCCTGACCTATACTTAAGGGATTGCCAAACTTTCAGGTCCCCAAGGGATAAAAGAGAATACTGAATAAAAAGTATAAACCAGACCAGGAGGAGTAGTGAATTTTTCAGAGTAGAAGCTTGCAGAAAAATAAAATGATACTAAAGTTATGAGCAGGTGAAAGAAAAAGCCAATATTAACAGCTTTTAAATCAGGTAAATTAGATTTTAGAAAGAAAAGAAATAGACCAGAGAAAACAGTCAGGTAATGGCTTCAGCGTTACCTACTTAGGAAATCAATAAATAGCCAAATTTGTGCTCCAGCAAGATCTACTAAGCTGTGCATCAGTAATCAGCATATATCTGAAGGTTAACACTGCCACCAGACATGAAGAAAAAAAAACATCAGACACTCAGACAGGTTCAGTAACACCTGCAATCTATCTGAAGTGGTAAAATGTGTTAATTGCTTATCCTGAAACACCTGTGGGAGAAGGAATCTAATACAAAGCCAAAAGCAGTATGTTTCCTTATCCACTTCATTTAAAAACCTGAAATAGAAAATCCACAGTAGGCAATAGGTACTTACCCAGTATAACAGTGCATTTGTATTTGCTAGAATTGGGCAGTGCTACATTTCAGCGCAAAACCCAGACCTTAGATCATTTGTATATATTAAATCTACCAATGCAGTGTATAAATTAGGGTTATATAATACTACCAACCTGCATACAGATTATATGAATCACATACATTGTGGATGTTTCTAACAGCACCTTATACACAGATATATCAGTTAAATATACTGAGTCTGTTTAAACAGTAATCACACATAGCCTACATCTGCTATATACAGTGACACTATGCCTGCACACATATTATGATTATATGAGTGAGATAAAATGAGGCTGTGTTTTAACAGAACTTCATGCACAGAATATACCACTCACATATACTGAGGTTGTGACTAATAACCCACACATAGAACCAGTATTAGATTGGATTCAAGACAGGCACTTTATTAGGAACCACAACAGCAACGTTTCGACCCCAAAAGGTCTTTGTCAAGCTGATACATACATCAATTTTACAATATATATAACAAACTTTAAACAATCCCAATTATAAAATACACTTGTGAATCAGTAATCTAAGCAAGTAGTTTAACAGCTGGAAGTAGTATACTACTTATCAACAATACTTTGTTAATTACATTAATTTAAAAAGAGAGTCTAATACTTAATTGCCAATAATGAACAAGCTTTGAAATACTTATTAATTTGTTGATACAGAAAAAAATAAATGTATACCGTATATACTCGAGTATAAGCCGAGTTTTTCGGCACATTTTTTGTGCTGAAAAACCCCCACTCGGCTTATACTCGAGTCAAGGTCTGTATTATGGCAACTTACATTGCCATAATACAGACCAGGACCGCCGGGCTCATTACAAGCCCGGCAGTCCTGTTGGGGGCTGGCAGTGAGCTGTTACTTACCTTCCTGCAGCTCCTCTGTCAGCTCCGTTCTGCTTACAGTGTAAGTCTCGTGAGACTTACACTGTAAGCAGAACGGAGCTGACAGAGGAGCTGCACGGAGGAGAAAGGAGCTGTCAGGAGCTGCAGGAAGGTAAGTAACAGCTCACTGTCAGCCCCCCCCCCCCACTGAACAGTTTTTTATTTTAATAATAATAATAATAATATTAAAATAATAATATTATTTTATTATTATATAATTATTATTTTAATATTTGCATTAAAAAAAATAAAAAAATTTGTCCCCCCTCCCTGCTTGTTGCCTGGCCAGGGAGGGGGGGGGGAATGACAAAAAAACATTAAAAAAAATAATGCAAAAAAAGGAAGCCCCCCCACTAGGCTCCTATTAAGCCACATCGTTTTAATGTGCTTCAAGCTGTTTTGTTTCCCGTAGGGGTGCTTTACTTATCTTTGACACATAACTTGACCTCACAGAGACATATACAACTTGCATTTCATAATAGTCTTACTAGCATATTCTCTTAGCCTGCAATATAGTAACCTGGTATCCCAGATTCAGACATCCTTATCTAAGCTAGTGGGCCATATATGTTATGAAACCGATTCACCTAAGCTTGCACACCACTTATTTTCTTAACTTCTCATGCAATGTTGAAAGCTTGTTACTAACTATCTCAAGGTGTTCATAAGAGCACATCCCTTTACCTAAGCAGTTAAAACGCCTACAACTTAGACTCACCAGCTTGTCATAAAACTCGACTGTCATATACCTTGTCTGTCATTGTTTGCATGTCACTTTCAATTTTACTTCAAAATTGTGCATAGAACTTATTATGCCATGTTACCACTTGTTGATATACGGTCTTGCATTGCTATTGTGGCATGACAGACCCGACTGTTTATTCATGCATGAATAAAAATAAAGAATTAAAAAAAAAAAATAATAATAATATAGTAATATTATTATTTTAATATTATATTATTTTAATAATATTATTTTATTATTATATTATTATTATTATTTTAATATTTGCATAATTTAAAAAAAAAAAAAATTGTCCCCCCCTCCCTGGCCAGGCAACAAGCAGGGAGGGGGGACAAATTTTTTTTTTTTTTAAATAATGCAAATATTAAAATAATAATAATATAATAATAAAATAATACTATTAAAATAATATAATATTAAAATAATAATAATATAATAATATAATATATTAAAATAAAAAATTAAATAAAAATGCTCTCCCCTCACCCAGTTTACACACACTGCACAAACACACACTGCATTATATACACACTGCATTCATTATATACACACACAACACACAAACACACACTGCATTCATTATATATACACACACAAACACACACTCTGCATTCATTATATACACACACAACACACAAACACACACTGCATTCATTATATACACACACAAACACACACTCTGCATTCATTCTATACACACACTGTAAATAAATATTCAATTAATGTAATTTTATTGGGATCTAATTTTATTTAGAAATTTACCAGTAGCTGCTGCATTTCCCACTCTAGGCTTATACTCGAGTCAATACATTTTCCCAGTTTTTTTTGTGGTAAAATTAGGGGCCTCTGCTTATATTCGGGTCGGCTTATACTCGAGTATATACGGTAATTATTTTTATATGGATACTGACATAACATCCAAGTGTATCCACAAATTAAAAGATAAATTACATTTCTTGTAAAACAAGTGATAAAATCAGTAATACTAAATTTATTACCATTATACTTGCTCTTAAATTTACCTATACCTTTTCAGGTTTTATTTTTACTATATTTACAACCTGTACACTTACCACAGGAATAAAAACCTTTTCTATCATTCATAAACTGTTTTTGTAAATTTTTTCCAGGTTGATTAGGAGTTAAAATAAGATTAAAATTAGGGGCACGTCTAAAAGTTTTTCTGTGGTATAATTTTAGCCAACTCTGTGTCTTCTTTAGATGCCAGTGTCTATTTATTATCCTTTTTACATCCCTATGAGCAATATTAAAATCAAAAACTAACAGTACATTATTTAATTGCTCTTTTTCATTTTTCGGAGCCTCATTCCTTTTAATCAATTCGTCTTGTTCTAAAATAACCGTATCTTCATATGCCTCATCAACCAATTGTTCGGGATATTTTTAATCTAAAAAAAGCCCTTTTAAAAGTTGTGCTTGTTTAAAAATTTCCGTGTCAGTGCAGTTTCTTCTTATTCGTCTAAGTTGGCCTCTGGTGATGTTGTTTAAGCATGGAGTATAATGTCCACTGTTGTATAATACATAATTATTCACAAAAAATTCTTTGTTTTAAATTCCATATATATTTCCAAATCCAAAAATTCTATTTTGGTAGTGCTATTTGTGCTAGCTAGTTAATGTCCCAATTGTTTTGGTTAAGACTATTTAAAAATATATCTATATTGTTTTTTTTGTTGTTTTTTTTAAACTGCTTCCTCCTCATTAGTAACTCCTTGATATTCTATCCTAACTTCACCTCTGACAATGTCTGACTACTTCAGTGAAACATGTATTAAAAAATGAGTGATATAGGGGGGCGGGGCCTGACCACAGAGCTGGGTAGACGTCTGCCTCGGCAGCTCCGTTCTAAGACAACAGAAAAAACAAAACTAAACTTCTAAAAAGGCAACCTAAAGCCACACAAAGACTACCAAATGCAAGAGGACAACGGGGTGCACAAGTAGATACTCATCAAGCAACGTTTCCATTGGTGCGCACCCGACACCCCGGCAAGGCCTACCAGCATGGCAAGCACAAGAGAGACAGCCGCTCTCCTGCCGCCAACAACAGGGAGATACCCAAGCAACACAATCTTCGAAGCGGGAAAACGCTAATGAGGCCCACAACATGGTGTCTGACCCACACACCGCAGCCACATGCAGTGCCAAAGAAGAAACAGAGCTCCGTCTCAATGCCATATTCGGTGCTTTCTGGGAGAAGCTGGAGCCGCTCCTATGGCCTCCTGCACTGGGGACGCCACCAGACGGCACATCAAAGGGCCCAAAAGGAGAAGTTAGAGGGACGGACATAACTACCCTCCCAGACCCCACTCCCAAGATGAGCAGGCATCTGATCCGGGTCGCTCCGAAGGCAGAAACTTGGAACCCCACAGAGAGCAGACAAGGCCCGACAAAGACCTTCAGGGGGCAACCAGGGTGCAAACACCGAAAGCTACCATGCCTACTTACCACAACTCAGCACAGGCCCCAGAGAGGTACAGCCTGTCGAGGCCGACCAAGGAACCGGCGACGCACGAGACCCAACATGGCAGACCTAGCTGACCGACCGCACAGGGAAAACAGCAGCCCACGACCACACCAAGCAGGGAGATCCGCAAACGGGACTAACCAATACCCACTGAGCGAGTCAAAGCCCCACACAGGGACCATTCTCACCTGCACTCCAGGACTGTTGCGAGCATGGCGCAGACCGCCACACAAGGAAGACTCCGTGATCCTGCAGGGCATCGGATGACAGACACCACACACGTCCAGCTTTACTCCCAATTATTTATAACATTCGCTGCACTTATCTAGCAAGTGCATTTTTCACATATTAACTATATCCTATTGGTTATTCATTGGTTATATTGAGCTCACTAGCCCAGCTAATATGACTAAACGAAATGAACATGCTGTGTGTATGCCACCATAATTTTAATCTTGCCTATTAATCTTGTTACCGTGCTAACATGTACTAAGCGAGGTCCTTATCGTTACTTGTTTTATGCCTGCATCTATTTTCACCCCTGTGACTTCTATTTAGACAAACATGACTAGCCTGTGTATTAATATACTTAAAAACTGTGCCACTTTCTCATGCCATATATCACTGTATGCTTATGCAGTCGTGGCATCGTGAACCTCTGTATTATCCTGTGCAAAAAAAAAAAAAAAAAAAGTACCTGTTAGGTCTGGTGAGTTGCCCCTCCCACCACACCTCCTTTTTAGCACTTCATAAGGTAGGCCCTCTTTTATTTCAGGCCTACTGCCTTGTCAGTTCCGGCACACCACAACTGACATTTCCATTTACTGTTTGTTTTACGTTACTCATATTACGGCTTTATGCCATGACCACAAATATATATATATATATATATATATATATATATATATATATATATATATACATACAATGAACAAAAAGCCTTGCACTCCTACCAAAAAGGATTAGGACCCGGTGCTCGATTGCACAATAAATATAAAGCAAACAAATAATCAGCACTCCCAGGATTTGTAAATAAGCAAAAAAAATACTTTACTCCATAAGACTTATGGAGTAAAGTATTTTTTTTGCTTATTTACAAATCCTGGGAGTGCTGATTATTTGTTTGAGATATATATATATATATATATCTCTTCTTCACGGTCTTTCCATATGAATATTGTGTCATCTATATACCTGCAATACAGGGTCAAGTTTGCCCCCATCTGGCATTACCATACACAAATTCGTTTTCCCATCCTGCCATGTACAAATTAGCGTAACAAGGGGCAAACTTGGCCCCCATGGCAGTGCCTTGACGCTGTAAATAATACTTATTAAAATAATAATTATTAGCTAAAATCCAAGCTATAATCGCTATAATAAAATTAATACATTCCTTGGACATTTTTTGAGAATTCTCCAATTGGCCTTGAATCACTTGACATCCCAAACCATGTGGTATAGAGGTATATAGAGATGATACGTCACTGGTTACCAATATAAAATCTTTTTCTCATTTTGTATTTCTTAAAATCCTAATAATATCTGTGGTATATTTTATATAAGAAGGCATAACTTTTACAAAGTCTTGTAGATAAATATCTACAAATTTGGATAGGTTAGCAGAAAAAGAGCCTATGCCGGAAACGATAGGTCTACCCAGTAGATTTTAGATATCTTTATGAACCTTAGGTAAGGTATAAAATGTGGGTATATGGGGAAACTCATTTTTAAAAAATTTATATTCATTCTCATGTTTAGGATATGTAATATAGCAGGCTACATTAATATGTATTAACCTCTCTTATCTTCCCCTTTTTAGTAGATAAACAAGTTTTGTTTGCACTTAGTAATCATTATTTATATTTATTCTGGATTATTATGGGCAGTAATATGGATTGTAATATATCAAAACATAATGTGTGTATCTCTATCTTTTAACCAACCTAATTATGGCTGTTTTATATCCATTTGAATTTGTAATTTTTTTAGCATTTTAGATAATCCCCTATTGAAGTAATGAAGTAGGCTTTTATCTATCATGTATGCAAATAAGGTATTGGACGGTGGCCAATTACAGAGCCAGATTTGCTGACTTTTTTTGGCAAACATGCCCCTTAACAGGACTTGAATTGCGACTATGGTGGATTAGTGGGCGGATCTGATGAAGCCGAGCATTTAGTCGTCACGCTCAATGGCCGTAAGCCCCGCCTACCGGAATTGGTGGTCAGAGATTTCGGCTCTCAGTGTCCTGCAAAGCTGGCGCTGGACCAAGAGAGCCAACATACCATCATTAAGAGAAGAGTAAGTAAAAATAAAGGGGACTTATCTGCCTGGCAGCTGTTTTTATTGGAAAGTGTTAATAAAGATTTCTACCTTCACCACAGCTTTAAGTCTGCATATTTTGCAAAAGATGCCATCACAGTTCAGAGAAGACTTCATTGCTCTACCCTTGTGAGCGTTTCTGTTTATATTTTTACATATTTATTATTCAAACATATTCCCCTTTAGTTTGTTTCGCCTTTCTTTGAGATTTGTATTGGAATGCTGACACAAGCTAGAGGGTATACTCCAAAAGGGAGAAAGTTAAGTATAAATTTCTAACATATTTGTACAAAGAAATATATTTGCACATATTAATAAGTTTGTTTTGCACAAGTGCACTTGGTTACTTTTTTTCATATATTATTGCACAAATACTTTTCACTTATTTTAATCATTTATATACAATTTGTTTATTCAATTTTTGGTCTTAAAGGCACAGTGCACTTTATCTTTTGGTTGTATATAGTACATGTGATTGGAGCCTTTTCACTATATATAGTGCTGCTTATTGTATAATTATTTATTATTGATCCAGCGCCACATTACTACTTGTGTGTTTTTTATAATCATTGGTTCCTCCTAGAGGCACTTTCGTAAAACTTTGTCACTTAACACAGAATCCTATAAGAAAGCATTAAATACTATTTACAAGTCTAAATTCAGAAACAACTTGACGTTCGGTTAAACAGTTAGCTAATGATTCCCGTAACCCATAAGGAAACAGTTTTTTTTTTTTGTCTAAACAACTAAATGATACCAAAAATTTTTGAGATCCAATATTTCTTTTAATAAAAAGAAATTACCAATACACATAAAAAAAAACAAAAACACCCTCCAAAAATATGGACGTTTATATACAAAGGATATTCTTATAATGACAATTTTCAAACACCTGGTTCCCAAAAAGGAAGCTGTAAAAATTCTTTATTTTTTTTGTATTTTTTTTTTTTAATAGGTTATCCATGAAACTTAACATATTAACAACTCAGGAAAAAAAACAAAAAAGCTCCATAACATCATTAGTGCCGCAATATATTACAATATATATGGACCCTTTCACAGTGCTGGGTCTATTTACAAACACATTAATAAAGCGACCCTTGCTATACAGTGCAAAAGCGACAGTCTCATAAAAATCAGTCTTCATGTGGATGACCTGGTCATATCCATTTACTCATCATAATGAAGAGACATTAAAAATTTGTCTACATCCATTCCAGTGGGAAAATAGTCGAGACTTTTTCTTCGATGTTTCTGCATTTAAAAAAAAAAAAGAAAAAAAGAAAAAAAAAAAGAAAATCAGTTTGTGCTACAAGAAACATACAGGAGTAAAGGCCACTTCAAACACCTTTTTTTCCTTATCCCCTCATCATGCTGCCATTCTCTCCCTACCATGCAATATTTCTGTTTTACCCTTCATTTGTCTTGACCTTCCCACAAACACTCCCTATTGTCTCAAATACATTATCCTTACTAGCTTTTTCCTCTTACATCGATCTTTTTCATCCACCCATGTTCACTATCCCTGCCATCCTCGCTCTGATCTACCCGGCCCCCTCTTCCTGCCATCCATTCTCCGATCCACAATGCCCACTCTTCCTGCTATCCATTCTCCGATCCACAATGCCCACTCTTCCTGCTATCCATTCTTCAATCCACCATGCCCACTCTTCCTACTATCCATTCTTCAATCCACCATGCCCACTCTTCCTGCTATCCATTCTCCAATCCACCATGCCCACTCTTCCTGCTATCCATTCTCCAATCCACCATGCCCACTCTTCCTGCTATCCATTCTCCAATCCACCATGCCCACTCTTCCTGCTATCCATTCTCCAATCCACCATGCCCACTCTTCCTGCTATCCATTCTCCAATCCACCATGCCCACTCTTCCTGCTATCCATTCTCCAATCCACCATGCCCACTCTTCCTGCTATCCATTCTCCAATCCACCATGCCCACTCTTCCTGCTATCCATTCTCCAATCCACCATGCCCACTCTTCCTGCTATCCATTCTCCAATCCACCATGCCCACTCTTCCTGCTATCCATTCTCCAATCCATCATGCCCACTCTTCCTGCTATCCATTCTCCAATCCACCATGCCCACTCTTCCTGCTATCCATTCTCCAATCCACCATGCCCACTCTTCCTGCTATCCATTCTCCAATCCACCATGCCCACTCTTCCTGCTATCCATTCTCCAATCCACCATGCCCACTCTTCCTGCTATCCATTCTCCAATCCACCATGCCCACTCTTCCTGCTATCCATTCTCCAATCCACCATGCCCACTCTTCCTGCTATCCATTCTCCAATCCACCAGGCCCACTCTTCCTGCTATCCATTCTCCAATCCACCATGCCCACTCTTCCTGCTATCCATTCTCCAATCCACCATGCCCACTCTTCCTGCTATCCATTCTCCAATCCACCATGCCCACTCTTCCTGCTATCCATTCTCCAATCCACCATGCCCACTCTTCCTGCTATCCATTCTCCAATCCACCATGCCCACTCTTCCTGCTATCCATTCTCCAATCCACCATGCCCACTCTTCCTGCTATCCATTCTCCATTCCACCATGCCCACTCTTCCTGACTTCCATTCTCCATTCCACCATGCCCACTCTGCCATCCATTCTCCAATCCACCATGCCCCTTCATCCTGCCATCCATTCTCCTATCCACCATGCCCCTTCACTCTGCCATCCTTTCTCTGATGCACAAGGCCCATTGTTCCCAGCTTCTCCCTAATCTTCTAACAGGTTAAGAAATTTCAAAAACATTGTTGTAAATTATTTTAAAATTAAAATGCAAAACTTCTTACTGGATTAACCATTTCTTCAAATTCTTAGTTCAGAATCTTACAGGAATTATATGATTATGTTCTGATAATGCCACTGGTATGGCCCATTAATATCCCCTTCACCCACACAAAAAAGTTGAGGAATTCCATGTGAAACAAATTTACCAAACGTTTGTTCTCACCTTTGTTTTTTTCTTTTTCAGAGTTGATGTGGGGCTGTGGTGTTCAGTTCTATGGGCATGCCTATCATCAGGTTCTTCAATCTTTCTCTTCTTTGAGGTACCCTTGGAAGATTTGGCAAGTTGTGTGTTGTCCTTCAGTGGTGTTTTACTTCCAACCTTTGTCATGCTAGCCTGTGATAAGATCATTAGTGTATGTGCAGCTATGCTGACACTACTCTCACTACCAGCTTCGCTGGCAGGACTACACTTGGGAAAATCAGGGGTTGTAGGAGGCTGCATTGGTTTTGGTGTGCCACCATCATCACTGTAACGTTTACATGTAGGGGTTCTTGTTGAGTCTGGTGTATCATCCAGCATGCCATCATCAACTCCAGATCCAGGAGTGCGTGGTACTGGCAACTCCACATGCTTTGCATTTGGACTTTGAAACTGAATTCCCTGAAATGGCTCACTTTCCTGTTTGGCTGGCAAACTTGTGAGGTTAGGTCTTTCTGTAGTTAACTTTTGTGGTGTTCTTCTAAGTATTTTAGGCATAAACCTCTTTTTACCAGCTTCCTGCCCAGGCTGAACATTTTTTTCAGAGCGTTCACTGATAGTGCTCTCTTTAGTCAGGTCTTTGAGTCCCTGTGTTTCTGGTTCCATCCCTTGGACATTTTCCTTGTTGGCTTTGACCACACAAGAACTACCTACCAAAGATCCAACAGCTACACGTCTGTCCTCAGCAATTCGATCTTTAGATGATGCCGAAACCAAGGTTGTTTCTGTTCTTTTCTGGTCTTTAGGCAAAGATTCTACAGTTGAAGTACAAACTCCAATAGAGTTGTCAGCATTCACAATGTCATTATTGTGGTTATCCTGCAGCTTTGAAATGCCTGTTGCCAGAGTATCTGATTTACCAGATTTTCTTAAGGTGTCAAAGCACAATACCCTTCTGTGGCTTTCAGCTCCTTTAACTGTGGTGTGTGGTGCAGGACAATCTTCAGCTTTATTTGACATTCGGGAAGTTACATTTCTTTCAGCCAAGTCTGCACTATAAATAAATAAATAAATAAATAATACGAATATAAATATTAATAAGCTGTATTATAGGCCATGACAACCATTCTGAATTAAACAGCAGGAAAACAGGGCACACATGTTCAGAAAATGTCACAAAAAAAAAAAATATTGAAATAACGAACCCTTTTCCAATTGATATCAACGGAAGACTTGTAGAATCCACTGCTTGATTTCTTAATGGTTTACCTGTAGGAGGGGGAGGAAATGACAAAAACTAGAAACCAGAAAACTGTAAAATGAATACGAAAGACATGCTGATTATTGGGGTATCTTCTAAATTCAACCTAATATATATATATTTTTTCAGAAGCCAATCTGTAAAAACAAAGACGGCACGAACATCTCCCACTTAATACTAATGGATTACTCCAAACACGATGACCATTTCAGTGATCTGACGTGGTTATGGTGTTTGGAGTCTCTACATGCAGTGTTTCAGTAAGAGACAATTTGTAAAGCATTATCTACCAATGCAAGAAAAACAAGGCTGAGGATCGCCTTACATCATAACTTATGACAGGAGCATTGGGTGTTATGCTGGGGGAGTAGCCCTTAAACCTGGTTGTGTTTCAATAAGCTCTGTTCAATCCCATCAATTAATCTTCCAAAATGGTTAGATTTAGATACCTGTGTTTTTCACACTTCTTGCTGCTACGGGTTTCTGTGTCTTGGGTGGTAAAGGCAGTTTAGGACGTGAAGTGCTGGAAACTGGAATATGCAAAACCTGCAAAAAAAATAAGGATTACTTTTTTTTTTGAAGCAGCAGAAGCCATTTCTTGGTCCACATTCAAAATTATTCTGCAATAACCCTCTCTTTATTTCAACTGCACATAGAATCTATATCACTATATAGTATCACTCGTTTCTGAGAGACTTTGTATACAGATCTCCTTATGCGTGAAACCTTGGAGCATTACATTCTCACAATCTTTCCTCGACACTTTACCCTTATACTCAGAAACGTTAATAAAGTTTGAAAAAAAAAAAAAAAATCACCTTCTCTTCACTAAACCTACAACTTGTTCCTCCTCATCACATTCACCCTTTAACAATTAGATATTTTTGCTATAGTTATATCAAGCAGGGAAAATCAATCTCTATCTCTATCTAGCCATCTATATATAGCTATTAGTGATGTCCCGAACGGTTCGCCGCGGACTCATCATTGAGTAAACTTTGACCCTGTACCTCACAGTCAGCAGACACATTCCAGCCAATTAGCAGCACACCCTCCCTCCCACCTCCTGGACAGCTCACTAAGAATGCAGCTTCAAAATGGATGCTGTCCAGGAGGTGGGAGGGTCTGGGAGGGAGGGTCTGCTGCTGATTGGCTGGAATGTGTCTGCTGACTGTGTGGTACAGGGTCAAAGTTTACTCAATGATGAGTCTGCGGCAAACCGTTCGGGACATCACTAATAGCTATCTCTATCTATATCTATATATAAAGCACCAACCCCTGAAAATCAGCCCCATATCGTTATCCCTCCTCCACCAAACGTTACAGTTGGCACAATGCAGTCAGGCAGGTTAAGTTCTCCAGATTCGCCCATTAGTCTACCAAACAGAGAAG
Organism: Pelobates cultripes; assembly: GCA_933207985.1. Classification (NCBI taxonomy): domain Eukaryota; kingdom Metazoa; phylum Chordata; class Amphibia; order Anura; family Pelobatidae; genus Pelobates; species Pelobates cultripes. The sequence goes on along the minus strand of OW240912.1, from coordinate 383,890,218 downwards.
CGTTATACATCACTCGAGCCGACACTTGGCATTATACTTGGTGGTGCTCGGCCATGGAAACCCATTCCATAAAGCTCCCACCACACAGTTTTTGTGCTGCTATTAATGCCAGGGGAGGTTTGGAACTCTTTAGGTATGAAATGATGCAGAGGGCTGGCGAATTTTACACACCATGCACCCAAGTGATTTTACTTTGTCTTCCACTTTCGGACGGAGTTGCTGCTGTTCCGAAATGCTTCCACTTTCCAATAAAACCACTTACAGCTGACCGTTAAATAACAAGCAGGGATAACAATTCACAAACTGACTTATTGCAAATTTTGCATCCCATCACCGTATCACGCTTTAATTCACTAAGCTCTTCAGAACGAGCCATGTTTTTTCACAAATATTTGTAAATGCAGACTCATTTTATACACCTATGGCAATGACTCTGATTGAAACACCTGAATTCAATAAATAAGAGGTGTGTCCCAATACTTTTGTGCATATAGTGTATATACATACACCGAGGTATCAACAAGACCTGTAGAAGTGAGTGCGGGGCATAAGGGTGTTTGATTGAAATCAGTAGCCGGATCTCAGCCCACGCACTGGACCCAATAAGGGTGATTCTGATATGGCAAGCAGTTGCCATATTATGGCCGCTGACAGACGCGGATCTACCTGCCCCTTCTGATCCCAAAGATGTAATTCGAAATATAGAAAAACTCTGACAGAAGTAGATTTACTTGGACTATATGCAACAAATCGGTTGGACTACTACAGAATGAAAAAAGGAGCTTCAAGAATCAAAAGTGTACAAAGAAAAGGCAGGCACAAACCCAAGGTCTGTTGTAAGTGGATTGATATTTTAAACAAACGCTCATTAGACATTTTACAAAGTATAAATTATTATATATATATATATATCTCAGTTGATACACAGAGTTACCTTGAAACTCCTAATTGTGATGCATGAATCCAGAAACTATCTAAAGATTTGGTTATATTCAAGCAGCAAAATACTTGACAATGTACAAGCCAACTTTGCAGAACATAGAGTCTACACATGATTATCAGGAGACAATAGCTTCCCCTTTTACAAACCCTACTGATCAGGTTTCCATAAACCTACAGTGGATGTAAGCTGTATTGGACACAGAACAAGGCACCAGTACAAATATTGCTTCACCAGGAAAGTCCAGAAAGGGAAAACTAACAGTTCCAACGGGACGACCACCGTGCAGTTAAAAAACACCCCCAACCATGAATTTATATTGGAGCACCCTTTCTGATTCTGAAAATATTTTATTGTCCAATGGATTATCATTTATACCCACAATAGGCATTAGCGAGTTTGATTGGGAAGTGGACCAATTTAAATTTACATGTAAATTACGATTGGCCGATTACTTTAAGGATGAACCTGAACAGCGTTCGGACTCAGAGATGGAAATTCTAGAGCTTCGTAGTACTTTTGATTCCCCATCCGCAAATGCCTCTTTGGAAGTATTTTCACAGAACCTCAAGAAGGATAGTAGAAATCTAGTCACGGAGAGGGAAGAAGAATTCTAATATTTCTAAATAGAAAGAGATGCACTTAATGGAAGACTATAGTGTCAGATTATAAAGTGTATGTTTAAGTCACCGGCCCTCGTTGGAGGAGTAAAAGTTATTTAAACTTTCCTTATTTCCAGCGCCGGTCTTGTCATGACCTGCTTCACCTTCTTGACGATTTCAGACAATCAATGCTTTCCCATGTGTGTTAAAACGCTATGCCAATCAGCATCTTTATGGGGAGCATTCAGCATCTCCACGCTCTGCATGGAGACGCTGAACGTCAATGTTACACATTGTGCAGCACTGACCAAGGAAGCACCTCTAGTGTCAGTGGCAGTCTGAGTGACTGCAACAAGAGGTGTTACTAGGCACCAGTGTAAACACTGCCTTATCTCAAAAAGGCAGTGATTACATTGAAAAGCCTGCAGAAACATGGAGTAGACATCAGAACAACTACCTTAAAGCTGTAGTTGTTCTGATAGCTATAGTGTCCCTTTAAGGAGCTGGCATCCGATTTTGTCCATCACTGTCCGTCCAGCAGTGAAGGGGGGAGCCATTGTTCTCATGGATTATGAGGACTACAGAAGGGAAATTATGAACAGCTATCAGATACTAACTTTTGGGTTAAAATCAAAAAGTTGTTCATAGATACTAACATTAGAACACTAAACTGTGTATCTGTTTATTGTATTTATATTGCATTCACAATGCTAAAATACAACCCTATGATGTTGGGACCGTTTTCTCATGTAAAAAAAAAAAGTTTGGTGTAAAAATGTTATTAAAAAAATATAGTTACCTGATGAGAAGATGCAGTGAAGGTATTTCCACTTTGACCAACTAGGGACACAGGGAACATTCCCACTACACTCTGCAACATAGGCTGGACTGGAGGCGCCAGTATAATCGTAGAACCTGCTAAAAATAAAATAATTAAAATACATAAACACACATTTTCACTGCAACATACATAATACAGTAAACAAAAGAAATAGAAATACAGATTTCATTGTAGAAATTGACCATTAATTTCACTTGCATGTTTACAACATTGAAAATCACTTTTATTAATCCTCTCCCCTATTTCATGCACATATTAATGTTAGGTATCATAAGCCAGATCAGTCCAGGCACAGCCAGGGCTTTGGACTGCAAGAGCCAAGGTTGTAGGGGGAAGATTTTCAGATCTTTTCTTCAAGCAGTCTACAGCAGATGTGATATTCTGGAACCAAATGCATGTTAACTGTGCTGCCTTTAAAAGAGGAGGCAGGAAGGAATCCCTCCTCTAGATACTATTGTGTGCCATAACATTGGCTTCTCTTTACCCACGGCGCCGACAAAGGTTAGCTGCAGGGGGACATATGGGAGAAGTATGTGACTGTATGAGCGTATGATTGTGTATGTGTGACATTTGTGTCTATGAATGCACATATCAAATATATTAGGGAGGGTTGTAAAGCATTGACTAGCCTTAGTCCACCAAAACGCTAGATACATTGCTGCTTAAAAGAAGGTGCATTTAAAATAAATCATTGCAACTATAACCCTTTTTTCCTGACTTGCTTTACACTGGTTTAGTTTGTATGAGGGATTCAGAAGTTACACTTGTGGCCAGAATTCACAATTTATTTTTTTGTTTTTTGTTAAAAAAGCTTTAAATAATGGACAATATAGCATTATCTCCCCAAAGAGCAGAACATCATTGCTGCTTACAATTTTACTGACAACATACAAAGACACTGACCTTGTGAGAGTTTAGAAGATAACGTTTGTCCAACACTGTAAATGCTACTTTGTCTGGGAGGTGTTTGCAAAACACATGTGTGTGGTTGTACTCCAGCAGAAGAAGCATTACTGGGTATTAACATGATGTTGGATTGATTTGCCGTGCTACTTTTTGATGGACAAGCACTTATAAAAATATTGTTGGAAGGTCCAACAGTTGAACTGGTGGCTGGCATTAGCTGGATAAGCCCCCCATCAGTGTTAGGATTAGAAGTGCCAACAAGTGGATAAACTGAACAGTCTTCAAGTTGAATATTAATTGCAGTGCTTGATTGGTCATTGAACTGAGCAACAGTAAGCTTCTGATCCCCTGACGACAAAACGTCTACATCGCCAACTGAGCTGTCTGGAGCAGACCTTAAGCTTCCACTGTTCCGAGGAGTGTTTAGAGGCGACATTATTACAGTTGGGAATTTTTCTCCAACAATTGCTGTTACGGCATTATTTAATTCTGTATCTTCTGTTAGACCCTCAGTTATAATGTTCAAGGTAATAATTTGTGATGGATCTACGACGGTTTCACCGGAACTGCTAGCCACAAACTCAAAACTTGTGCCAACAGGCTTGGGAGGAAAAGAACCAGCTGGAGAAGGAAACTGCACAGTAGGAATTACTAATCGTGTTTCAGACACCACAGGGCTCTGGTGTTTTGCGATATCTACATTTGCCACTTTCTGTGGTGTTTTTTGTTCATTGCCAGCAAGCTTTTGTTTCAGCATATTATCATCACTGGAATCATTTACACAAACTGGCGTGATCACAACATCTGGCTTGTCATTTTCTTTCTGAGAAACCAACACATTCACCTGTTGAGATAGAGTATGACATGGTTTTGTAGCTGTAGGACTTATATTTTCCTTCTGGGTGTTCTCCGACACGTGCCCTTTAGCAGGCATGGTTTTGGTAGGAATTCCTTGTGCTTCTCTATTACTTTCTAAATTCTTGCCTTCTTGCACTTGGCTGTTATTAGATATATTGCTGGATGTTAAACCAGCTTCATCAAGGTGGGAAGAAGCCACACTTACTTCATCAGTTACGTTCTTCATTTCAACATCTGAAGTTTGTGAAAAATCTATCCCTGACATAGTCTCTTGTGATGCTTTATCTGCTTCCGTTATGGTATCTTCCCCAGTTCGGTCGATGGTGGAAGATGAATCAATGCTCTGGTGGCTTCCTGTTGGACTTAAACTATGATCTGATGAGGCAGTTGGTTCATTTTCACTTGGATGAGATGATGCACAGTCATCTTTTAACAGGGATAAGTTTTTTCTTCCAATTTCCATGGCTGTCTTGTTTGAACATGCATTAGCTGGGTTATTTGTTGGTGACGTAGAATCTGCCAACAGGAGAAAGAACAAAATCACAATTAAATTGTATTACTGCATTGATTCCATACTGATAAGTAAAATAATAATCCAGGTTGGCTACCAGCTAACACAAGTGTTAGAAAAAATGAACTTGTGCAACTTACCATCTGTGTCAAAGGAGCTTTCCACAGAGTCAAGGTAACTGTCTATTGCAGCTACTTTACTCCGAGCAGTTCCTTCGTTTGAAATAGGAAGTTCTCTTTGCATATATTTTGTTGCTTTTGATGAACCTTAAATAAAAAAATAAAATGCACAAAGCACGACACACAATGAAATACAATTTTAACAAACAGAAATTGGAGCAAAAAAAAAAATATATATATATTTTTTTTTATAATAATATAAAAATCTAATTCTGACAATTAGAAAAACAAAATAATTGAATAAGAAAAGATCCTAAACCCCCGGTATAGAATCAATTCCCCAAATCTGTGCCTCTAGATGCAAAGACGAGAACTGAAAAGATTTTGCGTAAACTGTTGTGTAAGCTCTGATGGAGATGTAAAATAATAATAACAATTCTGACTTTTAGGATAATGCAGGAGAATCTAAGAAACACTTACAAGCAAAAAGGTCATAAAGTTCTTGGAAATCTGGGTCCATTTCTGTTTGTACTAGTATATCACGAATTGCTTCTTCTGACATGTGTATCTCCCCACCCTGTTATACATATAAGAGATTTAGTTAGGTTGTATGAGAGAGCAGATTGATATACAGATCAAAGCCAACAATAAAAAGATGGTGGTTAGACAAAACCTCATTACCTGAAGGCCAAGGATTTCATCAATTGAAGCATCTTGCTCAACAGCACCACCATCACTCTGTTTGGAGGTATGAGGAGCAGGTTCACTATAGTAATACAAAGGTAGGAATTGTGACTAATAAACCAGCTAAAATGTAAAAACAGTCACGAGGTAGTCATTGAGCGGCATGAATAAAATTGCATTGTTTCTATTACTATTCAAAAGTGAAAGCTTGCAATTATCAAGTCACTACCTGAGGCAGCAGTCTAAGGAGGAGGCACACAATGTATTAACTAGATAACGGTTTTACCTTCCAAGAATTTTGTTAATATTTTCAGCCAACTTCTCTTGCAGGGATTTGCTGCCCAAAATCTTTTCCCTGGCATTGTCGATCACCAGTTGCTGAGAAGCACAAAAAACACTTGGTAAATAGCGTAGCATCTTTGTTTTTTAAAACATTTGTGGTAGTGTTTACAAGTAAGATATTGCCAGCATAAACATAACACAAAGTAAGTACACTTCAATTAGAAACGGATGTGGACAAAACATTGCCTATAAGCATATTAATCAAGGTTTTGCATCTTAAAAATAGTGCTGGGAAAGTCAACATCATGTGGGTATGTTTGCTTAGCAACTTAAATGGAAGTTTGCTTTAAAAGTGTTACTCTAGGCATCATAAACACTACAGCCCACTGTATTGTTATGAAGTTAGGCGTACCCAGTTGCTGTTCTCACAGTAGGCTCAGAACCTCTTCTAATTGCAGAAGTATGATATTCTGTTTCTGCTGAATGACAATCCCGCTGGTAATTCACTGGTTGCTTTCAGGCAATGGATGAGCGTCAGTGCACAAAATAATCACTGAACAGACGTTAGCCAGCCAATAAATCTCATTCTGAGCAAACTAATGATGCTGTCGGAGGTAGAGTTACAACTCCAGCAACAATACAAAAGTTATAACTTTCCTTCCACCATGGCCAATTTGGAGTGACCATTTAAGCTACGGCCATTGCCAAAAATCATCCTCCTCTTAAGAAAAAGTAGGCGTCAGGTGATGCTCTCAGATGGTCACAAGTCACCCAGGAAACCTTCCTCATATTGTGTAAGGTGGGAGAAAGGAACTTGAGGCAGCAATATTGGGTGTCTGGTGACCAACTTTAATGTAAAACTGTTGGAAACCAGTTAAACCCCTGAAAGGAAGATGGTGCCCAGACACTCTGG